>CM029617.1:23187669-23787669 GCA_017311315.1 Dendrocalamus latiflorus | reverse complement strand
TTCTGCAAGAGCATTAATATTAGTAAGTAATTGCTTGGTTCAAAAGACAATCACCAGTGTAAAACTGAATTTAATCGGTAAGAGTATAATCCACTTATAAACTCTCTTCATGTTACAGCAAAAGCTACCCAAACTCATGCATGATGATAGAAAGTCTGCATCTTTGAGAATAAATCCCAAGATAGCACAACAAGAAATTATGGGAATGGAGTGAGTGCTACAAATCTCTACCACTAAAAAACCACCAGTTGTAAACTTTCCTACAGCTACCCTAACAAATGTCCCCCGCAGTCAAGACCTCTCCTAGATGCACCAAACCAACTGCACCCAGAACCAGCGAACCTTTGAAACGAAGGGACGATATCCACTCTAGCCTCTGCTTTCTCTTACTCACTCAAATCCAACGGCCCAGGTTGTTTGGATTATACCTGTCGGGACCCCGGATTTCCGAACCCGGACCCTCTGTGTATTACAGCACTAGTCCCAGATCAAAGCTAATGCACACAGTCAAACAGAAATGATTACATAACCAACAACGCTTTATTACAATAATTGAGAGTACAGACCGAAAGGTCTCATTATTACAATTGAGGTTTCAAGACCTCGCACACACGAAACACAGCGGAAGCAAAAGATAAACTCGGTGAAGACCCATCAATACGCCACAGGCAATTGACTGGGGAAGCGCGACCTAGAACTCCTGGAATCCTTCGTCGAATCCACCCGCGAAGAAGTCGTAGCCACCTTCTTGAGCTTCGCAATCTTCTGAGATTTATTTTTAAGTGTAGCATGTGAGTACACAAAGTACTCCGCAAGTCTTGGGAAAAATGCATAGATGCAAGGCTTGACAAAGGAAGGCTATATGGTTCTTTTGCACAAAGCAAAGTTTTAATTTCAATTACTACTAATTATTTTTGAAGGCATCAAGTTAATAAAGTAAATGATTTTAACAGAACTAACAATTATTCCCTAGTGAAGGTTCCATCTACCAACACTAGATTAATCAATTTGATCAAGTTACTTACTGCGGGTTACATCCACCCTCTCTGGCTCCAACCGCCAGGATACCCTTCCGAGAGTTCCCTCCATTCTCGGAATACAAAACTTTTGATTTTAAAACAAAACCAGAAATCTACCATGTGAATGCATTCCTTGCCCGCCCTTGACCGTGGGCACGGCTATTCGAATAGTTTTACACTCTGCAGAGGTTGTACAACTTTACCCACAAGAGATAAATTATCCTAAAAGTCAACACGCTTCCTTTGGCATGAGACCCAGACAAAATATCACAAAGCCTTTACCTTACTCTAATCTAGCTAGATACCACCCGCTGAGGTTTCACCGCAGAAGGGTTAAATCCGCCCAATCTGAAGCCCCCTCTTGCGCCATATGAGTACAGTAAATCCCTGTCCCTCACTGTGAATAACCAGTCCATCCCTGGCACCCACTTTCCACTGGTGGCACCTAAACTAGACTATCATAAGTTAGTCAGCTAGGTCGTACCCATATAGACTTGTGGTTGTACGGTTAATGCTCAGTCTGGACAAACACAAGCGTCGGTCCTTAATTGACTAGGGTGGAACATACACTTTACAAGATCTCGTGCTTCCTGCACAAACCAAACCAACCATCCACCCTAATCTAAACCAACTTTCACATTTTAGTTTATTTTAAGAGAACAAGGGTGACTCCAATCACCACAACTTTATAAACACAAGGCTCAACAATAAATATTAATTTCCCATTTTCAAGAGTTTCTAAAGATATTAGATAGCATGACTAAGCATTATTCTACCATTCTAATATTCACAAAGATTAATAGTAATCTCATTATTGAGACAAAGGAAGTTCTAGGGTGACAAGGTACATGGCAATCAATGTCAAATGAGGCATAACAAAGTTGGAATAACTAATTCCTAAAGATTTGAACTAGTGATTTTATGTAAATAGCAATGCACATAATTTAAAATATTTTAAAACATTTCAAAAGCATAGGTTCAAGATGATCAAAGGAGACTTGCCTTCCTGCAGGATCTCTGGGTCTTCTTGTTGCTGTGAAGAGGGATCGTCGACAACGTTGGAATCTACGCGGGAAAAGACGAAGCAAACAAAGCAAATAAATACAAACAAAAATCAAATAAACTCAAAAACTCAAATAGAGGCCATAATTGGATAGGTTATGATTTTAGATGAATTTAGGATAAAGATTCAGCGGATTTGGGGTTCACACGAGGGAGAACGAATATCTAGAAGATCGGTTCGGAAAAGAAATTACTGAGATAATATTTGGACCAAGAAAGGTAGAATGGATTTTATGGAGATTTGGCAAGATTTGAATTTGAATTTTGAAAGTGCACAGGAAATTTGGAATGGAACTGAGGCTTTGAATTTAATCTAGGTATTTGAATTTGAAATTTAAATATTTGAAATATCAAATAAATTTCAAATATTTGAAAGGATGAAAGAAATGGATAGTTTGGAATTTTTGATGAATTTAGAAATTTGAATGGGCTCAAACGGAGTTAAAACGAGGGAGAACGGGCTCCGGGAAGTTTAAATTCAGAAAAAAGGAAAATCTGAATTTTTGGAATTATTTTCCTAAAGGAAATTGGAATTATTGCGTCAGCACTGAATTTAATTTCGGCCGAATTAATTTCCTACGGGAAATTCGGGTTAATGACGCCAGCATGACGTCAGCCCGAGGGGAAACCTACTGACTGGTGGGCCCTGGTCCACAGACCGGGTCCATGGACCGAATGGGGAGCCGAGGTGGCACGGCCGCCTGTGTGGCGCTGACGGGGGCGGGACGGTCCGAGATGGCGCTGGCGTGGCACCACGTCCGCTGCCACGCAGGCGCGGTCGAGATGACGAGGCAGGCTGGCCGGATGGCGCACGGGGGAGCGAGCCTTGCCGGCGCTCCGGCGGGCGGCGGCCGGCGGTGAGGGCGGCAACGGGGAGAGGGGCGCACGGGGGTCTCGGGGAAGGGGCGCGGGCTCACCGTTGGCGACCGGAGGCGGCCGGCAGCGTGAAGAGGCGGCGGTGCGGCTCGGTCGTCGACGGCGAGGGGGCTCCGGTGGCGGAGAAGCGCGGCCGAGGGGTGGTCGAGGTGCGCACGGACGCGGTGAAGGCGGCGATGGGGTCGACGAGGCGCGGCGAGGCCCGAGACGGCGGTGATTCCTCGCCGAAGTTCTAGACGGCGGCGGAGGCGGACGCGCACGCTGCGGGGGAGCTCCGGCGCACGGGAAAGGACGGGGAGTGGAGGGGGAGGATGGGCAAGAAGAGGCGGAGCCACGGGCGGTATTTATAGGGGTCGGGGAAGGGGAGCTGGCGGGGATTCCTCGCCGGAGATGGCGGGCGGCGGAAAGGAAAGGGAGGGGAACGAAGGAAAGGGGTGCCGTAGAAGGAAGGGAATCGGGGGGAGGAAGAAGAAGGAAAGGCGCGGGTCGCACGGGCGGCGGAAAAAAGGAAAGAAACCGAGCTGGCGAGGGGCGGCGGAGATGGCGGCGGGGAACGCGCGGCCGGGCGGGAGGAGGAAGAAGGGCGCGGGGAAGAAGAGCGGGAGGCTGACAGGCGGGCCCGGGCGGCAACGGGAGAGGGAGGAGGCGCTGACGGGCGGGGCCCGCGGGCAGAGAGACGGAGGCGGCGGGGAGGCGCGCCGACAGGTGGGCCGGGGTGAGGAGAGAGAGGAGCGGGGCACGGGTGGCTCTGATATGGCCACGTGGCCTAGGGGAGATCGGGCGGCGAAGGGAGAAGCGAGGGCGGACGGGGCGGATGGGGCGAGGAAGGAGGCGTGGCGCAATCCCGTGCGCACACGTGGCGGGCAGAGAGGGGAGGAAGGCGGGATGGGGGCGACGGCCGGATGGTGGCGACGTGGGCGGTATCCAGCCGTCCACGTGGCGGCCGGAGGGAGGGGGGGATTTCTATTTTTGGAATTTGATTTTGATTTTCCGAAAAAGGCTAGGAAATTATTTAGGCCTCAGAAAAATATGAAAATTCCTCCAAAAATTCCAGAAAAAATTTACAGAAGCTCTTGGATATATTTTGGACTTAATAAAATTATTTCCAACTACTGTTGGTAATTAATTTTCATACTTAACATACTTTTTATTTTCAAAAATAGGTTTTAAAGTCCAGAAAATCCAGGAAACCAAATAAAAGCCAAATAACTCCAAATAATTAATTTGAATTAGGATTTTGATAGAAATTCAAAATATCTTTTTATTTAACAATAATTTTAGGTCTTTCTTAAAATACTTTTCAAATCTAGCTTTTCAAAAACAGAAATTCAGGGCAAATCCAAATAAAACTCAAATACTTTAAAATAATTAATTTAAATTTAAATTTTTTCGGAAAGAGGATTTTTGGGATGTGACAATACCTCATCACTCATCCCATCCCGCACTTATCCCGCGCCCACCCCGCGCGCGACTCCCCCTCTCCCCCATCTCCCACACGCGCGACTCACCGACTCCTCCTCTCCTCTCCCGCACGCAGGAACCCCAGGGCACGGCAGCGTCCTCCCCACCCGGCGCGCGACTACCCCGACGCCCCATCTCCCAACAGGGCGGCGGCGCGGCGGCGATCCTCCCCACCCCGCGCGCGACTCCCCCTCTCCCCCGGTGGCGGCGCGCGCGCTCCTCTCCTCTCCCGCACGCAGGAACCCCAGGGCACGGCGGCGTCCTCCCCACCCCGCGCGCGACTACCCCGACGCCCCATCTCCCACCAGGGCGGCGGCGCGGCGGCGATCCTCCCCACCCCGCGTGCGACTCCCCCTCTTCCCCGGCAGCGGCGCGCGCGCGCAACTCTTTTTCTCCCCCGGCGGCGGCATGGTGCCCACCCGATCCTCCCCACCCCGCGCGCGACTCCCCCTCTCCCACCAGGGCGGCGGCGCGGCAGCGATCCTCCCCACCCCGCGCGCGACTACTTTGACGCCCCATCAACCACCAGGGCGGCGGCGCGGCAGCGATCCTCCCCACCCCGCGCGCGACTCCCCCTCTCCCCCGGCGGCGGCACGGCGCCCACCCGATCCTCCCCACCCCGCGCGTGACTCCCTCTCCCCCGACGGCAGCACGGCACCCACCCGATCCTCCCCACCCCACGCGCGACTCCCCCTCTCCCACCAGGGCGGCGGCGCGGCGGCGATCCTCCCCACCCCGCGCGCGACTCCCCCTCTTCCCCAGCGGCGGCGCGGCGCCCACCCTTGCATTGAACTATGTTGATTCTCTAACAAATTCAGGTCCATATCACTTTTTCCTATTTGATGATCGAGTTCCAAGGAACAAAGAGGATACTAAGAAAAAGCTGTTACTGCATATGCATTAGTTCCATGTGCTTCCATGTGCTATTGTGATTGTTGTTGTAGCTACTTTCTGTGTGAAAATGTGTGAATGACTGCATGTGTTTTTGTTTGAGGAAGATATTCTATAATATAAATGTTTGAAACATTAAAGTTATTTACAATTAGCAATTTATTTAGCATAGACAGCACACTGTTTGGAACATGTCAAGTATAAGACATATAACCACACCTCATACGTGTAGTCTTTGTCAACATTACTTTCATTTCTGCATGAATCAGTTGAGACTGATAACCCAACAATGGTTCTTGCTTCCAATTGTTTCAAACCCTACATCAAGGAGGACACAATATTGTAAATACTTTGAGAAAAAAATAAGCATGATAACAGACTTTCATAAAAAGTTGAAATGTGCTATTGTTTATTTTCATCATTTGACTCTCTAACGTCATTGACTTTGATATGCTAACTCTCTCTGTCAATTGTTCTTCATACCAATAATGTTTCAGATAGAATTCACAGAACCTAATGGATAGCAGTATAATCTGATTAGATGGATACAGCATTGCCGTTGACATTTCTCCGCACCCTCATTCAGGTTTGTTTCACAAGTAGGTAACTGTACTGCGGCAATTTTGGTGACAATGTCAGCAAGTTTCATATCAAAACATATCCAACTATCCCATGTACTTCCTTTTGCTTTGCAGATGAACATGGACGCCATCATCGAGTTGCCTGTACTGCAGTTTAGGTGATCTAACATGGGGGAGAGGCGAGAAACCCGCGCTGCATTTACCGACATATCAAACATCATCGGTCCGGGTATGTTCGTTGCTATCGTACCTGGTCAATTTCTGGAATTGTTTTGCGAGATTGTGACACGCATTCCATATCACATCAACAGAAACATCACCTGCAGATGAGGAGTTGCTAAAGAGGGAAGAGAGGAATAGAAAACAACGTGAATACCGGGCACGGAAAAGGGCCGAAGAAAGCATTGAACAAAGAGAAGAACGAAATAGAAAGCAACATGAATACCGTGCAAGGACAAAAGCACTGACAACATCAACGACGCCTGGTATGGTATTCCTTATCTGTTCCTGTATACTATTCTTTGTTTACGCATCAAAAGGAGTAACTCTCTTATTTTTTAGCATCATATGATGTACACCCTATATCCGGTTGCACAGATGTTAAAATGACAGATGCAATATATTCCACCTTGGCACCATCTCGGTCGGGTACGTTCAATAAACAACTCAGTGTAATTGATTATAAATGTCGTATGAGGACAATCACCACAAGAGAGTGTTGTTTCTGCCATTTATCAAGCATCAAGACATCATAAACAACTCAGTGTAACTCGTGACCCAGCGCGTGCACGTAACTCGTGACGTCATCTTCGATGAAATAGCGTAGTGGGACTGGAGCGCTCATGGTGAGGAAGGTGTGGTGAGTGGACTGGATGTCGGATCTCGGAGCAACAACTCCAGAACCCTCTGTGTTAATCGCACTAGTCTAGGATTAGCCAGTGCACACAGTGGATAACAATGACAAATATCATGCATAATGACCAAGTTTATTTAACTGAATATGGACCTGATGGCCAAAGTTTACATCAATGGCACATAAGACAAAATTAAATATAAGCAACGGAAGGAAAAAACCAAAGTGGAAGAAGCCCATTGAGTCTACTCACAGGCAAACGACAAAAAGATGAGGCATATACGTTTTGATCCTCACCAAGTCGAAGTCGTCCTCTGAAAAATGATGAATTGAGTAACATGAGCACATAAAGTACTCCACAAGTTACACCAGGAGGTTTAACAGAGTTAATGCATGCATATGGATAAAGGAAGGCATAGTAAGGTTAGTTGTGCATAAAGTGAAATGAAGTAAATACTGTAGGTAGATTCAAAAGCTGAATATGATACAATAGATAGAAACAAGATTTTAACAAAAATAATATCGTTAGTGCAGGTTCCAAACAAACACTAACCTAACCACAGGCATCCCACCCGGACCATCTTTTCCAAAATGATCTCATATGGATCCATCTATCCATAAGCAGTTTGTAAAACCATTTTGAAAAACAAAGTCTAATCCATGAAAAACTTTACTCAGCTTGTCCATGACCGTGGGCACGGCTATCCAGGATAGATTATACCATCTACAGAGGTTGTACAACTTTACCCACAAGACATGATCATCCCATATTACCACCGAATAAACGCACTTCCTTTGGTGTGTGGTGAGGAGAAAATGACAAGGCCTTTATAATGCAAAGCCTTTAACCTGGACAAGTCAACACTGAGGTTTCACCACAACTTGAATTCACAAGTTGGAGCCCCTTCTTGAGCCGAGTGAGACTTCTCATGGCCTACGTCACGCTCACTTTCAACCTACAACGAGACTTAGGTCGGGACTTGCAAATTAATCAGCCAGAATTGTCTCATACCAGCCTTATGGTAGTACGAAAAGGGCTTTGTAGCAGTAGCTCACATACCGATCCTTAATTTAACTTAGGCACCATCCACATTCCCCTTGTGCCTGGCAATCAACATTATGTCACCAAACAACAATGCATGCCAACAAGCATCCACCACGTATAGGCATCAAGAAGAAGACTATTGCCATTGTTTCTCCTAAACGTTGCTTCTTTTGAAGTCTAAACGTTGTTTCCAACTGTTGTCTCAATCATCTCTCAGGCCATGCGCTCAGCTATACTACTAGTCAACTACTAGTACTACTAGAGGGAGTGAGGGACTAGGCTCTACGGATCTACTCCTCCCCCACCCCACCTCAAATCATGCCTCTGCCTCCTATGGTCCTGCCACCCTGGTGGGCCCGGTCGCGCCTCCCCCAATCTCCCTATCGCCTCCCTCCTCGCTCAGCGACTCCCTCCTCCCCGACCACCTCCCTCCTCCCCCGATCGCCTCCCTCCTCCCCCGGCGCCCCTCCTCCACGGTCGCCTCCCTCCTCCCTCGGCCACCTCCCTCCTCACATAACCTCCCTGGCCGGCTCCCTCCTCATCTTTCTCCTCATCTCATATATATACACCTTCACACCTCCACTCCAAAACCTAACTCATCCCACCGCCCATCCCCCAGCGGCCCAACCATCGCCGCCCCAACTCACTCATCCGATCATCCCCATCTGGCCATCCCCCAGCCACCACTGCTCCAACTCCTTCCTCCTTCCCCTCAACGCTGTACAGGAGGTGAGGCACCAAGGCGGTGCATCGCGCAGGAGCCGAGGTAGTGCGGCGTGCGAGAGGTTGAGGCAGGCACACAGGAGGCTGCGAGGCCCTAGGCGGGAGTGGCGAGGCGAGCACACATGAAGTGGCAAGGCTAAGGCCAAGGCGGGAGGCAGCGTGGCCGAGGCAGCAAGGCCTGAGGTAGGAGCGTGTGAGCCATCCAATTTGAGGCCATGAGGTGGGAACCAGCGAGGTGGCGTGGGAGGTGACGAGCTGACAAGGTGATAAGGAGGCGGGATACGTGGAGCAGTGAAGCCGAGGCGGACAGCTCCTCTGGCCAACGGCGGATGGCTTGTCCTCTTGGCACGACCCTGATGACACGTCGTCATCACTATTGTTCCACCTCGGGTATACTCCTTCCCCTCTACCCCCTCTCTGCTCTGTGATGGCTTGTGTCGTGGGGATGACCGTGAGATGGTAGTGCCCATGGGATGGCGACGGGAGGCGGGGCCGAGGCAGGAGTCGACGCTGGCGTACCAGCCATGCGCACTAGGCTAGGCCATCCCAAGCATGGTACAATATGTCATGCTGCCTGACAAACTAGATTTCTAGGTCCGGCTCGACCCACCATTCATGCTGTGCTGGCACGGCCTGCAATGTGGCGTGCCCGTGCCATGCTTGGGCCATGCCAGGCTAGCCGAACCTCGGACTGGCATGGATAAGCCTGGCCCGACTCCCAGCTCTAGGTGTAGGCAACCTCCAAGCCAGGGATAGCAACATTGGGGATTGCTTATCATCATGCGGTTTTGCATCCCTTCTCTTTATGTTTTAGTAAAGTATCTTTATTTCTATCTGATATAAAAAACTGATGCAAATAGTAAATTCTTGATACAATCTTAAATTTTTGAAGTGTTTTCGTAAAGTTAAATCTTATATAGCTACATTGTTTGGGATGTAGTTAGTTTCAGTAGCTGCATTATCCGAGAAATTATGATTAGATATAGGCCCTGTTAAAAAATGATGTGAATTTTTGTTGTGGTTTTTGGCTTTTGGTTGATTTTGAGAGAGACTGAGCAGTAAGGGACACTCGTGTTTAGAAGTCACTTCTTTTGAAGCAGCTCCTGTAGTGATTCCTACAAATGGTTATAAAAACTACCTTGAGAAGCCACTTTGTTCAAACACCGGCTTCTAAAATCCAGAAACTATTTGAAACAGGGCCATAGAGAGAATATGGAATAGCATGCATGCAGTAATGTTTAGCTTCGCCACCATATGCTTTCAAATACACATTAATTTTCTAGCAGAAATATGGCCCCAAATGAGCATGGGAATTTTTATCAATTCATGTGGGAATACAATAGTTTCCCTCAAAATTAATGTGTTCCAAATGGGCCCAAAATATTTAGTTAGTACTAATGCAATCCTAATCCTAGATTATGAATGTTGGGGAAGTGGCCCCCACCATGGTCTAGGAGTCAAGCTGGGCTTATCCGTGCTAGCACGAGGCCTGGCTAGCCTGGCATGGCCCAAGCACGACATGGGCATGCCACATGGTGGGCCGGGCCAGGCCTAGAAAGCGAGCCTATTGAGCAGCACAACATGGCACAACATATCATGACATACTTGGGCTGGCCCGGCTTGGTGAGCACGGCCGTCGCATCCCATGGGCAGTATCATCTTACGATCATCCCCACAACATAAGCCATCACAGAGCAGAGAGGGAGGGACTAGAGGGGAATGAGTATACCGGAGGTGGCACTACAGTGATGATGGCGTGCCATAGGGCTGTGCCAAGAGGAGGAGGAGTCCGCCTCAGCCTCGCCGCTCCATGCCTCCCACCTCCTCGTTGGCTCGTTGCCTCCCACGGCTGCCTCATCTGCTCCCGCCTCGTGGCCTCAGACTCGTCGGCTCCTGCACTCCCACCTCGGGCCTCATCGGCCTCCCACACACCCGCCTTGCCCTCCCACGTGACCACTCGCCTCGATCTCTCACGCACCCGCCTCAGCTCTCACGCGACGTACCGCCTCGGTGCCTTGCCTCTTGTGCCACGTCGAGGGTAAGGAGGAAGGAGCTGGGGGCGGCAACGGCTGGGGGATGGCTAGATAGGGATGACCGAATGAGTGAGTTGGGGTGGCGACGACTAGGCTGCTGGGGGATGGTCGGATGGGGGATGACTGAATGAGTGAGTTGGGGTGGTAATGGCTGGGCCGCTGGGGGATGGCCTGTGGGGATGAGTTAGGTTTTGGAGTAGGGGTGTGAAGATGTATATATATATATATATATATATATATATATATATATATATATATATATATATATATATATATATATATAAGATGAGGAGAAAGATGAGAAGGGAGGTTGGGGAGGAGGGGTCGCTGGGTAAGGAGGGAGGTGGCCGGGGGAGGATGAGGCTGTTGGGGGAGGAGGGGGTCGCCGGGGGTGGAGGGAGGCGGCCAGGGGAGGTCAGGGGAGGAGAGAGGCGGTAGGCAGAGGAGGGGTGGCCGGGGGAGGAGGGAGGCAGCCAGGGGAGGTCTAGGGAGGAGGGAGGTGGTCGGGGGAGGAGGGGGTCGGCAAAGATTGTGGGAGGCTGTCGGGGGGTCAGGGAAGGCACGGCCGAGCCCACCGGGGTGGCAAGACTGCAGGAGGCAGAGGCATTATTTGAGGTGGGGTAGGGGACAAGTAGAGAACTAGTGCCTAGTCCCCCACTCCCTCTAGAAGTACTAGCAATAATTAAACTAGTAGTATAGCTGAGCGCCTGAGCTAAGAGATGATTAAGACAACAGTCGGAAACAACGTTCAGACTTTAGAAGAAGCAACATTCCAGAGTAATGTTCGAGAGAAGCAATGACAACGGTCTTCTTCCTGATGCCTATAAATTCACTTCCCTTCTCATTTCTTCACAAGCTATCTAATGCCTCATTTCTTCATATCCCTCTACACTCCTCATTTATTCACTATCCATCCACTATGCTACCAAGGAGTCGGAGTACCAAAGAGCTCTCAAGCAGTATGTAGAGGAGTCGAAGCATGAAAAGGGTAGCAGGGAGACTTAGTGTAAGCTCCCATCGTCGCTCCCCTAGTCCTCCTCTGACTTCGACTCCCATTGATGCTCGTCGACTCTCACCAAGCATGGGAGACTACGACATGAATGACCATCATATGGACAGTACAGAGGGCTACGAAGAGCACCAGGACAGTCCAGAGCCAATGGGGACTCTAGAGTTCCCTTGCCCACCCGTGAACGATAACATTGGTGGGTCTGGACAAAGAGTGAATTGCTAGAAACACATGACTTGGAGCCAGGAATTCCGAGATGGCGAAACGGTAGAGATCGTACCTCTTGCGTAGTTATAGAATTTTTTTGGTTAATTGTAGATAAGATTACCAAATCTAGGGAGGATCTCCTTTTAGGCTATGCTGTCGTAGCAACGGAGAAAAATTTATTAAATATTTTGGTTGTATTTCACACTTATATTGCTTTGCTATCATTTTCGATCCTACGAAAATGTTGGCAGGTTTATAGGTTAGTTTGGAGGGAATAGGTGAATGCCTCGGCCTTAATTTCTCAGAAGCTTTTGCACATGTCAAAAAGGAGCTTTTTCATGTTTTTTGTATGTATCTTGACAAGTTTGGTAGCAGCGCGAAATCGGAGACCTCACAGTAGTCGCAACAAAGAAAGACAAGCTTGACATCACACTTATGGAAGAAACTAAAGGGTGAGTCTACTTTTTCATTCTCTCAGCCTCAAGCGGCCTCCAAGTAAAATTTTGTCTCAGAGCTGAACCACTACTTGAAGCATGATTTTGCAAATATTGATCCTAATCTTACTAGCGGAGGCAAGATAGATTTACTTGAGATGTGGAAGAAAAACAAGTAGATATTTACTATGCTGTCACATTTCGCACGAGATGTTCTCTTGGTGCCGGTGTCCATTATTTCTTCAGAAGCGATGTTCAACACAGTAGGGAGAATAATCGAAGAAAGGAGATTATCCTTCAAGCCAAGGATGGCAGAGGCAATCACATGCGCCAAAGACTGGGAATTAGCTAAAGACCGGCAACAGCATCAACTAGAGGATCCTGAAATCGTGTAGACATATGCTAACCTGAACGCATGAACGATCTAGACATTGTTGAATAGATACTATGTACACATGTTGTTGTAGTTAGTATGTACATATATTGTTACTGTACTCTTTTCCTTACTCAAGGAACCCCACTCTGGGGTGTAAGGGTTTTAACGAGGCAATAACATTGTATTTTTAAAATATCAAGAAAATTCCACTTTTCCTAAAATATTTATGTTATTGCATGCCCATGTTTTTATGCAACTAATTTAATTTTAGCTAGTTTTTAACAAGGTGGGTATGAAAGAAAGGAAGATAGCAGCAACCGCCACCATCATCGTCGTTACCTTCATCGTGTATAGTTACTTCGGGTTGGGATTGGGCTGGCATGGTATGAATGTTGGCACAGTGGACTTTGGGCCGTGCCTAGGCTTACCAGAGGCAAGGCAGACCACCACGGCACGGCACAATGGGGTGACTGGGCCGAGCCAGCATGGCACGATGTGGCCCAAAGCATGGTGGGGCTAGGCCATGTCGGCATGGCACAGCCCAATGTCCACCTCTAGTGTAGGGTATGGTAAGAAAATGACATGTTTATTTCCACTAGTTGAGACCGCAAGAGAAGGATTTGTGTAAACACCTTCACCCATAGCTAGAAATGATCCATATGGTACCATAGGGGAGGGGAGAATATTAGGAGGAAGAGACTAGTTTAAGATTGAGGAGCATTTGTGTAAACACATTCATCCATAGCTATAAATATGGCCCATTGGGCACCATAGGGGAGGGGAGAAGATGTTGCTCCACGGGTAGGTTATGCTATCACAATTTCAAAGATCTACCGTGTAAACAAGGAACCTCTACTAGTAATAGATCATACGATTACCACTAGACACGTAGACTTGTAGCGGAAGTAGAGTCGATGTAGTGTGTTGGTGCGGTGGTAGTTGTATTGGCCGCACGTCTCCGCCTCCAGCTTCTTGTGATCGTCACAAGTTACGAACCGTTCTAGTGCTAAAACTTCACATCAATACCTCCAAGGTATCCACATGTACAGGGTAGGAACACCTTGCACTGGAGTGCTAGTGCTGACTACTTGGTATTGGATGATGAAGATGTGATGACTAGGGTTTCGAAAATTCCCAAAAAATTACAACCCTATGCCATCGCCCCTCTATATATAGGCATCCATAATGGACCTCGAACTTGAGGCCCATTAGGAACTCATGGCCCACCCATTAAGCGTGCGACCCTATAGGTTCATGTACACTTGGACATAGCCTGAGTACTCCTACTCGTCTACTAATTGGTAGCGGCCCCTAGTAAGATATGCCGACTCCCAAGTATACGTAAAGATCATATCGGATGAACCTCAACAAAACTTATATGCATTTCCCTTTGCCTCATGATATTGGTCAACCTCAAGGCGAGTACGTGCCATTGTTATTCTTGTTAGTTAGCTTGACCACTCTTTCTTGATCACATGACTCGAATTCCCCGACTACGGTTAACTCTTTATCCTCGAGTAGTATGGCCATATATTTTTGGAATCCAATCACTCGAGAGGTCTAGAGAGATCTCTCTCATGCATAGAGGGGAAAATCCTATCTTGATCGACCATGCCTTGATGCATGCATCATGACAAAACATGAAAGCTACCTTTATAACTATGCAGTTATGGAGTAGCGTTTGGTAACCCCTAAGTCAGCCATTATGCATCTCAAGTACATGCGACGACCTCAAGTCGAAGGACATAGCATACACATTGTAAATGGGACCAACCGATGACATGTAAGAATGCAACGTTCTCACAGTGTCTTATGGTTTATCGATCCAACCGCAAATTTGCTAACATGTGTCTATATTATTGGTTTGATATTTTTATATTTATGACTCATGAAACATGGTCATCAGCCAATACATATGCTAATCTATTCATATGTGTCATCATATATTTCCAAGTAGGGATCATTTAAAAATAATCATCGCATAAATATAGAGTTTCACAAATCAAGTCACATACTTGCTAATAAATATTGACGATATTATTCAAGGAACAAGATAACATATTATCCAATAAATTATGAACATAACAAAATATAATCATCATTATGATTGCCTCTAGGGTATATTTCCAACAGAAGATTAAAAGTGACTATTTTGATATTGAGTACAGTGTATTCACTCTACATACCTTCCTTTCTTGAGTTTTAGGTTCAAGGTATCTCTCTCGAGCCTCCCAAGGCTTCGGTATACGCTGTTTGTCGCATAACCACAACAATGAAATTATTGAATTATAAATTTTCAAAATATATATGTGCAATACAAATTGCAAACGACAACTGCTAGGGATCTGTGCTTATATTTTTTTTAGAGGGATTATGTGCTTGTATATATTTTTTGAGAGAAATCTGCCGATACATAGGCATGACAAAAGATTTGTTGACTTCGGAAAAAAAAAGTTTCGTTCATATGGGCTACCCATGCAGGAGGCGTTAAGCCACACTGGGGCCTTTGCTAGTTTGATGGGCCGTGGGACGCTCGAACCCCCTCAGATTCCGGCTCGCGTAGGCCATGCGCGGGGCTGGGGTGGGTCCCACCCGTCAGCGTGTGAAGAGAGATAGGGAAAGGGAGAGAAAAACCCGAAGAGTCGGCCGTCGTCTTCTCATCGTCTCCCCTCCCCCATCTCCAATCTGCTACACAAGCTCTCTTCTTGCCCCCGCCGCCGCCGCTCCCCTCCCAAGAAAGCCACCCAAGCCAAGGTCAGTTGGGGGGACATGACGGTGGAGAAGGTAGACGCGACCGTCGCCGACTTCGACGCCCACTTCGAGAAGCTCCTCGCCGCCGACGGGGCCAAGGTGAAGCTGCTGCTCTTCCTCGCCGACCGCGACCCCTCCTCCTCCCTCACCTGGTGCCCCGGTAACCCACCAACTCCTTTACTTGTTAAGCCCTCTCATGCCTTCCTGTTGCATCTGACGCTAAGGCGGAGCGGGTTTTCGGTGTATGTGCAGACTGCAACGTGGCGGAGCCCGTGATCTACGAGAAGCTGGAGGCCGTGGGCAAGGACGTGGTGCTCCTGCGCGCCTACGTCGGCGACAAACCGACGTGGAGGGACCCGGCCCACCCGTGGAGGGTGGACCCGCGGTTCAGGCTCAGGGGCGTCCCGACGCTGGTGCGGTGGGAGAAGGGCGCCGCCGCTGGCCGGCTCGAGGACGACGAGGCCCACGTCGCCGACAAGATCGACGCCGTCCTTAATGCCTCCGGCAATTGACAGCTTCTTCTCATGCATGTCAAGGGTATCACCGAAAATCCCTGGCTAGTTAATCGAAGTGCCAAATAAATGCATTGGGAGGCGGTGGCTATGAGATGCGTGTGTAACGTGTTCTTGTACCAAGAACCTGCTGGGGAAAAAACTAAAATAAAACATGGGAGCCTTCAACTCGATGTCTATCACGGTTTTTCTTTGCTGGCTGTTCAATTTGGTGATGTTCACTGTGTCATCATACATTCTTTTTAGCTTAATCGGTGTTGGTCCTGAATAGTTGCTGCAGTTTGCTGATTGTTCACTGCTGCCCAACTGACATGCGTGTGGAGTGCATCCATCAGTTGGGCGGCATTCAAGACTCACGCACAAATCTGTTCAGTTGCTAGTTTTTTTGCAAGTAGTGCAATTTCTGTAGGTTTACTGTCGAAGCACTCACTTCTTGGAAACAGGCACCTCTAGATTATATCGGCTGACTTGAGTAGCAGAGCACGGAGGACCTCCGGTGCGGGAGGCCTCTGCGCCCGGGCGCCGGCAACGCGCGAAAGGCAACCGCGGCGTGGCGGGAGGGCGCGTTCCTGGAGGTGGTGGTGGCTTAGAAGCTGCCGTCGGGGTCGAGCAAGGTCGGTGGTTCCCCCATCCTCCTCCCTGCTGCCCAGTTCGCTTTCCTCCAGGTGCTCCTCCGTTGCCCCCTCTGACGCCAACACCGTGACGGGTACGGATCCCTACGCACCGCCGGGGCCGCGGCCACCAACAAAGCTCATCAGTATTGTCCTAGCTGACAACAAGATCCAGGGTGAGATCCCCAGCAAGAATAGGATCCCTTTCAAAGCTCACTTTTGCATTTTGGAAACAATAGGTTAGTCTGGAGAAATACCGTTGTCGTCAACAAATCTGTCAGTAATCACTTACCTGAACCTCATTATGAGTTCCTTGTCGGGTCTTATCCTAGTAGAGTTGGGGAACCTAACTGCCCTTGAAAGCCTTGGCTTAGGTGATAACACAATATCAGGAACCATCCCTCCTAGCCTGGGCAACCTCAGGTACCTTGTTACACAATATCTCGGCTGTAATAATCTATCTGGAGAAGTCCCTTTGTCTCTAGACCGGCTTACAAACCTCAATACATCTCAATTTGGCGTCTGATAACTTTTTAGCATTCATCCCTTCCATTATTTGGAACATTTCCTCCCTCTTAGTGCTTTGATGCTAGTGAACCAGTTAACCGGATCAATACCAACTAATATGCATGGGGCACACTGTTTCTCGTCTCCGAAAAATGTTCCTCTATTTCAACCAACTTTTCGGTCAGCTCCGGCATCACTAGGCAATGGCAGTAACCTTAATGACATCGAGATTGACACCAACTTCTTCAGTGGAACCATCCCTCAACAGTTTGGCACTCTGCAGCATCTCCAAAGATTGCTGCTCCATAACAATTTGCTAGAATATGAGTGTGATGACTGGAAATTCGTGAAAGCTTTGACAAATTGTAGTGAATTGCAGCATCTGCTTCTGCATGATAATAAGATGCGTGGAGCAATACCTGCCGTGGTTGGTAATCTTGCCACTGCACTAGAGGAACTCACTCTTGGCGGCAATGAAATTTCAGGAACCGTTCCTCTAGGGATTGCAAACCTTGTCAATCTTAGTGCTCTTTATCTTGCCAAATTGCTCTCTCTCTCTCTCTCTCTCTCTCTCTCTCTCTCTCTCTGTGGAAATCTCCCTTCGTCATTGAGAGCGCTTAATAAGTTGCAGAAGGTAGATCTTTCAGGAAACTACTTTGATGGGCAGCTCCCGTCTACTCTTGGGAATCTCACTCAACTGTATTACTTTTCTCTGAATAAAAATCGATTCAGCGGGAGATACCGGTGGCCCTGGGAAGCTTGAAATCACTGGTGATGCTTGACCTCTCTCATAATCTTATCTTACACTATTAATCCACCAGTTAAAATTATCCTACATCCACCCCGTAATCCACCCCGTAATTGCATCTACAGAGATAGCCTTTACTTCATCCACACCAACAAATGCACCTACATATGCAGCATTCTACAAACGTAGGCACCAGATCATCTCTCAGCCATTCTCTCTCCTTACTCAACCAAATCCAACGGCCATGGTTCAATGTATCTGCACTGCAACGCGATCCGATCATGTTTATCATCCGATCCGATTCTGTTTATATCTCCTTCACGTAGTTTGCAGCGCGGGACTGGCCGGCGACGTCGGGAGTCCTCCCGGCCTCCGCCATCCGCTCCGAGCGCGGCGAGGGCGGCGCCGCGATCCGATCTCCCACTCCTGCGGCGCGGGATTGGCCGGCGACGTCGGGAGTCCTCCCGGCCTCCGCCATCCGCTCCGAGCGCGGCGAGGGCGGCGCCGCGATCCGATCTCCCACTCCTGCGGCGCGGGATTGGCCGGCGACGTCGGGAGTCCTCCCGGCCTCCGCCATCCGCGCTGAGGGCGGCGAGGGCGGCGCCGCCGTCAACTGGGTTGCGTGCCAGTCCACCGTCGTCGGCGTGAGAAATCCGAGCATCGCGTCCGCGAACTCCGCCATCACCCATCAGTTGGGCGTCGTCGGCCTCCGCCATCCGCACCGCGCACCACCGTGCAGCATCTCCGTGAAGCCTTAGACCGGTAAGTCGCTTTTTTCCCCGGAGATTTCGCTTTTTTCCCCGGAGATTTCGTGCTCCATGATCAATCCGAGCATCTCCATGAAGCCTTTTCACCGGAGATTTTGTGCTCCATGATCAATCCGATGTCGTGTCCGATTTAATTTGTTCTCGTGCTAATTGTAAGTGCTAATTGGATGGAGCGCATCCTCCATGAGAATTTTTCTCATTTACTCTTTGCAAAATGCTCATGTGAAATTTTCCAAAGGTAATTTTGCAAACAAATTCAGGAGTATATAACTCTATTACTGCACTTACACACTACCAAAAAAACAACCCCTAGAAGTTTTCACCGTGTTTCTGGCCTTCTTGTGTAGAAGAAGAGGAGAGGGCAGGGGAATTGAGTAAAGAACCTGATTTGATTCGTGGTAAGTGGAGTGGAATCAACAATGTTGGGGGAAATCTATTGTTGCTTTTCTTCTAATGTAGCTATTTCCCTCTTGCCTTGATCTGGAAGAAGCTGACTCCGATCGGGTAATCTTGTTTCATCAGACTCGCTTGGTTTGAGTCGTTACGGAAAATGCCTGTTTTTAATTGTCTTAGCCTTCCAATATTCTTCTTCTGTTTGTTCATTGCCCTCGTCTTTGCGGATCATCCCTTTTGCTCATCAGGTTTCGTTTGCAAGAAAGGTCATAGCAATTTTGAAGTTCATTAGTCAAGATCTCTTCCTTGAAATTCTGATGAGGAAATAGTGCAGAGTTTAAGATAAATGTGAAGAAATGAATTCAATCTAGAGTCAGCAGACGCGCTTACTCCGATCATAGGCAATGCTCTTTAATTAAATCAGTTTGTTCCTTGAATTCTCTGTCACTAGAAGCTGGTGCGGGAATATCCGCCTCTCTGCTGTGTTACTGTGTCAGTCCTGTTTCTGTTTCCGCTTAAAGGAACAAGGGACTTCAAACACAGTTGGTCCCATCACCAGATTGTATTTTCTAGCTAAGTTGCAGGTACATGAACAGTTGAACACCAAAAGAATTCCTGTCCCGTGTATGATCTTCCCAGAAGGTGGATTTACTGAAATTTCAAGCATTAAAAATGGATTGTCTTGTTTTCACCAAACAGAAAAGAGCAGCTAACAATACCCAAGCAAAGGTAATTTTGCAAACAAATTCAGGAGTATATAACTCTATTAGGGGACCAAAAGCTAATCATTATTGTAGTTATTTTGGCTAAGAGCTGTGCCATCTACTGTCATGTGTTTAATTGTTCGCAGAGTTACAGGCGTATGATTGTAGATTATTTCCTGCTTCAGAGTATAAGCTAGCACTAAGTGGGAAGTGATTTGCTTGCTTGGCATACCAATTCTCTGTTGGTTACCAACTTAACATGCAGTGATCATGTCTGCTTATTCTCTTTTTTATGGGTCAATGTGATTCGATCATGTGTCTGCGTATTCTCTTTTTTATGGGTCAATGTGATTGTTTTCATGGAAGGTTTGGTAATGAACTTGCTTAATTGTCTGTTGGAAGTTATTGTATAAGCAATTTTAGCTGCCAAGGTGGTTATCTCAATCTTTGCACGCTGTAATCAACTTTTCGTTGTGTTCTTTTGGGTGTTCCCACATATAGATGATTGCTTCGATTCTTCACGTTGGACTAGAGTGTTACTCATTAGCTCCCTGTTAGGTTATAATGCCTTCACCTCTTCTGACATTTGCCTCACCCAACGGTTATAACAAGTTTTTATGGCTCTGAAGCTGGTCTAACATTATGGAGAAAAATCACTTGTTCAGTATGCAGTAGCTGGGAATTTGTTTCAGAAATGCTCAACAACGGGAAACTGACCACCTCTCTTATGAGCAGTGGCTTCTCATCTTTGCTGTTAAGGGAAAATTAGTTCAGGATGCGTACTTGATGAAACACACTATCATGAACCAACCTGAACAAAATAGAAGAATTGGGTACTTGATGATAGAGGCATTCTACTTGTTCTTAATGAAATTGTTTTTTATCAGTTGGGTGTCTTAAGGTCATGATTGTATGACTATTTTGTTGTGTCCAAACAATTTCTAATAGATCCAATTGAATTGCTCATTTTTTTATCTTTTAGTTAATTGGTAGTTCTTACTTTATCATTCAGTTTCTTAGTATGTTAATTTTCACTAAAACTACAGTTTACCTCGAGTTTAAAACTTTTAAATTGTAAGTTTGCGATGCTAATCATTGGTGGTAAAAACAACAACCAATCATTGGTTATTGCATCTTCCTCAGTTTGGTTTTCCATGTTGCTGGCTGGTTAAAAAAGACATAGCAACTCAGAAAGCAGAGCGCACTGCGTTAGGCGAAATAACAAACAACAACACAGGTATGAACGCTTCCTCAACTGTCATGGCATTGCTGTCAAAATTTTTGTAATTCTCAGTTTTGTATTTCTAAACACCTGCAGCACCTGTGGATGAGGCCGAGCGAAAGAGGGAAGAGAGGAATAGAAAACAACGAGAATACCGAGCAAGGAGAAAGGCTGAAGAGTCCGCCGATCAAAGAGAAGAAAGAAATAAAAGGCGCCGGGAACAACGATTATCGAAGAGGACAGAATCATCAACACATACTGTAGGAGCTGATTATGGTATTGTATATAAATATCACAATTTACTCCATGAAAAAGGCCCCGTTATTATTTACAATGTTGCTCTTTATTACCAACAAAATGTGTCTTCCACTATCTCATAATAATTTATTGCATGAATAACTCGACATGGAGTGTGTTCAAGTATTCTCCAAGCATCAAACGCTCAAGACAAGGAAAATGTCTTTCCTGATGACAACATGGATTGGTTACATAGGAACCATAATTATGTCCGGACAAGACAACCGACCTATGATAATTCTTGTGTTCCGGACAAACTATCACGCCACACTCTAATGGATGCAAGTGCGGCAACTCTAGGTGCCATCCTGCTATTTTTTCCATTTGCAATATGTACAATTGTATGTACAGCTGATCTCACCATGTCAATGTTTTCCAACCATTCATGACCAGTTGGCAACTCAAATAGGCAAAAGGCCCTCGCACAAAGAGAGAGGTACAACAATATGGATCAGAACAGCAACGAAAAATTGTTGCAGAGAATGAGGGACTACAGTGCAAAGAAGAGATCACAGTCAGTCAGTGTCTTGGAGAAGGAAACGATGCATATAAAGCTTGCTCAACCAAGATCTATAGAACAGAGTGATATAGAGTATGATAGTGCCTTGTTCGAACCTACAAACAATGAATCTGATCAAGGTGTGTTCTTTTTCTATGTTTACGGTTAAATGTAGGTTTGTTCAATTTCTAATTATAGTAACTCATCTTCGAGCATCTCATAATAATTTACTGCATGAATAGTTCGACATGGAGTGTGTTCAAGTATTCTCCAAGCATCAAACGCTCAAGACAAGGAAAATGTCTTTCCTGATGACAACATGGATTGGTTACATAGGAATCATAATTATGTCCGGACAAGACAACCGACCTATGATAATTCTTGTGTTCCAGACAAACTATCAGGCCACACTCTAATGGATGCAAGTGCGGCAACTCCAGGTGCCATCCTGCTATTTTTTCCATTTGCAATATGTACAGTTATATGTACAGCTGATCTCACCATGTCAATGTTTTCCAACCATTCATGACCAGTTGGCAACTCAAATAGGCAAAAGGCCCTCGCACAAAGAGAGAGGCACAACAATATGGATCAGAACAGCAACGAAAATTTGTTGCAGAGAATGAGGGACTACAGTGCAAAGAAGAGATCACAGTCAGTCAGTGTCTTGGAGAAGGAAACGATGCATATAAAGCCTGCTCAACCAAGATCTACTATAGAACAGAGTGATATAGAGTATGATAGTGCCTTGTTCGAACCTACAAACAATGAATCTGATCAAGGTCCATGTCACTGAATTCCAGAAGAGGGGACTTCCTCATGAACACATCCTACTGATTATGAAGAAAGGCAGTAACTTAACAACCCCAGATGCTTATGACAAAGTCATCTCTGCAGAGCTACCAGACAAGGATAAATACCCTGTGTTGCATAGCCTGGTCATCAAGCATATGCTGCATGGCCCATGTGGGGTCTTGAATAGAAAGTGTGCTTGTATGGTTAATGGAGAATGTCGCTTTCGCTATCCTAGACAGTTTTGTGCAGCAACACAGCAAGGCAAAGATTCCTTTGTATAGGAGGAGGGATGATGGACGGCGTGTGAAAGTAAGAGGTGCCGAGTTGGACAATAGGTGGGTGGTTCCATACAATCCTGGGTTGCTTATGACATATAATTGCCACATAAATGTTGAAGCTTGCTCAAGCATCCAAGCTTGTAAGTACTTGTTTAAGTATGTACACAAAGGCCATGACCGTGCAGCATTCTCTATTGATCCTGCTGGAGTAATCAATGAGATCCGTCAGTACAGGGATGCAAGATACATATCACCCCCGGAAGCTGTACATAGGATTTTCGGCTTCCACCTTTTTGGAGTTTGTCCATCTGTTTTACAGCTCCAGTGTCATCTACCTAATATGCAGTCTGTTATTATTGAGACAGAAAATCTCAACGATGTTGTCAAAAAGCCATCTGCAACTATGACGACACTCACAGAATACTTCACATTGAACCGTGCTGATAGTTATGGAAGGAAATAGTTCATTGGTTCATTAATTGGTACAAGCAGCAGCAAGGTTCATTGGTCATTCATTGCCCCATTTGACAGCTGGTACATAATTGCCTGTTGAATTTGTATGTGCTTGGGTTTTTAATTTTTGTGGTATTGAGTTGAGGTTTCATTGTTGTTATTTCAGATCAGAAGAGGAGCATGCAGGCAATCAGTAGAGGAGAAGGAGGGGGCTGGTCTGGGAAGAAGAGAAAGCCACAGTCAATGCCAGATAGGAAGTCTGTTCGTGCTGCTGCAGAGGAGTTCCTTGCAAAGGCTGCCCAGGAGCTTAGTGGGTATAACGACAGCAGGGTGAAGGGCCCTATTAGACTTATTCCTGATAAAGATGAGGATTAGATTAATATATTGGTTTTATGCAGCTCTCAGGTATTTACTGCTGCTGCTGTGCATTCCTAATCTCAATGGCATTTCAAACAAGGTCTGACATGGGTGTATGTATGGCTCCATAATGACACTATGTTATGTAAATCACAATACTATTATTAGGTGCCCTTTTTCAGGGTATAGCCATCAGTACACTCAGTGTATAGCAGCCTGAATATTACAAAATTCCCACTCCCTAAAACAAACCTTTTTATGTCTTATGGTTTAATAATTCATTATACTCTACATTTGACACCGATGAAAATGTCATTTAGGTAGTTATATTTATTTAATGGATAAGTGCATTTGGTCCCTCAGCTTTGGGTTGGGTTTAAGCTTTAAATTACACCTACTTAAAAACTGTTCAAAATGCACCCTGAACCAGACTGATAAGCTAAACTTTCATCTGCCAACAGTATTTTGTGGTGACAATTATAGTGTATCTAGATTAAATTCATGTTGTGGTCGATTGGCAGCAGTAGGCGGTCGGAAGCGGTTGGTAGCAGTCGAACCCGGTCGTAGGTGATCATGAGAGGTCGTAAAGGTTCTGGACAAAGTCGTAAGACTGCAAACATTCCAATCCTCGCATACGACTTCTAAACAAGATCACGTTCCAGTGGAGGTGGAAAGGAAGGGGAGAGGAGATCGACTGGCGGAGACGGAGCAAGTCATTTACAAAGTTTGGAAGTGATCGAAGTTGAGACGGAGACGGAATTACAAGTCGTATCGGAAACGGAGTAGAAGTCGTATCGGAAACGGAGTCGGAGTTGTAACTTGTAGTCAAAACCGAGTGAGATCGAGAAGCGATACAACCACATCCGAGAGAAGTCGAAGGATATCTGAAGGCGCACGACTGCGACAAAGTTTGAACGTGGTCGTAAGGAGGCTACGACCACGTTGAAACGCTACGACCACGGTGAAGGTGGTCGTAAGGAGTTGCAACTACGCCGAGAAGACCAGTGCATGGTCGAAAGCGACTTCGACCACGTTGAGGGAAGTGAACGTGGTCGAAAGGGTGTTCGACCACGGTGAACAGTGATCGCCAGCATCACTGAGTGATCGTAGGAGTTTGCGATCACGGTATTTCGAGCGCAGCGACAAAGCAAAGTGGTCGAACGGCTACCTGAGTGGTCGTACGGCAACAGAAGTGGTCGGAACCAGTCGTAATTGATTGGAACCGGTCGTAAAAAAGTCCTGGGAGGTCGTAAGGCCTTTACAACACGCTCGTTGTCGTCAAATATTATATATTGCAGATCAACTTGGATGTAGCAGAAGGGCCGATCGAAGACGATGCCGGACAAATAGTTGACCTAGAACAAGACGACTATAGGAAGCGTGCTGACGAGGATGTGAAGTCGATAGTCTTGAACACACAGATGAAGGCATCATCCCGACATAATAAACCTAAGAAGTCAAACAATGCAAAAGTCCTGCCTCAAGTTTAAACAATGTGGGGATGGAGAAAGTCGTCGGTGGGTGAATCCAATGATGTTGTCGCCTCCTCAAAGGATCAGTCGTTATGTGACATTCATTATGTGACAAAAATATTTGGTTATACAATATATGAGACGTGAATCTTAATGAATCTGATTGTTCATTTTATTTTTTACAAATTTTATCTTGTTTTGTATTTTACCGTAGCGTTAGCACGGGCACCCTACTAGTCGATTAAGTGGTACAATTCCTAAGGAATTATTTAGCATTTCAGTCCTCTCTATGTTGTAATATTTACGGTATAAGCAAGGATATAAATATAATTCCAATATAACCATATAAACACATCAAGGACATCAATTCATATATACATATCATAACAAGAATGTAATCATATGAATTGAACATATCATGCATGATATACCACATATTCAATAATAGAGACAATACTACTCTAAACATGAATATGTATGACAAGGTATAAAGCATGTGTTAATTAAGACTATCAATAAGCTCAAGTTAATTGATTAATCTTTGCTCTCAAATGTAGGGTTGCACAAGATTAATCTTGGCCGTCCCGCTACTAAATCATAAACTTTTCATCGATTGGTTATAACCAATTAACATTCAATCTTTGAGCTCTCAAGCTGTACCCAGATTAAACAATATATTCTTCACATGTGTACATTCAGTCTTCAGCCAAGAATTGGCTAAATCGAGTAAAAGCACATATAAGATGTCTTTTTGCAGCAACTTAATCAAATCTTGATTAGCCAAATATAACTTCTAACAGATCTGAAACAGATGGGTAGAAATTTCTACAAGCTGAAGACAACTCCAACCAAATCACACATATACAATATATTTTGTCTAAAGCTCACTGTTAACAGAATCATAGAACATGAGCATAATCTAATGGCAGCAAGTGACAGCAATTAGAGCTCAAAGATTAAATCTACCAATCTCAGAATATGATTTCATATATCATCGAGCAATCAAATATCCCTCAAGCAATCTATGTCTCCCAGTGCCAGATAATATATGGAATATTAACAACTAGCACATCCACACAGATTGCAAAATCACAGAATCACTCACAATACCGGTGTTATTCGAAAACACCCGAAGAACAGGGGCTAGGCACGCTTGCGCGCTGTCCCAGAAAACCTATTGCCCTCACACCACCGTGATAGAGAGCAGTAGGCACAGAGATACAAAGCGCAATCGCCGAGCAGATGCCCACGCCGGCGAGTCGAGGTAGAGGTATGCCGCACAAGCGCAGGGGAGGACCCGGCCAAGCACCTCACCGGAGAGCACCAGAGAACCGAAGTCGCCACACACCACAGGCAAAAATCAAAGAGAGAGAGAGAGAGATCACTTTCCTTCGGATGCACAACCAAAAGAGGCCGGCCGCCATTTATAGCCGAGAGAGGGGAGAGGCCGAGCACTCGGCCGCGACGCCAACGGCCGGGCTCGAGTCTTACGCGCCTCCACCGCAACCCACAAACCGGATCTGGGGACCGAGTCTTGCGGGAAGAAGAGGAGCGCCGAACCCAACGGGAGAGAGGGGATGCGCGAGTCGCACGGGAGGAGGGATCGCGGGGAGACCGGGCCGCCATCGAGCCAACCCGCTGGACCCGCCGAGCCTGCTTGCCTCCGCCGCGCAGCCTCCTGGAATCGCCGCCGCCATCGCCCCCTCCAGGCGCCCGCTCGGTCTCGGTCACGGGGAGGCATCGGCCTCCCCCTTTTGTCTCCCTTCGGCCCACCGACAGGTGGGCCCTCTTTCTTTCTCTTTTTTTTCCTTTATCAAATGGGAAATTCCCTTTTTGCCCTTGGTTATACAACACTCTATAGGTCTTACCTCTCCTATAATCTGTTGGAAGGAATAATGCATTCAAAAGTAGGGAATCTGCAAAATATGGTGGTATTCGGGCCAGCAGGGAACATATGACTAATAGTGGTGAAAGTTACTTCTTGAAGTATGTATATACATTTATGACCATTGGGAGTAGCAAGGTCGCATAAATTAGGGTGAACCTTGGCTATGTTGTCCACCAATGTATGGTATATTTGATTGTCAACAATTCGGTATATTCCATTCATTTGTACCTTTTCAACGTAGGTTCTTTGATCCTGGACCTTTACTTTAGGGTTTAGATAGCTTATGAACCAAATGTATGCGTGTGATTCGTGTGCTATTTTTTGTTGATCACGGTATTGTTAAATGTATGAATAATAATGGTTTATATAGATCTCGGTAGAGTCTTGTTTACTTAGTGATGTCAAATGATATCATTAATCTTGTTTACTTAGTGATGTCAAATGATATCATTAGTTTAGTCATCAAATTTTTCTTTGCACAATATAATAATTTTTTTATGAATATATCTATATAATAATTAGTGGTTAAAGTTATATGTTGGAGACTATGTCAATATCAAAAACATCATGTATTGTTATACAGAGAGGGTATTAAAGTTTTCATAACATGATTAGCCAATACGAAACACAAAATTTATTTCATATACGTTTATCAAGTTGGGTACTATATGTCAAGCAGGAATGTAGGAGAGTCTGTACGTTTTATAATTTATACGCATATAGGGAATTCATCCAGTACGTGCATGATAGTTTCGTTCGACGTCACTGACTCTTTACATGAGGGGCCGAGCTTGGAGCCCTCCTTCGGGCCTCTCCTCGAGCCAATACGAAACACAAAATTTATTTCATAAACGTTTATCAAGTTGGGTACTATATGTCAAGCAGGAATGTAGGAGAGTCTGTACGTTTTATAATTTATATGCATATATGGAATTCATCCGGTACGTGCATGATAGTTTCGTTCAACGTAGGTTCTTTGATCCTGGACCTTTACTTTAGGGTTTAGATAGCTTATGAACCAAATGTATTCGTGTGATTCGTGTCCTATTTTTTCTTGATCACGGTATTGTTAAGTGTATAAATAATAATGGTTTATATAGAGCTCGGTAGAATCTTGTTTACTTAGTGATGTCAATCGGTCAAGCGATTGATTATGGTCAAGAATCAATGTGCTTAGTATTCAACCAAGGGCATAATTAAGTTCAATTAGGTGCGAAACAACTTTGAACAAGTATATGCCAGAGGTAGAAATGTCGTTTATGCCTGGCATTCGATGGACATATCGTGCCATATATGTTAGTACGTATACTGCCCTGTCCGGTTAGTTCCTTCCAAGAACTACGGACAAATTTGCCAATTGACGTAAGAGGATCTTTTATGGGCAACACGCTGGGGAAAAAAAATAGAGAAGTGCTTATAACATCAATGACTGTTTATTCTAAAAATCAGAGTTTATACATAGAAGAATTACATTGATCGATCTTACAATCTGCCGTGCACTGCATTAACATTATATTCCTCTAGAATTGGCCTTTTATCGTATGAATTAATCTCTTCTCCTTTCAAAAAATTATGTCATCATGGGTGCTACCCATTATTTCAACCCATTCATCTTTCTGAATCACATAGTAAAGAGAGGCGTGCAATTCAACAAATTCATACAAAAGGCTATTTTTTGTCAACATATACCGACCTCCTGAAATTCATATTGACCGAATTGTGGCTTCTGTAATCCTTTGCTACCATGTTATATTTATAACATTTTTCGACATATTTGCCCACTGAACTAACATGTGCCAGGATTAGAGAGATACACATCTAACTAAGTTTACTAGATTTTTGGAACTTGTTAGATCTTTGGCAGTTGCCGCACCCCTTCTCGGGAGGCGTTCAACCGAGTGCTTGGATGGGCTTTTTCTGTCCGGTGCTGACACATACCTGGTAATGGGACTGTTCTTTTTAGTTTTTGTTATGACTTTTGGATGTGGCTTATGGTTTTTAAATTGTTTATAAAAGAAAGTACAGAATAATAGAAACTCATATGCGATTTTGATCGATGCAAATGAAACTATTATAGTATATACTACAATCAATTTATAGATCTTACCTTGAAAAGATACTTTATTTGAAAACTAATTACTATAGAAAAGTCGAAAAACAACTTTTAGAAACATAAAAGAAGAGTCCCAGTCTTCCCGAACGTACCAGAAAGTTTAACACTTGACCTCACACACCAACATGAAAATTTTCTTTAATTCATTGAAGGACTAGCTAGTTAAATGCTCGATTGAACAGAAGCAGCTTAAGTACTTGACCATAGTTTTGATATTTATTTTGTGCCCATTAATTGCCAAACAACCCAGTTTTCTGTATAATTAGTGCACTCGTGTGATACGAGGTAGTGTGTCGAGTCATCTAATGTCTAGCTCACATGATGACTGCCCAGATTCCCATTACATCATATATTCTTAAACAAAGAGAGTATTAAAGATTTCATAACATGATTAGCCAATACGAAACACAAAATTTATTTCATATACGTTTATCAAATTGGGTACTATATGTCAAGCACGAATGCAGGGGAGTCTGTACGTTTTATAATTTATACGCATATAGGGAATTCATCCGGTACATGCATGATAGTTTCGTTCGACGTCGCTGTCTCTGGACATGAGGGGCCGAGCTTGGAGCCCTCCTTCGGGCCTCTTCTCGAGCACGTAGGGCATGTGCGTCCCGAAAAGCTTGTCCCACGTCACGAAGAATGGCTGCGAGAAGTTGAACCTGCTGCTGCGCAGCTGGTGGTGCACGTCGTGGTATGCCGTGTTATTCCAGAAGAAGAGGTGAAACACGTTCCCCGGCAGCAACAAGCCGCAGTGGTCATCGACGCCTTTCACTGTGCAGAGCGAGAAGAAGAAGATGGAGGCGCGGGGCGACATGCCGGAGGCGATGAAGGCCAGCGCGCCACCGATGGTGTCGAGCAGGAGGCCCTCGACGGGGTGGTTGTACTGCGAGCCGAACGCGTAGGGCACGACGAGGCGGTGGTGCCACGAGTGGATGTGCCGGTACAGGAACCGGTTGAGGTGCATGTACCGGTGCCACGCGTGCTGCCACCCGTCCAGCACGGCCATGGCCACCGCGAATTGCAGTGCCACCGTCAGGTACGAGGTCTGCTGCCACGGTGCTATGGCAGCGGCCGTCTTAGTGCTCTCGCTCGTAAGCTGTGTGTGTATAGGTAGAAAACGTTAGAGGCCACATAAACGGCGACATATATGCATACATGCAGAGGTCTTACCGTGAAGACGATGGCGCCGACGGCGGCCTGCACGAGCTGCTGCAGGAGGACGCCCTTGACGACATCGCGCTTGGACACCAGGTTCTTAATATCCTCCTCCCTCCTCGAGTGCAGCCTGTACTTGTCCATGGACTGTCCAAGCGCCATGTACATGCCGGAGTAAACCCAGTAGACCACGATGGGCACAACGATGGCCAACCCTTCATCCGAGAACAGCTCCATGTGAACCGCTAGAACACACTTGCTGTCTGCTCAATCTAGCTTGCTAGATAGCTTTTCTGTGATGATGTGTGGTCGTCTCTCATCACTAGAATCTTGTTTATATAGAGCTTGCGTGGACGGATATCTTGTTTACTGAGTGATTAAGTATTCAGCCAAGGGCATAACTACGTTGAATTAGCAGCGATACAACGAAAAGACGCTGAAAAAGAACCGGGCTAAGCTCCTCTCGTTTCATTATTATTGGATCGCGCTCACCTGTGCCCTTTTCTCCTAGCCTGAAGATTTTCAATTAACTATATACACATGATGGTTAATTACCACACATGCGCTCGTACAAATATGTAGTTCTCTGGGCACCACCGTGTGTATGCGTAGGACAATTTTGTTATACAAAATGAAAAAAAAATAGAAATTCAACTTCAGACTTCTAGTTTCACGCTTCTTAATTTCGTCTTTTTTACTTTTGTTTAGGTTTTTTTATATATTTTTTCTCTCATTCTTTTGTATTATCTATAATGATATATTATTTTATTTTTTAAAATTTAATTACTAAAAAAGTAACTATCGTTACCATAAAAAACTAAAAACCTAGATTTATAAATGGAGCACCACTGCACCAAAATACGCATGCATGTTAGGAAAAGCAGTAGCACGGTAGTGCCTATTAGACCGCTGACTCGATGATTCAAGAGAGCTGGCCCACGTGTAGCACGCGGGGCAATGAGAGCTAGCTAGGAACGTGACCCGATCCATCTCTTCGTTTAAAACCTGCCACAAAATCAGAGCCGTCCATTTTCACGTGTTTAGCGAGGCTTGCAGTCCTAAAACAGTTTTTGTGCGCCGCTAACTTAACATGGATTTGATCTGACGATCTAGAGATTAAGTTAAACATGCACTACTCTAGACTCTAGTTAGTGTTTTGGGTATGATTAACACCGCTAGTATAAATATAGAGAGCGGAGCGAGACGTGCAGCCCATCAGCTCAGGATCCATTTCGTGGTGTTATATTTTTAGGGTATTATTTACATGAGCATATGTACTAGGGTACGTATTATTAGCGTGTATTATTTGTGTTCCGTGAGACGCTTTACCTCTAGCGTTATGGTGTGTAAGGTGTCTGTGTATATGCGTACATCTGTTCGTCCAAACTGTACTCTAAAAAATTTATAAATAGAGAGATATTGATAGGATTCTAGTTGCAAATGGTACGCTGCATACGGCCGGAGTAGAAATGCAGCGATAAAAACAAAAACTTGGTTTATTAACCGCGTGAGTCATGACCCGGAAGGAAGGAAGCTTCGTGGTTGAGGAGGAAGGCGCACGTTTTGCTCGCGTGTCTGAATGCAATGTATTTATTTTATATAATTTTGTCGTGCGTTTGCTCGCTTCTGGTTGTCGCCACGTGCTGGACCATGTAACTGCCTAACGTGCTGTACTGGAGTAGATGATTCCCGGGTACCACACAACAAAGGAACTAGCTAGGGGTTGAAAACGATAACGGATTATTTGTTTTATCCGATATTCATATATGAGAAAATGTGAATGTGGTAAGCAAAATCTGTATTCGAAAATGTTCGTATTCGTATTTGAGAATATTCGTATCCATATTTGAGAATATTCGTATTCGCATCCGTATTCGAGAATATTCGTATCCATATTCATATTTGAGACTATTTGATTCGTTTTCGATCCATTTCTAGAGCCCATGAAAAATACGTACGAATTTTGTGATTCAAAATTTGAATTTAGGCGGTTTTTGACTGGTTTAAAACCGGTAACCGGTCAAAAACCGATGAAAAATCGGCAAAATCGCTAGGAATCGGTTTTATCCGATATTCGTATCCGAGAAAATCTGTATTCAAAAATATCCGTATTCGTATTCGAGAATATTCGTATCCGTATTTGAAAATATTCGAATTCGTATTCGTATTCATTTTAAAAATATGGATTCGTATTCGTATTTGAGACTATTTGATCGTATCCGATCCGTTTCCACCCCTAAAAGGTACTCCGGCTCGCCTCGATGCACTGAACCCAATACCTAACTAATGGCAACATGCTTAAACTATTGACCCGAACTACAACTACAGTATAACCAGTCAGGCTTGCGGGCATTCATCCTACACCCCCTACAGGCTCTCATTTGGTCTTCAAGATATTGTTGGCGCATCTTCCGTATGCTCTCCATGTATTCTTCCTTTTCTCTCTTCTCCCATTGATGTGCACACTCCTTCATCCTAGCAACAATCGCAGGCCCGTACATGATAAGGTCAATGTCCTCTTTAGTCAGGCACCATTCCCAGTGCACCTTCTTCCTTGCTACCATAGACGAACAGGCTAGTGCTATTTGAAAGAGACAGAATGAAAATATCGACTGAAGACTAACATGCAGCCATGCCATGGTGTGCCTGTACATGTAGTCATCCTGGTTTCCCATGCTGACGAGTCCATACTTAATTGGCCTGAACACTGCAATGGCAACGTATGATTTCCAGTACATAGCAGTTAGGATTCGTTAGTGGAACGTGGCCCTCATGGTTGTTCAGTTTAGAAGGGCATCCATTGGTCCCTTTCTCGTCCTTTCCCCGCTCCCGATTGAGCGAGGTTTCGAACGGGTAAATGCTTTGGTTGCAACTGCATAGTTCTGCTTGTATTTCTGCTTAATAAATGCCTCATCATACTTGCTCGGGCCATTGATCCGTTGGAAGAAATAGTACACTCCCGCGGTTGCGATACATGGATTTCCTTACCTATATTTGAAATGCATATGAAATGTGAAATATTGAGAGACATGACTCACACGGTAATCCTTGCACATGTGGAAAGCCTGGGTGGTAGTGCTGTGATGCATGAATTACTTGATCCTTGTTGGCTTATAGCAATCGCACTGCGGGCGTGGAAATTCAGGTGGTATAGGAGCATCCTTGCAAGAACTATCAAGATAGGTTCGTGCCTTATTGGCAACTCATTTTCTCTTCTAGAGCATCTCTGCATAGCCAGACATCCTCCTCCGCCTCTCTTCTCTATCCCCTCCCTGTGTTAGTCACTTTATCTTGAATAGAGTGTTTTCTGTAGTGGTGGAGGGTGCCCTAGTTTTATAGCCAGCTGGGGTGTAGTGTGGAGGCAGTAAATTTTGGTGAATACATGTTTACTCAAGTCCATGAGAAGCTATCTTTGACTACAATATACTTCAGTGAGTTGTCATTTCACTGAGAAAAGGTTGTACATGTTCTCAATTAAGTCTACAAAGGTGGCATGGTATGGTAATATCACTACAATAAAAGGGTGCATTCGTGATGCCAAGTGACAAAGCATGTATCCTTCATATCTCTACTATGACACTGGTGAGTAGGTTTGTAAGACTTGCATTACGTTCGACACTTTACTTGCATTATCCCCTTGCCACGATGCTGACTAGGGGATGTAGTCTAGGTAGCAAAGCAAGTGTTCGAAAAAAGTTTGTAACAACAATGCTAGCAAAGTTCTACTACCTAATAAGATACTTGATAAGTAACAACATAATAACAAAGTGCCAGTATGTAATAACATGTACTAAATTTAGTTGGTCAAACATGGTGGCGTACTCTGGGTAGGACGCGTGTGAAGTCATACTCACCTAAGGACATTAGTGGTTGACTAATCTAAAAGCACTCGAACGGCCACAACTAAAGTAGAAGAGGGCAACTGGAGAGTGTGGAGTTATCCTCCACCCTCCAACACCCAACAAAGAGGCTCTGATAAGTCATGCATAGTACTCTAGGGCCCCAGGCATACTATGGGATGACATCTAGCTTTCCATCAATGATCTCCCACATGTATTAGATCAGGTGCATGTCGACGCTGTCCCTATGGGACAATAGAACAATACCAACCAAAGAACCAGAGCAACGCGAGGCCTAGGGGTTTATGTATCTTGGAGGCATGGATTCCCAAATGACTCCGAGACATATAGGAGTAGGAAGAGATCCAAGACCTATCGCAATGAACAAATAAAACAGGAGCGTCGTGCACAACTTGAGGAACAATTATCTGCCTCACTTCAGGAGAAGACTGCCTCACTTCAAGAAGAGATAGATTCATTGAGGGAAGAACTGAGACATGTCTGCAACCAATCGCAACTCACCCCTGTTAATGCGGTACCCAGTCTCCCTCAAGTTTGGAGTAGTTGAACGTCCACGCCAATTACTGAACATAGCGATGCCCACTTACTATCGATGACATCCAAGTAATGTACCTCTTTAGAATGCTACATGGATAGATCTACCTGGTGGACTCCTTAGCTCATCGTGTATCATTTTGTAGGAGCCCATGCCTTGCATCCTCATATTCAGGCTTGTTGGCTCCATTCCTATTGACATTGGGCGGGGGATGGCATATTCATGGCTGTCAGGGACGCTGGTGCACAGTGCCCAACTAGAGACCGATTTCGTGAAGATTCAGGTTGACATGATTAATGATGTTTTTAGGATTGTCCCTCTTGAGAAGCCCCTAAACGAAGAGATTACGACATTAGGGGATGCCGTCCACACATTCATCCAGTGGCCCAAGAGGTACATCGCCCTCGACTCATCCGTGTCGTGATCTCCACATCCAGTGGCCCAAGAGGGACATCACCCTAGACTAGTAACATCGGCTCCTGTGGCTCCACCTCTAGCTTTGGTTCTGAAGCCTGTTGGATTGGCTACCATGGAGACGATGACAAAAATGTGTCATAAGCGAGGCGCTAAGACCCAACCGAAGAAGATTAAGGCGCCTCCTAGGCAATGGAAGTTCATTCTTGGAGTGTCGTTGGCCCCGAGTCATAATTACCCAGGCTTGGACTTGTTTGCAATACATTGCACACCTGGTACATGCAGAGGTCCAACATGAAACCAAACCGGCACAGTGAATTCACTATGAGATACACGGAAGCGCATTTCCTCCATGACTCAGGCTACTTTGTCATGACCTTTGAAGACTTATTCTTACTATTCAACCTCGACAAACTCAACGCCTCACTTCTACGATGCTGGACACGGTAAGTGTACTATACAATGAAGTTCTACATTCACGTCATACCGATAAATGTCATTACTCTTTGCTTATGTATAGTGTGAGACCATGTGGGGGTCACCCCGTGGTTGTGATGAGTAATTGACTCCTACTTTAGAGTTTGTGTAAAGGCTGAGTTTGGTTTTTCAGTTCTGTGCAGAAGTTTGCTCTCTACGCAACCACGTTTGTTCACTCTACAACTTCTGTTCATTCGCTTGGTAGTCGGCAGAAGCCTTTACGACTTGATGGTCGTAAGTGCCGTTACGACTTATGGTCGTAGGAGGCGTTACGACTTGGTGGTCGTAATTGCCGTTACGACCATGTGGTCAGAAGTGGCATTTACGACTTGGTGGTCGCAGGAGGTGTTACGACTTATGGTCATAGGTAGCGTTACGACTTGGTGGTCACAATCGATTTTATGACTTTGTGGTCGGCAGTTGATTTTACAACTTTGTAGTCGACAGTCAATTTTACGACTTTGTGGTCGGCAGTCAATGTTATGACTTCGTGGTCGATAGTCGTAACTCGAACTGGCTATGGTCGTAGTCATAACTCGGACTGGCCGTGGTTGATAGTCGTAAATCTAACTAGTCGTAAGTCGGTCTGGCCGTGGTCGATGGTCGTAGATTCTACTGACTGTGGTCGATGGTCGTAGATTCTACTGACTATGGGCATTGGTCGTAGCGACTGCCTATGTGGTCGTAAGTCATAGCGACTAGGTCTGTTAAAGTCGTAGCTGCTAGCGATGGTCGTAAGCATCTGCTACATGGTCGTAACGTCTGGTTTCATGGTCATAGCGACCTGTGAGGTGGTCGTAACAACTTACTTAATGGTCGTAGACAGTTGAGAAGTCTTCTAGGGCTACAAGTACCGTTTGTCCAGTGCATCTGAGTACTCGTAAGTGGTTTAAAACCAGCTGAGTTATTCTCTAAGTGCATTCCATTCATGCTGATTGATGATTTTTTTTGTATTTTGTGTGGTGCTATGTGATGCTTTGCTTGTCAGTGGTGTTTGCAGGACCTTGGAGCTAGGTCATGGTAAGGCATGGACAATCGGGACTAGACACAGGGAGGTGTTGAGGTCCAGAATGGTCAGGAGAAGCCGATGATGATCGAGGCAGCAAGGTGGTTGCAAGCATGGTCGGCAAGAAAGAGGGAAGCTTCTGGGAAGGTACTGAAGGGGAATTTTGGTAAAATACTCAAGACCTGCAAAAGAAGTTGTTCTGTTAAAGGGTTTCTGTTAAAGCATCTTTGTCCCGTCTGTGTTAACAGGTTGTTGTGAGAGGTATGCGTGAAAACCCTGTGTTAGGTGGGGTTAACGGGTTATCCCCGTTATCTAGTGGCAATAAATAGGGATGGAGAGCTCTAGTCCGCTTGAGGCTCCAGGGTTTTCTGTTCTTCTTGCGTGCGTTCGTTTTTGTTCTGGGTGGAGCAGTGGTGCTCCTAGTCCTCCAGGATGGAGTGGCTGTAGAATCAACTTTCAGAGCAATATATCATCTTTTGTTCTATGTTTGTGTTTGCTCGTATGTGTGGAGTTGAGTTGATTCTCTTAGTTATGGATGTTATCTCTCTGTTCTTCAGATTGGCTTTTCATTTTCTTGATCTGTGAGTTCTGATTTCGGTTGTGTTGTGGATAATCTGACCTGCCTAGTGTTGGGAAATCATACACGAAACCAACTTGGCAATTATATTCCCTTGCATGGTCTGATTGTCTCCTTATCCTCCCAGTCTCCATTTCGGGCATTCTCCGTGATATCTTGTGTAGATCTCATTTCCATTGCAAAGTTTTCAATTAAAAGTAAGTGCAACCTCTTGAGATCTTCACCTTTCTGTATGCAAAGTTTCTGGGCCAATTGATCTTTAAATCGAAAGTTATTTGGAATCTTGGCTTGGTAGTCGTGCGCCTCACTGACCCTCCTCTGTTTTCCTGAGGGCATTACGACCACGTTGTTCTGTTGAGTTGTAGACTAGTTGAACCACATTGGTTGTTTGACCACTTGTTGGCTTACGACCATGTTGGTTCAGGTCTCGGTGGCTGTCGAGTAGGGCGATTTACAACCACGGTGTTGGGTATTGACCACGTGGCCGGCCTTATGACCATGAGCACTCTGTTCGACCACATAGTCATGTATATGACCACGTTGTTGCATTTTGACCATAGTGCTAAAGGATTGCGCGTAGGCTACGAAAGCAGAAAATAAAACTTTTCTACCGCGCACACAAGGACATCATGCTTAAGGAGAGATCATGGATCGTTACCACTAGACGCGCAGCGCAGCGAAAGAAGAGTTGGAGAAGCCGATCCAACCATGCGCGTCGAGGTGGTAGTGGAATTAGCCGATCGTCCCGAACAGGTCGTCTCCTCCATGCGATTAACCACACCACGAGCAGATCCAATCTGTAGGTTGTTGATGCCGATCAACACCGCAACGAGCAGCGCCTCCACCGGTATCCACACGTCCGGGGCTGGAACGCCAATCACGAGTGTACTAGCACTCGTGAGCGGCTAGGGTTTGGCTCGGGAGGTGGCGGCTAGGGTTATGCTAGAGGTTTTTTAGAAGCGTATCCCTCAGCCCCTCGCCACCATATATATAGACCTCCTCACTTGGGCCTTGTGGACCGAGGCCCAATAGGAGTCTATTCGGATCTCTATCCGAAAAGAGCCCACATCCAAATCATATTCGAATTAGTGTTCCAACCCGTTAAGCGTGCGACCCTGTAGGTTCACGTATACTTGGTCGCGACCTGGAAACGCCTTTCTGGTCACCCTGTTAATAGCGACCTCTAGTAAGACATATTAACCCCAAAGTATACGTAAAGATCATATCGGCTGAACCTGTAATGTTCTCATGTACGAATCCCTTTGCCTCACGATATAGATTGAGCTCAAGGCGAGACTTGTGTCATCCTCTTAATAGCTCAATCACTCTCTCGATTCCGTGATGGATTATAAACTTGTGATTGACTCCTCAATCACCTTGGCATGGCCATGCACTTTCATAATCCATTACATCGAGGGGCCCAGAGATATCTCTCCCATAAGGAGGGGCAAATTCTATCTTGACCATTCACATCCCACTACATGTTTCATGGCAAACCCGAAGACTACTTTTATAACTACCCAGTTACGGAGTAGTGTTTAGTAGTCCCAAAATAAGCTACTACGCATGTTGGGAACCATGATGATCTCAAGTCTAAGGATTCTACATAAACACTACTTGAGACAACTGATGACACATGGAATCTCTGCAGTGTCTCATGGCGGGTCTATCCAACATATGTTCACTAACACATGTCCATATTATTGATTTGGTATCACCATACCATGATCCATGAGACATAATCATCAATCAATACATATGCTGATCTTTGAATCATATTTGTTCCTTATATGATATATGATCAGGGATCATTTAGAAATAGCAACATTTTAGCATTAAGAGTCTCATGAATAAGTCACATACTCATTGATCAATAATGATAATGTCTATTTCAAGGAACAAAGTAATGTATCATAAACATAGTATGTGATATATATAACATCTCCATGTTGCCTCTAGGGCATATCACCAACAAGTGCTGGTGTCCGACCACGGTATGTTCTCTAGTGCTTTCTCTCTATTGTTCTGGTCTCGGGTATCATTGTCTACCGACCACGGTGTTCTTCTGTGATGAGACGATGGGGTCCCGATCTTCCGATAGGATGATAACTTCGATTTTGGCGGAGGTGACTCTTGCGACCCGACTACAACCGTACGACGTCGCTTGCGCCTTAGCAATCGCTGAACAACACTCCAAGTCGTTATCAACCGTGCCAAGAACGCGGTTGACCTGACCACGAAGGTCTATTCTTGCATGCAACCGAAGAACACGCAAGAACAAGGACAGTGAGCAACCTGAAACTTGCTAGATATAAAAGTCGCACAAGGATAGTTGAGGTTCTGTAACACGAATCTGTTGGTCTAGCCGACACAAGAGACAACGTGGAGTTTGCACATGGGGCTCAACTGATCTAAACAAAACCTAACCCTAAAAGCTATGAATAACAGGCTTATATAACCCCTTGGGACGTCCACAAGGTCCCCAAACTGAGTACAACTCAACCCGACATTGTATTAGACTCAAACTCATACAAAAAGGAAACCCTGATTTTTCCACCGTCACATTATTTTGGATATTTCGGCGCGACCAGAAGGGTTCTGAAGCTGGGGCCTTACCCATTGGATGGGCCTTGGAATAAGCTTTCCAACAAGCACAAGAACGCCTAAATCGGACTCCGTTTGTGAAAGTTATGGCCGTTTTATTAAAGGCCTGTCTGGCTGTCCCGAACCGAGTCCGAATTGAGTTCTGAGTTGATTCCGAGTTTGATTTCGGTTGGGCTTGTGGAAATTCCGAATTGGGCTTGGAAACCTCATCCAAAACATGGGCTTTTAAGTTCTTGGACCTCTCCCCTTTTTCTCTCCCACTGTATGGCTTCTCCTTGGCTTTATTCTTCCTTATTTTTCTCCATTGCTTTGACGCCGGCCTCCTTCGTCCCCTCGGTTCAAAAGTCTTTCATTTGTCAAACCTAAGAATGTACAAAGTAGTGACATGAGGTAGTACCTCATTCTCATGAATAACATTAGTAGGAATAGATAGAAACGAATTCACCTTTTGTTCAATCTTGATATTAGGTGCTATGGCCGTATACGTTTGTGACATGGTTACATCATCCTCCCCTTCTTGACAGAAAACTGCCCTCGGTTTTAACATATGTGTAGGCTCACGTATTGCATGATCTTGATCATAAATCTCGGTACATGATAACAAATGCAACAAACTCTCATTATGTAATATCATAAGTTCTTTATCAAACAAAGTGAAACCTGTTTGAAACGAACTCACCTGATAATTTAAGTGATGCATTCTTGTAATTGAAACAATAAACATAGCAAATATGGTTGTATCCATAGGGTACATGTTCTCATCATTCTGTCGGGTAGTCAGACAGCCTGCCATCAACCACATTGAATGAGACCTACGATCATGTGGTAAGGCTCGACCATGCTGTCAAACTCCGACCAGCTTAGTTTTTCTTGCTCTGTTCCAGTCTGTCTTCCTGGTTTCCAGTGAGCTTTCAACCCTTGTCTTCATAGCTCAGTAGCTATTGGAGAAGAAGGGTTAAGTGGATACTTGGGGAGATTTTGAAGGCTCCATTTACCCCCCTCTTTTGCCTGTCCAATCCTAGAAGTGGTATCAGAGCCCGGTTAGCTCTTTGCAAAAGATATTAATCGGTCTTTGGAGCCATGGCAATAGACAAGTATTCCACTAAGCCTCCTATCTTCGATGGGGTTGACTATCCCTTTTGGAAGAGTAGGATGGAGTCTTACATTTAGACTCAAGGCTATGCGATTTAGAGGAAAATTAAAACTCGATTTGTTATTCTTGCCGATGAGCACATCACAACAACAATATGCCAGATGTAGAGGCAAATGGTAAGGGAAGGAACATCATTATCCAAGGTCTTAGCAGAAATGAGTTTGATCGCATTTCTCATTTTTCGTCGGCACATGACATTTGGGTGACCCTCGATGCATACCATGAGGGCACCACCCAAATCAAGGCTGTCCGATAGGACCAATACAAGTGAGAGTACAACAAGTTTGAGATGCTCGCTGGTGAGTCCCTGTATGAGTGCTTTGCCAGATTCCACAAGATTTTGAGCAACCTCCGAGTTGTTGGTCTTACATACCCAGACTCAGACAATGCTCGTCAAATGCTCTTTGCTTGAGACCTGAGAGTATGGAAGATGAAAGTGACCACCATCAAGGACACGGCTGACCTATCGACTTTGACTCTTGATGCGTTGTACTCACGCCTCAAGACTCACGAGATTGACATTGTCTCTCGCAAGTCGAAATGATAGTTGATGGCTTTGGTCACCGATCCCAGTTCTACTTCTGGAGCGTCTTCTGATAGTGTTTCTGGTTTTTCTTTGGCTGCTCTTTGTGAAATGAGAGTTGATCAATTTGAGCAGTTTCCAAAAAATGAGCTTGCCCTCTTAGCCCGAAAATTCTCACATGCATACAATAGGGTTAGAGAGAGAAAAGAGGAGGTCATGTGATCTGTTTTGAGTGTGGTGGCCCCAACAACATTCGAGCAAACTGCCCCAAGCTGGAGAAGAGTAAGAACGACTACGGCGGTGTGAGCAAGAACGACTACGCCAGCAAGAACCGCAACAAAAAGCCTCAAGCTCATGGCAAAGAGAAGAAATGCCGCAACCTTGGCAAAGCCATGAAGCTCTTTCACCGTGTCCTCACCGCCTTCGACAACCTCGACTTCAGTGACATGGAAGGCCGGAGCAACGACGATGGCAAGGATGATCAAGACAAGGACACCAAGGATAGCGACGACTTCATCGGCATGTGCTTCATGGCTGATGAGAACGGCATTAGCGATGATGATCTCTACAGCGACTCCGATGAGACAGACGCTTCCTACGACTAGCTCAATGATACTTTTCTTAAGTTAAGAAAGTTTTATGCTAGATCTAGAGCTAGGTGTGGTGAATTAGAGAAGGAGGTAGAGAGCTTGTCACAGGAGCTTATTTCACTTAGATCTACTTTCTCCTATAACGATTGTGATGTTGTACTTCTTTGTTGGATGATATGAAGAAGCTAAGGACTTCTCATGATAGTGTGATTTCTGAGTTAGACTTGCTTAAGGTGGAGAATGTTAGTCTGCTAGCTAAGATAGAGATGACTAGAGTAGCATCTATTTCATCTGATTCTGTTGAGACTATATTTTGCACCTCATGCGAGGATAAGGACAATGCTTTTAGAGGTCTTTACATCATGCTTCTTGATCTGCCTAAAACTTGTGAAAGTTGTAATAATTTGAAGACTAACTTAAAGAAGGTAGATCATAAAATTGCTGAAATGCAAGCTGTTTTGCTTGAGCCTGTTGCTTCTTGTGCCAACTGCCCTAAATTAAGTGCTGAACTTGAATCTATTCTAAACAATTTCAAGACATGTGTGATCACAACAAGAAAATTTCTCAATATGCTTCTAAGGCACCTGTTACCTCACCATGCAATAACTGTGAAAAACTAAAATCTGAATTGGTTACATTGAATGAAAAATGTGTGAAGGTAACTAAAGACTTACTAGAGAAGCCACAATCAGCTTGCTCTTTCTGTGCTGAGGTGGGGAAGAAGTCTAAGGACATGGTAGAGACTTTTAGGAAGAGCTACGAGAACCAAATGGCTAGGATTAGAACTGCCCCTTGTGTGTCTTGCGAAGCCCTCAAGGTTGAGGCGGCCATGCACAAGGAGAGATATGCATGTGCTATTCGATCTTCAGCTGTTGGTTCTTCTTCCTCTCCTTGTGGTGTCTCTTCTTCTCCTTTTCCCTGCTCTTCTTGTGCCTCTCTTTTTCAAGAGTGTGAGTACCTCATGAACACTCTTGAAAAATTTGTTGGAGGCAAGAAAATGCTGAATCTTATTCTAGACAAATACAAGATTTGCAAGTTCAATCAAGGTCTAGGATATGATTTTTTTAGAGGATGTGAGGAAGCATCAACCTACTGTTGTCAGACCTATAGCAATAGGTGTGATTGAGGTTACACCCAAATTCAAGAAAGTTGAATTTAAATCTGTGGGCTTTGTCTAAGGGATTTCTGACAGTAAGGGAGTACCACCTGTTACTTCGACCTCTCAGAAGGTGAAGCCTTATCATACTGCTTCGACCTCGCAGAAGGTGAAGTATCATTGTACCTTCTGTCAGAAGGATGAACATGGAGTTGAGAGGTGTTTTAAGTGCGCCAAGATCGCGCAAAGAGACCGTGTTCGTGCTCTTAGGCGTATTCAGGGTCAGCCCCAGACTCGGAGTGCACCTAAGACCAACACGAGGTCCAGAATCATAGAAAACTCTTCTGAGGTGTCCAGGCAGCGTCGAGGACTTGGTTTTCTTGCTCCTTCTATTTTTGGTCCTCGAGTTGCTTCTGGTTAGGATATCCGCCGTCCTGAGGATAGATCTCATTTCTCCCATCGAGATAGCTATCTGCGGCGTGATCAGCACATTGCTGTTTCTTCGGAGTTTGTGAGAGGCGGAGAGTGTAGGGTAGCTAGAGGTCAGTCGGCTGTGATTGCTTCTTCTGCTCATCATGTGACTCAGTACTGGGTTGCTAAATCTGTTCTTATTTACCCTAGTACTGAGCCATGGATGATGTTCTCTTGTTGACTCAGGTTCATCGGGCTGGGAAGGGAGAGGTTTGGCTTGTTGACTCCGGTTGTTCTCAACACATGATCGGAGACTCTCGTTGGTTCTCTTCCCTAGTCTGAGCTCCAAGTGATGAGACGATCACCTTTGGAGATGCCTCTTCTGGTCAAATCATCGCTAAAGGTACTGTGCGCATTAATGACTCTTTTATTCTCAAGGATGTTGCCTTAGTGAGTAAGCTGCGTTATAATTTGCTTTCTGTTTCTCAGCTTTCCGATGATAATTTTGAGGTGAGTTTTAAGAAAAATGCTTGCAAAATTCTTGACTCTTCAGGGAGTCTTGTTTGCAGGATTTCTAGATTTGGGTGGATCTTTCGTGCTAACTTTGTCGAGTCTTCTGGTGATTCTCTCAGGTGCTTACTTGCTTCAGAGTCCCGTGATCTGTCTTTCTAGCATAGGAGACTTGGTCACATTGGCTTTGATCATTTGACTCGAGTTAACGGCGATAATCTCATACGTGGTTTGTCTAAACTCAAGATGGTCAAAGACTTAATTTGTGCTCCATGCCGGCATGGCAAGATGGTTGCTGCTTCTCACCCTCCCAGTCACTGTGACTATGACCGATGCACCAGGACAGCTTCTTCATATGGATACTATGGGTCTAGCTAGAGTGCAGTCGGCTGGTGGGAAGTGGTATGTTCTTGTCGTGGTTGATGACTTCTCGAGGTTTTCTTGGGTATTTTTCTTAGCCTCGAAGGATGAGACTTTCAGTCATTTTTGGGGTTTGTTTAGTAGGCTACCTGTTTAGCTCCTTACTGCCTTATGAGCGATCCGTAGTGATAATGGCATGGAGTTCAGGAATTCCTACTTTATGAAGTTCTGTGATGAGACAGGTGTAGCGCATCAGTTCTCTTCTCCACACATCCCTCAGCAAAATGGCGTCATGGAGAGGAAGAACCGTACCTTGGTCGAGATAGCTAGAACGATGCTAAATGAGTACGCTACACCTAGGAAGTTTTGGGCTGAGGCTATAGCCACCGCGTGCCATGTTTCAAATAGAGTTTTTCTAAGGGCACACTTGCATCATACTTCTTATGAGCTGAGGTATGGGCGAAAGCCCAGGGTCTCACATTTTCGTGTGTTTGGTTGCAAGTGTTTTATCTTGAAGTCTGGGAACCTAGATAAGTTTGAGTCATGATCTTGTGATGGTGTCTTTCTGGGTTACTCGACTTCTTCACGGCGTTATAGGGTCTGGAACTGCGAGACTAGCAAAATTGTAGAGACCTGTGAGGTGACTTCGATGAGGCCAATCTTGGCATTAGGCCCGACATCTCAGGTTCTGTAGTGTAGTCCGAGACCATCTTTGTAGATGATGAGGAGGATGGAGATGAAGGTTGCCTACCTGATCCAGTCCATCCTTCCCTCGAGGTACCTGCTTCTACCACTACACCTCAGGGAGATCAGCCCATTCCTTCTAGCTCCTCTAGAGCATGTGGCTCTGCTCCTACCTCCTTAGCTCATGAGGTAGAGGCCACTTCCTTTTCTCATCCAGGTCCTCCCCGACATATCTAGAATCGTCATCCTTCAGAGCAGATCATAGATCTTTTTGAGCGTGTCACACGCTCAAAATCTAGCTTGTCTCACTTCTATCTTCATTCTTATTTCGTCGCCTCTTTCAAGCCCAAGGATGTCTATCATGCTCTTTCTGATGAGTCTTGGGTCAATGCCATGCATGAGGAGCTAGAAAATTTTGAGAGGAACAAGGTCTGGTCGCTTGTTGAGCCCCCTAGTGGTCATAATGTCATAGGAACCAAGTGAGTCTTCAAAAATAAGTAGAGTGAGGACAGGGTAGTCATTCGAAACAAGGCTAGACTGGTAGCTCAGGGTTTCTCCCAGGTTGAGGGTTTAGATTTTGAGGAGATCTTCGCCCCTGTAGCAAGGCTAGAGGTCATTAGGATATTGCTAGCATTCACAGCATCTAAGGGCTTCAAGCTATACCAGATGGATGTCAAGAGTGCCTTCCTCAATGGGTTTATTGAGGAAGAGGTCTATGTTAGACAACCTCCAGGTTTCGAGAACCCCAAATACCTAAACCATGTTTACAAGCTTTCCAAAGCCATGTATGGACTTAAGCAAGCCCCTAGAGCTTGGTATGAGAGGCTTAAGTCCTATTTGTTGAGTTATAGGTTTGAGATGGGTAAGGTAGATAAGACTTTGTTCATTCGTAGGCTTGGCAATGACTTTCTACTCGTCCAGATTTATGTGGATGACATCACCTTTGGTGGCTCTTCTCATGCTCTGGTTTATCAGTTCTCTGATGTCATGAGCACAGAGTTTGAGATGAGCATGATGGGCGAGTTGAGCACTTCTTCCTTGGTTTCCAGATCAAACAGACTCGGGAGGGTACTTTCTTGCACCAAGGCAAGTACACTCAAGACCTCCTGAGATGCTTTGACATAAGTGAGGGAAAGTCGGTGTCAACACCGATGGCAGCATCAGCTTCACTCGATCCAGATGAGTATGGCGAGCCAGTAGATCAGAAGGAGTACAGAAGCTTGATTGGCTCCCTCTTGTACCTCACTGCCTCGAGGCCAGACATACAGCTCACGGTATGTCTGTGCGCTCGATTTTAGGCCTCCCCTCGCGTATCGCACCGCCAGGCGGTGAAGAGCATCTTTAGGTACCTTCGTGCTACTCTAGACTATGGTATCTGGTACTCTTCATCTTTCTATCTTTCCCTTAGAGCCTTCTCTAATGCAGATTTTGCTGGCTGTAGGATAAATAGGAAGAGCACTTCTGGCACTTACCAATTCATTAGCACTTCCCTTGTCTCTTGGTCTTCTAGGAAGCAGTCTAGTGTTGCACAGTTCACCGCAGAGGCCAAGTATGTTGCAGCCGCTAGTTGCACAGTCAGGTGCTTTGGATGGTTTTGACCTTGCGAGACTTTGGGTTAGTCATAGATAGTGTTCCTCTCTTATGTGATAACATTCTACCATTAACTTTGCCAAGAACCCAATACAGTACTCCAGGACCGAGCACATAGATATTAGATACCAGTTGGCTGACATATTTACCAAGCCTTTAGATAGCTCAAGCTTTATGACCTTGCGGGGAGAGCTTGGGGTGGTCTGTCCTTATGGGTTATTGTGAGGGGGAGCTTCTTGCATCTTATGTATCATTTTATTCATATGCTCCTGTTTCACTCTGTTGCATTTCATGAGGGTGCATTGGGTTAGTCTTTCTAGCATAAACTAGAGTGGTTCTCTTTCTCAGTTGCTTAGACTTCTTTCTCTCATCTTATGATTCTAGGATGATACATATTAGTTGTGTCTCTTCTCACTAGGTTGAGTTCACTCACTTCTTATAGGTCTAGCGAGGATTGGGCCCCCTTGGGTAGACAGGGAACGTGTTTACTCCCTAGTGTGTTAGATGACCGGCTAATAGTTCTAGAATCATATGGGGTAGATGACAGCTAGCCTAAGCCATAGTATTCTCTGTATCTTGTCTATGCTTTAAGAACTGCCACTTCTTCTTTCTGTCCTAGTTTTCTTCCTCTTGTTTATTGTTTTGGTTCAGGGGGAGTTCATTTGAGACTTTTTGGAACTTAACGGTGACATAACTCAACTTGAACCAAATTGTTTCACATTCTGAGGGGGAGCTGGATTTTCTTGCATTTCATGGCATTTAATTTCAGCATTGTGCATTGTAATATAATTACATGGAGCCCTGATTATTATCCCTATATGACATGATAAAATTACACTACAGATTGCCATGATTTGTGCTAGGGTGCTAGATTTATCATGACTTTCTATGTGTAGCTTAGTCTTTGCCACGATAGTCTGAGTAAATGTGCACAACTTAAATTAAATCATGTCCAGTTAGATCTTGTGACTAGTCTGGTTCTAATTATCCTCTTATGATTCATGCCATGTCAAATAGGCTAAGTTGAGTCTTGAATCTACATTGAGCTTTAGATTGAGTTATGCTAGTTCTTTAGTGAAGCATGAGTTAGTATTAACTCTTTGTTCTTGAACTAAATCCAGAAAATGCAAAAAGATCTCTTTTGTGCGAAAAAACTGATCTTACCAATTCTTTCTCATGAGATGGCTTGCCATTGCACTAGGCATAAACTCAGGGAGAGTTTTGGATGACCAAGATCATCTCCTTAAGCTTCTTATTTAGAGTGGTCGCATAAGGCTTGAGATCTAGCACATGGCTAAGTAACAAGAAAAATGGTTGAAAACAACCATGAATTTCTGAAAAAATAAATTCAGATGTGCTAAATTTGCTCAATTACAAGAAATGCCAAGTACTTGAACAAATGTCTCATTCTTGAACTTATAACACTCTAAACTGACTCAGTGATAGCTTCTCAGTTCCACTTATAATATTGACATGGCTTGACTCATATTTGGATACCTTTTTCTAGACTAAGATCTTGAGTGACTTAACATGTTAATCAATCCATCTAATTTCATATTATGGCTTCTTTGGCTTTAGCTCGTCTATACATGATTTATCATGATCTAGATAGCACTTCTTTTATTATGGCTTGGTGTAATACTTAGAAAGTTATTTTGGATAATCTTCATGGCTCCTAATGCTTAAAATGAATAAAATACAATCACTCCACCTCACTCATTCTGTATGTTGTTCCCTGCATCTTGATGACTCTATTGCCAAAAGGGGAGACTAATAGGAAAAAAGGCATAAAAAGGAGATATTTTGGAGCTTTTGAAGAAAACTTGCTCTTTTTGGTTGATTGCTCCAAGTTCACTCCTTGTCAACATGGTCATGAGTTTCTCTTTCACTTCTTTTAGACCATGTATGGCTTTTGCAAACTTCTTTCTTTTCTTTCTAAAAACAAACTTATCTTCATGTCTTTTCGGTGTTTGTCAATATACTCATTAAGGGGGAGATTATGAGACCATGTGGAGGTCACCCCATGGTTGTGATGAGTAATTGACTCCTGCTTTAGAGTTTGTGTAAAGGCTGGGTTTGGTTTTTCAGGTCTGTGTAGAAGTTTGCTCTCTACGACCACGTTTGTTCACTCTTTGACTTCTGTTCATTCGCTTGGTAGTCGGCAGAAGCCTTTACGACTTGATGGTCGTAAGTACCGTTACGACTTATGGTCGTAGGAGGCGTTACGACTTGGTGGTCATAAGTGTTGTTAAGACCATGTGGCTGGAAGTGGCATTTACGACTTGCTGGTCGTAGGAGGTGTTACGACTTATGGTCGTAGGTAGCGTTACGACTTGGTGGTCACAGTCATTTTTACAACTTTGTGGTCGACAGTCGATTTTACGACTTTGTGGTCGGTAGTCGATTTTACGACTTTGTGGTCGGCAGTCAATGTTACCACTTCGTGGTCGATAGTCGTAACTCGAACTGGCCATGGTCGTAGTCGTAACTCGGACTGGCCATGGTCATAGTCATAAATCGGACTGGCCGTGGTTGATAGTCGTAAATCTGACTGCCCGTGGTCGATAGTCGTAACTCGGTCTGGCCGTAGTCGATGGTCGTAGATTCTATTAACTGTGGACGATGGCCGTAAATTCTACTGACTGTGGGAATTAGTCGTAGCAACTACGTGTGTGGTCGTAAGTCGTAGCGACCAGGTCTGTTAAATTCTTAGCTACTAGTGATGGTCGTAAGCATCTGCTACATGGTCGTAACGTCTGTTTTCATGGTCGTAGCAACCTGTGAGGTGGTCGTAACGACTTGCTGAGTGGTCATAGACAGCTGGGAAGTCTTCTAGGGCTATGAGTACCTTTTGTCCAGTGCATTCGAGTACTCGTAAGGGTATACGCCAGCTGAGTTGTTCTCTAAGTGCATTCCATTCATGCTGATTGATGATTTTCGTGTTTTGTGCGATGCTATGTGATGCTTTGCTTCTTAATGGTGTTTGCAGGACCTTGGAGCTAGGTCATGGTGAGGCGTGGACGATCAGGACAAGACACAAGGAGGTGTTGAGGTCTAGAACGGTCAGGAGAAGTCGAAGATGACCGAGGCAGCAAGGTGGTTGCAAGCATGGTTGGCAAGAAAGAGGGAAGCTTCTGGGAAGGTGCTGGAGGGGTATTTTGGTAAAATGCTTAAGACCCGCAAAAGAAGCTATTTTGTTAAAAGGGTTTCTGTTAAAACATCTTTGTCCTGTCTGTATTAACGGGTTGTCATGAGAGATATGCGTGAAAACCCGGTGTTAGGTGGGGTTAACGGGTTATCCCCGGTATCTAGTGTTATGCGTCATTTTTACATATATTTATCTATCATTTTACCCTCATATTCTTCTCATTTCGAGATCATTTGTCATCATTTACACACTTTTTCTATAATTAATTGCTCAATTTGAATCATTTTACATTTTTTGTGCTTTTCTGCAGACCGGCGCGATCGATGCACATAAACGACAAATATAGACTTCCAGGATTGCTCCGTACCGATGTACGTGTTTTTGTGAACACATAGGATCTTTCCGCGATGAAATCAGACTTCTAGAGGGCCAGAACGGAAGAAATCAAATGGGGAAGGACTTGATTGCAAATTCCAGAAACTACGAGGACTAAATCGCTAAATTGCAAAATCCCTAATTCAGCCATATAACCCTAGCCGCCGCCATCGAAACAACTGAGCCTGGCATTGCTTCTAACCCTAGCCCCCATTTGCTCTCCCCTCCTCTCTTCTCTAGCTCCGGCCACCGGCGAGCGCCGGGCCACAGCTCGTTGTTGCGCCCCCGCCGCTTCTCCATCCGTGCCGCCCAAATCCTCCCGCAGCCACCACTTCTCCTCTGCTCTTCCACCATTTTCTTCCTCCACCGAGCCTGGCATTTCCTCTTCTTCCCTGCCTCCCTTTGCTTCCTCTCCTCCCTCCTTCTACACATTCGGCCCTCCGCTAGCGCTGGGCCGCAGCTCGTCGGCGCGCCACCTCTCTCCGCCGCCTTCCACTCCCTCTTGGACGCCACCGCATCACGAGTGCTGCTCTCCAGTCTGTGCCTCCTCCCGTCACCAAATCCAGGCCGGTTCACTGGCGGCTACACCAACCACTCCTCCACCGCTGCTTCCCTTCTACTACGTCGTCACCTACCACCGACTCCTCCTCCTCCTGCTACCTCTTTACCGACGCTGGCTTGTTCTTCTCCCATTGCCCCCTTTGCTTCTCCTCTCCTCTCCCACCATCCTTCTCCACCTCCGGCCGCCAGTCCTTCGTCCCTCCGCCACCACATCTCCACTTTCCTCTTCTTCCTTGGCCTCCATTTGCTCCGATCTTCCTCTCCTGCCTCAACCGCAGCGCCAACTCTGTCCTCTGCATCGCCACCACTTCACCGCATCGGCTACCTCTTCTTCGACTTCTTCCCCTTCTCTGATGTGTACCCCTTCGCCGGCTGCATCATCCCCTACACCGACGACTTCATCAACTCCAACCACGATGGCGCCGCATCTACCCCACCACATCCTCCACTGCACCGACGCTACTCCTTTGCTGCTCCACTTCTGCCACCTTGGCTTCTTCCTCATCGGCCGCCTCCTGCATCCACTTCACCATGACTTCTCCAGCACCTTAGCTCTTCATCAACTGGCCACCACTGACGACCTCGACGAAGGCACGGCAACCCCTTCTTCCTCTACGGCCAATACCTCCACCGAAACCTCCCCTGCTTCCTCTTCTTCTCGGTTGATTCCTTCTCCCAAATTGTAACATCCCAAAAATTTGCTTTCTGAAAAATTTAATTTCAAATTAATTATTTTAAAGTATTTGAGTTTTATTTGGATTTATTTGGCTTTTATTTGGGTTTTCCGAGTTTTCTGGAGTTTAAAACCTATTTTTCAAAATAAAACGTATTTCAAGTATGAAAATTAAAATACCAACTTGAGTTGGAAATATTTTATTTAAGTCCAAAATGTCACCAGGAGCTTCTGGGAAATTTCCTAGCCCTTTTCTAAAAATTAAAATCAAAATTTAAAAATAAAAATCCCAACCCCCTTCCTCCGGACGACACGTGGACGGCCTAGATCCGCCCACGCCGCCGCCCGGATCCCGCCTACCCTCCTCCACCGCTCGCCACGTGGGCGGCCGGGATTCACCTGCCCCCACGTGCCCGGCCCATCCCGCTGCCCGCCCCACCCCTTCGCGCCAGCCGCCCGATTCCCCCACCGCGCCACGCGTCACCATCTTAGCCGCGCCCGCGCTGCCCACTCTCTCTCTCCGGCCCCGCCCGTCAGCACCTCCTCCCTCCTTCTCTCTCTACCACCCCGGGCCCACGTCTCAGCCACCCCGCCCCCTTCTTCCTCTTCGCGCCGTCTCCTTCCTCCCGCTCGGCCGCACCATCCCCGCCACCATTCCCGCCGCCCCCCTCGGTCGCCGGATCTCTTTCCTTTCCCCTCTCTCTTCTCCCTTGACCTGACCCCGCCATCCCCGCGCCGCTTTCCCCCTATTTCCCCGCAATCGCCGCCAATCCCCGCCATCTCCGGCGAGCGATTCCCGCCGGCATACCCCTCTCCGCCCCCTATAAATACCACTCCCGTCCCCGCCTCCTTCCGCACCACCTCCCGCTCCGCTCCCCGTTCCTCCTCCGCCACCCGAGAGCGCCCGCGCCGTGCGTCCTCTTCCCGAGCACCGGCGAAGGCAACGGCGAGCAATTGCCGTCGCTTCGCCCCTCCTCGCGCCTCGCCGACGCCGCCCCGGCTTCACCGCGACACCCTCGATCCCCTCCGCTCCTCAGCCGGCCCTCCTCGCCGCCGGAGAGTCCCCGCCGCCTAAACCCGAGTGCCGCCGCCGCTTGGCGCTCGCCGCCGGCCATTTTTGGCCATCCCCGGTAAGGCCCGTGCCCCTCCCCGGACTCCCCACAACTCCCTCTCCCTCCTGCGCCCCTCGTCGCCGGCCGTCGCCCGTCGGAGCGCCGGCAAGCACCCCGTGCCCGTGCGCCACCCCGACGACCAGGCCACGTCAGCAGGCGGGATGACATGTCGGGTGAGGTGGCGCTGCATTAGCGCCGCGTCGGCCCTCCACTCGCCCCGTCAGCGCCAACCGGCCTTCCCTGCCACCTCAGCCGGCACCTCCACCCGTGGGCTTGGTCCATGGACCAAGGCCCCACCAGTCAGTAGGTTCCCCCTCGGGCTGACGTCATGCTGGCGTCATTAACCCGAATTTCCCGTAGGAAATTAATCCGGCCGAAAAGAAATTTCTCGCTGACGTCATAATTTAGATTTTCCTTTAGGAAAATAATTCCAAATAATTCATATTTTCTTTTTCTCTGAATTTAAACTTCCCGGAGCCCGTTCTCCTTCATTTTAACTCCGTTTGAGCCCATTCAAATTTCTAAATTCATGAAAAATTGCAAACTATTCATTTCTTCCATCCTTTCAAAGTTTTGAAATTTATTTGATATTTTGAAATTTAAATTTCAAATTCCAATGCCTAGTTTAATTTCAAAGCCTTAGTTCCATTCCAAATTTTCTGTGCACTTTCAAAATTTAAATTCAAATCTTTCCAAATGTCCATAAAATCCATTCTATTTTCCTTGGTCCAAATATTGTCTCAGTAATTTCTTTTCCCAACTGATCTTCCAGATATTCGTTCTCCCCCGTGTGAACCCCAAATCCGCTGAATCTTTCTCCTAACTTCGTATGAAATCATAAACTTCCTTCCAGTATATATATATATATATATTGATTTTATTTGTATTTATTTGTTTTGTTGCTCTGTCTTTTCGCGCGTAGAGTCCAACGTTGTCAAAGATCTCTCCACTCCGCAGCAGGAAGAACTAGAGAGCGTGCAAGAAGGCAAGTCTCCTTTGATCATCTTGAACCTATGATTTTGAAATGTTTTAATTATTTTAAATTATGTGCATTGCTATTTACATAAAACATTAGTTCAAATCTTAAGGTATTAGTTAATCCAACTTTGTTATGCCATCAATTGAAGTTGAATGCCATCTACCTTTGTAACCCTAGAATTCCTTTGTCTCAATAATGAGAGTATTATAATTATTTGTGAATAATAGAATGGTAGTATAATGCTTAGTCACGCTATTTAATACCTTTGAAATCTTGAAAATGGGAAATTATGGTCTGTTGTAATAACCTTGTGTTTATAAGTCTAATGGTGATTGAAGTTGCCACTGATCTTTTAAACTAAAATAAAATGTGGAAATTGGTTTAGATTAGGGTGGATGGTTGGTTTGGGTTGGTGCGGTAAGCACGAGATCTTGTAAAGTGTATGTTCCATCCTAGTCAACTAAGGACCGACGCTTGTGTTTGTCCAAACTGAGCACTACCGTACAACCCTAAGTCTATATGGGTACGACCTAGTTGATTAACTCATGATAATCTGGTTTAGGTGCCACCAGTGGAAAGTGGGTGCCAGGGATTTACTGGTTATTCACGGCGAGGGACAGGGATTTACTGTACTCATATGGCGCAAGAGGGGGCTTCGGATTGGGCAGATTTAACCCTTCTGCGGTGAAACCTCAGCGGGTGGTGTCTAGTTAGTCTAGAGTGAGGTAAAAGCTTTGTGATAATTTATCTGTGTCTCATGCCAAAGGAAGCGTGGTGACTGTTAAGATAATTTGTCTCTTAGGGGTAAAGTTGTACAACCTCTGCAGAGTGTCAAACTATTCGAATAGCCGTGCCCACGGTCAAGGGCGGGCAAGGAATGCATTCACACGGTAGATTTTTGGTTTTGGTTTTAAAATCAAAGTTTTTGTATTCCGAGAGTGGATGGAACTCTCGGAAGGGTATCCTGGCAGTTGGAGCCAGAGAGGGTGGATGGAACCCGCCGTTTTAAACTTGATCAATTGTAATTGGTTAGCTAGTGTTGGTAGATGGAACCTTCACTATAAAGTTAATGATAGTTCTGTTAAAACATTTACTTTATTAAATTGATGCCTTCGAAAATAATTAGTAATAATTGAAATTAAAACATTGCTTTGTGCAAAAGAACCATATAGCCTTCCTTTGTCAAGCCTTGCATCTATTGCATTTTTCCCAAGACTTGCGAAGTACTTTATGTACTCACATGATGCACTCAAAAATAATATCCAGAGGAGTACGAAGCTCAAGAAGGAGACTACGACTACTTCGCTGGTGGATTTGACGAAGGATTCCCAGAGTATAGGTCGCGCTTCCCCAGTCAATTGCCTGTGGTGTATTGATGGGTCTCCACTGAATTTACTTTGCTTCCGCTGAATTTTGATTGTGCGAGGTCTGGGAACCTCCAATGTAATAATGAGACCTGTTGGTCAGTACTCTTTATAATTGTAATAATGCGTTGTTGGTTATGAATCATTTCTGTTTTACTGTGTGCACTAGCCTTGATCTGGGACTAGTGCTATAATACACAGAGGGTCCAGGTTCGGAAATCCGGGGTCCCGACATAAATCTTTTATTCTTAGTTACTATTACTGATACTATTAACCTGTTAATAAGTGATTTTGTGGACTGTGAATGTAAGGACAACAATGTGATTTGTGTTCTGTTATTTGATATTTGAGTTTGTGGATTTGTGTTCAGTGATTATGTGAATTGTGATGTGTGATTGTGATAAGTGGATTTGTGATTATGCTTTGTTAATTTGTTCCAGAATTGCTATATGTTCATCTTTCTAGTAGTGTAACTCTAGAAGTTTTGCTTGTGTTCAGTGATCTACTGATCTGTTAGTCCAGTATCTGTGTGTCTTTGTGTTGACTTGTGTGAGTTAGCTAGCCGGCGACCATTCCCTTCCCCTTGGTATCTCGACCCTTTTTGCTTCTAGTCATCCGTTGTGCTTCTCGACCTCCCCCTTTTCTTCTTTTCACGGTTGGTTGTTAGCGAGGTCGTACAGTCGTTCATAGTCCTCTGCTAGTGTTGCCGTGTGCTGTCGTCGTCTAATTAGCCATCAACCATTTTCTTCCTCGTTCTCTCTCGACTCCTTTCGTGCTTCTAGAATCCCTCTGTGCTTCTCGACTCCCTTCTTTCTCGCGGTCGGTAGTTAGTTAGGTCATCGGTCAGTAGTCGTGTGTTCGTTCTTGTAGTCGTTGTAGCTCGTGTGTCATTGTGTAGTCAGTCGTCATGTAGTTCGTTCGGTCATACGACGTCCATTCGTGCGGTCATTCATCCCGTCGTCCTTTGATCATTTAGTTAGTTTGTTCGGTTGATATAGCAGTTGTTTTAGGTTTAGTTTTTCCCCCCGTTTCGATTGACCTAGCTTTAGCAGAGCACCGGTAGCCTCAGTCTAGTCCCTGTGGAGAACACGACACTTGCCGCTATTTCAGTGGCAACTCGTGCACTTGCGGGTGTGCTATTTTTGCATGATCAAGTATTTTGGCGCCGTTGCCAGGGACTAGCTTAGAGCGATAGTGTTAGGCTATAGACTAGGTCGTTGTTTATTTTCTTTTGCTTGTTTTGTGTTTGTGCTGACCTGTCATTTATATCGTCATTGCTCATATTTGTGATATATTGCTAATCCCTAACCCTTTCCCTAGTTATTTCTCTCTTTCACGATTTTTCGTATCCATTCTTGCAGGTTCATCGATATAGGTACTTATTGAGGCTATGGCTTACTATTATGATTCTCGTGGTTTTATGAGCACCCCTACATATGATGCTCTTCAAGAACAGGTAAATCTAATGTCTCATCAGTTAGAACGCTATGCTTTAGAGCAAGAAATTGTGTTAGAGAGCAGGCATGATCAGTACAGTTCTTTATTAGGCACCCGCTCTCCAGTTGTTCCTATATGCCAAACTTGTGGTTTTCAGGGCCATTCACCCACTAAGTGCCAGCGTGGTTATTTGTCAACTCTAGAGTGTTACGGGATAAGCTTTGCTCAGCCGAGTGGGCCATACCCTGACACTTATCACCCTAGATGGCCTGAGCACTCAGTCTGTCATATGGAAACAACAACCCTGACATCTCATCATTTTCTTCTAGTATACCATTGCAGGGTTTTAGATATGGAGATCAAGATAATTCTCATTGGTCACACCAGCACTATCTTGTACCTCAGCATCAGACTCCTACTCCTAAGCTCGATCAGATGTCCAGATTTGAGGAGAGGATTTCTAGGATGATGGGAGATTTCGAGAGAAGAATGACTTCACATTGGATTCAACACCTCTTGCCTGTAGTTTACCTGTACCTTCACCGAGCCAGTTTGCAGTTCCTATGTCTGAGTTTTTAGAGCAGTCTCATGAGCCACCTCCTTCACATGAAGATCAGGCTGCCAGACTTGATGCATTATGCAAGGAATTCATAACTGTGCCTCCTGGTGGTGATCGTGCAATGGCGATTCAAGACGAGATTGAGGTGATTATGAGCACCATGTCTACTTGTGTGGATATTTTTACCGCTTCACAGCCTTCCATTAGCACCACAGAGATATTTCTGGATAAAGATGAGTGTCATCTTATCAGTCTTACACCTGATCTTGCTAGCGAGGGCCTGTTGTTGGAGACACTACAAATACACTTAGAGGCACCTCAGTCGGATCCTTCGCCTATTGACTCTGAGAGAGAGATCATTGAGCTAGATGATGAGGACCTTCCTCCTGATGATGATTGTTTCACTCCTGACAATGAGGACGAGTTTGTGGTAGATCAACTCTTGAGTTGTGACGAGTTAGATTTAGAGGACGAGAGCTTTATGCCAGATGATGACGAGTTCATTATGGCACCACGGTATCATTGTCTACCGACCACGGTGTTCTTCTGTCGGGTAGTCGAACAGCCAGCCATCAACCATGTTGAATGAGACCTACGATCACGTGGTAAGGCTCGACCATGCTATCAGACTGCGACCAGCTCAGTTTTTCCTCCTCTGTTCCGGTCTGTCTTCTCGGTTTCCACTGAGCTTTCAACCTTTGTCTTCATAGCTCAGTAGCTATTGGAGAAGAAGGGTTAAGTGGATACTTGGGGAGATTTTGAAGGCCCCATTCACCCCCCACCTCCGTTGCATGTCCGGTCCTACATATAGATATATGATCCAACAAGTCCGGCGACAGCGACTACAGGTGGGTTTCCTCGACCCACACTTGGTCTCTAAGCAATCCATCAACGATAATGCATCCTTCGTCCTAGATTACATAACGAGCGGATTGATTGCTCAAAGTGATAAGGAGTACATCATGGTACCCTTCAACCAAGGGTAAATGCTTTACGACTTGCCACACAAGTTTTATTGGTACTTTATACGCAACATGAACTTAGGATTAATCACTATAGCAACACACATGACTAGGTCTCACTGGATTTTGATTATGATTGTACCAAAGTGGAGCAAGGTAATATACCTTGATTCCGTACTTAGGAGCAACCACGACTTCGCTCGTGTGCAACAAGCAATTGACAGGTGAACTTATTTCCTCCATACATAACTCTATTGTAATATTTCCTTCATTTGCAATGGCCGAGGCTAACTTTTTTGGAGTCATGTAGGTCGTTTACCACTTATGTTGCCTATGGAGGGAGACACAAGGAATCCAATGACACACTACGACATAAGACACGATTTCTGGTACCCACTACAACACAACAATCCTATATCACACTTTGTTATAATGCCTTTAGAATTGACAATACCTATGTATTTAATTCTATTTTTGTAGTGCCACTAGCAGCTACAGGGCAATGTATGTGGATTCTACGTTTGCCGCCATATGAAGAAAATCATGGACGCTAAAATGAATGATCTAGAGGTTTGTTAACCTTCCAATAATTATTATTTCCTGATTATATATATATATATGTATATACACACACTCACACATGCTAATTAATGACTTAACATTGCTCCTAGCGACAACATGTGGACTTCAACGAAAGTGCATTTGATCTTGATAAACTCATAGAAATTCAAGGAAACCTCTCACAATTCTTGCTAGCAGAGGTCATAAACAAGACTGGAGAGTTCCACCCCGGCAATGGTGATTAGATGTTGAAACATTGGATTTAACTGTAATCACTCAATTGTACTTAATCAAACAATTCATTCAATTTAATTCATATGTAAGATATGTGTAACGATTGTCATACTATATATGTGATCTACTTGTGTTGTTTCATTCATCTGAGATTTATGTAATTATTGTCGTATGCTATATATATGTGATCTTACTTGTTTTCAGAGGGTATGACTAACATATCATAAGGCTATCCGAAAAAGAGCAATCAATATCGCTGTTGAAATAGCTATCACAGATGGTTCGGTGTTCCCAACCATCTGTGATATATACATCACAGATGGTTTAAAACACCGAACCGTCTGTGATATGCGTGAGTATCACAGACGGTTTTTGGTTCGAGTCGTCTGTAATAGTTTTCTTTACAGACAGTTCTAGTTACAAACCGTCTACGCTATCTTTATCACAGACGGCTCACAAACCGTCTTGATAACCTCTGATTATCACTGACACATAAATACAGGCGGTTCAGAAAACCGTCTGTGATGACAGTTCCGAACCGTCTGTGATGACCCTTTTTTGTAGTAGTGTACGGAAAAATTTGCAAATTGACGTAAGAGGATCTTTTATGGGCAACACACTGGGGGAAAAAATAGATAAGTGCTTGTAACATCAATGACTGTTTATTCTAAAAATCAGCGTTTATACGTATATAGGGAATTCATCCAGTACGTGCATGATAGTTTCGTTCGACGTCGCTGACTCTGGACATGTGACAACCCAGCTGTTTATTTCAAAATTTCTCAGTAAAAAAAATTAATTTAATAAAATCAAGTTTTATTTGGTTGCATGAATTTTCAAGATTTCATTTGCCTGTTTTCAGTTTTCAAAAAGGCTTTTCTTTTGAAAACTAGTTTAAGTAAAAGATGAAACTATTTTTAATAAAGAGTATTTTGAATTTCTATAAACAAAAAATTCTATTTTGAATTAATTGTTGTAAAAGCATTTGGCTTTTATCTAGATTTTCTGTGTTTTTTAGGATTTTTAAAATCAATTTCAAAGCTAAAAAGTAATTTTGTAAAAATTAAAAGACTAACTTTAAGTTGGAAATATTTTTCCTAAGTCTAAAACATTCCCAGGAATTTCTGTGAATTTTTCTGGAATCTTTAGACTTTATTTCCTATTTTTAAGTATTTTTAAACCTTCGTAATGTTTCTGAAAATCTAAATCAAATTTAATCCTTAACCTCTCTCCTCGGCCAACACATGTCGCTCCCTGATTCAATCCATCCTTGCCCAGTTTAATCTCAACCCAACCCCGCCTGTCAGCTTCTTCTTTCTCCTTGCCTTCTTCAACCTTCCACCGTTGCCATTGATGCCCCGCCCGAGCTCTTAAATTTGGCAGTTTCTTCTCATTAGCCCAAGCATTTGCTACAATTGAAAGCCTAATCACTCCCGCATTCAACCTCCACCATTTCCCCACTTTAAACCCCGCTTACCTCCCTTTTTACTTGCCTTTGTCCCGACCTTAACTTCGGTGTAACCGACAGCTGTCCATCGCCTCCACCTTCGCTAGGCCCGTGCGCGCATCGCCTGCCCATCCACCGAGTGAATTCACCGCCAAAGAGCCCCGCTGCCAACACCCTCACTCTGCCGCCCCTGCATCCTCGTCGCCGGCCACGACCGAGCATTCTCAAGCGTCGCGCCAAGGTGTACTGAACTCGCCATGTCCTCCTCCCTCTCGCGCACACCTCGCCAACCCCAGCAGCGCCGCCATCCGCCGATGCCCTTAGTCCCTGTGCGCCACCTCAACATCAAGTGCCACGCTAGCCGCGTGCCACTTCAGCCTTCTCCCCGGTCCATGGACCCAGTCCACAAAAGTCGGTCCCACCTGTCAGTGAATAAAACCCTTTTTCTGTTGAAAAATAATTCAGCCAGAAAATCAAAATCTTTGCTGACGTCACTTTGACGTAAAAATCCCTTTTCCCACAGAAAAATAATTCCTATGAAAATCATTTCCCTTGATGACATCATAATCTGATTTTTCAGTTCAAAAATAATTCCTGAAAATCGGTTTATTCTTTTTCTCTCCTTTCGAAATTCCAAAAGCTCGTATTTCTTCATTTTAACTCCGAATTAGCCCATTCAAATTTCTAAATTCATAAAAAATTCCAATATATCTATCTCTATCCTTTTTCAAATTTTTGGAATTTTGGAATTTATTTGGATTATATTAAATCTTAGAAAGTAAAAAATTTTAAATGGTTAAAATATACTTCAATTAAATTCGAAATTATTTTGTTTAATCTTTTCGGGTTCCAAGGATTTTTTTTAGAATTTTCTTGAATTTTGTTCGAATTTATTTTATTATTTTTATTTTTTGGGAAAAAATATATTATATTATTTCTGTTTTCTCTCCCCTCGATTCATCTTCTTCCCGTGCGTTTCCGGCCAGAGCATTAGCGCCGCCATGAGCAAGTTTTTGAGCTCTTCATTCCTCATGAATTTCTCAACGTTTTTTCATGGAATAAGTGCATTCACTTCCTCTCTTCAAGTCTCCTCCATTCCCAACCGTTCCTCTCCTCCTTCATGTGCATTTACACGAAAATGAAACCGTTGCTCTAAATGACATGGTCGGTTGAGCTCACTCACCCGTCCACCTCCACCACTATAAAAGGGAGCATCAGGTGCCCCTCCTCATCCTCATCCACCCCCGAAAGCTTGACAGCCTCTCTCCCTTCCTTCTCTCCGTAATCGCCATTTTTCTTTTCTCAACCGAACGGCGTTCATTGGCGGTTTGTGCCTTCTTCAGTGGAGTTCCGCCACTTTTGACCACACACCGGCTTCGCCCTTGCGCGTTCTACGCGGTGCTTTGCTCGCCTTCGCCGGAACTTCGCCGGACAATCGCCGGACCACCATGGCCAAACCGCGCCGTCGCTTCTCTCCTCGCTGTGAGCCGACCGTGCATGTTTCACCATAACCGAGGTGAGCATCGTGTTCCCTGCATTTTTCTCTTCGTTTCGCCGCAAACCTCACCTGCTAACTCCTCTCTGTTTGCTCGGAATGCCGATGTCAACCCGTCGGTCGTTGAATGTCTTCTCCGCCGTATTTCGCCACCATCCGATATCCTTTGGTCGAGCCATTTGCACCGTTGAGTTTGCCTCGACGTGTTCTATATCGTGCTTCCATCGCCATCACCTGAAGATCTCCCGAATCCTCGTCGACCTTGTCAGGCCCAGACACTAAAACTGTACATTCGCACGTACACCCCTTTTTGGTAAGCGCTTTGATTTTTGTTCGCGTCATATTGTGTCCTAGCCTCTAAGAAATTTTTCTACCATTTTGTTTAATTTTTCGTGGGGCCAATTGTCAGGAATTGAGCTTTCTGCGAAAATGACCGTTTGTGACTCCCGACGTCGATTCGTCGTCTCCGGTAAGCTTTAGCCCATGCCGTAATTTTTCTTAGACTTGTGTCACCGCATTCTACGCCATGCTCCCTTCCTTTTTCCCAAAAAGCGTTCACAAATTTTCGCCTCCGACGCCTCGCCATGGCCACCAATGGTATCTCGTGTCCCCATCTATCCGTTGGTGTTTTCCTCAATCCGTTCGCGTCATATCATGCCAAACCATCCCATTTAGCTACCTTCCAAATGATTTTAGATTCGCTTCACTGAGCACCAAGATATTAAGTTTTTCCTTTTGTCTCTACCGTCGTCGTTCAAACGTCGATTGTATTGTCTCTGTTGAATTTTCAGGTTAACCAATAATTTTCCTAGCTTCACCATACCGTGTTCTACCCCGTGCTCACAATACATCTCCACATTACGTACCCGGTACTATCTTTCTCCAACATGCCGTTGTCACTACCGTGCCGTCAGTGCCGTTTTTCTCTCACTGCCGATGATTGCCGCCGTTCCTCGTCGCCGTACCCATGTCACCACCTTCGCCTCATCGCAAGGATTCCATTTTGCTCATTCGCCAGCCACCCTGCAGCCTACCGACATAATAATTTTCAAAAAGTAATTATCGGATGTTGTTATCATTTCATGTGATGTCCAAAACTTCCAAATATTTGTTCTCTCTTATATAAACTCCGAATCAGTTGATTCTTTCTCCTAAATTCATCTAAAATCATAATCTATCTGTCAGTATATATTTTATAATTTTTGGATTTTATTTGAATCTATTTTGTTTGGTTCTTCGCGTGTAGACTACGATTATTCCGGAGAGTACGATTTCGACGATTCGCAACACCAAGTCTTCGAGCAAGGCAAGTTACACTTTTGATCATGTTGCTCCCAGTAATTCAAATTATTTATGTTGTTTTTAAATTATTATGCATGCGTACTTTTATTCAATCTAGTTTAAATTCGATTTAAAATCTAGTTATACCCAATTCCTTTGTTTATGGCCAAATTTGACATTGAACTTTCTATGCCTTGTCACCCTAGATGAAAACCTAGTTAGTACATTAGTATTAACTGGGAATTTTATGGAATTGCTTAGCCATGCTTAGAATAATTCGGGTGGGAAGAATTGTTTCACATAAAATGATAAAGTTTTTGAATGTATTCTTGACTTTGGTGAGTCAAGAATGATTATGAAATGTTTTCAAACAAAATATAAAACTGGTTTAGACTTAGGCAATGGTACGGTGGTGGGTGCTTGCTGGCATGCATCGTAGTTTGTTGACTCGATGATGATTGCCAGGGACAAGGGGTTAGTGGTTAGGCCTAAGTCAAGTTAAGGACCGGTCTGTGAGCTACTATTGCAAAGCCCTTTCGTACTACCACAAGTCTGGTATGGGACAGACCTGGCCGAATAATTTGTGAAGTTCCAACATGATCTCGCTATAGGCTGAATGTGAGCGTGGCGTAGGCCGTGAGAAGTCTCACATGGCACAAGAGGGGGCTCCAACATGTGGATTCATGTTGTGGTGAAACCTTAGTGGCGGCGTGATTATGTTGACAACGGATCATTGTAAAGGCCTTGTCATGATCTCCTAGCCGCACACCTAAGGAAGTGTGTTAATCCGGTGGCAGAAAGGGATGATCATGTCTTGTGGGTAAAGCTGTACAACCTCTGCAGAGCGTATAATCTATCCTGGATAGCCGTGCCCACGGTCATGGGCAAGCTGAGTGAAGTTTTTCACGGATTAGACTTTGCTTTTGAAAATGGTTTATGAAATACTTGTGGATGGATGGAATCCATGAGAGATTTTGAAAAACGTATGGATGGATGGAATCCATATGAGATCTTTTTGGAAAAATGGTCCGGGTGGGATGCCCGTGGATAGGTTAGTGTTTGGTTGGAGCCTGCACTAACGGTAACTATTTTGCTTACAAGATTGTTTTTACATACTGTATCAAATTCAGCTTTTGCACTTACTTTATGTTATTTATTCCAATGATGCCTTTTATGCAAATTAACCATATTATGCCTTCCTTTGATATTCCATATGCATGCATCTATTCTGTTAAACCTCCTGGTGTAACTTGTGGAGTACTTTTTGTACTCATGTTGCTCAATCTAACTCTTTCCAGAGGAAGCCTTCGACGACTTCGGTGAGGATTGCGAGTAGGCCACGTCTTACAGTCATTCGCCTTGTGGGAAGGCTGAATGGGCTGCTGCTTTATGTATTTCTTCCACTGTCTTCTTTTGCTATTATTGTAAACTTTGGCCATCAGGCTCATATTAGTTAAATAAAGTTTGTCATTACGCACGATATTTGTCTTTGTGATACTGTGTGCACTAGCTTTTCCTGGGATAGTGCGATTAACACAGTGGGTTCTGGAGTTGTTGCTCCGGGTCCCGACAGGACATGAGGGGCCGATCTTGTAGCCCTCCTTCGGGCCTCTCCTCGAGCACGTAGGGCATGTGCGTCCCGAAGAGCTTGTCCCACGTCACGAAGAATGGCTGCGAGAAGTTGAACCTGCTACCGCGTAGCTGGTGGTGTACGTCATCGTGGTATGCCGTGTTGGTCCAGAAGCAGAGGTGAAACACGTGATGGGGGCGACATGCCGGAGGCGATGAAGGCCAGCGCGCCACTGATGGTGTCAGGCCTTTGGCCCCTTGAATCGAGACACCTGCCATTGCAACGTACATCGCGAACGCCCTACGTGATTCGAAAAAGTTGACCTTAGTCATTCGGAAGGAAAGAAAGAGTACAATATAGGTATGTATGGAGAAAATGTACTTACCTATCGATTACTTGGCTGAGAACTGTGTAGTCCGTTTTATTCTTACTTAGGGAATCAAGGTATATTGCCATATTCTATTTTGGTACAGTTACTATTAAAATCCAATGAAACTCCTAATTGTAGGGCATAAGTACATATTCCTTATTGTGGTAAGCCACCAGTGTTGCTGCAATGTACCTCTTGACGAAGGGTGTATCCTCGTTGATGGTATGCATGGCGACCAAGTGTGGGTCCAAGAAACCAACCGATGATTTGGATGATCTAGCTTTAGTCACCATGTGTCTATATATATACACACGAAAGCAATAAATTATATATGACATTTATCGGTATGACATGAATGGAGACTGTGATTGTACACACTTACAGCGTCCAGCATCGAATGAGTGAGGCGACGAGAGCGTTGAGCGTGAAAAGATCAAATAAATCCTCAAAGGTCACCACGAAGACACAATCTTGAATATTGTGTTGTAAATGATCCGGCCCGAATTTGACAGTAATACCTGAGCGTTGTTCTCCCTCTGGCTTATTGGACTGTTCCATATACCACATGTGTAATTGCAGGAAACTAATTGGTAGGGTTTGTTGGCGCGTTACCGGGTCAACCAGCAGCTCGCCAAGCATGAATTTGCGGGCCAATGGCAGGTACGGGATATCATCATCGGTCTTGTTTGCTTTGCCCTTGCTACCATTGCTGCCTCGGTTGTAGGTCGACTATAAAGGTAGCACCGGTGGAAGTTGCTGCACCGGGAATAGCGCCCGTGAACATGACACTGGTGCAGGTAGCGGTGGTGGAGATAGGCCTTGTGGAGATGGCACAGTGCATGCAGCTGATCTGGTTTAGATTGCCCTTGTGGACCTGCCACCAGTGAAGAAACCTCCAGGCAAATATCGCTTTTGGGCCACTGGATGAAGGTTCCAATGGCTTGCCCTAGAGTCATGAGCTCGTCATTGGGGGGCTTCGGTAGTGGGACGACCTCGAAATTGGCGTGTACACCATCCACTGCCACTTTTCCGAAGCCTGTCACTAAAGGTTCACGGTGCACCATGACCCCTTGAGCAGACGGATATGCCAAGCTCCAAGCAGAGAACAAGACAACAGAGGTATATCTCACTTGGAGCTTGCACTTCGTAGGCTCCAACATAACGATACAAAATTAGTTACTCCAATAGGCCTATCAACGGATCGAGCATTCCAGAGATAATAATTATTACCATGATGTTGTTGTTGGACCGAAATGGCGACAGAGGGGGGGGGGTGAATGTCGACTTTTAAAATTGACCCCCTCAGGTATTTACTCAAAAAAACTCCTCCTGTAGCTATGGAAAGCTAGGAAGAAGAATTCAAGCTCTCTGGAATCTAAAGAAAAAGCATAGGAGAGAAACCCAAGAGACACCCAAGAAAAACAATGAAAATATCATGCAAGAGGGATGGGCCAGTCTGACCTCAGGTCACTGGGCGGTCAGACCGCAACACCCAGGCCGGTCTGATCGGTTACTTGCCGCCGGTCAGACCGCCGGCCATATGGCGGTCTGACCGCCCCATCAAAGCCGGTCTGACCGGCCATCGGGTTCAGAAAGCAGGAAACCTGATTTTCAGACAATAGAAATTGGAACTTCGAACAACAGCAACAATAGAGAATTTCTTCTAGATCTCTCTGCCCAGATAAGTGTGACTACCTCTCAAATACTCTATAGGGCCTAGAAAACTTCCGGGACGCCCCTCGTGCATCTTCCGGGAAGCTTCCATGTTCCTTGTCGTCCAAGCCTCGCAACTACCTCGAGTCTCCGCCGTCTTCGACACATCTCGACCGTTCTGACCTCGACACCGCCTGTGTCTAGTCTGGTCACCTTGTGTCTCGCCACGACTCCGCCTCGACGTCCTGCAGCCAACACAGACAAGAAACACATCAAATAGCACCGCTTGATACATGTAAGCATAAATAGCATTAGTGAACACATTAAGCATGAGAAGAACCCAAACCTGACAAGTCAACATAATATGCATCCTAATCACTTTGACCAGGTTTGACCAAGTCGACTGAGCCCGATTGCATCACGCAACGACATGGTCCGAACCAACCAAATCAAACTCGATTTTCTCAAAACCGATGTCAATTACACATCACGCACATGGGATGACCTCCACATGGTCTCTCAATCTCCCCCTTGATGAGTATATTGACAAACCCAGAAAAAGCGCAAAGTTGAGTTTGAAGAGAAAGTCAAACATGGTCCAAAGGACGAAAATGATGGTAATGACCATGTCGACACAAGGAGCAAAAGAAAGAACAAGTTTTCCTCAACGCTCCAAGAACAAGTTTTCCTCACCGCTCCCAAAATGGCTTTTTCTCCCCTATTCTCCCCCTTTTGGCAATAAACACATCAAGGATGCAAAAGAGAGAATAAAGTCATAAGAATGGATGAAATGGCTGAAGTTTGTTCATTTTAAGCATTTAGAGCCATGAGAATTATCCAAGATGACCAACAAGTATTATACCAAACCATAACACATAAACATGCTATCTAGATCATGACAAGACATGTATAAGCCAATTAAACCAAATAAGTCACAATATGAAATTTTAGTGCAAAGTCTTAGCATGTCAAGTCATCCATGATCATAGTCTAGCTAGAGGTATCCAAGGATGATGCAAATCATGTCAATAAGCTAAGCGGAACCAAGAAGCTAGTATTGAGTCAAATTAGAGTGCTACAAGTTCAAGAGTGAAACATTTGTTAAAGTACTTGTAACCTTTGTAATTTTAGCAAATTTGAGCACATTTGATAAGTTTTTCTTTAGAAATTTCATGATTGTTGCCAACCAGATCTTTTGTTTTATCATGTGCTAGATCTCAAGCCTTATGCGACCACTCCAAGCAAGAAGCTTAAAAAGATGATCTTGGTCATCCAAAACTCACTTTGAGTTCATACCTAGTGCAATGGCAAGCCGTCTCATGAGAAAGAATTGGTGAGATCAGTTTTTTTTGCACAAAAGAGATCTTTTTGCTTTCATAAAAGAATGTACTAACTTATGCATCATCAAGAACTAACATAGCTCAATCTAAAGCTCAATAGAGATTCAACGCTCAACTCAGCCTATTTGACATGGCATGAATCATAAAAGGATAACTCAAGAGAGACTAGTCTCGAGTGCTAACATGACAAGTTTAGTTCAATTTGAGCAAGTTTAATTAACTTATCGTGGCAAAAGCTAGTCTACACATATGAAGTCATGATAAATCTAGCAAATAAGCACAAGTCATGACAAGGTGTAAAACATTGTAAACATGTCATAACATGATAATAATCAAGGCTTAATGTAGTTATATTACAATGCAGAATGCAATGCAGAAAATCCAGCTCCCCCTCAACACGTGATGCACTTTTAGTTCAAGTTGAGTTATGTCAAAATTAAGCTCCAGAAGCTCCCAAATGAACTCCCCCTGAACCAAAGCTATAAGCAAGAGAAGCTGGCAAAGAAAATCCGAAGGGGCAGTCCTTAAAGCATAGATGAGATAAAGAGGATCCTATGGCTTAGACTGACTCTCATCTACCCCATATGGCTCCAGAACTATCAGTTGGCCACCTAACACCCTAGAGAGCAAACACGTACCCCGTCTACCTGAGGGTGGCCCAACCCTCGCTAGAACCTACAAGAAGTGAGTGAGCTTAACCTAGTGAGAAGAGAGACAGCTAACAAGCAGCATCCTAGAATCACAAGATAAGAGTAAGAAGTCTAAACGCTAGACAAGAAGACCACTGTAACCTATGCTAGAAGGACTTACCCAAATGCAATGTAGCAGAAAGGAGTAAGAGCATAATAAATAAAGCAGTAAAGCGCAAAGCTCCCCCTCACAACAGTCCATAAGGACAAACCACCCCAAGCTCTCCCCGCAGAGCTGAAAACCTAGAGCTATCCAAAGGCTTGGTAAAGATATCAGCCAACTGGTGGTCACTCTCCACAAACTGGAGCACAATGTCACCCTTCTCTACATGGTCTCTAAGGAAGTGATAGCGAATATCGATATGCTTGGTCCGAGAATGCTGCACTGGGTTCTTAGCAATGTTAATCGCAGAAGTGTTATCACAAAAGAGTGGAACATTGTCGATAACTAACCCAAAGTCCTGCAGGGTCGAGACCATCCAGAGCACCTGGCTACAACAACTGGCTGCTGCAACGTACTCGGCCTCTTCGGTGGACTGTGCAACACCGGACTGCTTCCTCGAAGACCAGGAAACGAGAGAAGTGCCAATGAACTGGCAGGTACCCAAAGTGCTCTACCTATCTATCCTACAGCCAGCAAAGTCTGCATCCGAAAAGGCTCTCAAGGAAAGACAGGACGAGGAAGAGTACCAGACACCATAGTCAATGGTAGCTCGAAGGTACCGAAGAATGCGCTTCACCGCCTAGCGGTGAGAGACGCGAGGAGAAGCCTGAAAGCGAGCACACAGACACACAGCAAAGTGTATGTCCAGTCTCGAGGCAGTGAGGTACAAGAGGGAGCCAATCATGCTGCGGTACTTCTTCTGATCAACTGGCTCGCCGTCCTCATCTGGGTCAAGTGTGGCGGAAGATGCCATGGGAGTTGACACGAGCTTACCATCACTCATGTCAAAGCATCTCAGGAGGTCGCGAGTGTACTTGCCCTGATGCAAGAAAGTACCCTCCCGAGTCTGCTTGATCTGGAAGCCAAGGAAGAAGGTCAACTCACCCATCATGCTCATCTCAAACTCGGTGCTCATGACATCCGAGAACTGGAAAACGAGAGCATGAGAAGAGCCGCCAAAGATGATGTCATCCACATAAATCTGGACGAGCAGAAGATCAGTGCCATGCCGGTGAATGAACAAGGTCTTATCTACTTTACCCATCTCAAACCCATGACTCAACAAGTAGGACTTAAGCCTCTCATACCAAGCTCTAGGGGCCTGCTTAAGTCCATACAGCGCTTTGGAAAGCTTGAAGACATGGTTTGGGTATTTGGGGTTCTCGAAACCTGGAGGCTGTCTCACATAGACTTCTTCCTCAATAAAGCCATTGAGGAAGGCACTCTTGACATCCATCTGGTAAAGCTTGAAACCCTTAGAAGCTGCAAAGGCAAGCAGGATTCTAATGGCCTCAAGTCTAGCTACAGGGGCAAAGGTCTCCTCGAAATCTAGACCCTCAACCTGGGAGAACCCCTGAGCTACCAGTCTAGCCTTGTTCCGAATGACAACCCCATCCTCACTCTGCTTGTTCTTGAACACCCATTTGGTCCCAATGACATTGTGACCTCGAGGGGGCTCAACAAGTGACCAGACCTTATTTCTCTCGAAATTCTCTAGCTTCTCATGCATGGCATTGACCCAAGACTCGTCAGACAGAGCATGACTAACATCCTTGGGCTCAAAGGTGGCAACAAAGGCAGAATGGAGACAGAAATACGACATACCAGACTTTGAACGAGTGACTCGCTCAAAGAGGTCTCCAATAATCTGCTCAGAAGGATGGTCTTTTTGGATATGTCTAGGAGGTCCTGGATGAGATGAAGAAGTGGCCTCTACCTCATGAGCTGAAGAGGTAGGAACAGAGCCACTAGCTCCAGAAGAAGCAGAAGGCATGGGCTGATCGCCTCGAGGTGCGGTGGAAGAAGGCACCTCAAGGGGTGGATGAGGGACTGGATCGGGTAGACAACCCTCATCTCCATCGTCCTCATCATCCACAAAGATGGGCTCGGACTGCTCTAAAGAACTTGAGATATCGGGCCTAGTCCCCGGACTGGCCTCGTCGAAGGTCACCTCACAGGTCTCTACCATCTTACTAGACTCGCAGTTCCAAACCCGATAAGCCCGCGAAGAAGTCGAGTAATCCAGAAAGATACCATCACAAGAACGTGACTTGAACTTGTCTAGGTTCCCGGACTTCAAAATAAAGCACTTGCAACCAAACACACGAAAATGAGATACACTGGGCTTTCGCCCATATCTCAACTCATAAGAAGTGCGGTGCAAGTGTGCCCGAAGAAAAACTCTGTTTGAAACATGGCACGCGGTAGCTATAGCCTCAGCCCAAAACTTCCTCGGTGTAGAGTATTCATCGAGCATCGTCCTGGCCATCTTGACCAAGGTACGGTTCTTCCTCTCCACGACGCCATTCTGCTGTGGGACATGCGGAGAAGAGAACTGGTGCTCTACACCCTTCTCATCGCAAAACCTCTCAAAGTAGGAATTCTTGAACTCCGTGCCATTGTCATTGCGGATCGCTCGTAAGGCACCTGGGAGCTCAATAGAAAGCCTACTGAAAAGACCTCGAAAATGTGTAAACGTCTCATCCTTTGAGGCTAAGAAAAACACCCAAGAGTACCTCGAGAAGTCATCGACCACGACAAGGACATACCACTTCCCTCCTGCTGACTGCACTCGAGCTGGTCCAACTGTATCCATATGGAGCAGCTGTCCTGGTGCATCGGTCATAGTAACTATGACCGGAGGATGGGAAGCGGCAACCATCTTGCCGTGTCGGCAAGGAGCACAAACTAGATCTTTGATCATCTTGAGTTTTGGCAAACCATGAATGAGGTCGTGGCCGCTAACTCGGGTCAAATGGTCGAATCCAATATGACCAAGTCTCCTATGCCAGAAAGAAAGGTCACGGGACTCAGAAGCAACCAAACACCGGAGAGGATCACCAGAAGACTCAGAAAAATCAGCACGAAAGATCCTCCCAAAACGAGAAATCCCGCAAACCAGACTACCCGAAGAATCAAGAATTTTGCAAGCGTTTTTCTTAAAGCTCACCTCAAAACCGTCATCGGTAAGCTGAGAGACTGAAAGAAAATTATACTGTAGCTTACCAACTAAGGCAACATCTTTCAAAATGAAGGAATCATTTACGCGCACTGTACCTTTGGCGATGACGCGCCCAGACGAAGCATCTCCGAAGGTGATCGTCTCATCACCTGGAGCACGGGCAAGGGAAGAAAACCGACGAGAGTCTCTGGTCATGTGTCGTGAACACCTGGAGTCTACGAGCCAAACCTTTCCCTTCCCTGCCCGGCGAACTTGAGTCAAACAGAGAGTAAAGTCTCAGCACTGGGGTAAATCAAGAGTGATTTTGGCACTCAATACTGAGTAAACGTCGAGCAGATGAAGTAGTCAAACACGGCTGACCTCTGTCTACCCTACGCTTTGTCACTCAAGGAAGCAGACGGTCTATGTGTAGACCTGAAGCTGTTGTTGGGCTTGACTGCTACAGAGGAGCGAGTCAAGACACCAGCAACATGCTGATCACGCCGCGGGTAGCTATCTTGACGGGGGAAACGAGATCTACCCTCAGGACGGCGGAAGTCACGACCAGGAGCATATCGAGGATGAAAGCCAGAAAACTCAGAAAATCCAAGTCCTCGATGATGCCCAAACCCATCAGCTGAAGCAACCCTAGACCTCGTGTTGGTCTTAGGTGCACTCAAGGTCTGGGGCTGAACCTGAATACGCCTAAGAGACTCAACACGATCTCTACGCGCGATCTTGGCGCGCCTGAAGCATCGATCGATCAAATGTCCATCCTTCTGACAGAAGGTGCAATGATACTTCACCTTCTGAGAGGTAGAAGTAGCATGATGAGGCTTCGCCTTCTGAGAGGCCGAAGCTACAGATGGAATCACTTTGCTGTCAGAAATCACTTGGAGAAAGCCCGCAGACTTAAATTTGACTTTCTCGGTCCTGGGCTCAGTCTTGATCACACCTGGTGCTATGGGTCTAAGCACGGCAGGTGGAGCTTCCTCATGTTCTGATAGAAATCGTATCCTAGACCCTGATTAAATATGCAAATCTTGGATTGGTCTAGAATAAGATTAAGCTTCTTCTTGCCTCCCGAAAGAGAGAGGTGCAAGAAGAGCAGGGGGGAGAAGAGACAGCAGAAGGTAAGGGAGCAGAAGAAGAACCAACAGCAGAGGAAAGAATGGCTTGTGCATGCACAGCCGACTCTGAGGGGACAGTCCTACTACTAGCCAGTTGGTTCACATCGCTAAGTGTCTCCACCTTACCCTTGGGCTCCTCCCCCTTCTCAACAATCACATTACAAGCAGAAAGTGGCTTCTCTAGAAGGTCCTTAGTTAGCTTCACACATTTTTCATCCAAAGCAATCAAATCAGATTTTAGTTTGTTACAATTAATGCATGGTGAGCTAACATGGTCCTTAGAAGCATGTTGAGCCAATTTGTTATTTTTGTCAATCATCTCTTGAAACTGTTTGGAAACAGATTCAAGCTCAGCAGTCAATTTGGGACAATTAACACACGAAGCAATAGGCTCAAGAAGAAAATTTTGTAGTTCAGCAATTTTATGATCTGCCCGTTTTAGATTCATCTTCAGATTATTGCAATTTTCACAAGACTCGGGCAGATCCAGAAGCATGGTATAAAGACCTCTAACTGCGTTGCCCTTATCCTCACATGAGGTGCATGCAATAGTCTCAACAGTAGTAGATGAAATAGAAGCAACCCTACTCATCTCTAGTTCAGCCAATAGACTAATGTTCTCCACCTTAACAATATCAAGTTCAGAGGACAGACTATCATGCGAGGTCCTTAGTTTCTCCATGTCACCCAACAGAGCACAACATGTATCACAATCATCACGGGAGGGAGCAGATGTAAGTGAAGTAAGCTCCCGTGATAGTCTATCTACTTCCTTCTCTAACTCGGTACACCTAGCCCTAGCTCTAGCATGAAATCCACCTAGCTTAAGAAAAGCATGATTGAGCTAGTCGTAGGTGGGGGATACCTCGTCGGAGTCGGAGTACAGCTCGCTGTCGCTCAGTTCGCCCTCAAGGGCTATGAAGCACATGCCGGAGAAGTCGTCGCCGCCCTTGGGATCTTGGTCACCCGTCTCGTCATCGTCGCTCCATCCCTCCACCTCACTGAGGTCGAGGTCGTCGAAGGCGGTGAGTACGCGGTGGAAGAGCTTCTTGGCCTTCCCAAAGTCGTGAAACTTCTTCTTGCCTTGAGGATGCGCCGGAGGCTTCTTGTTGCGGTTCTTATCGGTGTAGTCGTTCTTGCCCGAACCGCCGTAGTCACCTTTGCCCTTCCCCAGCTTGGGACAGTTTGCTCGAATGTGGTTGGGGCCACCACACTCGAAGCAAATCACGGGTCCTCCTCTCTTTCCGTCCCTCCTCCTCTTGTAAGCATGGGAAAATCTCTGAGCTAGGAGGGCTAACTGCTCATTCGCAAGCTGCTCTAACTGATCATCAGTTATGTCACAGAGAGCAGCAAGGGAGAATCCACACAGCGAATCAGAAGAAAGACCAGAAACCGAACTGGGATCGGTGACTAGGGCCATCGACTGTGACTTCGACTTGCGAGAGACAATGTCAATCTCGTGAGTCTTGAGGCGCGAGTACAGCGCATCAAGAGTCAAAGTCGATAGGTCCGTGGTGTCCTTGATGGTAGTCACCTTCATCTCCCAAACACGAAGGTCGAGTGCAGCGAGCATCTGTCGAGTGTTATCCGAGTCGGGGTATGTGAGACCAACTGCTCAGAGGTTGCTCAGAATCTTGTGAAAACGCGCAAAGCACTCATCGAGGGACTCGCCAGCGAGCATTTCAAACTTGTTGTAATCTCGCTTGAACTGGTCCTGTCGCACCGTCTTTATTTGGGTGGTGCCCTCATGGTAAGCATCGAGGGTCTTCCAAATATCGAAGGCGGACGAAAGATGAGATATGCGGTCAAACTCGCTACGACTCAGGCCCTGTATTATGATGTTCCTTGCCTTAGCGTTTGCCTCAACATCAGCCATATTCCCGGCGTTGATGTTCTCATCGGCAGGAACAACAAACCGAACCTTGACCTTACGCCAGATGGCATACCCCTGAGCCTGGATGTATGTCTCCATTCGGCTCTTCCAGAAGGGGTAATCGATGCCATCAAGGACGGGAGGCTTGGTCGAGTACTTGTCTGTCGCCATGGCTCTAGAGACCAGTTAAGATCTATGAAGAAGAGCTAACCGGCTCTGATACCAATTGTTGGACCGAAATGGCGACAGAGGGGGGGGGTGAATGTCGACTTTTAAAATTGACCCCCTCAAGTATTTACTCGAAAAAACTCCTCCTATAGCTATGGAAAGCTAAGAAGAAGAATTCAAGCTCTCTGGAATCTAAAGAAAAAGCATAGGAGAGAAACCCAAGAGACACCCAAGAAAAACAATGAAAATATCATGCAAGAGGGATGGGCTGGTCTGACCTCAGGTCATTGGGCGGTCAAACCGCAACACCCAGGCCGGTCTGACCGGTTACTTGCCGCCGGTCAGACCGTTGGCCATATGGTGGTCTGACCGCCCCATCAAAGCCGGTCTGACCGGCCGTCTGGTTCAGACAGCAGGAAACCTGATTTTCAGACAATAGAAATTGGAACTTCGAACAACAGGAACAATAGAGAATTTCTTCTAGATTTCTCTGCCCAGATAAGTGTGACTACCTCTCAAATACTCTATAGGGCCTAGAAAACTGGGAGAGGACAACTCATGAGCACAAATTTCAGACTATGGTAAAAACTGAAGTTTTTTGCAAAACTGAGCCAAAATCCAAAATACTCCCCAACATTTGATCCTTTGGCCATGAAACTTTGAGGATAGCTACTTAATAGCCTAAGAGCTCAACAGCCCAAGTTTCATGCCATCTCAAGAAGGAAAACACGAATTGTACCAAAACCCTAGAAATGCTTCGAAAACATCAGAGAGGTGCACAAAAACCCAACTTTCTCAAGATTCACAAGTCCTTTGTACATGAGATTTTGCAATAAAGTTAGCAACAATCTAAGGACATGCCAGCAGGAATCTCAGGCCATTTCCTCAAGGGAATCAAGAAATTCATCAAAACCCTAGAAAAGGAAAGGATGAACAGAGGAGGCCAAAATGCAAGAACTGAGATTAAACTTGATTTGCTCTTGGGAAAAGTCGATCAAATGACCTTGAGGCATCATCCCATCATAGAGCAACCCATTTTCCCACTCCCCAGCAAGAATCAAACCAAAACACAAAATCTAAAAAATCAAGCCTAGAAAGTATCGAAGAGAAAACAGGGCACGAACAGAGAAATAAACTTCAGAGATTTCATTCCTTGAAACAAGAGGATCACAAAGGAGTCCCCATACGCATGGACATTAGAACAAGAGGAATGATTACAAGGCTCTCAATCCATCCTCTCCCTCACTCAAATCAAGAACACAAGCACTACATGTTTCTTGGAGAGGAGCACTCACGAACACAACGAAGAAAGACAACAGAACATACTCTGCCTCCTCCACCCACTCTCAACAACTAAAGCCCTAAAGCAAAAACAACCCTCTAAAGCTCATTTTGACTAAAGCAAACCCTAGAAACCCTTGGAGTGCATACAGCCACAAGGAGGCACCTCCTCCTTATATACCCTTTGGCTAACGGGTCTCCAACCCGTTACGCCTGCTAACTCCGAATGGAACCGCTTCCACCTGTGCAGCCTTGCGCTTTTACCGAAACGCCCCTCGTGCACCTTCCGGGAAGCTTCCGCGTTCCTTGTCGTCCAAGCCTCGCAACCACCTCGAGTCTCCGCCGTCTTCGACACATCTCGACCGTTCTGACCTCGACACCGCCCGTGTCTAGTCCGGTCACCTTGTGTCTCGCCACGACTCTGCCTCGACGTTTTGCAGCCAACACAGACAAGAAACACATCAAATAGCACCGCTCGATACATGTAAGCATAAATAGCATTAGTGAACACATTAAGCATACAAGAGCCCAAACCTGACAAGTCAACATAATATGCATCCTAATCACTTTGACCAGGTTTGACCAAGTCCGACCAAGCCCGATTGCATGACGCAACGACATGGTCCGAGCCAACCAAATCAAACTCGACTTTCTCAAAACCGATGTCAATTACTCATCACACACATGGGATGACCCCCACATGGTCTCTTAGTTGTCCACAGGAAATCTGGACTCGTTCTCCGTCATAGGATTGGGCGCGCAACTACTCGGACGGTTGGGCGGGCTAGCTAGCACAGGAGTGGCGGCGGCGGCCTGTTGATTTTCTGTAAATCTTCGCATCTCATCTCTGTTGATTCTGAATCATCGCTACTGGCGTACGTGATCCAGAGACCAGAGATGAAGAAAAGAAGTGGGAAGAAGCAGATGGATAGTCGCTCATCGAAGAAGTCGGCTATGTCGGCTGCTCACGAAGAATCTGGGAATGTCTTTTTTTGCACTTTTGTAATAAAATTGCCTTGAATTTAAGAAGGAAAAAGCATGATTGTGGGAGTGGACATCACATCTCGGCAGTAGTCGGCATATACTATTACTACAAGGTCTCTAAACAAAGTTCCATGAAGCAAATGACACAAACTAGTGTATCCGGTTCATTGAACGGGAACACTCGAGTGTGTCACTTACTTCATGCCCCTTGAAGGTCTATGTGGCATATACACTAGAGTGGTCCTTGATTGGTTAATTTGTGCTCTCAAATTGTAGGGTTGCACAAGATTAATCTTGGCCGTCCCGCTACTAAATGAGGAAGCAAGAAAAGTGAAACATGACACAAACTAGTGTATCCGGTTCATTGAACGGAAACACTCGAGTGTGTCACTTACTTCATGCCCCTTGAAGGTCTATGTGGCATATACACTAGAGTGGTCCTTGATTGGTTAGGTTGTGCTCTCAAATTGTAGGGTTGCACAAGATTTAATCTTGGCCGTCCCGCTACTAAATGAGGAAGCAAGAAAAGTGAAACATGATAAGATGAGGAAGCAAGAAACGTGAAACATGATGCTCAATGTTAGGAAGAGAGGAGAGGAGTAGAGGGAAGGGGGAGAAGGGAGGGGGTGATGTGGACAAAGAGAGGGGTTATGTGCCTATACTATATACTATATACTAACACAACAAGCAATGTAATATGTACCAATGTAAACTAAGCAACTGCAGTAAACAATGTACCAATGTAGTATGTACCAAATAGCAAATTAAACTAAGCTACTGCAGTAAACAATGTACCAATGTAATATGTACCAAATAGCAAACTAATTAAGCTACTGCAGTAAACAATGTACCAATGTAGTATGTACCAAATAGCAAATTAAACTAAGCTACTGCAGTAAACAATGTACCAATGTAATATGTACCAAATAGCAAACTAATTAAGCTACTACAGTAAACAATGTACCAAATAGCAAACTAATTAAGCTACTGCAGTAAACAATGTACCAATGTAATATGTACCAAATAGCAAACTAATTAAGCTACTGTAGTAAACAATGCTCACAATGCTCAAAACCATAGTCCATCACAGAAACTGCTCACAATACTCAAAACCCTAGTCCATCACAGAAAGTGCTCACAATGCAGACGGTAATCGAGGGGAGGTGGCCGGGGAGGGGCTCGACGAGGGGCTCGGGGGAGGCGACCGGTGACGGGCTCGACGAGGGGCTTGGGGGAGGCGGCCGGCGACGGGCTCGACGAGGGGCTCGGGGGAGGCGACCGGCGACGGGCTCGACGAGGGGCTCGGGGGAGGCGGCCGGCGAGGGGCTCGGGGAGGCGGCCGACGAGGGTTCGGGGAGGCGGAGGCGACGACGGGCTCGGGATTTAATTAGATCTAGATCGAATAACTGCGCAGCGCACAGAGAAAACCCTAGTCAGAGGGTATATATAGGGAGGTTATCACAGACGGTTCTAAACTTAGAACCGTCTGTGATATTGATATCACAGAGGGTTCTAAGTTCAGAACCGTCTGTGATAAGCCTTTGCGACTGTAGTTATTAAGACAACACCAATAACCACAGCTGCATTCATATCCACCACCAAACAGCTGCATTCATATCCACCACCAATAATCGGCCGAGAACGATTCCGTACGTAGGACTTGAGAATTCCCATGAACCTCTCAAATTGGTACATGCTACGTAGGAATACGGGCCCGCACATTTTTATCTCCCACACAACGTGAACAATGAGATGGACCATGATATCAAAAAACGAAGGAGGGAAATACATTTCAAGGTGACATAGAGTCATCACCACCTCGTCCTGCAGAGCATCTAGTCCTTCGGGATCGATGACCTTCTGAGCAATTGTGTTAAAGAAATAACATAGCCTCATGATTGTCTCTCGGACTTTGATCGGCAAAATATTTCTAATTGCAATAGGGAGCATCTGTGTCATCAGCACATGACAATCATGAGACTTCATGCCATTTAACTTCAAATCTTGCATAGAAACAAGTTTCTTCACGTTGCCGGAGTAACCAGACGGAACTTTGACACCATGCAAGCACTGGCACAGTTCTCTTTTCTCAGCCTTGGCACAGAGTGTAACACGCAGGGAGAAGGTACGTTCGTCCATTATCAGTGCTTGTCGGTGCTAACTCAGGCCTGATGTCCATGTCAGCCAAGTCAAGCCGTGCGTTGACACCGTCCTTTATTTTATCACGGATGTTCAGTAAGAGACCAATCAAGCTGTCGCACACATTCTTTTCTACGTGCATGACGTCGATGCAGTGCCGAACATCTAGGTACTCCCAATAAGGTAAGTCCCAAAATATTGATCTCTTCTTCCAGGTGTTCTTCTCATGAGCCCTCAATTTACGTCCCTTTCCAAGGACAACATCTAAATCCTTAACCATATCATAAACCTCGTGTCCCCTTAAATGCCTTGGAGCTGAACCGTCTTCCTTCTCTCCGTCAAATTGTTTCTTCATCTTGCGGTATGGGTGAGCCCTCCGAAGGAACCGGCGGTGACGCATGTAGACGGTTTTGCGTGAGTGTCTCAGCCACACACTCTCGGTACCATCTAAACAGTGAGTACAAGCTTTGTCACCTTTTGTACTATGGCCCGATAGGTTACCAAGGGCAGGATAATCATTTATGGTTCAGAACAATAAGGAGCGCAGAGTGAAGTTCTCTCGTTTGTATGCATCCCATACCTGTACCCCTTCGTTCCACAGTACTTTTAGATCTTCCACCAACGGTGCTAGGAACACATCGATATCATTCCCAGGTTGTTTTGGCCCTTGGATAAGTATTGACAGCAAAATATACTTTCGCTTCATACACAACCAAGGAGGAAGGTTATAGATGCAGAGAGTCACGGGCCATGTGCTATGTCGGCTGCTCATGCTACTGAAAGGATTCATTCCATCTGTACTCAGTCCAAACCTTATATTCCTTGGTTCTGCACCGAACTCTGCAAAACTCCTATCGATGTTTCTCCACTGCGCGGAATTAGCAAGGTGTCTTATCATTCCATCCTTCTTGCGCTCCTCCGAGTGCCAACGCAGCAGTTTTGCCTCCTTTGGATTTGCAAAATACCTTTTCAAACGGGGAATTATAGGAAAATACCATGCCACCTTAGCAGGAGGTCCTTTCTTCGCCTCTGTTCCCTTGCCATCATCTGATTGATTGTTACGTTTGTATTGGGATGCGTTGCACACTGGACATACATGCATGTTTGCATACTCTTTACGGTAGAGGATACAATCGTTCGGGCATGCATGTATTCTTTCTACTTCCATTCCCAACGGACAAAGAACCTTTTTGGCTTTATACGTGGTTTTAGGCAACTCATTTCCCTTCAGAAGCATGTCCGCTAAAAGACCTAGCAACGCCATGAAACTCTTATCGGACCAACCGTTGCTTGCCTTCAATTTCAACAGTTCAAGCATGGCCGACAACCTCGTGTGCTTGCAGCCCGTGTACAAAGGTTTCTCTGAGTCCTCCATCAAGCCACGGAATTTAACATACTCTCTCTCATCATAGTTCTCTTCTACATCGCGAAGCATCTGATCCAGATTATCATCGTGCAACCTATCCGAATCCGAGCCACAATCGACATCAGCCGGCGGCATGTCACTCACTTCACCGGCGATGTCATCCGGGGGCATATCATTCACTTCACCGGCGATGTCATCCGGCGGCATACGATCATTCACTTCGCCATGACTGGTCCAACACGTATAATCCTTTTTGAAACCCCTCCGAATCAAGTGCGCTTCAATTTGCCCTCGGTTCTTAAACATCTTCAAATTCTCGCAGTCAGTGCATGGACAGGACATATATTCCACCCCCTTATTCAACATATCCTCCTCGGCGGCTCTTATAAAAGCAGAAACGCCATTAATGTACTCTTCACTCACACGGCTCGCGGCATACATCCAGCTTCGGTCCTACGTTACGTACATATATAACAACTTAGTATTAAAATCTAGATTAACTAATTATAACTACATATATACCGGCCACATTTATTATATTGAGACTTAATTTGCTAGCTCAATTCATATTACAAACACAACAGCTATTATATAACCAACAATTTTGTAAATTAACCATCTTCAATAACCACTCATGGATTACTTAAACCTAAATTGTAATGCAATTAAAGAAAAAAAAATTTCATTACTAACCATATCTACAGCAACCAGGAAAGTCTGAATCTTAATTCAAAGCTCAATCTCTACCTCTTCCCACAAAATTAACTGGCCTGAAATCGCCTAGCTTCCTCCCGAGTGAAAAAGTGCGCAGCAGTGGCTAGATTTGGATCGAAATGAAGACAGATGCGGTCTGAGCAGCGCAATAAATGCCTTAGTCATTATCACAGACGATTTTTAACTAAAAACCGTCTGTGATAACCAGCTTATCACAGACGATTTTTTATTAAAACCGTCTATGATAAATATTATCACAGACGGTTTTTTTTATAAAAAACCGTCTGTCATAAGCTGCTTCGCGCGTGTTTCCATTGCCAGAACGCTTCGTGTTTCGATTGCCAGAACGCTTCGTGTTTCGATTGCCAGAACGCTTCGTGTTTCGATTGCCAGAACGCTTTGTGTTTCGATCGTCTAATTAACGTCTCTCGATCGTTATACGAAGCGTCTATATCATTAATGTTTGGGTATACGAACCGTTTGTGCTAAAGGTTAAATATGCGCGCCTAATCCAGGTCTCTTCTATGTACGTACAATATGGCTTCTACTATTCTTGTGATCATCTCCTTCCTCTCATCTGTTCATTAAGAATTGTTCGGCCGGAACCTTACACAGGCGGCCAGCAATTTGCATCTGGAGCAGCTTCTCCGCACACGCCCTGCTCTCCTTCCCCGACTTTCTTGCATCCGTCAGCTCGACCTGATCATCCGCCGTCGACGGAGGCGTCTCACTGCCGCTCAAGAAAGGGAAACAGCCCTTACCCTGGTTCTTCTCCACAATGTGCGCAAAGCGGAAGAAGCTCTACACGCATTGGAGAGACTGATGGATAGCCTTGCCGATCAAGCAGAAACGGCAGATTCTGAGGAATCTGCCCATGCATACCTCTACGACATTATGGGCTATGCTACTGATTATTTGCCCAGGCTGAAGGAGGAAGTGCTGAGGACAAGGACAATCTTAACGGCGTTCGAGAAGTCAGTGGCTGATCCTCCAAGTCCCAAAGTCGAAGAAGAAGCGTACGAAGCCCAAAAGATTACAATCTGGGAAACTCTTTACCTGTGCGACTTTTGTAGTAAATTTGCCTCTAATTGAAACTAATAAATTTGCCTTTAATTTGTGATCCCTTGTCTCAGTAGTTCTGTAGTTAAGTTATTAGAAGCAATGTGTACTTATATATTAACCTCTGCTCATGAACAGAATATGACAGACAAAGGGACATCACAGCCGGTTCTTGTTAAAAACCGTCTGTGAAAATTAACAGACGGTTCTTAACAACAACCGTCTGTACGTGATAGTCTACACAACACAGACGGTTTATCGGTAAGCACCGTCTGTGATACTCGTTTTATCCGATGCCACTAACACAGACGGTGTCCAAATTAAAACCGTCTGTGTTAGTGTCAATCACAGGCGGTTTGACAAAACCGTCTATGATTGGCCATCTAGTATTAGGCTTTTTGTAGTAGTGTGGCACGGAGTTCAAGAATTCCTACTTCGAGAGGTTTTGCGATGAGACAGGTGTAGAGCACTAGTTCTCTTCTCCGCACGTCCCACAGCAAAATGGCGTTATGGAGAGAAAGAACCGTACCTTGGTCGAGATGGCCCAGACGATGCTTGATGAGTATTCTACACCTAGGAAGTTTTGGGCTGAGGCTATAGCGACCGTATGCCATGTTTCGAACAGAGTCTTTCTTGGGGCACACTTGCATCGCACTTGCTATGAGTTGAGAAACGGGCGAAAACCCAGTGTCTCGCATTTTCATGTGTTTGGTTGCAAGTGTTTCATTCTGAAGTCTGGGAACCTAGATAAGTTCAAGTCACGATCTTGTGATGGTATCTTTCTAGGTTAGTCGACTTCTTCGCGGGCGTATAGGGTCTGGAACTGTGAGTCTAGTAAGTTGGTAGAGACCTATGAGGTGACCTTCGACGAGGCCAGTTCGGGGACTAGGCCCGATATCTCAGGTTCTTCAAAGCAGTCTAAGACCATTTTTGTGGATGATGAGGATGGAGATGAGGGTTGTCTACCCGATCCAGTTCCTCTTCCTCCCCTTGAGGTGCCTTCTTCCACTACACCTCCAGGTGATCAGCCCATGCCTTTAGCTTCCTCTGGAGCTAGTGGCTCTGTTCCTACCTCGTCAGCTCATGAGGTAGAGGCCATTTCCTCATCTCATCCTAGACCTCCCCAACATATCCAGAAAGACCATCCTTCCGAGCAGATGATTGGAGACCTCTTTGAGCGCGTCACTCGCTCAAAGTCTGGCATATCACATTTATGTCTCCATTCTGCCTTTGTTGCCACCTTGAGCCCAAAGATGTTAGTCATGCTCTTTCTGATGAGTCTTGGGTCAATGCCATGCATGAGGAGTTGGAAAATTTCGAGAGAAACAAGGTCTGGTCGCTTGTTGAGCCCCCTCTAGATCACAATGTCATTGGGACTAAGTGTGTGTTCAAAAACAAGCAGAGTGAGGATGGGGTAGTCATTCAAAACAAGGCTAGGTTGGTAGCTCAGGGTTTCTCTCAGGTTGAGGGTCTAGATTTTGAGGAGACCTTTGCCCCTGTAGCTAGGCTAGAGGCCATTAGGATCTTGCTTGCATTCGCGGCATCTAAGGACTTCAAGCTTTACCAGATGGATGTCAAGAGTGCCTTCCTCAATGGATTTATTGAGGAAGAAGTCTATGTGAGATAGCCTCTAGGTTTCGAGAACCCCAAATATCCAAACCATGTCTACAAGCTTTCCAAAGCATTGTATGGACTTAAGCAGGCCCCTAGAGCTTGGTATGAGAGGCTTAATTCCTATTTGTTGAGTCATGGTTTTGAGATGGGTAAGGTAGATAAGACCTTGTTTATTCGTAGGCATGGCACTGACCTTCTGCTCGTCCAAATCTATGTGGATGATATCATCTTTGGTAGTTCCTCCCATGCTCTTGTCTCTCAGTTTTCCGATGTCATGAGCTCAGAGTTTGAGATGAGCATGATGGGTGAGTTGAGCTTCTTTCTCAGCTTTCAGATCAAGCAGACTCGGGAGGGTACCTTCTTGCATCAGGGCAAGTACACTCAAGACCTCCTGTGACGCTTTGATATGAGTGATGGTAAGCCGGTGTCCACTCCTATGGCTTCATTAGTTTCACTCAACCCAGATGAGGACGGCGAGCCAGTTGATCAGAAGGAGTATCGTAGCATGATTGGCTCCCTCTTGTACCTCATTGCCTCGAGATCGGACATACACTTCTTCGTGTGTCTGTGTGCTTGATTTCAGGCTTCTCCTCGCGTGTCTCACCGCCAGGCGGTGAAGCGCATCCTTCGGTACCTTCGAGCTACCATTGACTGTGGTATCTGGTACTCTTCGTTGTCCTGTCTTTCCTTGAGAGCCTACTTGGACGTAGACTTTGCTGGCTGTAGGATAGATAGGAAGAGCACTTCTGGCACCTGCCAATTCATTGGCACTTCTCTTGTTTCCTGGTCTTCGAGGAAGCAGTCCGGTGTTGCACAGTCCACCGCAGAGGCCGAGTACGTTGCTGACGCCAGTTGCTGCAGCCAGGTGCTTTGGATGGCTTCGACCTTGCGGGACTTTGGGTTAGTCATAGACAGTGTTCCACTCTTTTGTGATAACACTTCTGCCGTTAACATTGCTAAGAACCCAGTGCAGCATTCTCGGACCAAGCACATTGATATCAGATATCACTTCCTTCGAGACCATGTGGAGAAGGGTGACATAGTGCTTCAGTTCGTGGAGAGTGACCACCAGTTGGCTGATATCTTTACCAAGCCTTGGATAGCTCTAGGTTTTCAGCTCTGCGGGGAGAGCTTGGGGTGGTTTGTCCTTATGGACTGTTGTGAGGGGGAGTTTTGTGCTTCATGTTTTATCTTGTATATTATGCTATTTGCTCCTTTCTGTTGCATTGCATGTGGGTGCATTTGGGTTAGTCCTTCTAGCATAGATTAGAGTGTTTCTCTTGTCTAGCTGTTTATACTTCTTACTCTTATCTTGTGATTCTAGGATGCTGCTTATTAGCTGTTTCTCTTCTCAGTAGGTTGAGCTCACTCACTTCTTATAGGTTCTAGCAAGGGTTGGGCCACCCTTGAGTAGACAGGGTACATGTTTGCTCCTTAGTGTGTTAGATGATCAGCTGATAGTCCTAGCATCATATGGGGTAGATTAGAGTCAGTCTGAGCCTTCTCTTTATCTTGTCTATGCTTTAAGAACTGCCTTTTTTAGATTTTCTTGCCAGCTTCTCGTTTTTATTGCTTTGGTTCAGGGGAAGTTCATTTGGAAGCTTCTAGATCTTAATGTTGACATAACTCAACTTGAACTAAAAACGCATCTCATGTTGAGGGGGAGCTGGATTTTCTGCATTTCATTTTTCTTGCGTTGTAATATAACTACATGGAGCCTTGATTATTATCCTGTTATGACATGTTTACAATGAATTACATCTAGCCATGATCTGTGCTTACTTGCTAGATTTATCATGACTTTATATGTGTAGTTTAGTCTTTGCCATGGTAGGTTGATTAAAATGCTCAGCTTGAACTAATTCATGTCCTGTTAGCTCTTGAGACTAGTCTCTCTTTAGTTATCCTTTTTTGATTCACGCCATGTCAAATAGGCTAAGTTGAGTCTTGAATCTTTATTGAGCTTTAGATTGAGATATGCTAGTTTCTTGATGAAGCATGAGTTGGTACAATTTTTAAGTAAGCAAAAAGATCTCTTTTGTGCGAAAAAACTGATCTCACCAATTCTTTCTCATGAGACTGCTTGCCATTGCACTAGGCATGAACTCAGGGGAGTTTTGGATGACCGAGACTATCTTCTTAAGCTTCTAGCTTGGAGTAGTTACATAAGGCTTGAGATCTAGCACGTGACTAAAAATGCTGGTTGGAAACGACCATGAGTGTCGTAGCTACGGGCTAAACAGGGAAAGAGGGGACTGGTAGGAGAGGAAGAGGAGAGCCAGATCTGTGGAGAGGTGGTGAGAATGAGAGGAGGATGTCCCCCTTTGCCCCTCCTGGGGGCTTATATATATGTGAGTGGGGTAGAATGGGAAATCCCCATTCTACCCCTTGGTATTTACAAAGGATGGGGGTACACTGGTATATTTACACTGTTATATTCCTCTACACTATTGGGCCTATTACATGTTGAACTAGTTGCACGGCCCAGTCACGGGGGGTTGGGCCACCCCTACAACAGTACTCCCTCGACAACAAGCGCTGAGGTCCCGATGGGCGAGCTGACGCGATCAACCACCCCAGCCCCCCGTTCCCTGACAGCAAGCACGAGGGTGCCGATGCAACTGATAGCTCGCAGACCCTAGAGGCAATGCTTATGAAGGAACCGGTGAAGCGCCGGAGACGTCGTCGAGCGCCGAAGACGTGCCGTCCCACCGAGGCGATGCCTACAAGGCGGACGGCGGAGTCGAGGCCGAAGGCGCGTCGTCGAGCGCCGAAGACGTGCCGTCCCGCCGAGGCGATGCCTACGAGGCGGACGGCGGAGTCGAGGGCCAAAGGCGCGTCGTCGAGCGCCGAAGACGTGCCGTCACGCCGAGGCGATGCCTACGAGGCGGACGGCGGAGTCGAGCGCCGAAGACGTGTCGTCGAGCGCCGAAGACGTGCCGTCCCGCCGAGGCGATGCCTACGAGGCAGACGGCGGAGTCGAGCGCCGAAGACGTGTCGTCGAGCGCCGAAGACGCACCGTCAAGCGCCCAAGACGTGCCGTCCCGCCGAGGCGATGCCTACGAGGCGAACGGCGGAGTCGAGCGCCGAAGACGTGTCGTCGAGCACCGAAAACGTGTCGTCGAGAGCCGAAGACGCGCCGTCGAGCGCCCAAGACGTGTCGTCCTGCCAAGGCGATGCCTACGAGGCGGACGGCGGAGTCGAGCGCCGAAGACGTGTCGTCGAGCGCCGAAGACGTGCCGTCCCACCGAGGCGATGCCTACAAGGCGGACGGCGGAGTCGAGCGCCGAAGACGCGCCGACACTGTTGTTCTCTTACCTTCGAAAAGAGTGTCCGCTGAGGACGGGCGCTTGGAACGTAGGCCGAAGGCACTACGCACGCCGAGGTAGGGAGGCGAGACCGTCGTTCCCCTACCTTCAAAAAGGAGTGCCCGCGGCGAGCGGGCGCTTGGAGCGTAGGCCGAAGGCACTACGCACGCCGATGTAGGGAGGCGAGACCGCCGTTCCCCTACCTTCAAAAAGGAGTGCCCGCGGGGAGCGGGCGCTTGGAGCGTGGGCCGAAGGCACTACGCACGCCGAGGTAGGGAGGCGAGACCGCCGTTCTCCCAGCGGGCGCTTGGAGCGTAGGCCAAAGGCACTACGCACGCCGAGGTAGGGAGGCGAGACCGCCGTTCCCCTACCTTCAAAAAGGAGTGCCCGCGGGGAGCGGGCGCTTGGAGCGTAGGCCGAAGGCACTACGCACGCCGAGTTAGGGAGGCGAGACCGCCGTTCTCCCCGCGGGCGCTTGGAGCGTAGGCCAAAGGCACTACGCACGCCGAGGTAGGGAGGCGAGACCGCCGTTCCCCTACCTTCAAAAAGGAGTGCCCGCGGGGAGCGGGCGCTTGGAGCGTAGGCCGAAGGCACTACACACGCCGAGGTATGGAGGCGAGACCGTCGTTCCCCTACCTTCAAAAAGGAGTGCCCGCGGGGAGCGGGCGCTTGGAGGGTAGGCCGAAGGCACTACGCACGCCGAGGTAGGGAGGCGAGACCGCCGTTCCCCTACCTTCAAAAAGGAGTGCCCGCGGGCAGCGGGCGCTTGGAGCGTAGGCCGAAGGCACTACGCACGCCGAGGTAGGGAGGCGAGACCGCCGTTCCCCTACCTTCAAAAAGGAGTGCCCGCGGGGAGCGGGCGCTTGGAGCGTAGGCCGAAGGCACTACGCACGCCGAGGTAGGGAGGCGAGACCGCCGTTCCCCTACCTTCAAAAAGGAGTGCCCGCGGGCAGCGGGCGCTTGGAGCGTAGGCCGAAGGCACTACGCACGCCGAGGTAGGGAGGCGAGACCAAAGGTAACAATTCCAAATTTAACATCTATTATGATGAAACAATCATCGATAAGATAGTTAAGGAAAAGACTAGAATCCTTTCAACTACGCCTAGGCGGCATCCTGCAGCCACCACAATCCACATTCAAACAAGAACAATATCAACAAGCCAAAAAGGCACAAGCATTAATGCAATGAATTCAACAGGGTATATGCAAAATATACAAACCCTTCCCCAACCTACATGTGCAAGTGTGTCAATTTAATAATTTAATTACCACGGACCTAAAGCCCACTCTGATACCAACTGTAACACCCCAGGACCCACATTACCCTGGTATGCTACTAAAACCACTCCACAACTAGCCAATTTACAAAATAAAATAAACTGGCAATAATTATTAAACAAGATAATACAAACGGAAGCATAAACAACTAAGGGAAAATAGAATAGAGATGACAATTCAATATTCATAAACAACTCCAAAATAATAACCAAAGGTAACAATTCCAAATTTAACATCTATTATGATGAAACAATCATCGATAAGATAGTTAAGGAAAAGACTAGAATCCTTTCAACTTTATTTCAGCATTAAAATATAATCCAAGTGCATCAGTGTGGTGCCGCTCTACCCTTCCCATGCATGCTCAAAGTCCACCTGTAGGGAGGGGGAAACAAGGGTGAGATAAAAATCTCAGCAAGCAAACAGTTTAACAGGCTATTCAAACTACAAACAAGTATACATCATCATTTAAATTCCATACAACCACAATCACAATTCATGTCCACGATTATTAAACCACCACAATCCTCCATGATTCATACCTCATCAATTTCAGATTTAAACGGCATATGAATGCAGCCATTTTATCCACATTAAATGCATATGAATGCTTATGCTATGCTCCACATCACTCTTTCCAGGGCAGGATTTGAGGTGCATCGTATTACGGCAATATACGGTGCTTCCCGCGGGATAAGAGGTGCATCGTATTACGGCAATATACGATGCTGTACCGGTACGGTCGCGGCTAAGTGCGGCGACATCCACATATGCATATGACATGATATGACATGAATGATATGATAATCATAAAACACATTAATCCACCTTCAAGGAGCATTATCATGCTCGCAACATATCCACATCCACCACATGTTATTTTCATGTTCCACATTATAGCACTAAGCAAGAATTCCACGTGTCTACTAGCAATTTATCAACATATCAATGGATAAATACTTGCTACCATCTCCACAATTATGATATCATGCAATCATGACATAATGTACCGAATTGTAATAATAATGTAAACTGAAAGTAGAAGGAATAACATGTTAAACGGTAGCAACCACCGCTACGTTTACTTGCCTCAATCCGACGAAGCGAAGTAAAATCAAGAGCGCTCAGGGACAAGACCACCTGTCCAAAAGGCATCTCTCAGCACAAAGTCACAGCATACAAACACGACATAAAAAAAAAGACGTCGCTAGAACCCCCGAACCCGCACTTACTCCTCTCCGCTCAACAATTCAGCAAATTACCCTCTGCAGCAGCGCTGCTTAACATTTTCGTAACTTTAAAAATATTCATCCAAATGTAGAAAACAATACCTCTCTGGATTCATCACTTAAAAACCTACATTTTTCATGTAGAACACATATTTTTATTTTGATCACAGCTAGGTGTAATTTAATGCCCAAAACAGAGGAAGAACTCTGTTCTGGCAGATTGGACAGCGGTATTCAATTGCGTCCCAGAAACAGTACAGGGGTCTAACAATTCTGAATTTTATACAGAAGCTAGAACTCCAAATTATCTACAACTTTCTCAATTACGTCCATGACCATATAAAACATTTACTAACTCAAATTCACAGATTACCGTCGGTCTGTACCAATCTGCTCGCCTGACGAACAGCAGTATTCCCGAACCTGTAACTCCCAGATCCCACGGTACAAAATTTCGAAACAAATACATGAGATGCGTCTGGAAGTCATCTACAACTTTCCTTTTGGGAGAGTCCGCAGGAAAATTCGTTTGCTAGGTCAAAACCTCGCGAACAGACACGCTGCGCGAATCAATCTACTGGCAGACCGCAGCTAATCTCTAATCGGGCAATTAATCTATTAACTACCTTCAAAATCCGTGCCAAGAACCCTAATTATTCATAAGAACAGAGGGTTTTGGATGATAAAAAATTACCTAGATGAAGAATTACCCCACTTTTTTTCCTCTTCTTCTTCTCCTTCCTTCTTCTCCTTCTCCTTCTTCTCCTTCTTCTCCTTCTCCAAGAGCAGCAATGGGGGCAACAATCCTTGGGAGGGGGCGGCCACCAGGGGGGAGAAAGGGGAATAGGGGGTGGCGGCTGGGTGTGGGGAAAAGGGGGAGGAGGGGAAGCCCTAGGGTTAATAAGAAAGGGGGAAAAGGGGGGGTGCGCCTCCCCCCTTGGGCCTTGGCCCAAGGGCGGTTGGCCCACTCCCCAGGCAGCCCAATCTAAAAATTAAAAGTAATTTTTAATATATTTTATTTTTTTTTTCAATGTTCTACAATTTTTATTTTTCCCTTCCCGCGATTTGCCGAAAAACCGGCGACTCCGCGATTGTTTTAAAAAAACTTACGCCGTAACGACGTTCAGGATATTACATTCTCCCCACCTAAAAAGGATTCGTCCTCGAATCTAACTCCTCAAACCACAAAGCAAGAGAGCAACAAAGAAAAGAGCAATCCACAGAAAAACAGAGCCACAACTACGAGTACTCACCAGCATCGAAGAGCTCGGGGTACTTCTTTTGCATCTGATCCTCAAGCTCCCACGTAGCCTCCCTCTCGGACTGAAACGTCCAGAGGACCTTCACATACTTGATGGACTTATTCCTCAAGACCCGCTCTGAGGTATCCAAGATACGCTCTGGTCGACTCTCCACAGTGAGATCCTGGTCCACTGTGACCTGCCCTAGGTCAATCTTGTGCTCGGGATCCCGCAAATACTTCCTCAGCATAGACACGTGGAAGACATTGTGCACACCACTCAATGAGCTCGGCAACTCCAAACGATAAGCCAAACTACCCACACGAGCAACCACTGGAAAAGGACCAATGTACCGCGGACTAAGCTTCCCGGTGGTACCAAAACGAACAATGCCCTTAGTTGGCGACACTGGAAGGAGCACCAAGTCGCCAACCGCAAACTCCAACTCACGGCGTCGAACGTCCGCATAACTCTTTTGTCGGCTCTGAGCAGCCAACAAGTTCTGACGAACCTCCCGCACTTTCTCAACCGTTTGCTGAACAAGGTCTGGACCAAGCAAAGACCTCTCACCCACTGCATCCCAACAAAGAGGGGAACACACCTTCGGCCATACAAAGCCTCAAAGGAGCCATCTTGATACTTGCCTGATAACTGTTGTTATACGTGAACTCTACCAAAGCCAGATGGTCCTCCCAACTGCCCTTCCATGACAGTACACAAGCACAGAGCATATCCTCCAAAGTCTGAATGGTCCGCTCTGACTGACCATCCGTCTGAGGATGAAAAGCCGTACTAAGGGAAACTGTCGTGCCCAACGCAGCCTGAAGACTCTGCCAGAACTTAGAGACAAACTTGGCATCCCGGCCAGAAACAATTGACTTAGGCACACCATGTAGTCTCACCACCTCTCGGATATACAACGGAGCCAGATCCTGCGCTGTATTGGTCGTCTTCATCAGAATGAAGTGTGCGGACTTGGTAAGCCTGTCCACCACGACCCAAACTGCGTCTCGCCCTCGAGGAGAGCGCGGCAATCCAACCACAAAGTCCATCGTGATAAGCTCCCACTTCCACTCAGGTATTTCCAAAGGCTGCAACAAACCCACAGGGCGCTTATGCTTGGCCTTCACCTGCTGACAAACACCACAAGAAGCGACATACTTAGCAATGTCCACCCTCATGCGTTTCCACCAAAAGACCTACTTCAGATCTCGATACATCTTGGTCTCTCCCAGATGTACAGAGTACGGGGTCCGGTGAGCCTCACGAAGAATATCATCCTTCACCTCTGACTTCTGGGGTACACACAGCCGACCTCTGAAACGAATTGCACCACTCTCATCCACACTGAAATCTCGGGAACGACCCTCCGAGATCCTCTTCCGCACCTCTGAAAGGAGCCGGTCGTGCTGCTGAGCCTCTCGAACACGCTCGGGAATGGCGGACTGGATAATCATCTGTGTCTCTGCCTGTGCAACTCCAGTGAGGCAGAAAGAGATACCCATCTGCTCAAACTCTGAGATCAAGGACATCGCTGTCTGAGGTACTCCTGTCCTGCTCAAGGCGTCAGCCACCACGTTGGCTTTACCAGGGTGATACTGGATAGTCAGATCATAATCTTTGATCAACTCCAACCACCTCCGCTGCCTCAAATTCAGCTCTCGCTGAGTGAATATGTACTTAAGGCTCTTGTGATCAGTAAAGATGTCACACTGTTCCCCGTACAGATAATGCCTCCAAGACTTCAGAGCAAAAACAACAGCTGCCAACTCCAAGTCGTGAGTAGGATAGTTCTGCTCGTGAGACTTCAACTGTCTAGAAGCATAAGCGATAACTCACCCATCCTGCATCAACACACAACCAAGACCAATCCGCGAAGCATCTGTGTACACCGTGAAGCGCTTGCCACTCTCGGGCAAGGATAGGATAGGTGCATTCACCAGCTTGCCCTTCAAGGTCTGAAAACCAGACTCACAATCGTCTGTCCACACAAAAGGAACACCCTTTTGCATGAGTCGGGTCATTGGCTTGGCGATGATAGAGAAATCATGCACAAAGCGCCAATAGTAACCGGCAAGACCAAGGAAACTCCGGACCTTTGACACATTAGTTGGCCTCCGCCACTGCACCACCGCTGCCACATTCTTCGGGTCCACTGTAATACCATGCTGACTGATGGTATGACCAAGAAATCCCACCTCGGACAGCCAGAAAGCACATTTCTTCAGCTTCGCGTAGAATGTATTCCTCCGAAGGGCATCTAGGACCAGACTGAGGTGCAACTCGTGATCCTCCTCCATTTTGGAATAAACCAGAATGTCATCGATGAAAACCACCACAAAAGAATCCAGGTACTCATGGAGCATCCTGTTCATGGCTTCCATAAAGACAGCAGGAGCATTTGTTAGTCCGAAAGACATAACGACAAACTCAAAATGCCCATACCTTGTGCTAAAAGCTGTCTTCTCTATATCCTCCTCCCTGATCCGCAGTTGATGATAACCAGACTGCAAATCAATCTTTGAGAATACCTTGGCACCTCTCAGCTGATCGAAGAGATCTTCAATGCGAGGCAATGGATACTTGTTCTTGATCGTCACTTGATTAAGTGCTCGATAATCCACACAAAGCCTCTTGGTGCCATCCTTCTTTCCCACAAACAAGACCGGAGCAGCCCAAGGCGACGTGCTCGGTCTAATAAACCCCTTAGCTAGGAGTTCATCCAACTGCTTCTTCAACTCCACCTGCTCCACAGGTGCCATCCGATACGGGGACTTGTAGATAGGCCGCGTACCCAGAACAAGGTCTATGCGGAAATCCGGTTCCCGTTCTGGTGGCAGACCTGGAAGCTCGGCCGGAAAAATATCTGGGTACCTGCAAGCCACAGGTATATCCTCTAGCCTCAAAACATCCTCGTGTCCCTCAACCATGGCCCATAGAAAACCTGACCTCTGCATTCGCCGATTGGGGAACAACTGGCACAGCAACGAGAGAGAGTACTGCGGGGCACTCCCTTGGAAGACAACCTCACATCCAGACGGAGATTGCAAAGTGACTGTCTTCCAGAAACAAGAGATAACAGCCTGATACTGCGCGAGCCAATCCATGCCAAGGATCACATCGAAAGGCTCCAGCGGTATAACCACCAAATTTGCCACAAACTCCTCATCTGTTAGAACCACCACACAACCAGGGCAAATACGAGCACTGGAAATAAGCCCACTGGAAGAACTAACAACCACAGCTCTCCCAACAAACTGCACGGACAGACCTGCCCGCTGAACAAAAACCTCCGAGACAAAGGAGAAACTAGCCCCTGAATCGAAAAGTACAGAAGCATCAAAAGAATCAACAGATAAGGTACCTGTCACCACATCTCCACGATCCCTGCCATCAGACGCTGGCATGGCATACGCCGCAGGAACAACTGAAGAAGAAGAACCTCCCACGCCCTGGAAAGTCGGCGAAGGAGTCCACTGAGGTACAGGCGCTGCAGGAGTAGCAGGATGCTGGACCCAGTATCCTCCAGGTGGAGGCGCCGGGGCGAGCGACGAAGGTGCTGAAGGCGACGGCAAGTATCGCGGTGTAGGGACCGCGGGCAAGAACTGCGGGTTAGGAGCCGCAGCCATCATCTGCACGGTGCCATCATGACGGGTAGAGCCTGCTGAAGGTGTAGGCGCCAACTCCCACTGCAGCTTCCCCTTGGGATTCTGCCTGCACACCACATCCCTGTGGCTATTACCACAGATATAACACTGTCCACTCCAAGTGCAGTCGCTCCGCCTATGCGGGTCTCCACAACGAAAACACACCAAGTCCAGCCCGGGCTTCGCCGTGGCACGGTACTGCAGAGAGCTCCCTCAAGTAGAGCTGGACTGCCCCGTACTACCACGGTAGGGCTGGTGGCGACGACTCTTTGCCTTCTTGTGCGTAGGGCCTCCAGAAAAGCCCTTCTTCTCACCATGGCCTCGAGGCTGATCTCCTCCAGTGGCCTTGCGAATGTCATCTGTATAAGCCTGCTGCATCTCGATCCCCAAAGCCTGCTCCACCAAGGTACAAAAATCCGTGATCGGAAAAGCACCTAGCAGGTGGCGGATCGAAGGTTTGAGCCCCTGACGGAACTGCTTGGCCTTCTCCGCATCATCCTGCGCCACATGCGGAACAAAGCGGACGATCTGGTTGAAGCCCACCTCAAACTCTGCCACAGATTGCTTGTCTTGTGTGTACCTGCTCAGATCGATCTTCATCTTGTCCAGAAAGGTCTCTGGGTAAAACCTCCTCTCGAACTGCCGAACAAATTCTGCCCACGACAGCACTCCATGTGCAGCCGTGCGAGCAGTCTGCACTCCCTTCCACCAGATCTGAGCCTCTCCCTTCAGAAGTTGCGCCAAATAGCGCACACGATCGGAGGCAACCACCTCGAATGCCTCCATCTTGTCCTCCACATAGGACAGCCAGTCTGCGGCCTGAACAGGAGTGGCTGCACCGCTAAAGCTGTCCAGCCTCAAACCTACCCACTCACGGAGCGAGAGGCCGCTAACTGCTCCATCTGTCGCAACCTCCGGCACCGGATCAGCACGAACACCAGGGGCCAACTGCCCCTGCCTCAACGCACTCAGCTCTTGCTGCATGGCCCTCATAGTGGCCAACAGCTCCTCCTGACTACCACCCGCTGACTGAGTAACCTCAGCCTCCTCGGCCGCTGGCTGCGCTACTGGCGTAGCTGCACGGCCACGGCTACTACGCCTAGGCGGCATCCTGCAGCCACCACAATCCACATTCAAACAAGAACAATATCAACAAGCCAAAAAGGCACAAGCATTAATGCAATGAATTCAACAGGGTATATGCAAAATATACAAACCCTTCCCCAACCTACATGTGCAAGTGTGTCAATTTAATAATTTAATTACCACGGACCTAAAGCCCACTCTGATACCAACTGTAACACCCCAGGACCCACATTACCTTGGTATGCTACTAAAACCACTCCACAACTAGCCAATTTACAAAATAAAATAAACTGGCAATAATTATTAAACAAGATAATACAAACGGAAGCATAAACAACTAAGGGAAAATAGAATAGAGATGACAATTCAATATTCATAAACAACTCCAAAATAATAACCAAAGGTAACAATTCCAAATTTAACATCTATTATGATGAAACAATCATCGATAAGATAGTTAAGGAAAAGACTAGAATCCTTTCAACTTTATTTCAGCATTAAAATATAATCCAAGTGCATCAGTGTGGTGCCGCTCTACCCTTCCCATGCATGCTCAAAGTCCACTTGTAGGGAGGGGGAAACAAGGGTGAGATAAAAATCTCAGCAAGCAAACAGTTTAACAGGCTATTCAAACTACAAACAAGTATACATCATCATTTAAATTCCATACAACCACAATCACAATTCATGTCCACGATTATTAAACCACCACAATCCTCCATGATTCATACCTCATCAATTTGCTGACGGTCGCAAAGGCCAGTGCCGTGGCGCCACCGAAGGCTGACGGGACCTCGCGGAGTCGATGGCGCTGAGACCTCGCATGCGTGAAGGCGCGTACCCGGGTGTAGCTGGAGGCTGGCGACCCAACGCGAAGGTCCCTTCCGGATGGAGCCCAGCTATGTGTGGCCGGCGGAGGCAGCGCGAAGGCGTGAAGCTCGGAGTCGCTGATGCGTGCTCTTCACGCAGGCTTGATCTATGCGCCTGTATGAGGGGCAACATCATGGAGCCTTTTCTGTCTTGGCGAGTGACGGCGTGTAGACGCGGAGGGCGCAGAGGAGACGGAGCTGTAGAGCAGGCCTCGACAACGGTAGTGTGCGAGCCGTCACAAGCTCGTCCCCCTCGGAGCACTTTTTTTCTGCAGCGCGGGGTAGATCTCGCTGCGAAGACGCTGACTGGAGCTTTGCATGCAAGACTTTTGCGAACGGGAATTCCATGCATGGATGGACACGTAATGTATACATGCACTCATGGGTATTTTGCACACGCATGGATAGAAAGTCTTAAGCGCATGCATAGATGGATGTTTCGAAAGTCCATGCCTGGATGGATACACGCAGAACTTATCCGCGCGGAGAAGGCCTCGTCGCGAGGACGTGCGAAGGCCCGAGCTGGACTTTGTCGGCGCAGAGCAGGCGTCACCGCGAGCCGCCGAAGACCTCCCAGAGCCGATGGCGAAGGCCGGCGGAGTCCTCGCGGAGCCGAGGCGGAGGCTGGCGAAGTCCTCACGGAGCCGAGGTGTAGGCTCCGATGTGCGATCTTTGCTGGTTCTGCAATTGTTTTGCTCCCCACCTGCATGTACCTCTGCATGGACGTGGAGTTTGCGCCTGCATGACCATCCTCAACCGAACGAAGATGGCAACCACATAAAAAATAGGCAGTCTGATTAGATCTATTCAGTTCTGCATCCACAAAACAAAGCGGAGTGTACAGACAGAGCCCATGCGGCTAGATCTATCAAGATGGTTTAAACTTTTAGCAAGCAAACTACTTATCTGTCATCCACGCTTCCTAGGAGCAGAAACGATCCACATAGCTGCCGCTTTTTTTTTGAATGCTGGAGAAATCCCTTCCATACGTAACTTCTAGTCGTCTGTAACAGCCCAGCTGTTTATTTCAAAATTTTCAGTAAAAAAAAATAATTAATTTAATTTAAATAAAATAAAGTGTTTTTTGGTTGCCTAAATTTTGGAGATTTTATTTGTCTGTTTTTAGCTTTTAAAAAGGCTTTTATAAAAAGTAATTTGACTAAAAGCATAAAATTATGTTTAAATAAAAAGCTATTTTGAATTTATGTAAAAATATAATTTCAAATTAAGTATTTAAAAGCATTTGGCTTTTATTCGGATTTTCTGTGCTTTTCTGGAATTTAAAATCAATTTTAAAGGTTAAAAAGTATTTTATAAAATTATTAAATGGAAATCTGAAATTAAAAATATTTTTACTAAGTCTAAAATGCTTCCAGGAATATTCTATAATTTTTCTGGAATTTTTAGACATTAAATACTATTTTTCCAAGTGTTTGTGAAGTTTCTAGTAATTTCTGAAATTTAATCCGAAAATAAAAATCAAATTCATCCAAGCCCGCCACGTGTCGCTCTCAGATTGAATCACTCTCTCTCCACGTTTTAATCCTAGCCATGCATTGCAACTTACCCCTTCATAAAATCCAAAGGACATGAGCCATCCACTTGCCACGTGTCAACAATCCGACGGCCCGTACCCCTTCACTTCCTCTCCCTCTCCATGACACATGGGACCCATATGTCATATGTTTCTTCAACCTCTCCTTCTTCCTCCCCTAACTCTCTCTCTCCTCCACCATGGATGACAATTAGAGCTCTTGAAACTCCGCCGTTTCTTCCTCTTTACTCCCGATTAAAACATGGAAACGGACGCCCTAATCACCCTCATCAATCTCCCGGCCGTTCCCCGTCCTTTAATCTTCTCAAAACCGAAATCTCTTCCTCTCCTCTCTCTTCCTATAAATACCCAAAATCCGGCTCTCCTTTCTCCCTTTCGGTTTGCTCCCACCGCCACCCTTCACCTCCTCCCCGGCCGCAACCCCGCCGCCGTGCGCCGCCGCCGTACGCCGCCGCCCGGCCATCTCCCGCCGGCCATCCCTCACCACCCCACTGCCGCCACCTTTTGCCGCCGCCACCGGCCGCCCCGGGCCTCCCCGCCGCCGCCGCCCCGTCCACCCCGCCGCCGTTCGCCGCCCCGTCGCCCCGTCGCCGGCCGCCGGTCACCGGTGAGTCGCCTCCCATGCGCGCTCCCGTGTCTTTCCTCCATGATTCCTTCTTCATCCATGTTCATCCTTGTTTATTTGTTTTGTTGTTGCATCTTTGTCAGAAAAGAGCACATGCTCACTTGGCTAGGGGAGACAAGTTAAGGCATGCATGCATGAGGTTGAGAGTTCAAATCCTGGGCATGCATTTTCGGTTGGATTTTGGCCACATTTTGTTCACCTCTAGTCCATGACAAGCGGGACCCACATGTCATAAAATAATAAAATAAAATTCTGCACTCAATGACAACCGGGCCCCACGTGTCATACACTCCAATATTCCCCAAAAGTCAGCCAAAAATAAGATTCCAGAGAATATTCCCTCGGTTTTGCATTTTCTGGAATTTCCAATTCATTCAAACTTCCAATTGCTCGTTCTCCGTCGTCCGAACTCCGAATCCAGTGATTCAAGTTTCTAAATTCGACTAAAATCATAATCTAAGTTGAAGTATATATTTTATAATTTTTGGATTTTATTTGGATTTTATTTGAATTTATTTGTTTGGTTCTTCGCGCGTAGATTTCGACGAATTCGGAGAGAACGACGCCGACGATTCGCACCAGGTCTTCGAGCCAGGCAAGTTACACCTTTGATCATGTTGAACCTAATATTTTAAATTAATTATGTTGTTTTTAAATTATTATGCATGCGTAATTTTATTCAAGTCTAGTTTAAATTCAGTTTAAAAGTGTAGTTATGCCTAAATCCTTTGTACAGCCAAATTTGACTTGAATGCCATTGTACCTTGTCAACCCTAGATAAAACCTAGTTAGTACAATAGCACTAACTAGAAATTTTGTAGAAATGCTTAGCCATGCTTAAGATAATTATGGTTTGGGACGATCTTTCACATAAAATGATAACCTTTTTACATGAAATGATAAACTTTTCAACTGTACTCTTGACTTTGGTGAGTCAAGGAGTGTTATGAAATGTTTTCAAACAAAATATAAAACTGGTTTAGACTTAGGCAATTGGTCAGGCTGGTGGGTGCAGGCATGCCCTGTTGGTCGGAGCCGCAGTGGTTGATTGTCGGGCACAGGGGTTTGTGGTTAGGCCTAAGTCAAGTTAAGGACCGGTCTGTGAGCTACTATTGCAAAGCCCTTTCGTACTACCACAAGTCTGGTATGGGACAGACCTGGCCGAATAATTTGTGAAGTTCCAACATGATCTCGCTATAGGCTGAATGTGAGCGCGGCGTAGGCCGTGAGAAGTCTCACACGGCACAAGAGGGGGCTCCAACATGTGGATTCATGTTGTGGTGAAACCTTAGTGGCGGCGTGATTTTGTTGACAACGGATCATTGTAAAGGCCTTGTCACGACTCCTCGCCGCACACCTAAGGAAGTGTGTAATCGCGTGGCAATATGGGATGATCGTGTCTTGTGGGTAAAGCTGTACAACCTCTGCAGAGTGTATAACCTATCCTGGATAGCCGTGCCCACGGTCATGGGCAAGCTGAGTAAAGTTTTTCACGGATTAGACTTTGCTTTTCAAAATGGTTTGCGAAAACCTTGTGGATGGATGGAATCCATGGGAGATTTTAAAGGTGTATGGATGGATGGAATCCATATGGTATCTTTTGGAAAGATGGTCCGGGTGGGATGCCCGTGGATAGGTTAGTGTTAGGTTGTTGCCTGCACTAACGTCATTATTTTGTTAAATCTGGATTTTATATATCGTATTCAAATTCAGCTTTTGCACTTATTATTGATATTTACTCCAATGATACTGTTTGTGCAAATAAACCATAATATGCCTTCTTTTGTAACCCCTTATGCATGCATACACTCTGTTATATTTCCCTGGTGTAACTTGCGTAAGCACTTCGTGTGCTTACCTTGGGAGTACTTTATGTGCTCACCTTGCTAAAATCTGTTGCCAGAGGATGACGCCTACAACTTCGGTGAGGATGGTGACGACTAGGCCACGTCTTACAGTCATTCGCCTTGTGGGAAGGCTGGATGGGCTGCTGCTTTATGTATTTCTTCCGCTGTCTTCTTTTGCTATTATTGTAAACTTTGGCCATCAGGCTCATATCAGTTAAATAAAGTTTGTCATTACGCATGATATTTGTCTTTGTGATACTGTGTGCACTAGCTTTTCCTGGGATAGTGCGATTAACACAGAGGGTTCTGGAGTTGCTGCTCCGGGTCCCGACATCGTCCCCACGGACGGCGCCATCTGTCGTAGCTACGGGCTAAACAGGGAAAGAGGGGACTGGTAGGAGAGGAAGAGGAGAGCCAGATCTGTGGAGAGGTGGTGAGAATGAGAGGAGGATGTCCCCCTTTGCCCCTCCTGGGGGCTTATATATATGTGAGTGGGGTAGAATGGGAAATCCCCATTCTACCCCTTAGTATTTACAAAGGATGGGGGTACACTTGTATATTTACACTGTTATATTCCTCTACACTATTAGGCCTATTACATGTTGAACTAGTTGCACGGCCCAGTCACGGGGGGTTGGGCCACCCCTACAACAATGAGCTTTTAAAAGAAAAATTATGTCAAATGTGCTTCATTTGCTTAATTACACTAAAGACCAAGTACTTGAACAAATGATTCATTCTTGAACTTGTAGCACTCTAACTTGATTCAATACTAGCTTCTTGGTTCCGCTTAGATTATTGACAAGGTTTGCATCATCTTTGGATACCTTTAGCTAGACTAAAATCATGGTTGACTTGACATGCTAAGAATTTCGACTAATTTTCAGATTATAACTTATTTGGCTTAGCTTGATTATACATGTCGTGTCATGATCTTGATAGCATACTTATATGTGTATGGCTTGGTGTAATTCTCATATGGTCATTTTGGATAATCTTCATGGCTCTAAATGCTTAAAATAAACAAATTCGGCCATTTCATCCAACATCATGTTTTATTCTCTTCCTTGCACCTTGATGATTTTATTGCCAAAAGGGGAGAATAGTGGAGAAAAAGCCTTTTGTGCTCTTTTGGGCACTTTCTGGAGCTTTGGAGAACAATTTGCTCTTTCTTTTTCCCTCTAGTGTTCCCGTTGTCAACATGGTCTTGGTTCCTCTTTGCTTCTTTCTTAGACCATGTTTCTTAGACCATGTTTGACTTTCTTTCTCAAACTCAAACTCAACTTTACGCTTTTTCTGGGTTTGTCAATATACTCATCAAGGGGGAGATTGAGAGACCATGTGGATGTGACCCCATGTTTGTGATGAGTAATTGACGTGTGTTTTGGAAAGATTGAGTGTGGTTTGTGTGGTTCGTGCCAAGTCGGGGTTTGGTAAGATGGACTTGAGGCGTATTCTTCTTCCCGATTGGTCATTTGGGCAATTTCATGCTTGAGTACAATTTTCTGATGCTAATTGTGATTACATGTTTCGAGCGGTGCTATGTAATGTATGCCTTGTCTGTGATGGCTGCAGGACATCGAGGCGGAGTCGTGGCGAGGCACGGGATGACCGGACTAGGCGCAGGCAGTGCCGAGGTCAAAGCGGTTGAGGTGTGCCAAAGACGGCGAGGACTCGAAGTGGCTACGAGGCTTGGAAGGCAAGGAATGAGGAAGATTCCCGGAAGGTGCAGGAGGGGCGTTTTGGTGAATACGCAAAGCTGCACTAAAGGAAGAGGATTTTGGATAAAGCATTAGAGTTGTTGGAGGCTTAATGGGCAAGGCATGTTGCAAACCCATTAGTGGGAGGCTATAAAAGGAGGAGTGTCTCCTGCATGTTGTATGGCTTGTGTGAAGGGTTGATGTCTTTGGGAGTTTTCTTTTGGTTTGGGCTTTAGTTGTTGAGGAGTGGGTAAGAGCAGGAGAGGTGGTTTTGGTTGTTGACCATGTTCTCCCATGTGGTTCTTGGCTTTGGTTGTTCTTGAGAGCCCTGTGACTGTGAGAGAGAGGGAATGAATTGATACTCCATGTAATCTTTCCTCTGTATTCAATCATTCATGGGGATGAATCGATTTGGCTTGTGTTTTGTCTCTCTGTGATGCCTTTTATTTCAGTGTCTGCACTCTCTGTTCTTCCTCTTTTCTTTTTGATGTGAGTGTTTGTTATGTACGGCGTGGAGCCGCTCGCCCATGAATGGCGCCTCGCTGTTGGGATAGTTCAGGATGACAATGTCCACCCATCCGTGTCCTCGCTATCGGTGCCTTCCGATCCTCATAAGTCTTGGTCAACACGTTGACTTCCCCTCGTTCCTTGTGCTGTTTTTTAACCTCGACTCTTGTCGTTTATATGGGTTAGGCTGGAGGAAGCGGAACACGCAGTGAGCGTGTTCCTCGGGCCGTATACGGCCAGGGAGCACAGCTTGCGCACAGCTGCGACCTCAGAGGCGGAGCTAGGGCAAATAAACCATGTGTGCGAGGCCCTGGGTCTTCGCGTGCCGGAGCGCCCCCCTCCGGCTCCGAGCCAACCTCGCCATCGGGATGATGGTGGCAAAGGAAAAAAGGCGTCGCCCCGTAGGGCTCGGACTTCTGCGGCCACGCCCGGCACGCTGACCACCGTCTCTCCCGTTGATGCGGCAGACCCTAGGTCTGATTCGACGAAGTACGCCGATTCGGACCTGAAAACGGGTGCGGAGGAGGAAGGCGAGGAGTCTCTGGGAGGTGCCGGGGACCGAGAGCGTGCCACGGACGATCAGGAAAGGGAGGCTTCGTCGCCCGCGGTGGCCCCTGAGGTAGGGCCAACGTCCGCTGGCGACACTGGGGTGGAGTCCTCGCCTGCGATGGTGACGGTACCGGAGCTAGCCTCCACAGGGGTTGGTGGAATGGAGCCTCCGCCCCCGACGACTACCGAGGCGTAGCTGCCCCCTACGGAGGTTATTAGAGTGGAGCTCCCACCCGCGAGCGTTGCTGCAGCGGAGCCCTACCCTGTGGCGGTTGTCGAAGCGAGGTCCCCGCCTCATTCGCCCAAGGCGAAGAGACGACGCCTACAATCGCCTCCTTACCGGACGCCCAAGGGGTTCGCCGTGGCGGGCCGCATCAGGAGCTTGTGGGATTCCGACTCCGACGCCGAAGCTCCTAGGCCTGGCGTCCGCCCACCTCCTGCCCAGGCCGTGGCTGCGGAAGCTCAGGACCGGCTAGTGCTGGGCTCCGGCACGGAGGCCGCCTGGCCCCTAGGGCCGATGTCATCCAGGGGCGCTGGCGTCCTGGTTGCTGCGCTCAAGGTTGATGGGACGCCCCAGCGAAGTCCATCGGCTGCCACCGAAGGTAAACTGTCTTAGCATAGCTTTGCGTCCCTCTCGTAGGACAGTAACCGGCACGCCATATTTCAGCAGCACTCATCCCGGAGGACGAGTGATCCTCGGGGCACGGGGACGTTCCTTTCGGGAGGGCGTCCAGCGCTCCCGGAACTGCCGCCGCGGACGCCATGTGCCCGAGCTTAGCGGACTTCACCCCTCAACCGGAGGTGTTGGGAGCATGTGCTTGATCGTGCAAAAATAGCACACCCGCAAGTGCACGGGTTGCCACTGAAATAGCGGCGAGTGTCGTGTTCTCCACAGGGACTAGACTGAGGCTACCGGTGCTCGGCTAAAGCTAGGTCAATCGAAACATGGGATAACTAAACCTAAAACGACTACTAAAGCAACCAACGGACGGACTAAACAATCGAAAGACGACAGAACGAACGACCGTACGAATGGACGTCGTACGACCGAACGAACTACAACAACAACTAATGCACGAACAACACAGACGCACGAACTACAACGACTACGAGAACGAACGACATGACCACCGACCTTCGACCTATCTAACTACCGACCGCGAGAAAGAAAGGGAGAGTCGAGAAGCACTGGGGGAGTCGAGAGAGAACAAGGTAGAAGAAGGACGATAGCTAAATAGACGACGACGATAGAGCACTAAACACAGAACTACTAACTAACGCACGACTTAACTAACTAACGACCGCGGAAGGGAGAGAAAACAGGGAGGTCGAGAAGCAAGGAGGGGGATTGAGATAGCAAGAGGGAAAGGAGACAGTCGCCGGCTAACTAATTCGTGCAACACAAACACACACATATACTAACGAACAACAGGACAAGCACAGAACAGACCCTACACAAAACTGATCACAAATAAACAAGCCTACACAAGTACTGAATACCAACTGACCACCACAAATGATAATTAGCACTACTGCACTACTGAAAATACTACTAACTGGACACAAATTTGCACAATTGTCACAGAGCCTATATCACAATGATAAAACAGAGCACAATAACATCACTGATCTTAGGCACACATCACAGATCACAAGCACAGTTTAACACTCACAGTTCTCATCTCACAATCATAGTGCATACATAATCAACAAAGAAGAAAATAGATGAACAGTAATTGAGAATTAGAAGAAAATCAAGAGGAACTGGAATGGACCGTAGAAGGAGAAGCCGAGGGCAGCAGAGGTGGAGACCGTCGGTGAAGTGAGCCGAGGAAGGAGGTGCCAGTGGCCGGCGTCGGTGGAACGCTTGCCGTCGGTGAAGGGGTCGCAGAAGAACCGGAGGATGTGGTAGCCGTCGGTGTAGAGGTGCCGGCGGTGAGGTAGTCGCAGAAATCGCCACCGGACGTGAAGAGGGGCGGCGCTCGCCGGTAGTAGAAGCGGCGGCGCCGAGGTAGTGGAGCAGCAGGGGGGCGCACCGGAGGGAGATGGCGGCCAGAGAAGTGAGGCGAGAGGAGGGCACAAGGAGGCGGCGCTCGGGTGGAGAAGTGGAGGAGAGACGGTGGAGGTTGATGGGTGAGAAGGCAAGGGGGGCAGAGAAGAGAGGCGTGCCGGAGGCGGCCGGAGTTGGAGGAGGTGAATCGGGGGAGGAAGCAAACGGGGCAGAGGTAGATGGAGGAGAGGAGTGGCCGGAGGGAGTTTAGGAGGGAGGAGAGAGGCGGAGGAGCCGTAGAGGAGAGGGAAGAGGAACCGTGGCGCGGTGGCGCAAATCTGAGGGAGGCGGCGGAAGTAGGGATGGCGAGAGGCAGAGGAGCGGCGGTGGAGGAAGGTCGAGAAGGGAGGCGCAGAGCCGAGAGGAGGGATGGCGGAGAGGAGAGGAAGAGGGAGGCGCAGTGGAGGAGAAGGAGCGGTCGGCGAGGTAAGGCCCGGCCTCGCCGGCGCCGGATTTGGAGGAGAATGGGGGGAAGAAGGAGAAGAAGGCGACGGGGGACTGAGAAGAAAGAACCGGGCTTCCTTTGATTCGCTGGCGGCTAGGGTTTTTGAGGGGAATGGGGATTTTGGCAATTTTACGATTTTTGCCCTCCAGGGTTCAGCAATTACAATCAAGTCCTTCCCCCATTTGAATCCTTCCATTCAGGCCCTCCGGAACTCCGTTTTCGTCGCGGAAAGATCCTACGCGTTCGTGTCGATGCGTACATCTGTACGGAGTAGTCCAGTTTTGTCGTTTATGCGCCTAGATCGCGCCGGCCTGTGGAAAATTGCAAAAAATGTAAAATGGTCCAATTCGAGCAATTAATTTTAGAAAAACGTGTAAATGATGATAAATGGTCCCAAAATGTGAAAAATAAAAGGGTAAAATGGCATGTAAATATATGCAAACATGACGCATGTCATACCCCCAAGCTTAAGCTTTTACTTGTCCTCAAGTAAATGACATGAAATTATCGAACCCGGACAACAAGTCATTTTAGCACAAGACTAGTTAATGCATGTAATAAGTCAAGAGGCATACAACAATGTAAAATGAAATTATCTAACTCGAGTTTTGAGGACCATCCAAGATGAGAATGAATCAAGCAAAGATACCAAAGTGATAACTATAGCATTTGACCAAATCAAGTTATACACATAAGTGTCAAAATATACTCAAGTGATCACATGAATCCAACCAAAATTGTAAGGCATCGGAACTAGGTATAACATCAAGAATGAGCATAGCAAAGGGTCATGCTAAGGCATATGCTATTTGAGACAAAGAGACTAATACTTGCATGAAATTTATGAAAAAGTCCACACTTGAGCCATGATACTTAATTTTTGTTGATTTTTAGCAAATTTAAAACACAATGGGCACAAGTGCCACTTATTCAAAGCTTTGGGCAAACTTGCCGCTTATTCACACTCACACTTCACTTGGGCAAAAATGCCACTTATTTAACACATTTTCGAACCAATGTGACATAGTCACTTATTTTACACACTCACGCATTGCAAAACATTTTTTTTTCTCTTTTGTTCAGTTTGGATTAAGCATCTTTAACCGGTTTTCGTTAATGCTAAGTAACACATGTCTCGAGACATGGATACCTAGATAAATCAACCAAGTTATTGGCTCAAGATAGGACTACTCTTTTCACAAATTTTTCATTCAAGCAAAGTATCAATATCTAAAATAACATATGCCAAAGCATGAAACTAAGATATGATCATTCAAGAGGCGATGACTAGAACCAATTCAATCCGCAAATGGTTAAAACACATGTGTTACTCGCAATGAATCAAATGCTATAGGATCACAAGGTTTCTAAGCACATCAAGGATAATAACCAAAGCTCAAACTTTAATATGATGCCAAGTGACTTAAGACATTCAAAGAACTAGTGACAATATAGCTCAATGAAAATTTCAGCATGACCTTTGTTGATTAATAATGGCATGGGCTCACATGGCCATCATATATACAATCAAACATAACATGAGAGCAATAGTAAAGGTCATATATCATCAACACAAGCATAATATGAAGCATATAAATGACCACATATCATCAACTACACGACAATAAGCTCACATGCTCACAAACATACACAAACATGCTAGAACATCATCCATACACATACAAGTCCTCCCCCAAGCTTAAATTGATCAATGAGTCAAGAATGAGCTTAAAGGGGTAAGAAACAGCTCACCGGGCGTATATGATGCAATGGAAGTAGACAAAATATCCCATAGCTTCTCGCATGTACAAGGATGAGGATCTAGCACGGGACCTGAAATAAAAAGAAAGAAAAGAAAAGAAAAGAGGAGAAACTAACAAACAAAATGGAAATAAAAGGAAAAAGAGAAGCTCATTTGGATATAGCGGGAGGAAGGCCAAGGACGGGACATGGAAAAGGCACATGTCCGCCCTCCTCATGAAGCAGCATGCCTCGAAATCCACCTGGATCCCAAGGGATGTCGACTCGAGCCAAGTCTACTCGCAGTCGACGGTACACAAGCATAACCCTGGAAACCAACTCAAAAACATGGCAAGTATGTGTGATAGGGTTGACACCCTCTAAGTCATCAATAGAATATCCAATCATGTAGGTATATCGATAAAGTACATAATGAGGACTATAAATGAGATAAGCACAACTAGTAATAGCATATGTCTCGTCTGAGCCAAGGAAATCGAACCTGAGGTGGTCGGGGAAGAGTTTCCATACTACCTGAAGTGTAGGCGAAAGAGAATATATGGTAGTAGAAACCTCCAGAGGGGCGATGTCGACGAAAGAAGTAGCCGGTGGTGGATCAACAGAAATGTGCTCCTCCTCGACATCGGAAGCAGCCCCCTCATCAAGATGTGGAACCTCAGAACTCAAAAGCATATCCATAATGAATTCGTCATCATCTGGCACAAAGCTCTCATCATCTAAATCTAGCTCATCACAACTCAAGAGTGGATCTACCGCAAACTCATCCTCATAGTCAGGAGTGAAACAATCATCATCAGAAGGTAGGTCCTCATCATCTAGCTCAGTGTCAACATAAGGATCATCAGAGTCAATAGGCGAAGGATCCGACTGAGGTGCCTCTAGGTGTGTCTGCAGTGTCTCCAACAATAGACCCTCGCTAGCAAGATCAGGTGTAAGACTAGTAGGCTGACTCTCATCTCTATCCAGAACTATCTCTGTGGTGCTAATGGAAGGCTGTGAAACGGCAAAACTATCCACACAAGTAGACCTGGTGCTCATGATCGCCTCAATCTCGTCCTGAATCGCCATCGCACGGTCACCACCAGGAGGCACAGTCATCAGTTCCTTGCATAATGCATCAAGTCTGGCAGCCTGATCTACATGTGAAGGAGGCGGCTCATGAGACTGCTCTAAGGACTCATATATAGGAACTGTAAACTGGCTCAGTGAAGGTACAGGTGAACTACAAGCAGGAGGTGTCAGGTCTAATGAGAAGTCACTACTCATTCTTCTCTCGGAATCTCCTATAATCCTAGAAATCCTCTCCTCAAATCTGGACAACTCATCGAGCTCAGGAGTAGGAGTCTGATGCTGAGGTACAGGATAGTGCTGATGTGACCAATGAGAAATATCCTGATCTCCGAATCTAAAACCCTGCAATGGTATACTAGAAGAAAATGATGAGATATCAGGGTTGTTGTTCCCATATGACAGACTCGAGTGCTCAGGCCATCCAGGGTGATAAGTGTCAGGGTATGGCCCACTCGGCTGAGCAAAGCTCATCCCGCAACACTCTGGAGTGGACAAATAACCACGCTGGCACTCAGCGGGTGAATGGCCCTGAAAACCACAAGTCTGGCATATAGGAACAACTAGAGAACGAGCGCCTGCTAAACAACTATACTGATCATGCCCGCTCTCTAACACAATACCTCGCTCTAAAGCATAGCGTTCTAACTGACGAGACAATAGATTTACCTGTTCTTGAAGAGTTTCATAAGTGCTAGGGGTGCTCATAAAACCACGAGAATCAGAATAGTAAACCATAGCCTCAATAAGTACCTATATCAATCAACCTGCGAGAATGGATACGAAAATCGCGAAAGAGAGAAGCAACTAGAAAAGGGTTAGGGATTAGCAATATATCACAAATATGAACAATAACAAAAAGAAAGAAAAGTCAGCACAAACAAAAAACAAGCAAAAGCAAACAAACGACCTAGTCTATAGCCTAACACTGTCACTCTAAGCTAATCCCCGGCAACGGCGCCAAAATTGCTTGATCGTGCAAAAATAGCACACCCGCAAGTGCACGGGTTGCCACTGAAATAGCGGCGAGTGTCGTGTTCTCCACAGGGACTAGACTGAGGCTACCGGTGCTCGGCTAAAGCTAGGTCAATCGAAACATGGGATAACTAAACCTAAAACGACTACTAAAGCAACCAACGGACGGACTAAACAATCGAAAGACGACAGAACGAACGACCGTACGAATGGACGTCGTACGACCGAACGAACTACAACAACAACTAATGCACGAACAACACAGACGCACGAACTACAACGACTACGAGAACGAACGACATGACCACCGACCTTCGACCTATCTAACTACCGACCGCGAGAAAGAAAGGGAGAGTCGAGAAGCACTGGGGGAGTCGAGAGAGAACAAGGTAGAAGAAGGACGATAGCTAAATAGACGACGACGATAGAGCACTAAACACAGAACTACTAACTAACGCACGACTTAACTAACTAACGACCGCGGAAGGGAGAGAAAACAGGGAGGTCGAGAAGCAAGGAGGGGGATTGAGATAGCAAGAGGGAAAGGAGACAGTCGCCGGCTAACTAATTCGTGCAACACAAACACACACATATACTAACGAACAACAGGACAAGCACAGAACAGACCCTACACAAAACTGATCACAAATAAACAAGCCTACACAAGTACTGAATACCAACTGACCACCACAAATGATAATTAGCACTACTGCACTACTGAAAATACTACTAACTGGACACAAATTTGCACAATTGTCACAGAGCCTATATCACAATGATAAAACAGAGCACAATAACATCACTGATCTTAGGCACACATCACAGATCACAAGCACAGTTTAACACTCACAGTTCTCATCTCACAATCATAGTGCATACATAATCAACAAAGAAGAAAATAGATGAACAGTAATTGAGAATTAGAAGAAAATCAAGAGGAACTGGAATGGACCGTAGAAGGAGAAGCCGAGGGCAGCAGAGGTGGAGACCGTCGGTGAAGTGAGCCGAGGAAGGAGGTGCCAGTGGCCGGCGTCGGTGGAACGCTTGCCGTCGGTGAAGGGGTCGCAGAAGAACCGGAGGATGTGGTAGCCGTCGGTGTAGAGGTGCCGGCGGTGAGGTAGTCGCAGAAATCGCCACCGGACGTGAAGAGGGGCGGCGCTCGCCGGTAGTAGAAGCGGCGGCGCCGAGGTAGTGGAGCAGCAGGGGGGCGCACCGGAGGGAGATGGCGGCCAGAGAAGTGAGGCGAGAGGAGGGCACAAGGAGGCGGCGCTCGGGTGGAGAAGTGGAGGAGAGACGGTGGAGGTTGATGGGTGAGAAGGCAAGGGGGGCAGAGAAGAGAGGCGTGCCGGAGGCGGCCGGAGTTGGAGGAGGTGAATCGGGGGAGGAAGCAAACGGGGCAGAGGTAGATGGAGGAGAGGAGTGGCCGGAGGGAGTTTAGGAGGGAGGAGAGAGGCGGAGGAGCCGTAGAGGAGAGGGAAGAGGAACCGTGGCGCGGTGGCGCAAATCTGAGGGAGGCGGCGGAAGTAGGGATGGCGAGAGGCAGAGGAGCGGCGGTGGAGGAAGGTCGAGAAGGGAGGCGCAGAGCCGAGAGGAGGGATGGCGGAGAGGAGAGGAAGAGGGAGGCGCAGTGGAGGAGAAGGAGCGGTCGGCGAGGTAAGGCCCGGCCTCGCCGGCGCCGGATTTGGAGGAGAATGGGGGGAAGAAGGAGAAGAAGGCGACGGGGGACTGAGAAGAAAGAACCGGGCTTCCTTTGATTCGCTGGCGGCTAGGGTTTTTGAGGGGAATGGGGATTTTGGCAATTTTACGATTTTTGCCCTCCAGGGTTCAGCAATTACAATCAAGTCCTTCCCCCATTTGAATCCTTCCATTCAGGCCCTCCGGAACTCCGTTTTCGTCGCGGAAAGATCCTACGCGTTCGTGTCGATGCGTACATCTGTACGGAGTAGTCCAGTTTTGTCGTTTATGCGCCTAGATCGCGCCGGCCTGTGGAAAATTGCAAAAAATGTAAAATGGTCCAATTCGAGCAATTAATTTTAGAAAAACGTGTAAATGATGATAAATGGTCCCAAAATGTGAAAAATAAAAGGGTAAAATGGCATGTAAATATATGCAAACATGACGCATGTCAGCATGGCGCGGGGTCGCGAGTGACGCGACCACAAGTATTGATCAGCAGGAGCTGCTGACCTACGGGGCGGAGTGCCTTGGAGACGCACTGGAGGTGTCGGGGTGAGGGTGAGTATCTGGCCTTGTGACTATATGTGCCTTTTAGGGGTTTGCTGACCACTTCGTTGCACAGACCCTCATCTTGGCTCAGGCATTGCAGGCGGCTCACGCCCGCGAGCAGGGGGCGCTAGAGGAACGGTTGCGGGCCACCGAGGAGGCTCTGCGCGCAGCCGAGGGGACGCACTCCGCCAAGGACGATCGCATCCGTCGCTTGTAAATAGAGTGCGCGGAGGCGAAGTCGTGCACCGAAGCACACGTGACCACGGCGCGGCTGTCGGCCATAGAAGCGGCGCGACAAGAAACTTTGGAGGAGCGGAATGGCCTGCTCCAGCAGATCACTGCCCTGGAGAAGGAGAAGGGCTAGCTTGCCGTGTCTCTTGCGGAGCGGGACCAGACTCTAGGCGATGCATCCGTGGCTGCGTGGGATGCCATGCTGGCCTTGGAAGGCACCCTTGAAGGCCTCATCGCTGAGGTGCCACCCCGCGCCTTCGGGCCGGAAAAGCTATCGCGGACGCTTCGGCGGATCGGGGATGCAGCCAACCTTGCACGTAACGCCGCGACGTCGTTGGGCGACCATTGCTCTTATGTGACGTCGTGCCTAATGTGCACGATTCTACGGCTCCGGGGCTGTCAACACGTCGACGGGCTAGCTGACCCGCAACTGGAGATGCCGGCCGGGGCCGTGCCATGCGGTTCTTCCACGAGAGGATTTGGGAGTACATCGGGGAGGCCACAGCAAAGGTCGAGCTACGGCAGACCATGCACGGTGAGGGGAACCTCAGCCTGTGGCTGGATGAAGTCCCTCGACGTGATGAAGTTGGTGCCGAGGCATTGGGGGGCAACGCGAACCCATAGGTGTGACGCCGAAGTTCTTGTGCGTTGGCGTATGTTGTAACATAAATGCCTTTCTTATGAATAAAGTAGAACATGTCCTCTCCATGTTCTAATTTGTGTACCTCCGTGCCCCGAGCAGCTACCCGACCAGGACCGGCTGCTATTTTCTGACCTTATGACCCGACGGCACCTTCGACATTGGCGAAGGGCCGAAGAGTCGCTGGATTTTTGGGCGGGCCGGGCTTCTTCGGGCAAAGTTCCGGCGCGGACGCGCGTTAAGGAGGAGCCTGTCGAGTAGCTGTTGCACTCATCCGAAGATGCTTGTATACTCTTAGTGCGCCTCCTTGTAAACATCTTGTGATGAATATAGACTTCGTCATTCCTCAAGACCGCGTTGTTCCACGGTAGACTCGTGAGGCTATACTTCCGCACTCGCCTGTACGTAGGTACGGTCCATCCCCTACCCTTCGAAGTGGCGACAGCGGAGCTGACGCCTAATCGAAGTAGACGCGCATCGAAGTAGACGAACGAGCGCTTCGTCCCCTATCCCTCGAAGTGGTGGCAGTGGAGCTGGCGCCTAGTCAAAGTAGACGCGCGAGCGCTCTGTTCCTTACCCTTCGAAGTGGTGGTAGCAGAGCTGGTGCCTAGTCAAAGTAGACGCGCGAGTGCTCCGTCCCCTACCCTTCGAAGTGGTGGCGGCGGAGCTGGCACCTAGTCGAAGTAGACGCACGAGTGCTCCGTCCCCTATCCCTCGAAGTGGTGGCAGCGGAGCTGGCGCCTAGTCGAAGTAGACGCGCGAGCGCTCCGTCCCTTACCCTTCAAAGTGGTGGCAGCGGAGCTGGCACCTAGTCGAAGTAGACACGCGAGCGCTCCGTCCCCTACCCTTCGAAGTGGTGGCGGCGAAGCCGGCGCCTGGTCGAAGCAGGGGCGCATCGTAGTAGACGCGCGAGCACTCCGTCCCTTACTCTTCAAAGTGGTGGCAGCGGAGCTGGCGCCTAGTCGAAGTAGACGCGTGAGCGCTCCGTCCCCTACCCTTCGAAGTGGTGGCGGCGGAGCCGGCGCCTGGTCGAAGCAGGCGCGCATTGTAGTAGACGCGCGAGCACTCCGTCCCATACCCTTCGAAGTGGTGACAACGGAACTGGCGCCTAGTCGAAGTAGACGCGTGAGCGCTCCGTCCCTTACCCTTCGAAGTGGTGGCAGCGGAGCTGGCGTGTAGTCAAAGTAGGTGTGCATCGCAGCAGACGCGCGAGCGCTCTGTCCCCTACCCTTCGAAGTGGTGGCAGCGGAGTTGGCGCCTAGTCAAAGTAATAGAGTATGTCTCGTCAAAGCCAAGGAAATAAAACCTGAAGTGGTCGGGGAAGAGTTTCCAAACTACCTGAAGTGTAGGTGACGTAGAATGTATGGTAGTAGAAATCTCCAAAGGGGCGATGTCGACGAAGGAAATAGCTGGTGGTGGATCAATAGAAATGTACTCCTCAACATCGGAAGCAGTCCCCTCATCAAGATGTGGAACCTCATAACTCAAAAGCATACCCGTAATGAACTCATCATCATCTGGCACAAAGCTCTCATCATCTAAATCTAGCTCATCAGAACTCAAGAGTGGATCTACCGCAAACTCATCCTCATAGTCAGGAGTGAAACAATCATCATCAGGAAGTAGATCCTCATCATCTATGATCTGTCTCTCGGAGTCAATAGGCAAAGGATCTGATTGAGGTGCCTCTAGGTGTATCTGTGGTGTCTCCAACAACAGGCCCTCACTAGCAAGATCAGGTGTAAGACTAGTAGGCTGACACTCATCTCTATCCAGAACTATCTCTGTGGTGCTAATGAAAGGCTGCGAAATGGTAAAACTATCCACACAAGTAGAACTGGTGCTCATGATCGCCTCAATCTCGTCCTGAATCGCCATCGCACGATCACCACCAGGAGGCACAGTCATGAGTTCCTTGCATAATGCATCAAGTCTGGCAGCCTGATCTTCATGTGAAGGAGGTGGCTCATGAGACTGCTCTAAGAACTCATATATAGGAACTGTAAACTGGCTCGGTGAAGGCATAGGTAAACTATAGGCAGGAGGTGTCGGATCTAATGCGAAGTCACTACTCATTCTACTCTCAAAATCTCCTATCATCCTAGAAATCGTCTCCTCAAATCTAGACAACTGATCAAGCTCAGGAGTAGGAGTCTGATGCTGAGGTACAGGATAGTGCTGGTGTGACCAATGAGAAATATCTTGATCTCCATATCTAAAACCCTGCAATGGTGTACTAGAAGAAAATGATGAGATATCAGGGTTGTTGTTTCCATATGACAGACTCGAGTGCTCAGGCCATCTAGGGTGATAAGTGTCAGGGTATGGCCCACTCGGCTGAGCAAAGCTCATCCTGTAACACTCTGGAGTGGACAAATAACCACGCTGGCACTCAGCGGGTGAATGGCCCTGAAAACCACAAGTCTGGCATATAGGAACACCTGGAGAGCGGACGTCTGATAAATAACTATACTGATCATGCCGGCTCTCTAACACAACTCCTCGCTCTAAAGCATAGCGCTCTAACTGACGAGACAATAGATTTTCCTGTTCTTGAAGAGTATCATAAGTGCTAGGGGTGCTCATAAAACCACGAGAATCAGAATAGTAACCCATAGCCTCAATAAGTGCCTATATCAATCAACCTACGAGAATGGATACGAAAATCGCGAAAGAGAGAAGTAACTAGGGAAAGGGTTAGGTGTTAGCAGTATATCACAAATATGGACAATGATAATAAGAAAAATAGGTCAGCACAAACACAAAACAAGCAAAAGAAAACAAACAACGACCTAGTCTTTAGCCTAACACTGTCGCTCTAAGCTAATCCCCGGCAACGGCGCCAAAATACTTGGTCGTGCAAAAATAGCACACCCGCAAGTGCACGGGTTGCCACTGAAATAGCGGCGAGTGTCGTGTTCTCCACAGGGACTAGACTAAGGCTACCGATGCTCAGCTAAATCTAGGTCAATCGAAACTGGGGGAAAACTAAACTACCAAGCGAACTCTAACTCGCACAGACTAAACTACGACCGAACTAAATAAACGAACGAACAAAGGACAACGGGACGAACGACCGTACGAATGGACGTCGTACAACCGAACGAACAACACAACGAGACACTAAACGAATGACGCACAACCGACACTAACGACTACACGAACGAACATGACTACTGTCCGACGACCTAACTAACTACCGACCGCAAGACAGAAAGAGATAGTCGAGATGCACTAGGGGGAGTCTAGAAGCACGGAGGGAGCCGAGAGAGAACGAGGGAGAAAATGGTCGATGGCTAACTAGACGACGACGGCAGGACAACACAAAACACTGAACTACGAACGCACGCACGACTTAACTACCGACTGACCGCTAAGAGAAGCAAAGAGGGAGGACTAGAAGCAAAGAAAGAGTCGAGACAGAAATGGGAAGGGATACGGTTGCCGGTTCGCTAATTCGACGACACTCTCAAGCATACACATAAACTAACACTGACAACAGGACAAGCACAAGACATCGATACACAGGAAGCACACACGCTGACCATACTACTAACAACACAAATTGCGAAATCACAAGAGCATATATCACAATAAAAGAACAGGGCATAATAAAATCACTGATCTCATGCACATATCACAGATCTCATATGATATTCCACAATTCATCGATGCAGTGCATAATTCACAGTGCAATAACGAGTAACAGTAAGAACAATTCACAATCACAGAAAAATTAGTGCATCATGAAGCTTCAATTAACAGAGCATTACTAACAATTCAGTGAATCAACACTTGAGACTAGCAATTAGAAAATGGAGAGGAAATATAGATAACCAAAGAAGATGTAGCAGAGGAACAGCGTCGGCGGTGGAGAGGTGACTAAGAACCAGAGCTCGCGTCGGTGGAGAAATCGTCGCTGTCGGTGTCAGTGGAGATGAAGCCGGCGGAGGGAGCAAATCAGGTCGGTGAAGAAGTAGAGCCGAGGAAGTTGGTGGTGGAGAAGTCGTCGGTGAAGTCAATGCAGAGGAGGGAGATGAACGGCGGCGCACGGGAGGATGCGGTGAGGAGCAGCCGGAGATGGAGAAGAGAAGAAAGCAAATAGGGGTAGAGGTAGAAGCACAAGATGGGCTCGGATGTGGAGAAGAAGGGAGGAGAAGGTGCGGCGGTGGAGATGCGGTGGTGGAGAAGAAAGGGAAGGGGACGGGAGGAGGTAGGAAGGAGCGGTCGGAAGTGGAGAAGAGGGAGGCGGCCGAGCTTGGTGGCACGCGGTGGAGAGTGGAGGCGGCCGCTGGCGGCGTGGTAGGCGTAGTGGAGAAGGGAGGCGAGGTGAAGTAGGATGGCGGAGTAGGGGAGACGGTGGCGCGGGTGGCCGCCAGTGAGTATGGCGTGGCCTTCGCCGGCGCCGGAAAAGAGGAAGCGGGCGGAGAGAGCAAAGAGAGGAAGGGGATAGGAAATGGCTGGCTCGGTTGGAGGAGCGGCGACGGATTTGAAGGTGATATGGAGGCGGAGAGGAAGGGCAAGGGGACGCACCGGCGAGATGCGGCCCAGCGCTCGCCGGCGGCCGGGCGTGGAGAAGGAGAAGGCGTTGGGGGGAAGAAAGAAACCGGGCTCAAGTCCTCCCACAGGCGGCGGCATGGTTTTGTGCGATTGGGGGTTTGGCATTTTCCGATTTAGTCCTCCCAATTTCTAGGGTTTGCAATAAGGTCCTTCATTCTTATGATTTCTTCTGTACTAGACCTCCGGAGCTCCATTTTCATCGCGAAAAGAACCTACGCACTCGTGTCAACGCGTACATCTATACGGAGCAGCCCAAAATACCAAATTTGTCGTTTATGCGCCTCGTTCGCGCCGGCCTGCAGAAAAATATATAAAAATGTAAAATGGTCCATTTCGAGCAATTAAATATGGGAAAAGTATGTAAATGATGATAAATGGTCTTAAAATGCGAAGAATATGAGGGTAAATTAACGGCTAAATATATGTAAAAATGACGCATGTCATACCCACAAGCTTAAAACTTTTACTTGTCCTCAAGTAAATGGCATGATATTATCGAACCCAGACAATGAGTCATTATGGTATAAGACTAGTTTCAGGCATGTAATAAGTCAAAAGGCATACACAATGTAAAATGAGATTATCTTACTTGAGTTTTGAGGACCATCCAAGATGAGAATGAGTATTCAAGCAAAGATACCAAATGATAACTACAATATTCGACCAAATCAAGTTACACACACAAGTGTCGAAATGCACTAAGTGATCACATGAATCCAACCAAAATTGTAAGGCATCGGAACTAGGTATAACATCAAGAATGAGCATAGCAAAGGGTCATGCTAAGGCATATGCTATTTGAGACAAAGAGACTAATACTTGCATGATATTTGTGAAAAAGTCCACACTTGAGCCATGATACCTAATTTTTGTTGATTTTTAGCAAATTTAAAACACAATGGGCACTTGTGCCACTTATTCAAACCCTTGGGCAAACTTTGCCACTTATTCAACACATTTCCGAACCAATGTGACATAGTCACTTATTCCACACACTCACACATTGCAAAACAATTTTTTTTCTTTTCTTTTATTAGATTAAGCATCTTTAACCGGTTTTCATTAATGCTAAGTAACACGTGTCCCGAGACATGGATACCTAGATAAATCAACCAAGTTATTGGCTCAAGATAGGACTACCCCTTTCACAAATTTTACATTCAAGCAAAGTATCAAATCTAAAATAACATATGCTAAAGCATGAAACTAAGATATGATCATTCAAGAGGCGATGACTAGAACCAATTCAATCCGCAAATGGTCAAAACACATGCGTAACTCGTAATGAATCAAATGCTATAGGATCACAAGGTTTCTAAGCACATCAAGGATAATAAACAAAACTCAAATTTTAATATGATGCCAAGTGACTTAAGACATACAAGGAACTAGTGACGATATAGCTCAATTAAGAAAATTTCGACATGACCTTTCTTGATTAATCATAGCATGGGCTCACATGGCCAAGGTGTACAATCGAGCATAACATGAGAGCAAATAGTAAAGGCCATATATCATCAACATAAGCATAATATGAAACATAAGAATGATCATATATCATCAACTACACGACAATAAGCTCAAATGCTCACAAATATAAGACAAACATGCTAGAACATCATCCATACACATACAAGTCCTCCCCCAAGCTTAAATTGAGCAATGAATCAAGAATGTGCTTAAAGGGATAAGAAACAGCTCACCGGGCGTATATGATGCAGTGGAAGTAGACAAATCATCCCATGGCTTCTCGCACGTACAAGGATGAAGATCTAGCACGGGGCCTGAAATAAAAAGAAAGAAAAGAAAAGAAACCAACAAAAACTAACAAAAGGTATGGAAATAAAAAGATAAAGAGATGCTCATTTGGATGTAGCGGGAGGAGGGCCAAGGACGGGACATGGAAAAGGCACATGTCCGCCCTCCTCATGAAGCAGCATGCCTCGAAATCCACCCAGATCCCAAGGAATATCGACTCGAGTTAAGTCCACTCGTAGTCGATGGTACACAAGTGAAACCCTGCAAACAATCTCAAAGATATGGCAAGTATGTGTGACAGGGTCGATGCCCTCTAAGTCATCAATGGAATATCCGATCACATAGGCATATCGATAAAGTACATCATGAGGACTATAAGTGAGATGAGCACTATCAGTAATAGAGTATGTCTCGTCAAAGCCAACGAAATAAAACCTGAAGTGGTCGGGGAAGAGTTTCCAAACTACCTGAAGTGTAGGTGACGTAGAATGTATGGTAGTAGAAATCTCCAAAGGGGCGATGTCGACGAAGGAAATAGCTGGTGGTGGATCAATAGAAATATACTCCTCAACATCGGAAGCAGTCCCCTCATCAAGATGTGGAACCTCAGAACTCAAAAGCATATCCATAATGAACTCATCATCATCTGGCACAAAGCTCTCATCATCTAAATCTAGCTCATCACAACTCAAGAGTGGATCTACCGCAAACTCATCCTCATAGTCAGGAGTGAAACAATCATCATCAGGAAGTAGATCCTCATCATCTAGCTCAATGATCTGTCTCTCGGAGTCAATAGGCAAAGGATCTGACTGAGGTGCCTCTAGGTGTATCTGTGGTGTCTCCAACAACATGCCCTCACTAGCAAGATCAGGTGTAAGACTAGTAGGCTGACACTCATCTCTATCCAGAACTATCTCTGTGGTGCTAATGAAAGGCTGCGAAATGGTAAAACTATCCACACAAGTAGAACTGGTGCTCATGATCGCCTCAATCTCGTCCTGAATCGCCATCGCACGATCACCACCAGGAGGCACAGTCATGAGTTTCTTGCATAATGCATCAAGTCTGGCAGCCTGATCTTCATGTGAAGGAGGTGGCTCATGAGACTGCTCTAAGAACTCAGATATAGGAACTGTAAACTGGCTCGGTGAAGGCATAGGTAAACTATAGGCAGGAGGTGTCGGATCTAATGCGAAGTCACTACTCATTCTACTCTCGAAATCTCCTATCGTCCTAGAAATCCTCTCCTCAAATCTAGACAACTAATCAAGCTCAGGAGTAGGAGTCTGATGCTGAGGTACAGGATAGTGCTGGTGTGACCAATGAGAAATATCTTGATCTCCATATCTAAAACCCTGCAATGGTGTACTAGAAGAAAATGATGAGATATCAGGGTTGTTGTTTCCATATGACAGACTCGAGTGCTCAGGCCATCTAGGGTGATAAGTGTCAGGGTATGGCCCACTCGGCTGAGCAAAGCTCATCCCGTAACACTCTGGAGTGGACAAATAACCACGCTGGCACTCAGCGGGTGAATGGCCCTGAAAACCACAAGTCTGGCATATAGGAACACCTGGAGAGCGGACGTCTGATAAAGAACTATACTGATCATGCCCGCTCTCTAACACAACTCCTCGCTCTAAAGCATAGCGCTCTAACTGACGAGACAATAGATTTACCTGTTCTTGAAGAGTATCATAAGTGCTAGGGGTGCTCATAAAACCACGAGAATCAGAATAGTAACCCATAGCCTCAATAAGTGCCTATATCAATCAACCTACGAGAATGGATACGAAAATCGCGAAAGAGAGAAGTAACTAGGGAAAGGGTTAGGTGTTAGCAATATATCACAAATATGGACAATGACAATATGAAAAACAGGTCAGCACAAACACAAAACAAGCAAAAAAAACAAACAACGACCTAGTCTTTAGCCTAACACTGTCGCTCTAAGCTAATCCCCAGCAACGGCGCCAAAATACTTGGTCGTGCAAAAATAGCACACCCGCAAGTGCACGGGTTGCCACTGAAATAGCGGCGAGTGTCGTGTTCTCCACAGGGACTAGACTAAGGCTACCGATGCTCAGCTAAATCTAGGTCAATCGAAACTGGGGGAAAACTAAACTACCAAGCGAACTCTAACTCGCACAGACTAAACTATGACCGAACTAAATAAACGAACGAACAAAGGACAACGGGATGAACGACCATACGAATGGACGTCGTACGACCGAACGAACAACACAACGAGACACTAAATGAACGACGCACAACCGACACTAACGACTACACGAACGAACACGACTACCGTCCGACGACCTAACTAACTACCGACCGCAAGACAGAAAGAGATAGTCGAGAAGCACTAGGGGGAGTCTAGAAGCACGGAGGGAGCCGAGAGAGAACGAGGGAGAAAACGGTCGACGGCTAACTAGACGACGACGGCAGGACAACACAAAACACTGAACTACGACGCACGCACGACTTAACTACCGACTAACCGCTAAGAGAAGCAAAGAGGGAGGACGAGAAGAGACAAGGGAGGACTAGAAGCAAAGAAAGAGTCGAGACAGAAATGGGAAGGGAGACGGTTGCCGGTTCGCTAATTCGACGACACTCTCAAGCATACACATAAACTAACACTGACAACAGGATAAGCACAAGCCATCGATACACAGGAAGCACACACGCTGACCATACTACTAACAACACAAATTGCGAAATCACAAGAGCATATATCACAATAAAAGAACAGGGCATAATAAAATCACTGATCTCATGCACATATCACAGATCTCATACGATATTCCACAATTCATCGATGCAGTGCATAATTCACAGTGCAATAACGAGTAACAGTAAGAACAATTCACAACCACAGAAAAATTAGTGCATCATGAAGCTTCAATTAACAGAGCATTACTAATAATTCAGTGAATCAACACTTGAGACTAGCAATTAGAAAATGGAGAGGAAATAGAGATAACCAAAGAAGATGTAGCAGAGGAACAACGTCGGCGGTGGAGAGGTGACTAAGAACCAGAGCTCGCGTCGGTGGAGAAATCGTCGCTGTCGGTGTCAGTGGAGATGAAGCCGGCGGAGGGAGCAAATCAGGTCGGTGAAGAAGTAGAGCCGAGGAAGTAGGTGGTGGAGAAGTCGTCGGTGAAGTCAATGCAGAGGAGGGAGATGAACGGCGGCGCACGGGAGGATGCGGTGAGGAGCAGCCGGAGATGGAGAAGAGAAGAAAGCAAATAGGGGTAGAGGTAGAAGCACAAGATGGGCTCGGATGTGGAGAAGAAGGGAGGAGAAGGTGCGGCGGTGGAGATGCGGTGGTGGAGAAGAAAGGGAAGGGGACGGGAGGAGGTAGGAAGGAGCGGTCGGAAGTGGAGAAGAGGGAGGTGGCCGAGCTTGGTGGCACGCGGTGGAGAGTGGAGGCGGCAGCTGGCGGCGTGGTAGGCGTAGTGGAGAAGGGAGGCGAGGTGAAGTAGGATGGCGGAGTAGGGGAGACGGTGGCGCGGGTGGCCGCCGGTGAGTATGGCGTGGCCTTCGCCGGCGCCGGAGAAGAGGAAGCGGGCGAAGAGAGCAAAGAGAGGAAGGGGATAGGAAATGGCTGGCTCGGTTGGAGGAGCGGCGGCGGATCTGAAGGTGATATGGAGGCGGAGAGGAAGGGCAAGGGGACGCACCGGCGAGATGCGGCCCAGCGCTCGCCGGCGGCCGGGCGTGGAGAAAGAGAAGGCGTTGGGGGGAAGAAAGAAACCGGGCTCAAGTCCTCCCACAGGCGGCGGCATGGTTTTGTGCGATTGGGGGTTTGGCATTTTCCGATTTAGTCCTCCCAATTTCTAGGGTTTGCAATAAGGTCCTTCATTCTTATGATTCCTTCCGTACTAGACCTCCGGAGCTCCGTTTTCATCGCGAAAAGAACCTACGCACTCGTGTCAACGCGTACATCTATACGGAGCAGCCCAAAATACCAAATTTGTCGTTTATGCGCCTCGTTCGCGTCGGACTGCAGAAAAATATATAAAAATGTAAAATGGTCCATTTCGAGCAATTAAATATGGGAAAAGTATGTAAATGATGATAAATGGTCTTAAAATGCGAAGAATATGAGGGTAAATTAACGGCTAAATATATGTAAAAATGACGCATGTCACCAACCGACTTCGGATGATCCCCATCTGGTCGAAGGCCGCTGCGAATAGGATGTTTGCGGAGCTTCCTCCGTCGACCAGGGCGCACCTCACATCGCATCCTGCAATGACGACCTGGACGACCAGGGGATCTTGGTGTGGAAATTCCACACGCTCGGCGTCGGCGGGAGTGAAGGTGATCTCATGCTGCGGCCAGTCTGGCGGCACCTACGCCGGGTATGACGCCACGTGATGCAGCCTCCTCGCATAGGCCTTCCACTGCCGCACCGAGGCGAACTCCAGTGAGGAGCCCCCGGAGATGACATTGATGACCCTACGCTGGGCTCCCTTCAGGGCTTGCAACTGCAGGAGGCCCTCCCGAGGTTGTTGTACGTGAGCCAAGATCCGCCAGGGGCCCTCCTGGAGCTGCGTCCCTTGATCTTGGATCTGTATGGGGACTTCCAAGGGTTGTTGGACGTGGGCTACGACGGGCGGACGTGCCTCAGGGTTTCTATCCCTGGTGACGCTTTGTCGAAGTGCTGCGATAACGGTACAGGCGCGTGTGTCGTGGTTGCCACGACCATGGACCTTGCACCACTGGCCGTGGTGCTGATCGTCGTACTCTCCGTGGCCTCTATCATTGCGACCTCGACCGCGGCCCTGCCCCCGGCCCCGACGTCCTCTGTCGTCGCGGCCAGTGGGGGTGCTATCTTCGGAGCCGCCCTCGATGTCAAAGACGTAACGGGCCTTCCGAGACTTCTGCTGCCCACGTTTGGGTTTGTCACCGGATGACTCCTTGTGCTGGGCATCCTTGCGTCCGGAGGCGTCCTTCGACGACTCCTGCTTGTGCTTGCCTTTCGAGGAGCCCTCCTTCGGTGAGCCTTCGTTCTTCACCGAGTCCTCCGCCTGATTGGTGTCGGAATCATCACCCTACCGCCGCCGCGCGTCCTCTTCTGCTCTGGCGTACTCCTCCATCTTGTCGAAGAGCTTCACCACCGTCTTGATTGGCTTCCGCGCGCTGTATTCGGCCAGCGGCCCCGGGCAAAGGTCCTGTACTGCTGCATTGATGATGGTCATTTCATTAACATCCTTGACCTGGCAGTGTACCTTCGCGAAGCACTTGAAGTAGCCCCAGAGTTTCTCTGAGGATTTTTGCTTGACTGCGAAGAGCTGATCCGCGTCGACGCGCTCGACGTAGTTCCCTTGGAAGTTGTTGTAGAGCCGGTCGCGGATCTGCTCCCACGCGTAGATGGAATTTGGCTCGATGGTGAAGAACCAAGAGAGCGCCACCCCCTGCAACGCAAGGGGGAGCCCCTTTGCCTTCGTGGTGTCATCCCCACCGACGGCTTCGATGGCGGTCTTGTAGACACGCACGAACTCCCGTGGGTCTGTGTCACCCTTGTACGACTCGACAGCACTCAGGAACTTGAAGTCCTCTGGCCATGCCGCCTGCTGCAAACCTGCGGAGAGTGGGGATTCCGGGTCGACGCGCCGCAGCAGGACGCGACTAGACGTGGGGGCGTCTCAGCTGTCCGCCTGCTCCAGCGTGGGCTCCGGCATGACCATTAGCGGAGTCTGCTGTCTCCGAGCCTCTTGCATATTATGCACGGCCCCGCGGAGATCCGCCAACTCCCGCTGGAACGTGTTGAGGGCCGCCAGCAGAAAGTTCTCCACCGTAGTCGTAGCCGGAGCGCCCGATGTACCTGGCTGCATGGTCGGAACAGCGGGGATCACGGTCTGCACTTCTGGATTACCTGCCGTGGTGGCGTGATGGACATCGGAGTCGACGGCGGGGCCCATGTTGCCGCCGGGACCGCTCGCCACCTCCGCACCGGGCGGGGGGACGACGGCCGCGCCAACGTGGGCGTCGGCGCTACCGCTCCTGGCCACCCAGTCGGCGCTGTCGACGGTTGTCGCCATGCCCGCGGTAGGACCTCCCACCGTATGCGGGGCGGTGTCGACCGTCGTGGCGGTGGTGGCGAGGCCGGTTGTCGTGACACCAGTGGCGGGGTCGATCGTCATGGCGTGCTCACCAGCGTTCGCCGCCGTTGCGCCCACATCGCCATCCACGCCCACGGCTGCCGACGCCGAAGCCCTGGTGTTGACGCAAGACTCTGTCGCTCCCGCCTTCTTGTTCTTCGTCGCCGACGCTGGATCTTTCTTCAATGCCATCCTTCTTCGAATCTTGAGGCTTGCTCTCCGTCCCTCCCCACGGACGACGCCAACTATTGTGGCTACAGACCAAACAAAGAGAGAGACAGTATGGTAGGGGAGAGTTAGGTGAGCAAGTGCTTAGGGTTCCCCATGGCTGGTACTACACATATATACATGTCCACATGGGGAGTGTTTTTCCAGCAATACCCTTACATTTGAGTATCCCTCTCGGGGGCACTTATGTCATTATACATGTCCCATTTTGGGCCTTACAACTCTCTAACAGGCCGGCTGGGCTTAGGTGGGGGCCACCCCTACAACAAGCTCCTTTTTTGAATACTTGTGAGGGGTGAATTTTAAACGGGCACCATTCACCCCCCCTCTGTTGCCGATTTCGATCCAACAAACTACATGGCATTTCTTATTTGCCGGGTCGGTTACATAAAAAACTTGAACAACTTGGTTGGCGAGTACGAATGGTTTGTCTTTGTACCCGACACGTTGGAGGCCCACGGTAGTGACACCGTACTTATCAACCTTCACCTGTGGGAGATGCACCCAACGGCAGCGAAATAAGGGTATCCTAAAAACCACATAGTCGAGCTCCCAAATCTCTTCTATGAACCCATATTACGAGTTTCTCAACCCATCGGTACTGAACGCATCTATGCGAACACCGCTGTTCTGGTTAGTGCTCTTTACATCCTGAGATTGTGTATAGAATGTGTACCCATTTATGTCATATCCTTGTCATGTCACAACTGTAAATGTTGGCCCTTTTGCCAACCATGTCAGCATCTCACTTGGCGAGCTCCTATCGATTTGCTCCTTCAACCATTGGTTGAACCGACTGTTGTGTTGCCTCATGATCCAAACATCCAGCTGCTCCGGATTCTGTTGCCGAAGCACATCCTTGTGCTGGTCAACATAAGGCGCCACTTCAGTCATGTGTTGCAAGACCGTGAAATGGGCTTGAGTATACACGTCCATATCTGGAGTAATTGCTTTCCTTCCGATAGTTCCGATACCCTTGAGCCTGCCTCCATGATGAGATTGAGGCACACCTATCGGTTCACGGTTCGCAGCATACATTCAGCTTCGGTCCTACGTTATGCATATATATATAACAACTTAGTATTAAAAATTAAATTAATTAATTATTATTACATATATACCACATGCATTGAGGCTTTGCTAGCTTAATTCATATTATAAACACAATAGCTATTTCCCCAGCGATCGCTGAAGGTATATAACCAACAATTTTGACAAATTTGGCCCCCACATGATGGAAACTGATCATGTATGGTCAAGTAGATGCAAACCATTTTCAATAACACTCACCAAAACTTAGGTCTAAATTGTAATGCAAAGAAAAATAAATTTCATTACTAACCATATCTAGAGCAACCAGGAATGTATGAATCTTCAAAGCTCAATCTCTGCCTCCTCCCACCAAATTAATTGGCCTAAAATCGCCTAGCTTGCCTCCTGAGCGAAAGAGTGCAGCAATGGCTAGATCTGGACGAAATGAAGACAGATGCGGTTCTGAGTGGCGCAATAAATATCTAGCGCCATTATCACAGAAGGTTTTTTTTTATTAAAAACCGTCTATGATAATTCTGAGATTATCATAAATGGTTTTTAATACAAACCGTCTGTGATAATCAGCTTATCACAGACGGTTTTTATTAAAAACCGTCTGTGATATTTTAGTTTTTAATAAAAACCGTCTGTGATACTAAAATATCACAGACGGTTTATCGGTAAGAACCATATGTGATACTCGTTTTCTCCGACGCCATCAACACAGACGGTGTCCAAATTAAAACCGTCTGTGTTAGTGTCGGTCACAAACGGTTTTATCAAACCGTCTGTAATTTAGCATCTAGTATTATGCTTTCTGTAGTAGTGGGCACAACGGTGGCCAACCCTTCATCCGATAACAGCTCCATGTGAACCGCTAGAACATACTTGCTGTCTGCTCAATCTAGCTTGCTAGATAGCTTTTCTGTGATGATGTGTGGTCGTCTCTCATCACTAGAATCTTGTTTATATAGAGCTTGCGTGGACGGATCTTGTTTACAGAGTGATGTCAAAAGGGTATTATTTTTCATAAATAAAAAATGAATTTACTCTTTCCATAATATGAAGAACTTGTGACCGATTGTCAAGCAATTCAAAAAAAAATCTCAATTGAAACATGAATATCCAAATTCTAAACCATAATTAAAATTAATATAGAAATATAAATAAAATAATTGTATGACTAGCTGCTTGTATGCGCATGCCACTCGCCTAGGGAAACAAAATTTCATGATGCATTTATTGTGTCTTCGGAGTGATATGCTAGAAGCTAGAACGAATGAATCAAACATTGGTCAAACATATAGATACGGGGTGTCCGATCTTCACAGTATAGTTTTATTGATAATTTGGATCCGTGCAATCTAACGAATAATGACGCCAACCAATGTCTCAATTACAGCTACCTGCGACACTCAAAATTGTCCAACCACATGCTTTGACCCTTACCTACCAAACCACGCGAAGGTAGACTTGCAATCGCTCTTATAATCACTGAAGAAACCACAAGAATAACAATGGAAGAGAGATAAACTTAGAGATACTCCCAACTCCCAAAGGTCAGTCAGTGACTTTGCACAAACCCTAAGAACAAGAGCAATATTTTCTCTGAATAAGTATTGTAAATTCATAGTTAAACCAAGAAGCAAGAATACAAGGGCTTATATAGACCCTGGGGTTGTACACAATGTGCCCAAACTGACCCCAATACATCCCCATATTGTTCTGGACACAAACTGGAGCAAAAAAGGATACCATGATTTTACAATCGTTGGATTATTTTGCACATTGCAGCGTGCATAGTTGGAATCTAATGTTAAGAGTGGATCCATTGCATTGCCATGAAGTTAAATTTCCAACAACTAAAAGAGCACACAAATTAGACTCCATTTGTAAAAGTTGACTTTTAAATCAAGCCTGCTGGATGTGGCGAGCTGATTTTGAATTGGATTCAAATCTTTGTATCTTTTGTTACCTTGTTTGGGCTCTTTTTAATCCATGAGGGACAAGTAAAGGAAGTCTTCTAAAGGTTGTAAAGACTTTGAATAGGAGGATACTACCTATACATGTCGTACAAGCTACAGATCCAACATGTTTTGCAACTCCCATGTAGTATTCTTGACAGCCAACACAGCACACACTCTGCCATAACTTTTTGTATAAAGATCCAAATCATGTACTATTTGATCCATCAGAAACTAGACTTGATAAGCTTTCAAAATATGTGCTTTTACACAATGGACCCTCTGAATTTATGCAAATATCTTCATGAACTTAATGGATAGAAATTACCTTGTTGGTTGTAACATGATTAATCTTGTATCTTCCTCTTGGGCCAGATGCTTCCCACCATGGTGGTTCTTCTGCTATCTCCTCCCTTAGGCCGGCCTCACTGTCCTCCCTTTGGCCTGCACTATTTCTAGTATGTAATAACATGTACTAAATACACACCTAATGCTGACTTGTCCTAGGGGCTACCCCACGAGTGGGCCCCACCCTTGAGGGACATTGTGCACGTCTTTGATATGAGTAGGTCAAGTGGTCAAGCGACTGGCATGTCCTGGGGGGCAAGCATGAGCTGTGGGTGTAACAAAAGTAGACTGGGTTGGCTAGCTCAGTCTAGGTGCACATGACAGCTGAGAAGCACTAAGAACATGGGGCTCGACATGTGGTGGGGGATGGCCAACCAATCATCCACGTCAATATCGCCCTCGTGCTAGCACTCATGCTCAGGCATGTCACCATGGTAGTCATACTGAGGATGCTATGGTGCAAAGCTCATATGAACTATCAGATCTATCTCATACAAATGTGAACCGGTCCACATAACTCGGTGTTGGCATAGTCAGTTTTATGGTAGATCTCACAAAATAATGTAAAAATTAAGTACCAGCGACTGGAGTAGGGGCGGCACTCTGCCATGATGAGCGCCCTGGCATGTCTAGAGGAGGAGTTGTAATCATACAGGATAGCAAAAACACAGGGCAATCATACTTTAGTATTACATGTTACAGGGAGTAGCAACTTACACGTGCACATGCATGGGGACCTAGTCTCCCACGTTGGGGGGCACTTGTTGAAGGCCGAACGGTCTCAACACAAGGTGCACGGCGAACATCTCAACAAACACGTCAAACACGAGGTGTCGTCAAGTAAGAAAGAAGGTGTGGTCTCGTATACACTAAATGGAGAGACCCTTGGGTGTGCATTGTTGTAAGAGCTTAGCAATGTACTGTCTCCAAATCACACAATCGTCCATCAGCTGGTCAAACACAGTGGTGTACTCTAGGTAGGACGCATGTGAAGTCAAAAGACTAAACACATGCTACAAAATAGATTTACATACATGACACATTTCAGTCAATGTGGTTTGCATGTAACACATAATGTGGTTGTGACTATGCATTACTTATCCATCATAGGCACCACATCGTGCCCACGATAGGGTAGTCCACATCATCGTCCCTATAAAGCTCAGGGACCATACTCGCCTAAGGGGATTAGCAGTTGACTGATCTAAAAGCACTCGAATGACCACAACTAAAGCAGGGCAACTGGAGAGTGTGGAGTTATCCTCCACCCTCCAATACCCACAAAAGAGGCTTTGATAAGTCATGCATAGTACTGTAGGGCCCTAGGCGTACTATGGGATGACATCTAGCTTTCCATCCATGATCTCCGTCATGTACTAGATTAGGTGCATGTCAACGCTGTCCCTATGGGACAATAGAACAATACCAACCAAAGAACCAGAGCAACTACACGTTGAAGTGTTGCCTTACTATGTAGTTGTTCGCGTTTGAGGGCATCCTCTGTGGCTGCAAATTAAGAACACGCATCAGTTATTGAACAACCATATTTAAGCAATAAATTAAAAACATGCTAGGGAACTTATGTAAAACAAAGAAAGCCACTTCTTTGTGGAACCGTGGGTCCTATCGAACCCCCTGTAATTGGCGCCTGCTGGTAGCACACCCTGAAATTTGGTGAGGAGCTCAGCCCACAACTGTGGATGTATGTCATGCAGAACCACAGGCTGCCCACACAAGGGAGCCCTGCTAGGAATGAAACATCCTAAAGTATAAGGGCCATCTCTCCACACAGAAGCTGTAACGTATGTCTCGGGCCTCCAGCCATCCACTAGCGCCATGAATTGGCACATATCATATGGGATTGCCTGTAGTTATTGGAGAAGAGTATCTAGAATACTTAGGAAAAAATTTTAGACGGTACTATTCACCCCTCTAATGCCTTTTAGTCCTACACATGCCTAAGAAAGCGTGCATTGACCGACAACATAAGTTGATTATCTCTTGTGGATAAAGTTGTATAACTTCTACGGTGTGTAAAACTATTCACATAGCTATGCTCATAGTCAAGGGCGGGCAAGGTGCATTTTTAAATGGTAGATTTTTGTTTTTGGTTTCAAACAAGCTTTTGGGAATCTAGGAGTGGTTAAAGCTCTCAGGTGTTTATTTCTGGCAACTAGGGCCAATCAGGTAAAACCTGATTCATTGAACTTTGGCAAATGGAGCCTTAATACTAATGTTGGTAGCTAGAACCTTCACTAAAACAATTTTTAATTTCAATTATTGTAAATAGTTTGTCAAATAATTACTTTTCAAAAACTGTGGTCTATTTGAAATTATAATATGGCTTTACGCAAAAGAACTCTAAAATGTCCTCATTGTTAAGTCTTGCATCTATTTAATTATATTTTCCCCAAAACAAGTTGAGTACTGCATGTACTCACCTTGCAATCTACAAAACCATCTCAGAAAATTATGAAGACGCAGAAGAAGACTATGACTACTTCGTGTGTGGCTTCGATGAACGACGTCCAGAGTACTAAGTTGTGTTTCTCTAGTTAATTACCTGGGGGGAATTTATGGGCCATCTTTAGAGTTTTATTTTGCTTCCGCTATGTTTTGCATGTTTAAGAAGTTTTGTAAATTCAGTTGTAATAAGTGGTCACAAGGCAATACTCTTTATTATAATAATAAGATATTGTTTGGTTATATATTCATCACTGTACAACCATGCGTACTACTTTTATCTGAGATTAATGTGGTAATATAGAGGGGATTCAGATCCAGGTAATATGGTGCCGACAACTAGTGTCACACCCGTCTAGTTGTGACCTCGTCCATTTCGTTGGCCAACGAATGTGGGTATATGCAACTCGTCCTCGCTGCAGGTATTGGATCTGGCTTACAGATTCTAAAAACAAATCTGACCTTTGATTAGATGGATCCTCATTAAAGGTGACTACAGTAGTTGTTAGATGTTATTAAAAATAAAAATATGTTAGAAATACTTAAAAAACCATCTCGCCCTTAACGTGGGACCACGCTGCCCTTTTGGCATACACACATACACACGGTCAACACATACACACGGTTACATCATGGTGCACACGAAGCATGTCGCACCCTTCAATATTTCAAGTCCTTTTTATTTCCTTTCATATCTTCTTCTTAGAGTTTCAATTTCTGTAGCTTTTTCTCCATATATAGGTGTTCTATGCCTTATCACATGAATCGGTCAAACCAATTATAGCAAGACATACAAAATTACGAATGATTAGCATCATAGTAAGAACAAATGAGATTAATTGAACCTATTTTCTTAGCTTTGAGGCCAGAAATTTCCAGCTAGAGATGGCATTGAACGCAAAGAGATATAGAAAGAATATGTGCATTGAGCCTTGACAAATCGACAAATCAGGCTAGCGACGAAACCATGAAGCGCATGAGCCATGAGCATATCTACTACAGAAAGCCTAATACTAGACGGCCAATCACAGGCGGTTTGACAAAACCGTCTGTGACTGACACTAACACAGACGGTTTTAATTTGGACACCGTCTGTGTTGGCGGCGTCGGAGAAAACGAGTATCACAGACGGTCTGTATTAAAAACCATCTGTGATAATCGATCCCAGATTATCACAGACGGTTTTTAATAAAAAAAAACCGTCTGCGATAATGGCACTGGGCATTTATTGCGCTGCTCAGACCGCATCGGTCTTCATTTCGATCTAGATCTAGTCGCTGTTGCGCACTCTTTCGCTCAGGAGGCAAGGTAGGCGATTTCAGGCCAGTTAATTTGGTGGGAGGAGGCAGAGATTGAGCTTTGAAGATTCATACTTTCCTGGTTGCTCTAGATATGGTTAGTAATGAAATTTATTTTTTCTTTGCATTACAATTTAGATCTAAGTAATTGGTGAATGTTATTGAAAATGATTTGCAAAATTGTTGGTCATATAATAGCTGTTGTGTTTATAATATGAATTGAGCTAGCAAATTAAGCCTCAATATAATACATGTGGCCGGTATATATGTAGTAATAATTAGTTAATTTAATTTTTAGTACTAAGTTGTTATATATGTACGTAACGTAGGACCGAAGCTGGATGTATGCCGTGAGCCGTGTGAGAGAAGAGTACATTAATGGCGTGTCTGCTTTTACAAGAGCTGCCGAGGAGGATATGTTGAATAAGGGGGTGGAATATATGTACTGTCCATGCACTGACTGCGAGAATTTAAAGATGTTTAAGAACCGAGGGCAAATTGAAGCACACTTGATTTGGAGGGGTTTCAAAAAGGGTTATACGTGTTGGACCAGTCATGGCAAAGTGAATGATCATATGCCGCCGGATGACATCGCCGGTGATGTGAATGATATGCCGCGGGATGACATCGCTGGTGAAGTGAATGACATGCCGCCGGATGATGTCGATTGTGGTTCGGATTCGGATAGGTTGCACGATGATAATCTGGATCAGATGCTTCGCGATGTAGAAGAGAACTATGATGAGAGAGAGTATGTTAAATTCCGGGGCTTGATGGAGGAATCGGAGAAACCTTTGTTCACGTGCTGCAAGTACACGAGGTTGTCAGCCGTGCTTGAACTGTTGAAATTGAAGGCAAGCAACGGTTGGTCCGACAAGAGCTTCATGGTGCTGCTAGGTCTTTTAGCGGACATGCTTCCGGAGGGAAATGAGTTGCCTAAAACCACGTATAAAGCCAAGAAGGTTCTTTGTCCGTTGGGAATGGAAGTAGAAAGAATGCATGCATGTCCGAACGATTGTATCCTCTACCGTAAAGAGTATGCAAACATGCATGTATGTCCGATGTGCAACGCATCCCGATACAAACGTAACAATCAATCAGATGATGGCAAGGGAACAGAGGCGAAGAAAGGACCTCCTGCTAAGGTGGCATGGTATTTTCCTATAATTCCCCATTTGAAAAGGTTTTTTGCAAATCCAAAGGAGGCAAAACTGCTGCGTTGGCACTCGGAGGAGCGCAAGAAGGATGGAATGATAAGACACCTTGCTGATTCCGCGCAGTGGAGAAACATCGATAGGAGTTTTGCAGAGTTCGATGCAGAACCAAGGAATATAAGGTTTGGACTGAGTACAGATGGAATGAATCCTTTCAGTAGCATGAGCAGCCGACATAGTACATGGCCCGTGACTCTCTGCATCTATAACCTTCCTCCTTGGTTGTGTATGAAGCGAAAGTATATTTTGCTGTCGATACTTATCCAAGGGCCAAAACAACCTGGGAATGATATTGATGTGTTCCTAGCACCGTTGGTGGAAGATCTAAAAGTATTGTGGAACGAAGGGGTACAGGTATGGGATGCATACAAACAAGAGAACTTCACTCTGCGCTCCTTTTTGTTCTGCACCATAAATGATTATCCTGCCCTTGGTAACCTATCGGGCCATAGTACAAAAGGTGCCAAAGCTTGTACTCACTGTTTAGATGGTACTGAGAGTGTGTGGCTGAGACACTCACGCAAAACTGTCTACATGCGTCACCGCCGGTTCCTTCGGAGGGCTCACCCATACCGCAAGATGAAGAAACAATTTGACGGAGAGAAGAAAGACGGTTCAGCTCCAAGGCATTTAAGGGGACACAAGGTTTATGATATGGTTAAGGATTTAGATGTTGTCCTCGGAAAGGGACGTAAATTGAGGGCTCATGAGAAGAACACCTGGAAGAAGAGATCAATATTTTGGGACTTACCTTATTGGGAGTACCTAGATGTTCGACACCGCATCGATGTCATGCACGTAGAAAAGAATGTATGCGACGGCTTGATTGGTCTCTTACTGAACATCCGTGATAAAACAAAGGACGGCGTCAACGCACGGCTTGACTTGGCCGACATGGACATCAGGCCTGAGTTAGCACCGACACGCACTGATAATGGACGAACGTACCTTCCCCCTGCGTGTTACACTCTGTCCAAGGCTAAGAAAATTGAACTGTGCCAGTGCTTGCATGGTGTCAAAGTTCCGTCTGGTTACTCCGGCAACGTGAAGAAACTTGTTTCGATGCAAGATTTGAAGTTAAATGGCATGAAGTCTCATGATTGTCATGTGCTGATGACACAGATGCTCCCTATTGCAATTAGAAATATTTTGCCGATCAAAGTCCGAGAGACAATCATGAGGCTATGTTATTTCTTTAACACAATTGCTCAGAAGGTCATCGATCCCGAAGGACTAGATGCTCTGCAGGACGAGGTGGTGATGACTCTATGTCATCTTGAAATGTATTTCTCTCCTTCGTTTTTCGATATCATGGTCCATCTCATTGTTCACATTGTGTGGGAGATAAAAATGTGCGGGCCCGTATTCCTACGTAGCATGTACCCATTTGAGAGGTTCATGGGAATTCTCAAGTCGTACATACGGAATCGATCTCGGCCGGAGGGTAGCATCGTCGAAGGTTATGCAAGCGAAGAGGTCATTGAGTTTTGTGTCGATTATATGGCTCAGATTCAACCGATAGGTGTGCCTCAATCTCATCATGAGGGGAGGCTGAAGGGTATCGGAACTATCGGAAGGAAAGCAATCACTGCAGATATGGACACGTATACTCAAACCCATTTCACGATCTTGCAACACATGATTGAAGTGGCGCCTTATGTCGACCAGCACAAGAATGTGCTTCGGCAACAGAATCCGGAGCGGCTGGATGTTTAGATCATGAGGCAACACAACAGTCAGTTCAACCAATGGTTGAAGGAGCAAATCGCTAGGAGCTCGCCAAGTGAGACGCTGACATGGTTGGCAAAAGGGCCAACATTTACAGTTGTGACATGGCAAGGATATGACATAAATGGGTACACATTCTATACGTAGTCTCAGGATGTAAAGAGCACAAACCAGAACAGCGATGTCCGCATAGATGCGTTCAGTACCGATGGGTCGAGAAACTCGTACTATGGGTTCATAGAAGAGATTTGGGAACTCGACTACGTGGTTTTCAAGATCCCCTTATTTCGCTGCCGTTGGGTGCATCTCCCACAGGTGAAGGTTGACAAGTATGGTGTCACTACCGTGGACCTCCAACGTGTCAGGTACAAATACGAACCATTCATGCTCGCCAACCAAGTTGTTCAAGTTTTATATGTACCGACCCGGCAAATAAGAAACGCCATGTAGTTATTCATGGAAAAAGGAGAATTGTCGGAGTAGAGAATGTAGTGGATGAGAAAGAATACAATCAATTTGATGAGTTATCTCCTTTTGGAAATGGCATAAGGGTCGACGACGAACAACGTGACGAAACTAGTTACGTACGCATTGATCATCATGAAGGGCTAATTTTTAAAGGAAATAAGCAAGTACAATGAGAATGTGCGACATATATGTGGGCATTTGCATATATGTATATAACAATGCATGTGTGTGATGTATATGTGAATTGGCACTTATGTATATGTGTGATGTATGTGGCAAATGTGTGAAGAAATACATTGTGTTGTATGTTGGTTATTGGTGTTGTATATGAATGCAGCTGGTTGGTGTTGTATATAAATGCAGCTGGTTGGTGTTTGTCTTAATAACTACAGTTGGGGGCAAGGGCTTATCACAGACGGTTCTACACTTAGAACCGTCTGTGATATCAATATCATAGACGGTTATAAGTTTATAACTGTCTATGATAATAAATATCACAGACGGTTCTAAATGTAGAACCGTCTGTGATAACCTTGCTATCACAGACGGTTCTACACTTAGAACCGTCTGTGATAGTTATTATCACAGACGGTTCTAAGTGTAGAACCATCTGTAATAAGCCTCCCTATATATACCCTCTGGCTAGGGTTTTCCGCGTATGCTGCAGTTATTCTAGATCTAAATCCCGATCTGTCTCCTCAGACCCCGCTGCCTCCTCGCCGTCCGGCGCCTCCCCGAGCACCTCGTCGGCCGCCTCCCCAAGCCCCTCCTCGGCCGCCTCCCCGAGCACTTGATCTTTTTCAGTAAGCATTGTACAACTCATTTTGTCAGTTACTAGCTACTTGCAGCTTCATAGCAAATATGCAAAGTTACTAGCTACTTGCAACTTGTATTCATGTATATGTTAATGTATAATGAGCTACTTAAGTATAATGTTAATGTATAATGTAGCTTTAGTCAGCATATGGGATTTGAAGTTTAAAGTTGCATCTCAAATATGCAACGTCTTGTCCAAGTATGCATCTTAAATATGTTAATGTATAATGTAGCTTTAGTTAGCATGTTAATGTATACTAACTCTACTCTATCTATATATCTATAAACAACTGATGATATTTAAGGTACCTCATTCACTTTGGAGGTTTAATCAAGAGAAAATATAAGATCTACATCATATATTGAGCCTCTACTCCTCTCCTCCTTCCTAACATTGAGCCTCTCTTCCTCATCTTCCTCTCTTCCTATCATAAGCACAATCCTCCCTTCTCCCCCTCCCCTCTACTCCTCTCCTCTCTTCCTAACATTGAGCATCAAATGTATGTTCTTTGTTCTAACCAAACAATGTACAAACATCTATTTTTATGTAAACTATCTGGCTAAAGGTTATAGATGGAACCAATCAATATGATCATTTTCTTATCTTATGGTATGGCACTTTCTTATCTTATTCTAAAAGACCCACAAATTGAGCAACATGTCATCCGCGCATTCTTCAACACCATCGCCGGAGGCGTCCGCTCCAAAATCAAGACGCCAAGGAAGAGGGCTATCGAAGAAGCCTGAGGGCCGATTTACTATCACAAAGGTCGATGTATCTGGGGTCCCTCTCCTTCCTGGCAAAGCAGTAAGCACATGGAGAAGAACGATCAGAATAGTTGCATGAGAACGAATTGAGATCACATTCAATTCGTGGAAGAGCGTGCCTGTGACTCGGAAACGTGAGCTGCTGACAAAAATTTTGGCATCTTCGAGATCCCAGAAGAACACCAAGACGCCGTGCAATGACAAGCCATGCTAGGGGCGTGCAAAGCATGGAAGAACTTCAAGAGCACGCTTGTCAAGGACTACGTGGAGACCGACAAAATGCCCTTTCAAAAATACCCATTCCTGGAACCACAATGGGAAGAGTTCAAGGCGATGAAGACGACTCAAGAGTTAAAAAGTACTAGTGCGGCGCACAAGGCCCTTCAGGCAAAAAACACACACCCCCACAGACTTGGCACAGCTGGGTATGCGGGTAAAATCCCGTAGTGGAGGAGCGAGGACGAACAGGCAGCCCTGCAGGACACCACCCCACCATTTGCCAATATCCCGGATGACCGCGCTCAAAATTGGATTAGAGCAAGGTCATCTACAACGACATCGGGGGAGGTCTCCTTTCGAAACTCTGCAGACCAGCAAGTGTCTCAGCGCCTGGTAAGATATCGATCGAACTACGTAGCTTGTAACTACTCCACAACTTCATACGAAGTGAAATGACAGACGGTTTCTAATTAAAAACCGTCTGTGATATTGATATATCATATACGGGTTTTACTTAAAAATCGTCTGTGATATTTACACCACAGACGGTTCGAAAACCATCTGTGATAACCTTCCATTATCACTGACCCATAAATTCAGACGGTTCAGAAAACCGTCTGTGATGATGTTTTTGAACCGTCTGTAGTACTGTTTTCTGTAGTAGGTACACTAAACATAAATATTCAAAAGGATATTATTCTTCACAAATAAAATATGAATTTACTCTTTCCATAGTATGAAGGGTATTGCAATCGCTCCTGCAATCACCGAAGAAATCACAAGAATAACAATGGAAGAGAGATAAAGTTAGAGATTGATACTCCCAACTCCCAAAGGTCAGTCGGTGACTTTGCACAAACCCTAAGAACAAGTGCCATATTTTCTCTGAATAAGTATCATAAATTCATGGTTAAACCAAGAAGCAAGAGTACAAGGGCTTACATAACCCCTAGGGTTGTACACAATGTGCCCAAACTGACCCCAACACATCTCCATATTGTTTTGGACACAAACCGGAGCAAAAAAGGATACCTTGATTTTACAATCATTGGATTATTTTGCACATTGCAGTGTGCACAGCTGGAATCTAATGTTAAGAGTGGATCCATTGCATTGCCATGAAGTTAAATTTCCAACGACTATAAGAGCACCAAAATTAAATTCCATTTGCAAAACTTGACTTTTAAATCAGGCCTGCTGGATGTGGAGAGCTGATTTTAAATTGGATTCAAATCTTTGTATCTTTTGTTACCTTGTTTGGGCTTTTTCTAATCCATGAAGGACAAGTAAACGAAGTCTTCTAAAGGTTGTAAATACATTGAATAGGAGGATACTACCCATACATGTCGTACAAGCTACAAATCCAACATGTTTTGCAACTCCCACGTAGTATTCTTGACAGCCAGCACAGCACACACTCTAGTTGCCATAATTTTTATAGAAAGATAGAAATCATGCATCGTTTGATCCATCAGAAACTAGACATGATAAGCTTTCAAAATATGTGTTTTTACGCAATGGACCCTCTGAATTCATGAAGATATATATCTTCATGAACTTAATGGATAGAACTACGAGCACCTTGTTGGTTGTAACATTATTGATCTTGTATCTTCCTCTTGGGCCAGATACTTCCCTCCATGGTGGTTCTTCTGCTATCTCCTCCCTTGAGCCAGCCTCACTCTCCTCCCTTTGGCCTGCACTATGTTTAGGGTGTCCAACATACCTACACACATATAAGCAAACACATAGTCACATTCGTTCAAATAGAACATAGTTATAATAATTAAGTTTAGCATCAACCTTGTGATAGTGTTTTGAATTGCCATGTGTAGGTCCATATGTGATTAAGCTAGGGCAGTCCTCATCATCCTCCCCTTCCTTAAGAAAAGCCATCCTCGACTTTTGATAACCTGACAGTGTATTAAACAAACAGAACAAAGTATATGCATGGTATATGTATTTACCATCCATTTTAACACTCCTTTTATTTTGCACATCATGATTTATAGAACAGTAGCCATAGGACGTGTCGGGACCCATAACTTACATTCCGAACCCTATGTGTTTACTGTGCTAGTCCTATGATCAGTGGCTAACACACACATTCAACATTATTCATATCACATACATACATAATAAATTTAGAATAAAGTAATGCATTAGGTAGCAAATATTTCTAAATGGTGGAGTTTTATAATACTAGGGCCAACCAGCCAAATAAAACATACAATAATAGAGTTCAATAGAAGTGAATGATAAATGAGGTGCCAAAACCCAGCAAGAATGCCTCACACAAACCATGGGCAACTAACTGGGGAAGAACCCTAGAAATAGGTATCTTCGTCTCCAAAACTTGTGGCATTGTAGTATTCACAAGACGTGTCCTCTTCTGCATCCTCTGATATGTACAATAAGCAATGGTCAAGTATGAAAAATGTGCCCTGCAAGGATTTTAACCAAACATGTATAGTATGCAGGCCGTGTCAAACGTAGCTATCTAGTCTAGTTTAATTTGCAAAACATGCTTTCAATTCAAATAATGAGTAATAGATTGCAAACGGAAGTTATAAGAGCATTTAAATTTTGGTAAGTAAATAATGGTAAAGCATAAAATGCATAATTAGAATAAGAGGCCTACTGCTCCATAATCTTGAAACACTGGCATAAAACTTGACGAACAATTTTTTGCATTCCTAACCACATCCTTCCATAACCATTTTGCAAAACATAAAGCTACTTATTGTGGGATTTCACCAAGCTTTGTCCATAACTGGGGACATGGTTATACACTTTACCCATACGACATAAATATCCCACCATGTTATACATGTCACGTGATACCATTAGTATCTGATTTGAGAGTTCATGATGAAGCTTTTACATTACCGGTAATAACAACCACCACGTTATAATGCGTTCTTAAGATAGGGTGTGCCCTCTAGCGTCCTAAGACTCATACAGTGTGTTGGGTACCTTCCATTATAGGCAAGGTCTCTCTGAATGTGTAGTTTGCACCATGTCCACACAACCCAAAAATCCACCTACAACCTACCACCTATGGTGAACTTGTTAGCCCTAATAACTTATTATGCTAAGCCCTTCCCATAAAAGGCACATATGTTTGTACAATTTTACTTGGGTTTGTGGTATAATATGAATCGCTCCTTAGTGGCCTAAGCGAGACATCCACAGACCACATTTTCGTGCAATTTGCACCATTCTCTAGAACCACTCGCCCATGTCTAAAACATGTTTTTCATTTTCTTTGCTCACCAAAATATCTGTGGTAAGCTCCTCTATACCAATTCTTGGGTTTCTCCCATCCAACACTTCTAGTATCTTCATGAGCATAGTTAAGTATCAACTACAACATTTTAAGTTACTAAGTCCACATTACTATGGTGACAATGGTAAGGTAACTAATTTGTCAATGTGGGATTTGATACAACACTTGGGTCTACCTACTGCCTATACCAATATAGTAGTTTTTACCAAAATTACGCGTATGCACAATAGTTTTGAACACAATATAAATAACATTGAAATATAGGATCAACATGATCAAAGGGGGTTCTTACCTTTTTTATTGAACTCTTGGTCTTGATCGGGTTCATCGGCGAAGTTCTCCGGAACGTCGGCATCTAATCGTCAAACACCTGAGCAGACTCTCCTGATTCTGTATTAATTGAATAAGCGAGGGTGAGCACAAACCACTGTGCTCCGCAAGCCAACACACAGAATGCAATTATATCTATGCATGGCTTACCAAAGGAAAGGTTGAGCTATTTTGATTTGCCAAATGCCTTGAAAATTTACAATAATTAGAAATTCTTGATACTTAGCAGTTTTAACTAAACATGTTTTTCTAAAATGTGTGAAAGATTACAATAGTAATAGTGGTATAGATCTTATCAATCGTTACATGGTCTCTACACCTCATGCAAGTTTTTCAACATTACATTCGTTTAATTCCATCACTAGGATTGACATCCTAGGGCAACACAAATCAGGGCATTCACTGCTCGACACTTTTATTCCACCCACAAAGTTTGAAATAGAACTATATGCAAGTAAGTTCTCAAGTCTGTCCTTGACCATGGACAAGGCTGTTCGAGCAGTTTGCACTCTGCAAAGGTTGTACACTTTACCCACAAGAGACAATCCGCTCATCTTGCTCGACATGATTCCTTTGTCATGTAGCTGAGTATATCATCACAATTACTATTCAAAATACCTTACCCCTTTTGTCATCTCATCCATATGGGCAGTCCCATTTGTAGTGGGTCCCATAAGTTGTGTGGGATATTTACCACAATGACTAGCGTAGATGAACTCCACTCTCCCAACGACGAGTGTAGTTGATAAACTTCACCCTCCACTCGGTGTCCCATTCAAGCTTCAACCTGCCCTTGCATTATACCACTTCTTTCCACTACCAGTGAGATGAGATCGAGGGTTCGATAAATTTACTTAGCCAAGTTGTACTTTACAGACTTACGACTATACTATTTTACTTTAGAAGGTCAGAGTTAGATTTTGTCCTTAGGGTTGTTTGGGCAGTTCTACCACAAACCACATATTCTCATGCATTCACCACACCAACCACTCTTTACCATCCACCCAGATATTTAAGCATGCTAGGGTTTTTGGAAGCATAAACTAATTAAGTTTATAGCATACTGTTGTAGGGGTGGCCCCCACCTAAACCCAGCAGGCCTGGTAGAAGGTTATAAAGCCCAGAATAGGCCATGTGTAATGACATAAGTGCCCCTGAAGGGGATACTAAAATGTAAGGGTATAATTGTAAAAGCACTCCCCATGTGTATATATATATGGGATACATGCCATGGGGGAGGACCCAAGCCATTACCGATCACACTCTCCCAACTCTCCACTACCACATCTCTCTCTGTTTGGTCTGTAACCACAACAGTTGGCGCCGTCCGTGGGGAGGACAGGAGCTAGCCTGGAATTCGAAGAAGGATGGCACCGAAAAAAGCTAAGTCGACGGCGGCGAAGGGGAAAAAAGCGGCTGGGTCGGAGCGTCGCATGGGTACCAGGGTTTCGGCATCAGCTGTTGCAGGCGCGAGTGACGACGCAGGCGCGGTGGTCGAGGACGTCGACGCTCGCGCTGCGACGACCAACCCCGCCACCGGCGCTGCGACGACCGGCCCCGCCACTGCCGCTGCGACAACCGGCCCTGCCACTGCCACTGCGACGACCAGCCCCGCCACTGACCCCGTCACCGACGCGACAGCGGCCAACCTCGCCGCCTTCGCCGCAACGCTCGCAGGTAGCGCGGACAGGGCGGTGGGAGGTAGCCACAACGGAGCGACCGGCAGCTCGGGAGCTCGCGACGCAATTGTACCCGTGCCGACCCGCCCGCTGGGTGCGCTGGCGGCCCCGCCCGCGTCGCCGGTGGAAAGCACCCTGCTGGCGGACCTCAAAGCATTCCAGTAGGAGCTTGGGGATCTTCGCGGGGCTGTCTGAAACATGCAAGAGGTTCGGAGCCAGCAGGCCGCGCCAGTGGCCGCGCCGGAGTCCACGCCGGAAAGGGCAGACAGCCGCGACGCCCCCACATCCAGCCGTGTGCCGCTGCGACACGTCGATCCAGAGTCCCCGCTTTTGGTAGGACTACAGCACGCGGTGTGGCCCGAACACTTCAAATACCCCAGCGTCATCGAGCCCTACAAAGGAGACACGGATCCCCGCGAGTTCGTGCGTGTCTACGAAACCGCAATCGAGGCCGCGGGTGGAGACGACACCACAAAGGCGAAGGGACTCCCCCTCGCGTTGCAGGGAGTGGCGCTTTCCTGGTTCTTTACCATAGAGCCAAACTCCATCTACGCATGGGAGCAGATCCGCGACCGCCTTCACAACAACTTCCAAGGAAATTATGTTGAGCGGGTCGACGCGGACCAACTCTTCGCCGTGAAGCAGAAACCCTCGGAGAAGCTCAGGGACTACTTCAAACGCTTCACAAAGATACGCTGTCAAGTCAAAGACGTTAACGAAACCACCGTTGTCAATGCGGCCATACAGGACCTTCGCCCGGGCCCGATGGCTGAGTACAACGCACGGAAGCCAATCAAGACAGTGACGAAGCTCTTCGACAAAATGGAGGAATACGCCAGGGCGGAAGAAGACGCGCGGCGACGACAAGGTGATGACTCCGACACCAACCAGGTCAATGCCTCGGCGAAAACCGAAGATCCGCCGAAGGACGGTCCTTCGAAGGGAAAACGTAAGGAGTCGTCCAAGGATGCGCTTGAGCGCAAGGACACCCCGCACAAGGAGTCATCCGATGGGCCCAAGCGCGGCCAGCAGAAGTCGCGGCGAGGCTGGTACGTCCTCGATATCGAAGGCGGTTCCGAAGAAAGCACTCCCGCGGGTCGTGGCGGTCGGGGGCGCGGCCGTGGCCGGGGCCACGACGACAGAGGCCGTGGAGATTACGACGACCAGCACCACGGGCTGTGGTGCGAAGTCCACGGTCGCGGCACCCACGACACGCGCATATGCACCTCTATCGCGGCGCTCCGCCAGAGCGTCACCCGGGACAGGAACCTGGAGGCACGCCCGCCCGTGGTGGCCCACGTACAGCACCCATACGAAGCCCCCACGCACATCCAAGTACAAGGGACGCAGCCCCACGAGGGCCCTCTGTGGATTCAGGCCCATGTGCAGCAGCCTCGGGAGGGTCTCCTGCAACTGCAGGCCCCGGAGGCCGCCCACCACAGGGTTATCAACGTCATCTCCGGAGGCTCCTCACTGGGGTTCGCCTCGGCACGGCAGCGGAAGGCCTACGTACGGAGGCTGCATCACGTGGCGGCATACCCAGCGCAGACACCGCCGGACTGGGCACAGCACGAGGTCACGTTCACACCCGCCGACGCCCAAGGCGTGGAGCTTCCTCACCACGACCCCCTGGTCGTCCAGGTCGTTATAGCGGGATGCGACGTGGGACGTGCCCTCGTTGACGGTGGCAGCTCCGCGAACATCCTATTCGCGGCAGCCTTCGACCAGATGGGGATTCCCCGAAGCCGCCTCGGCCCGTCGGGAGTCCCGCTGCAAGGATTCGGAGGACAACCTCTACGGGCGCTTGGCCAAATATGCCTTCAGGTCTCCTTTGGCCAGGGCGACAATGAAAGGGTCGAAGATGCCACATTCGACGTCGTCGATCTCCCATACCCTTACAACGCCATACTGGGGCGTCCAATCCTTAACTCCTTCGGGGCGATACCGCATCACGTCTATTTATGCATGAAGCTCCCGGGGCCGCGGGCCATCATTACCGTTCGTGGCGACCAGGACATGGCCCGGCGCATCGAGCATGGCACTAGATATCCCCGTCGTGGCGATCAGCGGCACACTTAGAGTCGGCACCGCAGCGCGGGGACCCACGGCATCATCCGGGGACGGCATGGCAAGCCCTACAGATAGTACCACTACTAGAGGCTTCGGCCGTGCTGAACACAAATGGTTAGTACCTCTGCCATATGTAATCGCTCACCCGCGCAAACGGGAATGTAATAAAGTTCCGTTTGTTGCCAACCTATTATCATTATGCAAAAATACGCGGTGGGAGCGCGCGGAGGCTTCGCCTACGCGCGTCCTCCCGGAGTATAAACCGAAGACGCACGTTCGCGTGTGCACTCTCCGTAGCGAGGGGTACGGGTATGAGTATAAACCGAAGACGCACGTTCGCATGTGCACTCTCCGTAGCCAGGGGTACGGGTAGGAGTATAAACCGAAGACGCACGTTCGCGTGTGCACTCACCCTAGCCAGGGGTACGGGTACGAGTATAAACCGAAGACGCACGTTCGCGTGTGCACTCACCCTAGCCAGGGGTACGGGTACGAGTATAAACCGAAGACGCACGTTCGCGTGTGCACTCTCCGTAGCCAGGGGTACGGGTATGAGTATAAACCGAAGACGCACGTCCGCGTGTGCACTCTCCGTCAAAGATACGGGTATGAGTATAAACCGAAGACGCACGTTCGCGTGTGCACTCTCCGTCAAAGACACGGGCATGAGTATAAACAAAGACGTGTGGGGGGACGCCTCTGCACGCACTCTACGGAGTATAAATAAGACGCGGATGTTCTCCCTGCGCACTCTACTGAGTATAAACAAGACGCGAACCCCGCGCACGCCAGGGACTTCGTCCCTGTGCGTACTCTACGGAGTATAAATAAGACGCGGATGTTCTCCCTGCGCACTCTACTGAGTATAAACAAGACGCGAACCCCGTGCACGCCAGGGACTTCGTCCCTGTGTGTACTCTCCGGAGTATAAATACGACGTGGATGTTGACCCCACGCACTCTACGGAGTATAAATAAGACGCGGATGTTCTCCCTGCGCACTCTACTTAGTATAAACAAGACGCGAACCCCGCGCACGCCAGGGACTTCGTCCCTGTGCGTACTCTACGGAGTATAAATAAGACGCGGATGTTCTCCCTGCGCACTCTACTGAGTATAAACAAGACGCGAACCCCGCGCACGCCAGGGATTTCGTCCTTGTGCGTACTCTCTGGAGTATATATACGACGTGGATGTTGACCTCGCGCACTCTACGGAGTATAACTAAGACGTGAATGTTGTCCCTGTGCGCTGGGCAAATCGCAAACGCGGCGCGAACCTTACGTGGCTGTCGATCGCGCACCTCCTCAGCGCATCGAAGCTCGCCTTCGCACACCACGGGACGTGTACGCAAGGCGCACCGGGGAGGGCAACTCTGAGAGCTTCAAGGAATACCAACGTAGCGCCAGAGGCTGACCCTAGCGACGGCACACGCGCGGGGTACAGGGTACACCAGAGGCTACCCCCACCTCGGGGTAGGTAATGCGGAGGTCTGCCTTCGCACGCGTTAGTCTACGAACTTTAAACAGGTCGTAGTGCGGAGGTCCGCCTTCGCACGCACCAGTCTACGGAATTTAAACAGGTCGTAGTGCGGAGGTCCGCCTTCCCACGCGCCAGTCTACGGACTTTAAACAGGTCGTAGTGCGGAGGTCCGCCTTCGCACGCGCCAGTCTATGGACTTTAAACACGTCGTGGTGCGGAGGTCCGCCTCCGCACGCGCCAGTCTACGGACTCTAAACAAGTCGTAGCGTCGAGGTACGCCTCCGCACGCGCCGGTCTACGGACTTTAAACAGGTCGTAGCGTCGAGGTCCGCCTCCGCATGCGCCGGTCTATGGACTTTAAACAGGTCGTAGCGCGGAGGTCCACCTTCGCACGCGCCAGTCTACGGACTTTAAACAGGTCGTAGTGCGGAGGTCCGCCTTCGCACGCGCCAGTCTACGGACTTTGAACAAGTCGTGGTGTGGAGGTCCACCTCCGCACGCGCCAGTCTACGGACTCTAAACAAGTCGTAGCGTCGAGGTCCGCCTCCGCACGCGCCAGTCTACGGACGTTAAACAGGTCGTAGTGCGGAGGTCCGCCTTCGCACGCGCCAGTCTACGGACTTTAAACAAGTCGTGGTGCGGAGGTCCGCCTCCGCACACGCCAGTCTACGGACTCTAAACAAGTCGTAGCGTCGAGGTCCGCCTCCGCACGCGCCAGTCTACGGACTTTAAACAGGTCGTAATGCGGCGGTCCGCCTCCGCACGCGCCAGTCTACGGACTTTAAACAAGTCGTAGCGTCGAGGTTCGCCTCCGCCGAGGAACAAGGTCCCGGGAGTGCTCGCGCGCCCACTTCGGCTAGGCAGGCGGGGCCCCCGCGCAACTACTGTCAACGGCATACTTCGAATGTGGAGACTTCGTCCCAACACAGCATGACCGCCCGAAGCACAGCGCGCAGCGCATACCCTAATTGCCAGCAGATGTATACATCGGGAAAATTTTACAAGTACAAAGGCCCGCCAGCATATCTGCCTCTCTAAGCCATTATTCGGCGGGCTCGTCCTTAACACGCGCTAAGGCCGGGACCTCGCCTGAAGAGGGTCGGCCCGCCCAAAAGTTCAGCGACTCCTCGGCCCTTTGCCAGCGTCGAAGGCGCCGCCGGGTTGCACGGTCGGACGCAAGCAGTCGTCCCCAGCAAGGAAGCTGCCCGGGGCACAGGTCAAATGGTCAGTTCGTAGAACAAGCGCACATTTTATTCACAAAAAGGGGCGGACGTTACAACGCACGCCTACACCTAGCCACCCCGGCGTCGCACCTGTGAATTCTCGGCGCCTTCGGAGGTCCCACCGTCATCCTCGTCGCATCGGGGGACACTGTCCAGAAATCGGCCGAGGATCCCCTCCCTGTAAAGGGACTTCCGGAGCTCGACCTGTGCGGCGGCCAATCCAGCGTAGTCCCAGATCCGCTCGTAGAAGTGCTTTATGGCGCGACGAATGGCGCGGACGGCGTCGGACATTACTCCAGCCCCGCCGGACATCTCCAGCTGGGGGTCTTCCAGCCCGGCGATGTGTGTGCAACCACGGTGCCGTAGGAGCGCGCGCACCATACACGACGCCACGTAGGCATAGTGGTCGCCGAAGGTCATCGCAGCACCACGCGCAGCATCGGCGGCATCTTTGATCAAGCGAAGGGTCCGCGACAGCTCCTCCAGGCCGAAGGCGTGGTCCGGCACTTTGGCCACAAGCCCTTGGAGGTGGCTTTCCAGCGCTTGCATGGCATCCCATGCAACCACTGAAGCCTCGCCAAGCGTCTAGGCACGCTCCGCTAGAGTTAAGGCGAGTTCGCCTTTTTCCTTTTCTAGCGAGGCGACTTGTTGCAGAAGGCCGTCCCGCTCCGCCGCGAACTCCCGCCGCATGACCTCCGCGGCCGACTCCCGCGCCGAAGCGGCAAGTCCCTCGGCGTGCGCTTCACCGCAGCGCACTCCGCTTCCAGCTGACGGATGTGGGCATCCTGGGCGGAACGGGCCCCCGTGGCTTCGCGTAGCTCCTCCTCGGTGACCCGCAGCCTATCTTCGAGCGCCCTTTGCGCATGAACATAGGCCGTTTGCAGGGCCTGCCCTAGCACCAGTGTCTGTAGGGCAAAACGACTTAGCGAGCTCAGCATGGCCAAGCATTGTCGCATAAGTAGGTACTTACCCTCACCCCCGACACCTCGAAGGCGTCCTCGAGACGCTCCACACCGTAGGTATGAAGCGCCTGCTGGCTGACGCTGGCGGCCGCGTCATCCACGATCCCATGCCACGCCCTCAGTGTCTCAGACGGAGGAACGAAGTCCGCGGGACTCGGGCGCACGACGTTCGTGCCGCCGGCGCCAGGACCTCCAGGTCCCGGCAAAGGCTCCTCCTCCGGAGTAAGTGACGCTGCAGACAGGGACGCAGGTGAGCACCGCAAGGCACAACAAAAACACCAGGGAAGCCAAACCACCTTACCTTCGGTAGCGGAAGGAGGGCTCCGTGGGCCCGCCCCCCTAGTACCAGGCGGAGTAACGGTGGCGCAAGTGCCCGCAGAAGGCGCGGTCCCGCCGAGAACAGAAGCCTCCGCGTTAGAGGCCGGCGCCGACCGTTCCTGCATGGCGGACGACGCGGCCTGGAGGGCAGAGGGAGAGCGCGCCGCAGGAACCTCGGCATATGCATCGGAGTCCCACAAGCTCCCGATGCCCGTCGCTACGACGAATCCCCTCGACGTCCGGTGGAGCTCCGGCCGCACACACGGCCGCTTAGCCGGAGCAAAGGGCGACGACGCCACTCCAACAGCCGCTGCCGGAGAGGCCCCTGCGACTGCAGCACCCGGGGGCGAAGCCCCCTCCGTGGCAACCTCTGTGGGGGGCACCCGGTTCCGGCCGCTGCTGCTGGTGAAGACCCAGCTCCGTGCGCCCCCACGGAGGACGTCTCCGGCATTATGGCGGCCACGGCCGAAGGCACAACCTCAGCACCGCCGATCCCCTCGGATCCTGTCTCGACGATCGCCACGGGTGACGAGACTTCTCCTCTCCGGCTGCTCGTGGCAAGCCCGCCATCCAGGGCACCCGCCGAAGATCCGTCGCCCCCAGCGTCTGCGCCATCCAAGCCGGAGTCGGCGTACCTCGCCGAATCCGACTCGGCGTCAGCCGTGCCATCGGGAGCGCTAGCAGCGGCACTGGCAGCTGCTACACCAAGCACGGCAGACGCTCCACCTCGGCCCCTCTTGCGAGACAGCGCCTTCCTACTCGTCGCACCGTCGTCTTGATGTGGCGAGGCCGGCTCAGCACGCTCCGGCACGGCAAGGCCCAGGGCCTCGCACACGCGGTTTATCCACCCCAGCCCCGCCTCAGCGGTAGCAGACGCGCGCTGCTCGTGCTCCCTGCCGGTATACGGCCCCAGGAATACGCGCGCGGCCTGCTCCGCATCCTCCAAGCGAACCCCTAAAGCAAAGCAGGAGGTAAGATCAACCTATAACGCGTTTCGCGTGAGCAAAGGGGAAATACGGTCGAGGCTTACGAAGACCGGAGGGTGCCGGCAGTGAGCAGACCCACGGCAAAACGTTGTCATCTCGACGCTTCTCGGCGGCAAGGCGCCAGTCACGGGCGAGCGGCGCCACGCCGTACATCACGTACTCCTCGGTGAGGTTGCGCATGTTAAAGCGGGCGGCCACGCCTACGAGCCGCCGGGCCCTCCGCCTGTCCTCGTCATCGAGTGTCCGGCCGGGCGAGGTCTTGAACGCGATCGGCCGGCCCGTGCACTCAAGGCCGCTCCCGCTCTCCACACGGTGGTAGAACCACCGCTTCATCCAGTGAGACTCCCACTTCCCGCGAGTGGAGTTTGCAAGGAAGAGCTTGCTGCAAGTTGACCGAAGAATAAAGGTGACGCTGCCGAAGCTCGACAGCGTCCCGTCCTTCCGATCCTTGGGCTGGCACCGTGCCTCGTGCAGGTAGGCGAACAACGAAGCACTGGGCCAGCACGCTCCCGAGCGCAAGGCCCAACTGTACACCGCAAGCCGAGCCACGGCGTTCGGAGTCAGTTGCGCCAGCTCCAGCCCGAAGGTCCGCAGCACGTCACCCACGATCGCCGCCGCCAGGATGCGGAGCCCCACGTCAAAAAAGGCAACGAATACGAGCGCCTCCGACCTCTCGGGGCGCGGTTCCGCCTCATCGGCGGCGGGCAATCGTACCGCCTGGCGCTCGAACAGCTTCCCCGCGCGCAGAAGTGCTTCGATTGTCTTCTCGGTCACGAGCGACGGGCCCAACTTGCCGGAGAACGCGCCTTCCTTCTCCGCCGCCAGCCAACACTTATCCGCCGCCGCTGGGTCGCATTCGCTGAGCGAGTACTTCACCTCTAGCGGTGAAGATCGTCGGCGAATGCCGCAGGCACTAGCCGCCTGGCCACGCTTGCCACCAGATGCCATAGCTTCTCGGGAAAGGGGTATGGCGGCGAGAATACTACGGGAGTCTGGAAGGCGATGCAAGCAAGAAGGGGGCGTAGAGCTTCGGGGGCGCGGTTCCGAGGGCTATTTCAAGCCACCTCGCCCCGATACCAAAGCGTCGCGACGGTCCGCGTACCGGACGTGACCAAAGTTGTACAAAGGCCCGTCCCGTACAATCCCCCATAACCAAAGACGAGGGGCGCGACCACAGCGGTAAGGACCGTCAGAGCACGACGCTCCAGTGGCCTCCCGACGCGTGCCAGCCCCCGCATGAGATAGCTGGAGCACACGAGGCCAGGCGTCGACACGACACCAGCCGTCATTAAAAGCGCACTAATGGACCATGGGATCACAACAACATCGAAGCTGCGCCATTCCTCGCCCGCCCTGTGTCCCCCTTCCCTAGGGAAGAGGCGAGCAGCTGCGATCACGCAACCGTTCACATCCCGCCGCGCACCAGTAACAAACCGCCATGTACCCTACACGCGCCGAAATGAGTCGCACGGTACAGCAACCTAGCCCTGGCAAACCGGGGGCCGGCGCGATTCCAGGAACCTTTACAGCGCGTGATCGCGTCGTCAGATTGCAATAACCGCATGTGTGGCGATGCCCGCGGTGTGAAGTTACAACTCAGACCACCGCTGAGCCTCTACCGCGGCAGGTTCCAGCCGCGGCTTCGGCTTCAAGGATCGCGCACGTCTACTTCGGCTAGGCGCCAGCTCCGCTGCCACCCGTTCGAAGGGTAGGGGACGGAGCGCGCGCGCGTCTACCTCGACTAGGCGTCAGCACCGCTGCCACCCGTTCGAAGGGTAGGGGACGGAGCGCGCGCGCGTCTACCTCGCCTAGGCCTCAGCTCCGCTGTCACCCGTTCGAAGGCTAGGGGACGGAGCGCGCGCGCGTCTACTTTGGCTAGGCGCCAGCACCGCTGCCACCCGTTCGAAGGGTAGGGGACGGAGCGCGCGCGCGCGTCTACGTCGGCTAGCGCCAGCTCCGCTGCCACCCGTTCGAAGGGTAGGGGACGGAGCGCGCGCGCGTCTACCACGCCTAGGCGTCAGCTCCGCTGTCACCCGTTCGAAGGGTAGGGGACGGAGCGCGCGCGCGTCTACTTCGGCTAGGCGTCAGCTCCGCTACCACCCGTTCGAAGGGTAGGGGACGGAGCGCGCGTGTGTCTACCTCGACTAGGCGTCAGCTCCGCTGCCACCCGTTCGAAGGGTAGGGGACGGAGCGCGCGCGCGTCTACTTCGGCTAGGCGCCAGCTCCGCTGCCACCCGTTCGAAGGGTAGCGGACGGAGCGCGCGCGCGTCTACTTCGGCTATGCGCCAGCTCCGCGGCCACCCATTCGAACGGTAGGGGACGGAGCGCGCGCACGTCTACTTCGGCTAGGCGCCAGCTCCGCCGCCACCCGTTCGAAGGGTAGGGGACGGAGCGCGCGCGCGTCTACTTCGGCTAGGCGCCAGCTCCACTGCCACCCGTTCGAAGGGTAGGGAACGGAGCGCGCGTGCGCAACATTGGCTAGGCGCCAGCTCCGCTGCCACCCGTTCGAATGGTAGGAAACGGAGTGCGCGCGCGTCTACCTCGACTAGGCGTCAGCTCCGCTGCCACCCGTTCGAAGGGTAGGGGACGGAGCGCGCGCGCGTCTACTTCGGCTAGGCGCCAGCTCTGCTGTCACCCGTTCGAAGGGTAGGGGACGGAGCGCGCGCGCGTCTACCTCGACTAGGCGTCAGCTCCGCTGCCACCCGTTCGAAGGGTAGGGGTCGGAGCGCGCGCGCGTCTACTTCGGCTAGGCGCCAGCTCCGCGGCCACCCGTTCGAAGGGTTGGGGACGGAGCGCGCGCGTGTTTACTTCGGCTAGGCGCCAGCTCCGCTGCCACCCGTTCGAAGGGTAGGAGATGGAGCGCGCGTCTACTTCGGCTAGGCGCCAGCTCCGCTGCCACCCGTTCGAAGGGTAGGGGACGGAGCGCGCGCGCGTCTACGTCGGCTAGGCGCTAGCTCCGCTGTCACCCGTTCGAAGGGCAGGGGACGGAGCGCACGTGCGTCTACCTCGGCTAGGCGCCAGCTCCGCTGCCACCCGTTCGAAGGGTAGGGGACGGAGCGCGCGCGCCTCTACTTCGGCTGGGCGCCAGCTCCGCTGCCACCCGTTCGAAGGGCAGAGGACGGCGCGCGCGCGCGTGCCTACTTCGATTAGGCGCCAGCTCGGAACGGAGTGCTCGCGCGCCTACCTCAACCACCAATCATGGCGTCAGGTTAGGCTACGGCCTCAGCCTTCGGTCAAGTTCAGAAAAGTTCACAGGCCGCAGGGACAGAGGGGCCAAAGGACTCGGCAACATGGCTTCGGCCCTGTGAAGCCCTTCACCATGAGAGGCTCCTGTTGTAGGGGTGGCCCCCACCTAAACCCAACAGGCCTGGTAGAAGGTTATAAAGCCCAGAATAGGCCATGTGTAATGATATAAGTGCCCCTGAAGGGGATACTCAAATGTAAGTGTATAATTGTAAAAGCACTCCCCATGTGTGTATATATATGGGATACAGGCCATGGGGGAGGACCCAAGCCATTACCGATCACACTCTCCCAACTCTCCACTACCACATCTCTCTCTATTTGGTCTGTAACCACAACACATACCATTCATAGCTTTTTACCAATGACTTCCCAAAACCATATTCATGTTGAAAATGATGACAGGGCAATTTAGTGCCCCGAGTAGCTAAATAGGTCTAAGCATGGCTTTTAGACACAACATATGACTTACATAGTTATTAGTAATTTCTAGGGCGACAATGGTTAAGAGTACAACTATTTCAAGGATGGAAGTATAACCACATATTATCAATAGGCATGTAACTAAAGTCTTAAGGAGAACATAAATCACATAGTAATTAACAACATGTGGTTTGATAATTTAAATTTAAACTAAAATAATTTGCTAAAAAGGTAGGTTCAACATAATCAAGTGTTGACTCACCAGGTTTATTTCACCATAGTCTTGATCTTACTCAAAACCTTCTTACTTGATGGTCTTGGGATTTTGGTCTTTATTTCTTTCTGAATCTCGATCTTGTTTAATTCATCGCTTCTTTGACGCTTTAATTTCTAATTACATGATATATAATCAAAATCTTGATAAGTGTAATTTCTTGAAAGTCTAAATAAATCCAAATGAGCTCAATTAAGTTTTATTATGTTGGATGGGTGGTCTGAGACACGGTTTGTTAGGCATTGGATTTTGACGAAATCAAATAGGGTTTGGGCGAAGTGAGGCATGACAGAGGAAGAGTCTACCAAGACGGATGTCAAGGAAAGTTCAATGATAAAGAATATTCATGGGAATATTCCCTTCTGGGTTCAAAGATAGCTAGGCATAGCCGATGGTAGAATATCATGGCATGATCTCTATTTTAATAACTGTTTTATTATTTTTTATATTTATTAAGGAACTTCCATCAGGTAGGTTAGACATACGGACAGATGTAAGAGTTCATATGATATAAGTATTCATTTTGTCGAATGTTAACATTTGAAAGTTTGGGCTCAAGTTCCGCATGCGATATATATATATATATATATATATATATATATATATATATATATATATATATATATATATATATATATATATATATATATATATATATATATATATATATATATATATATATATATATATAACTTTTATTTTATCGAATTAATTCATGTTTCTAGCAATTCGGGATGTATAGTATTTTAGGTGGTCCTAATTATCAAATAATCGCACAATTGGTTAAATGATTATCTCAATAATTGCTAACGCATGGGATTATCTATTTACTCACTGTTATTGAAATAGTTAACTTTTAGCAGATTTCTATCTACTACTGATCCGTGACCATCAAACCATTCTAGGGTTTAAATTTAACTCGGATAAATGCAGCTCCTAATTATGCCTGGTTATCACTGATAATTAATAGTTCATTTTAGTTAGGTTATTATTTACTAATGTTCCACGTACGGTCGATACTTACTTAGTAGGGCTTACATTTAATTTTATGAGGTGCAACTCTCAATCTAGTCCACAGGTTATTAGACGTTAGATTTCTGTCTGTTGATGTGTTTACGAGTAATCTTAATTAAAGGTCTAGGTAATTAGTATATAATTACATTGTTCATTGAAGTGTAGATTAGCAGGATTATCTTTAACAATCGATGCCGCAGGGGGTTTTGTGATAGCCAACTATATTTTAATGGACGTATCAGGTTATAATTTAATATGATCTTTTGATTGATTGTCATTGATATTTATGTATCTTCTCTCATTATCGGACATAGTTAAATTTTAATTAAGATTCTATTTATATGGCCCTAGCTTGTTATATACAATTACATTTTGATATCATTATTAATTAAATCTACTTGTAAGATTTTATTATCGATGGCATGTTAATGACATGGTTTACACTTTAATTAGATTTTTGATTGACATATGAATTTTCTTGAAACAATTATTGGTTGGCCTTATATAAACATATTATATACCCCGAACACTCGATCACACACAAAGTTAGAAATACAGAAAAAGAACAGAAGAGTTTTGTGTTGCTAGTAAACTGGTTAGCGTTTTCTGTTGTATTAGACTACTATTTAAAGGAAAGCCTAGTCTAATCTAACTCTAGTGGTTAAGTCACCCTTATTATGCACCACTACCTGCATGATCCCAAGACCTAGGCCGTATGACGCATGATGCTAACAAAGCGGAAAATGTGCTCTCGCATGGACTGAGTATGTGTTGAGCAGTTTCAATTGTTACAACAACTCGTTGACCATGGCTGCTATGACTATGACCACGGCCACTACGACTACGACCATGGCCACTACAACGAATGACCAGTAGCTCTACGGCTACATAGTAACTCCACGATTGCTATAGTAAACCACGACTGCAACAGTACTCTACGATTTCGAGCATGAGCTATGACTTTCTACCACAGTGAACATGCTGGATTATTCAACATTCTCCCCACTAACCCTTGCTGCGTTCTCTTGTGATCTCAATGGCACCAATCCTTGCGCGCTAGTCCTGGAACTTGACGCGCCTGAGCAGCTTCGTGAGAATGTCTGTGAGCTGCTCCTCTGTGCGAGCATGCTCGAGGATGATCTTCCCTCCATCAACACACTCTCAGATGAAGTAAAAGTGAGTGTCGATGTGCTTGCTCTAGTCGTGGAAGATAGAATTCTTGGTTAAAGCAATGGCAAACTTGTTGTGCACCTTGAGCACTAGCGCTCTAGGCTCTGAGCAGAGAAGTTCATGCATCAGCTGAGCTAGCTAGATGCCTTGACACATTGAAGTCATCGTGACAATGTACTCCACCTTGCAGAACAACAATGCCACCACCTCTGCTTCTGTAACTGCCAGGCGATGGGGTTTCTTCTAAGGAAGAAGAGGAATCTAGTGGTACTTCTCCGGTTGTCGACATAGCCGGACGTGTCACTGTCACTAAATCCCTATAGCAGTAGTCGACCATCTCTCTTCCTTGTATGGAAAAAGTCATGGTTGCATGTTCCATCAATGTAGCATAATATGTGCTTGACCGGCACTAGGTGGTCCTCGTGCAGTTCCTCCATGAACTGGCTTGTGTAGCCCACCACATAGGCTATGTCCAACAGCATGTTCACCAAATACCAGAAGCTACTGATAATACTTCAGTAATGGGTGGCATCTACCAGCTGGCATGAGCTCGACTTGTTCAGCTTCAGACGGGCCTCCATGGGCGCTTGATAGCTGTTGCAGTCTTCCATGCTACTCTTCTCAAGCACCTTGAGTGCATAAGCCAATTGACACAAGGAGATGCCACCTGGCCTTTGGCTTACTTCGATGCTGATGTAGTAGGGAGCAACCCTAGGTCACTCATCCAAAACATCTTCTTCATCTCAGCCTTGAACGAGCAAATGTCGATGACTTCAGAGGTAGTGATGATCAGGTCATCGACATACACTCTGACGATCAGCCAATACGCTATATTCCCACATGTGTACACATCATGCTTGGAGATGCTCTTGTGAAACCCCAGCATCAATAGGCTGGCGTCAAGCTTAGCGTTCTATGCACTAGCTGCTTGGCAAAGGTTGTAGAGTGCCTTTCGGAGCTGGAGTACCTTGTGCTCACTGCTGTCGATGACAAACCCAGGTAGCTGAGCCACGTACACCTCCTTCGTTAGGTCGCTATTGAGGAATGCAGACTTGACATCCATGTGATAGACTTGCCACCCCTCGTGCACCACCACAACAAGTAGCAACTAGACTGACTCCATGCACGCCATAGGAGCGAACACTTCCTCGAAGTTGATATCGGCCCGCTTTACATAGCCCTTTGCAACCAGTCATGCCTTGTACATGGCGATGGCACTGATTTCATCGTGCTTCACCTTGTAGACACACTTGAGCCCAATGGGTTAGTGGCCACTAGGGAGATCGATGAGCTCCCAAGTGCTGTTGTCCACAATCGACTTCATCTTGTCGAGCATCGCCTTGCACCGGTACTCGTGCTGCTTTGCTTCACCGAAGGACACTGGATCGTCGGCTATGGTGAATAGCAGCCTAGTGGAGTTGAGGTCGCGTGGTGCAAAACCATAGGGTGAAGCCGGCACGATGATGTTGTCGATGGTGCGATACCGAAGCGGTGCATCATTGTGGTCGGCATTGAGTGCCCATCTTGGGTTCGTTGGTGGCAAGGCAAACTCTACTGTGCTTCACATCGTGGTGTTGCCCATGCCCGCACCAGTGGGCGTGCGTGGTGATCCCTGGTCTCCATCCGTGTCAATGGCCCCTACCATCCCTTGTTCATACTCGACAGTATACTCCACAGTGAAAGGCTCCAGTCTGCTCACCATACCTTCCTCACCTTGAGTGCTCCAGTTCCACTACATTGTTTCATCGAAGATGATGTCACGGGTCACATGCTCGTGCTAGGTGATAGGATTGTACATCAGATACACGTTGGACCTAGACTCATACCCGACAGAGATCATCGACGTGGTCTGATTGTCCAACTTCTTTAGGTGCGGCCTCGTGCTCCTGACATGCGCGACATAACTGAAGGTGCAAAGGAAATGCACCACCAGCCGCTTTCCATGCAAGCCTCATACAGCGTCTTCCTGTCGATGCTTCGTGTTGGCACACGGTTGAGGATGAAGACAGCGTTGGAGACGGCTTCACCCCAGAACCTCTCAGGGGAGCCCCTTCGCCTTCATCATGCTGTGTGCCATGAAGATATAACACCCCAGGACCCACATTACCCTGGGATGCCACTAAACCACTCTACAGCTAGCCAAATTTACAAGATAATTTAAACCGATAACAATTTTCAACCATGACGAACTAAGCGGAAACATAAACAACTAAGGAAGACCAAGATAATAATATCAAATTCAACAATTAAAACATCCTCTAACAGTTTAACCAAAATAATAGTCCACAAGTTCAACATTATTAAATAAAAAATAAACATCCACGAATAGCTAGTCAATTGGCTAGAATCCTCTCGACTTTATTATAGCATGAATTGATCAACCAAATGCATTATTGTGGTGCTGCTCTACCCATCCCATGTATGCTCAAGAATCACCTGTAGGGGAGTAACAACAAGGGTGAGATAAAATCTCAGCAAGTCAATTGTTCAATAGGTTATCCAAACAACAAACAAAGCTACATCAACATTTATGTCATTATATGACCACAACCATATTCTACTTCCTCATTCATTAAACCACAAGGACTACCACGAGTCCTGCCTCATATGGTTTTAAAACCATTGGCATATGAATGCAATTCCTCCTTCCACAATTAAATGCATATGCATGCTATGCTCCACTGCACACATACCCAACAATGTAAGCATGTGCATTGTACTACGACAATGTACGATGTTGTACCGGTACGGTCGCGGCTATAAGCGGCGACATCCACAATGCAAATGTTATGACATGTTATGAATGATATGATAACCATAAACTACAAGATCTCCAACCTCAAAGGGCATCAACATGATTAACATGAATTTAACCTCAAGAAAACATCAACATATCCACCATGAATTTATATCCATGTTCCACATTTGGCACATATATCAACTATCACATGACTACAAGCAAGTCATCCAAAACATAGCAATCAGTTCTTATTTTGCCACTACAACCTCATTTATAAATCAAGTAACCATGGTATATTACTTCAAAATACGAGAATCATGTAGATTGCAAGTAGTAAGAATAACGAATTAAACCGTAGCATAACCGCTATAATTACTTGCCTCTACCAGCGAAGCGAAGAAATCACGCGCGTTCAGGAGCAAAATCACCTGTCCAAAAGGTACCTCTCAGCACAATGCTACAGCATAGAAAACACGACTTAAGAAGTAAAGTTATCGCTAACCCCCAAAACCCCACAACATCCCTCTCCGCTTAACGGTTCTACATTCTACCCACTGTAGCAGCGCTGCTTAACTGTTTTGTATCTTTAAGATTATTAAACCTTTTACAAAGAGAGATATATTTCTGGATTCCTCACTTAAATACCTTCACTTTTCATGTAGATCACATATTTTTATTTTGTTCCTAGCAAGGTGTAACTTAATGCGCAAAACAGAGGACATTCTCTGTTCTGCCAATTTGGGCAGCCAGATTCTAATGCATCCCAACCAAAGTGGCATGCTCTAAAAATTATGATTTTTATACAGTAGTTATATTACTGAATTCCCTACATTTTTTTCTCAATTTTGACCAAAAACATAAAAATCATCTACTACCCCTAATTCACACCTAAACAGCAATCGCCCCAGTCTGCACCCCTGACGGACAGCGAGGTTCCCGACCCTGCTACGCCAAATCCCGAGGCCAAAAAATTCTTTAAAAATACAGTAGATGGGTCTCGACGTCCTCTACAATTTTCCTTTTGGGCAGACCTGCAGGAAAAATTGTTTCATAGGTCTAAACTACGCAAACAGTTACGCTACACGAATTGATCTACAGGCAGATAGCAGGAATTCCCTAATCGGAGAATCTAATTGCTAATCCCCACAAATTCTTAGGCTAAGAACCCTAATTGCAGAAAGATCAGAGGGATTTGGGATGAGAGAGAGAGTTACCTAGGGGATCCCCTTGGTATCACCCCTCTTCTTCCTCTTCTTCCTCTTCTTCTCCTTCCTTGATTTCTTCTCCTTCCTTCTTGTTTTCTCCTAGCACCAAGGGACAGCAATGGAGGAGGGGGAGAAAGTGGCGCACAAGGGGGGAAGAAAGGGGGTGGCGGCTGTGGGAAAGAGGGAGAAGGAGGGGGGTGCGGCCAGGGTAAGGGGGAGGGGCGGCTAGGGTAAGTGGGAGGGGGTGTGGCCACCCCCTTGGGCCCTTTGGCCCAAGGTGGCAAGCCCTCTCTCCCTAAAATGTTTTTTCAATTATAAGCATTTCCATTCATTTTTTTAATTTAATGCTATCCCACAATTTATTTATTTATTTGTTCCTTCCCGCGCTTTACCGAAACCCCGGGTGACTCCGCGATTATTTTAAAACTCACGCCAAAACGACATTCAGGATACTACAGAAGACCATCGTTTGGTTGCAGTGCTCAACAACTCCATTCTGCTGTGTGGAAAAGGGGTTGTGAGTTGCCGCTACACACCTTGCTCGGTGCAGTACTCGCTGCATTTCACCGATGTGAATTCCCCGCCTCGGTCAGTTTAGAGCATCTTGAGCTTGCGCCCTGCTCTACCTCCACCATGGCTCAAAAGCGCTTGATCCCCACTGGAGCTTGGTCTTTACACGCAAGAAGACTGAGCCACTTGTAGTGGCTCAGGTCGTCCACAGCAGTTAGAAATAGCTATTGCCGCATGATCAGCCCATAGAGATCGCTGTGGATGAGATCGAGGACATCCCGCACGTGATACTCTCCCTGCTTCTGGAAAGGGGCCTGCCACTATTTCCTGATGAGGCAGCCGTCATAGACTTGATCCACCTAATCAACCTGCGATAGCCCTCACACCATGTCATGTTGTGTGAGCTTGTGCAAAGCATGGAAATTCAGATGTCCATACCTTGCATGCCACTGCCACACTTCCTCCTAGCTCCTTGATATAGGTACATCGGTTGCACAATTTTGAGCCAGAGCGGGTACAGTCGACTGGGTGAGTGCCTGACTTTCACCAGCAGACGATGTTGCTCATTGCGTATCCCCAGGATCCCACCATCAATCAGCACTTGGTAGCCCGTCTCATCAAGCTGCCCAACACTGATGAGGTTGGTGGTGAGCCAGGGAATAGTACTGTAACACCCCAGGACCCACATTACCCTGGGATGCTACTAAAACTGCTCTACAACGAGCCAATTTACAAGATAAAATAAACTGGCAACAATTACTAAACAAGATAGTATAAGCGGAAGCATAAACAACTAAGGAATAACATGATAGTGATAGCAATTCACTATTTAAAACATCCTCCAACATTTTAATCTAAAACATAGTTCACAAATTTAACATTATTAAGATAATGTAAACAAAGCTATGCAAGGTCTAGAATCCTTTCAACTTTATTACAGCATAAAAAATATGATTCACGTGCATCAGTGTGGTGCCGTTCTACCCTTCCCATGCATGCTCAAAGTCCACCTGTAGGGAGGGGGAAACAAGGGTGAGATAAAAATCTCAGCAAGCAAACTGTTTAACAGGCTATTCAAACTACAAACAATTATACATCATCATTTATAATTCCATACAACTACAACCATAATTCATGTCCACAATTATTAAACCACCACAAAATTTCATGAATCATACCTCTTCAATTTCAGATTTAATTGGCATATGAATGCAGTCATTTTATCCACAATAAAATGCAAATGAAACATTTAATCTTCCACAAACCACAATAGGTTAATCATCAACATTCTTCCACAATTAAATGCAAATGAAATATTTAATCTTCCACAAACCACAATAGGTTAATCATCAACATTCTTCCACAATTACAATGTTATTATCCTCAACCTCAAATCACCATCAAGGACGTTAAAGCATTAACAAATAAATCTTGTTTGACTACTTTAAATTCTCAACCACTACCACTAGCAAAAGCAATAAAACATGTGTATGTTTTACTTCAACACTTTATTATTTCTCACATCCATAATTGTTATCAACAATTAATACAAGAGAAAAGAATCTCATGCCACAATCACAACCCTTACCGTACACAAGGGATGAACCCCATTCCACGTCCACAACCATAATCCTCATACCACAAATAGCTCACATGAGCCAATTCCACATTACAACTATGAAGTTGTATAATCCACATTACAACTATGAGTTGAATATTCCACAAAATAACTTCACCACAACATATTGCATATGTATGCAAATGAATCTTTCCACAATGCAATGCATATGAATGCTACGCTCCACATCACTCTTTCCAGGGCAAGATTTGAGGTGCATCGTATTACGGCAATATACGATGCTTCCCGCGGGATAAGAGGTGCATCGTATTACGGCAATATACGATGTTGTACCGGTACGGTCGCGGCTATGTGCGGCGACATCCACATATGCATATGACATGATATGATATGATAATCACAAATCACATTAATCCATCCTCAAAGGAGCATCAACATGCTCACGACATATCCACATCCACCACATGTTATTTTCATGTTCCACATTATAACATTAAGCAAGATTTCCACATGGCTACTAGCAGATTATCAACATATCAATGGATAAGTACTTGCTACCATCTCCACAATTAAATTATCATGCAATTATGGCATAATGTATCAAATTACGATAATAATGTAAACTGCAAGTAGAAGGAATAACAAGTTAAACGGTAGCAACCACCGCTACGTTTACTTGCCTCAAACCGACGAAGCGAAGTAAAATCAAGAGCGCTCAGGGACAAGACCACCTATCCAAAAGGCAACTCTCAGCACACAGCTACAGCATACAAACATGACATTAATAATTAAAAACGTCGCTAGAACCCCGAACCCGCACAAACTCCTCTCCGCTCAACAATTCAGCAAATTACCCTCTGCAGCATCGCTGCTTAACATTTTCATAACTTTAAAAATATTGATCCATTTACAGCAAACTATATCTCTCTGGATTCATCACTTAAAAGCCTACATTTTTCATGTAGAACACCTATTTTTATTTTGATCACAGCTAGGTGTAATTTAATGCCCCAAAACAGAGGAAGAACTCTGTTCTGGCAGATTGGGAAGCAATAAACAAATGCGTCCCAACATCAGTAAAAGGGTCTAAAAAATCTGAATTTTATACAGAAGCTAGATCTCTAAATTATATACAACTTTCTCAATTACGGACATGGTCATAAAAATCATTTACGACCTCTAATTCCAAGATTACCGTCGGTCTGTACCAATCTGCTCGCCTGACGAACAGCAGTATTCCCGACCCTGTAACTCCCAGATAACAAGGCATAAAATTCCGAAACAAAAACAGGATATGCATCTGGAAGGCCTCTACAACTTTCCTTTTGGGAAGGTCCACAGGAAAATTCGTTTACTAGGTCAAAACCTCGCGAACAGACACGCTGCGCGAATCAATCTACAGGCAGACATCAGCTAATCTCTAATCGGGCAATTAATCTATTAAATACCTTCAAAATCCGTGCCAAGAACCCTAATTATTCCATAGAACAGAGGGTTTGGGATGAGGAAAAATTACCTAGATGATGGATCACCCCTTTTTTTTCTCCTCCTCTTCTTCTTCTTCCTTCTCCTTCCTTCTTCTCCTTCTCCTTCCTCTCCTTGGCTCCAATGGCAGCAGCACTTGTGGGGGGGGGGGGTGATGGAGGGGGGAAGAGGGCTGCGCCCAGGGGGTGGAGGAAGGGGGGTGGCGGCTGCAAAGGGATGGGAGAGGGGGGAGAAAAAGGGCTAGGGTTTTGGGGAGGGGGAGGGGAGGTGCGGCCACCCCTTGGGCCTCCGGCCCAAGGCGGTCGGCCCACTCCCCAGTCAGCCCACTCAGAGATTTTAATTTAATTTTTAATTTATTTTATTCATTTTACACTGTTCTACAATTTTATTTTTTCCTTCCTGCGATTTACCGAAAAAAACGGCGACTCCGCGATTATTTTAAAAACTTACGCCGTAAAGACGTTCAGGATATTACAAGTACACCCTCGTAAGTGTGCAATATTCATGGATTTGCATGCAAAGAGGATCATCTCGTACCCCTCAATGTTGACAATGGAGCCATCGCTGAACCTCATTATGCCGACCACCTCGAAGCTCAGCTTAGAGAAGACCTTGTGCGAGCCGGTCATGTGGTTGGTTGCACCGGTGTCGACGTACCAAAGTCGGTCATCGCGTACCTCCTCCCGATCTAGCTGCAAAAACTGTGCCTCAACAAGTCAGAAGGGACTGCATCATGGTGATGGGGATGAGTGGTCAAAGTAATGGTCGAAGGAGCAGTCGAAACAGTGGTTGAAGGCGTGGTCGAAGGTGCGGTCGATGCGATGGTTGAAGACACTGTGAGTGGTCATAGGAATGATGGCTTGCTGCATTGAGGACTTAGCCTTGGCCATCAAGAGTGTGACCTCATCGTCATCGCCATATGTCAGATGAGTCTTGGCTCACTTCTACCGGCTGTGGCAATCCTTGGCCCAATGACCCATTTTGCAGCAGTTGCGACACTTGTCGTTCGAGAAGTCGCATCCGCCACCCGATCCTGGCCATTCCCTTCTTTCATCCGTGCCGCTGCTATTAGCCCATCATCATGGCAGCTTGCATCGATGGTTGCTAGACTTGAGCTACCAGAGGATCCTTCCCCTGCTGTCGCTCCCTCATCTGTGGCGGAATGACGCGCAGGATGGCCTCCAGTGCCATCCTGTCCTCCTAGAATTCAATAGGCGGCATGGGGCTAGCATGGCGAAGATGATGCTCAAATGCAATTTGGTCCTGGCTCGGGCACCGAGGTGGCCATGGCCAGGCATGGGCATTGCAGGGCATGGCGTGTCAGGTGAGGTGACGCATTGATGTGTAGGAGAAAGGTTCAAGGATTACGGTGGTCAACAAATGTGGCAAAGCTTGTCGGACTCAGTGCACATGAACAAGTAGTCAGGTGTGCGCAGGCAAGCGTAGACACGGTCGTGCGTAGAGCTGCAAACGTGTGGGTGCAGACGAGGTCGAGTCGAACGAGGCGCAGTACGAACTAGCTTGGTGCACAGTAAAGCTCGGCATGGGGCAACACGTAGGCATGGCGCTTAGCCATGTTGGAAATATATCCAGGGATCACACACTCAATTTACATATGGACACACACTTTCACGGGGAACGAGATCGACACAGGAAGAAAATACAAATAACACTTAAATGGCGAGAACGAACTCAGCTGAGTCACCTTTTCTTCTATGCAACTCGCTTTAATAGACTGATTACAGGGACATAAATGGACTCTCTGTGGTCCGGTTTCACCAGCCATCACTCCATGACTTGCGCACACCGCGCACCATGACTCCACGACTTGCATATATCGTGCACTACCTGAAAGACTCGGCCACTCAATGACTCAATCGTTATTCAAATGCCCAACTTCGACAACAACATCTCGATAACAACTTCTCGACAACGCCTACGACTCCAAGTCCCTCTATGCCTGCTCCCTGCTACAATACTCTTACGACTACTACAGTACACATGACTGCTACAATACATATAATTGCTATAGTGCACACAACTGCTACAGCACCCTACAACTACTACAGTAATTTTACAACCACAACCACTCCCGACCACGAGTACTACTGAACACATGACTCTGGCTTTGACCATGACTCAGGACTATGACCACTAACAAAATGACTCCTATGACCACGTCAAAATGACATAATCTCGCCCTTAATCTTGATACTTTGACTCACAAGATGAAGTCCCATCTCCTGACGCATCTCCAAGGAGTTTTGTCTTCTTCTTGCTAACCGTGCTGCCAGTGACACAACTTGTTGATGACCTTCACATCCTTACTGCCAGTGACACACCTTGCCAATGACTTTGACCTCTTCCTCAACTTCAATTGTCTTTCGCCGATGACACAGCTTGACGGCGATAGAGACTCTTATCAGGGCTTACACACATGAGAACTTGGACACAACTACAAGAGCTCACACAGACATGCATCATGCACTGACTCACCTATGTGCACGATCATGACACAACTATGCGCACGTATCTAACACACCTCCTACGTGCATGACCAAATAAATTACACATGCAACACTCCTACTGTGCCATATACCCAAACGACTCAAAATGCAATCGCGCACTCACACTCGTGCACGGACTCAACTACATCCATCACAACACTTCGACGATGCCACCGCCGCTTTTGACATCACCGTGTTCATGACACCTTACACCATAACGCTGCTGATGGTGGAAGAATGTCATTTGCCGTCGGCACCGCTCCAGCCGTGTAGCCCACCTGCATCGCTAGTCGTCGCCACACCACGACAATCACATTGCCGCCGCCTTTGCGCACATCACGTGCAATTTTGGCACACTGTGCTGGCCTCACCATGGCTGCGCGGACCTTTGCCACCATGCTTATGAGCGCACGGTGCTGCAGCAGACTCATCGCCAGCACATGTGCACCTTTGCCCGATGAGCGCCACTGCGCACACTATCATGCTGACCAGCGAGTCATCGCTAGGTAGCTTCTCCCACCTAAGCTTTGATACCAATTGTTGGAAATACACCCAGGGATCACACACTCGATTTACCCATGGACACGCGCTTTCATGGGGAACGAGATGGACATAGGAAGAAAATACAAATAACACTTGTTTGGTGAGACTGAACTCAGTTGGGTCTCTTTTTCTTCTATTCAACTCGCTTTAACAGACTGATTACAAGGATATAAATAGACACTCTATGATCCAGTTTCACGGGCCATCACTCCACGACTTGTGCACACCGCGCACCATGACTGCATGACTTGCACATGTCGCGCACTACCCAAAAGACTTAGCCAACTCATTGACTCAGTTGTTATAAGAACGCCCAACTTCAACCACAACTTCTCAACTACGCCCACAACTCTAAGTCCCTCTACGACTACTCCCTGGTATAGTACTCGTATGACTGCTACAGTAATTTTATGACCACAGCCACTCCTGACCACAAGTACTACTTGAACACACAACTTCAACTTTGGCTTTGACCATGACTCAGGCCTATGACCACTAACAAAATGACTCCGACGACCACTTCAAAATGACTCCTCTGACCACTTCAAAGTGACTCATATGACCACTTCAAAGTAATTCCTACAACCACTTCAAAGTATCAGGATTAATTCTAATAGGCCAGGCGGGGGCACACTCAGGCGCAGAGCTACCTGGTGCGATGCATGGCATGGAGAAGCCTAGCTAGGCAAGGCGTAGGCACAGTGGCGCAAGTAATGCATCGGTGCTCGGCCAGCGTAGGAGCCGTGGCCGGCTGGCCGGGCTGAGAGCACACCAGGAACAAGGGAAAAGAAAGAAAAAAGGGAGGGAGGAAGAGAATTGTGTTGACTATGGCAAAGAGGGAAAAGGGGGTTCGCCAAAGAAAAGGACAAGCCTATTTGGAAAATTTGTGAAATTAATTTAATACTTTCCTTTAACAATAATTTGAAGAGTCTATTAATTTAAATTTAATTTTTGAGTCAAGATTTCCACCCTTCAAATTTTATTTTTGGTTTGAAGTTTTAAATTCAAGTTTGAATTTCCTACTCCCAATTTGAGGCATGCAACATTTTCATGCTATAGTTTTATTTTTTTGAAACTGAATTCTTAGTTCGATTTATTTTCTTCCCTCAATCTTCAAATTAGGTTTTTATTTGATGATTTAAACTTGAATTAGTTTTTTCTTTGGATTTTGTCTCACATTTCATTGCTGCAACTTTTCCATCCTTTTATTATTAGGATTTCCCCTTTACATTTGGCAATTATTCCTTGTCATTAATTTGCATAGCACAAAACTCAAAGAACCCAAATAAAATATCAAGAAAAATGCAAATGTCATCAAGATGCAATAAAAAGTTTTAAAATTTTCACATTTTTAAACATCTAAATTTTTAGGATGTTACATGTTGCTCCTTGCTCCACTTAGCGATCCGTCACTTATTGTCACAATCATCTTAGTATTTTCCATGGCAATAATTAGATAATTTATGGCCTCCCTTAGTTCTTTATTGTTCCTAATGATGTTACTTGATACATTACTTGGTTTAGACTTATATACGTTACATCTTGGTAATTATTTAGTTCGTCTTAAGTTCAATTTATGGTATAACATGTTGCTAAAGTTCATGTTCATTACTATGTTGAATGATTATTCTTAAAGTCTAGTTATTGGTAACACTTGATTATGGTTAAAATTGGTAGTGATAGTAGTTGTGTGTGACATCTTGGGCTTCTATTATGCTGGATTGTTACAGCACGATCTTTTAGTAGAGTGGAGAAATGATAGGCATGTTGTCAAAAATCGGGGGCATCCTCTGCCATGGTTTCTTAGTCCGTTTGAACAGAAGCAGCTTATGTACTTGAACATAGTTTTGTTATTTATTCTGTGCTCATGGAGGAACAAGGGTCCAAACGCTTAAGTTGGGTGATATGGCTTAGAAAAGTATACAGTTCAAGTCAAGTTTAATATATTTCCTCCTTTCGGAAATATATATACGAGGTTTTAGAAAGTGTGTAGTCAAATTTCTTTAACTTTGACTACTAATATATAATAAAAACTATTTAGATTGATTATGTGAAATGGTATCATTAATTTAGTCATCAAATTTTTCTTTGCACAATATAATAATTTTTATTTTTTTATGGATATATCTATATAATAATTAGTGATTAAAATTATATGTTGGAGACTATGTTGATATCTAAAACATCATGTATTCTTAAACAGAGAGGGTATTAAAGTTTGCATAACATGATTAGCCAATACGAAACACAAAATTTATTTCATATATGTTTATCAAGTTGGGTACTATATGTCAAGTAGGAATGTAGGAGAGTCTGTATGTTTTATAATTTATATGCATATAGGGAATTCATCCAGTACGTTCATGATAATTTCGTTCGACGTCGCTGACTCTTCACATGAGGGGCCGAGCTTGGAGCCCTCCTTCAGGCCTCTCCTCGAGCACGTAGGGCATGTGCGTCCCGAAGAGCTTGTCACTTAATCTTGATGCTTTGACTCACAAGATGAAGTGCGATATCCTGATGCATCTCCAAGGAGTTTTGTCTTCTTCGTGTTGACCGTGCCATCGGTGACACAACTTGCTGGTGACCTTCACATCTTTACTACCGGGGACACACCTTGCTGATGACTTTGACCTCTTCCTCAACTCCAATTGTCTTTGGTCAGTGATACATCTTGACGTCGACAGAGACTCTCATCAGAGCTTACACATATGAGAACTTGGACACAACTACAAGAACTCACACACACATGCATCATACATTCACTCACCTACATGCTCGACCATGACACGACTATGCGCACGTATGTAACACACCTTCTGCATGCACGACCAAATAAATGACACATGCAACACTTCTACAGTGCCATATACCCAAACGACTCAAAATGTAATCGTGCACTCATACACATGCACGAACTCAACACATGCATCACAACACTTTGATGATGCCACCACCGCTTTAGACATCGTCGTGTTCATGACTCCTTACACCACCATGCTACTGACGGTGGAAGAATGCCGCTCGAGCCTTGCAGCCCACCTGTGCCGCTAATCATTGCCACACCATGATGATCACATTGCCATCGCCTTTGTGCACATCACGTGCAATTCTGGCACACCGCGCTGGCCTCACCATGGCTGCGCGGACCTTCGCCGCCATGCTTTTGAGCGCATAGTGCTGCAGCCAACTTGTCGCCAGCACCTGTGCACCTCTGCCCGACGCGCGTCGCTGCGCACGCCATCATGCCGACTAGTGAGTCATGCTAGGCGGCTTCTCACACCTAAGCTCTGATACCAATTGTTTGAAATATACCCAAGTATCACACACTCGATTTACCTGTGGACACACGCTTTCACGGGGAACGAGATGGACACAGAAAGAAAATACAAATAACACTTGTTTGGCAAGACCGAACACAGTTGGGTCTCTTTATCTTCTATTCATCTTGCTTTAACAGGCTGATTACAAGGATATAAATAGACACTTTGTGATCTAGTTTCATTGGCCATCACTCCATGACTTGCGCACACCGTGCACCATGACTCCACAACTTGCATATATCGCGCACTACCCGGAAGACTCGGCCAACTCATTGAGTCAACCATTCTTTGAATGCCCAACATCAACGACAACTTCTTGACTACGCCTACAACTCTAAATCCCTCTATGACGGCTCCCTGCTATAGTACTCTTACATCTACTACAGTACACACTACTACTACAGTGATTTTACGACCACGGCCGCTACCGACCACAAGTACTACTTGAACACAAGACTTTGACTATGGCTTCGACCATGACTCAAGCCTATGATCACCAACAAAATGACTCCTACGACCACATCAAAATGACTCCTCCGACCACTTCAAAGTGACTCCTATGATGATAGACCATGTGGAGATGACCCCGTGTGTGTGATGAGTAATTGACATCTGTTTTAGGAAAGTCGAGTTTGGTTTGTGTGGTTCGAACCATGTCGTTGCGCGGTGCAATCAGTTTCGGTCGGACCTTGTCGAACTAGGTCGAACATGCTTAAGTCATTTATTTTTCGATTCGATCGGTTTGGGCTTTGGGTTTTTCTTCTGATGGTAATATATGATTACATGTGTCGAGCGGTGCTATGTGATGTATTTCCTGTCTGTGATGGCTGCAGGACGTCGAGGTGGAGTTGTAGCGAGGCACGGAATGACCGAACTAGGCTCGAGCGGTGCCGAGGTCAGAACGGTCGAGGTGTGCCGAAGACGGCGAGGACTCGAGGTGGCTGCGTGGCTTGGAGGGCAAGGAATGAGGAAGCTTCCTGGAAGGTGCGCGAGGGGCGTTTTGGTGAATATGCAAAGCTGCACTAAAGGAAGTGGATTGTGGATAAAGCACCATGAGTTGTTGAGAGCTAATGGGTAAAGTGTGTTGTAAACCCATTAGTGGTGGCTATAAATAGAGGATGCTCTCTAGTGGAGAAAGATGAGAGAGTGGGTGTGAAAATTAGGGTTTTATTTGGTTCTCTCCATACATGAGTTGTAAAGGTTTTTAGGGCAGCACTTGTGTTCTTGAGTGGCTTTAGATTATAAGAGATGGATTGAGTTGAGGGTATCAAGACTATGTAATCATTCCTCTCTTTGATTCTCTATTGAAATTTCTGTTTTGGAAATGATTTGTCTTGAGGTGTTCTGCTCTTTGGTTTATTTCTGGTTGTTGAGCTGAAAATCAATCTGTGCTAATATAAGGTCTTTGGTTTCTTCAAGTTGAAAATCTTGCTTCCTGTTGGCTTCTAGTTTTTTTTTGCTTTGGGAAAGTTTCTTCTTCGAGCAGTGTTTTGGCCAAATTAGAATAGCATGCAGTAGGTTTGTGGTCTCTCAAATTTTCCTTGCATTGTCTATTTCTTGTGGCCAGAAGTTATCTCGAGAAGAATTGATTCTTGCGGCCAAAAGATGAAAGGCTAGTTGTTCTCTCAATTCTGGCCGTTGTAGGCTTTGGGAATCAGCTTTTATTCCATGTGAATCTCTCTTTGCTAGCAGCAGTAAAACAAGGAATTTATTGCATGAAGTGCGGCTGCTACTAAAAATCCTTCTTGCTGTGTCGACAGCTTTAAATGCTTTGTTTCTTTTGTTGTACTTGAGTGCTTTTGGGCAAAGTTCTTCTTTCGGGCAGCAGCTCCTTTTTTTTGTGTTCGGCTGTACCTATTTCAGCAGCTTGCATGCAGTTTTTATTGTCTCCCTTGGCAGCAGCTTCTGTAGTTTTGGGCCAGCAGTATGTACTCTTGGTTTGCTCAATTTTATTGGCAGCACAGTAGCTCTCGGCCAGAACAGCAGCAGTATTTCTCTGCCATGGCAGCGATTCTTGCTGATTTCTTTGCCATGGCAGCGATTCCTGCTGTTTCTCTGCCGTGGTAGCTTATGTCTACAGCTTCTTGCCGTGGCAATGTGTTGGGATGAGTCCTTTGCCGTGACATTGTTAGTTCTTTGCTCATAGTCTTGTAGCCCAAGTCTTAGCAGTTTCTCGACAAATTTGTTTTTGGGTTTCCAGTCGGCTTTTGTTCAGTAGAGAATATTGTGGACACCTTGGGGGCAATTTTGAAAGGCACCATTCACACCCCCTCTGTTGCCATTTCCGATCCTTCATATGACCACTTCAAAGTAACTCCTACGATCACTTCAATGTATCAGGATTAATTCTAACAGGCTAGGCCGAGGCACACTCAGGCATAGGGCTGCCTGGTGTAGTGCATGGCATGGAGAAGCCTAGCTAGGCAAGGCATAGGCACAGTGGCACAAGTAATGCATTAGTGCTAGGCCCTCGTTGGAGCTGTGGCCGACTGGCCTGGTCGAGAGCATGCTAGGAACAAGGGAAAGAAAAGAAATAAGGGAGGGAGGAAGAGAATTGTGCTGACTATGGGAAAGAGGAAAAAGGGGGTTAGCCAAAGAAAAGGGCAAGCCTATTTGGGAGATTTGTGAAATTAATTTAATATTTTTCCTTTAATGATAATTTGAAGAGTCTGGCATTTTAAATTTAGGTTTTGAGTCAAAATTTCTGCCCTTCAAATTTTATTTTTGGTTTGAAGTTTTAAATTTAAGTTTGAATTTCCTACTCCCAATTTGAGGTATGCAACATTTTCATGCTTTAGTTTTATTTTTTTTCAAACTGAATTCTTAGTTCAAATTATTTTCTTCTCTCAGATCTTCAAATTATGTTTTGATTTGATGATTTAAACTTGAATTAGTTTTTCTCTTTGGATTTTGACTCACATTTCATTGTTACAACTTTTCCATCCTTTTATTATTAAGATTGTCACTTTGCATTTGGGAATTATTCCTTGTCATTAATTTGCAAAGCACAAAACTCAAAGGACCCAAATAAAATATCATAAAAAAATGCAAATTCATCAACATGCAATAAATTTTTTTAAAATTTTCACATTTTTGAACATATGAATTTTTAGGATGTTACATGTTGCTCCTCGCTCCACCTAGCAATCTATCACTTATTGTCATAATTAGATAATTTATGGCCTCCCTTAGTTCTTTATGGTTCCTAATGATGCTACATGATAAGTTCCTTAGTCTAGACTTATTTATGGTTCATCTTTGTAATTATTTAGTTCGTCTTAAGTTCAATTTATGGTATAATATGTTGCTAAAGTTCATGTTCATTACTATGTTGAATGATTATTCTTAAAGTCCATATATTGGTAATACTTGATTATTGGTTAAAATTGGTAATGATAGTAGTTGTGTGTGACATCTTGGGCTTCTATTATGCTGGATTGTTACAACATGATCTTTTCGCAGAGTGGAGAAATGACGGACATGGCATCAAAAATCGAGGGCATCCTTTGCTATGGTTTCTTAGTCCGTTTGTTGGAGGTCGAAGAATCCCCCGACGACTGGGCCTGACATGACAATGAAAGTGGGTGTGGGAGAGGTGGCTAAGAGGTTGGAGGAATTTTTAAACATAGCAAATCGGCTCCAACAATTATAAAAATGTTTGTCGAGGTTGTTGACATAGTGTAGACTATTCTGTAATTTTTGCAAAATTTAACTATCTTATATTTTTATCACAAATTCTGTAAATCTCACTATTTTGCACTAATTGGAGTTTGGAGAATTTTTATCTACACTAAGGGTTTCGGGAATTTTTAAATGTAGCAAAGGAGTTCCAAAAATTCTGAAAAATTCATTATGGGCTTCTAAGAGTTGGAAAATAGATTGTAAATTTTGGAATAGAGTTTTGAGCCCAAGAAAAATATCAGCTCCAAAAATTCTAAAAGATTCTTGTAGAGATATTTTTGAATATTTAGAAATTAATTAAATTATTTCCAAGATCTGCTTAACTTCTAGGTAGATTTTTTTTCGAAATCTATTTCCAGTTGCTGGAAGAGTTTTAATAACTGCTATAAATTTTTTCAAATCCACCAAAATTTAGAAATGAGGTATTTGACAATCTATATAAATATTTTAGAAATTTGGGGATGTTACAATGACCTTATTCCTCCTTATTAGTTGAACAGATATTATAATATGACTAATAGTGGTGAAAGTTACTTTTTGAAATATGTATATACATTTATGACCATTGAGAGTAGAAAGGTCGCATAATTTAGAGTTAAAGCCACTTTTGGCACTATTTCGCATCGTATTTACAAAAATAGCCATATGCGCACCGTATTGACAAAAATGTCGTTTATGTCGTCCGGTGGGCTAGCGGCAGCGCAAAGGAGACGATGCGTGGCACCTGCCATCCTGTGAGTAGATAGTAGGTGATTAAGCCGGGTATGTTGCGTAATTGTTTTGCAATTTTTTGAGGCCATTTGCTATTTATGAAAATTCTTGGAATGACACATAATTAACCAGGCGATTAAGCAGTTATGCACCACTCTAAGAATTTTTAAAGGTAAAAAATGGTCTTAAAAAATTATAAAATTTTTGAAAAGCTTCCTGACACCGTATGCTATGTTGTATAATTTTTACGTAATTGTTTACAGCACTTTACTACATCCAAAAATTATTTAAGTGACATGTAATTAAAGCGGATGATTAAGCACTAATAGCCAAGCCTAATTGCCTATTGTCTAGCCATTGGGCGGCACTAGACCTGCTGTACAGTGCCCGGGCGATAGGTCATTAGCCCTAGCCATTAGTTCTTAATTATCCATATAATTATGCATTGCTTAAATAATTTTTAGAGGTAGCAAAGTGGTGGAAAAAATTACATAAATATTATACAATGTAGCACACTTTATACAAAAGCTTCATAAAAAATTTTGTAATTTTTCACAATAATTTGCTACCTCTAAAAATTGTTAGTGTGGTGCATAACTTTTAATCGCATAGTTAATTATGTATCGTTCCAAGAATTTTTAGAGGTAGGAAATGAAGTCAAAAACTTGCAAACAAATTATAAAACATACCACGATGTGTTAGGAAGTTCCACCAAAAAGTTCATAATTTTTTGAGCTCATTTGCTATATTTCCAAATATAAAAAATTATAAATTATGAATTTAGGCAGGTAATTAAGCCGGCTAATCAGCCGGCTTAATCACCTACCGTCCCATGTGCGGGGCGCAGGCGCCTGCCGTCCGCTCACTAGGCGGCAGGTGCCACACGTCGTCTCCCCCGCGCTGCCGCCCGTTCACCGGACGGCATAAACGATATTTTTATTAATACGGTGCGCATACGGCTATTTTTGTATATACGATGCAAAACAGTGCCAAAACTGGCTTTAACTCCATAATTTACGGTGAACCTTGGCTATGTTCTCCACCAATGCATGGTATATTTGATTGTCGACAATTCGCTATATTCCATTTATTTGTCCCTGTTCAACGTAGGTTCTTTGATCCTGGACCTTTACTTTAGGGTTTAGATAGCTTATGAACCAAATGTATGCGTGTGATTCGTGTGCTATTTTTTCTTGATCACGGTATTGTTAAGTGTATAAATAATAATGGTTTATATAGAGCTCGGTAGAATCTTGTTTACTTAGTGATGTCAATCGGTCAAGCGATTGATTATGGTCAAGAATCAATGTGCTTAGCATTCAACCAAGGGCATAATTAAGTTCAATTAGCTGCGAAACAACTTTGAACAAGTATATACCAGCGGTAGAAATGTCGTTTATGCCTGGACATATCGTGCCATATATCTTTGTACGTACTGCCCTGGCCGGTTAGTTCCTTCCAAGAACTACGGACAAATTTGCCAATTGACGTAAGAGGATCTTTTATGGGCAACACGCTGGGGGAAAAATAGAGAAGTGCTTATAACATCAATGACTGTTTATTCTAAAAATCGGAGTTTATACATAGAAGAATTACATTGATCGATCTTACAATCTGCCGTGCACTGCATTAACATTATATTCCTCTAGAATTGGCCTTTTATCGTATGAATTAATCTCTTCTCCTTTCAAAAAAGTATGTCATCATGGGTGCTACCCATTATTTCAACCCATTCATCTTTCTGAATCACATAGTAAAGAGAGGCGTGCAATTCAACAAATTCATACAAAAGGCTATTTTTTTGTCAACATATACCGACCTCCTGAAATTCATATTGACTGAATTGTGGCTTCTGTAATCCTTTGCCGACTGAACTAACATGTGCCAGGATTAGAGAGATACACATCTAACTAAGTTTATTAGATTTTTGGAACTTGTTAGATCTTTGGCAGTTGCCGCACCCCTTCTCGGGAGGCCTTCAACCCAGTGCTTGGATGGGCTCTTTCTGTCCGGTGCTGGTACATACCTGGTAATGGGACTGTTCTTTTTAGTTTTTGTTTATGACTTTTGGCTGGGGCTTATGATTTTTGAGTTGTTTATAAAAGAGAGTACAGAATAATAAAAACTCACATGTGGTTTTGGTTGATACAAATGACATCACTATAGTATATACTACAAGCAACTTATAGATCTTGCCTTGAAAAGATATTCTATTTAAAAATTAATTACTATAGAAAAATAAAAAAATAGCTTTTAGAAACTGAAAAACAGAGTCCCAAGTTTTTCCGAACGTACCAGGAAGTTTAACACTTGACCTCACACACCAACATAAAAGTTTTCTTTAATTAATTGAAGGACTAGCTAGTTAAATGCTCGATTGAACAGAAGCAGCTTAACGTGAACATAGTTTTGCTATTTATTTTGTGCTCATTAATTGCCAAACAACCCAGTTTTCTGTATAATTAGTGCACTCGTGTGATACGAGGTAGTGTGTCGAGTCATCTAATGTCTAGCTCACATGATGACTGCCCAGATTCCCATTACATCATATATTCATAAACAAAGAGAGTATTAAAGATTTCATAACATGATTAGCCAATACGAAACACAAAATTTATTTCATATACGTTTATCAAGTTGGGTACTATATGTCAAGCACGAATGCAGGGGAGTCTGTACGTTTTATAATTTATACGCATATAGGGAATTCATCCGGTACGTGCATGATAGTTTCGTTCGACGTCGCTGTCTCTGGACATGAGGGGCCGAGCTTGGAGCCCTCCTTCAGGCCTCTCCTCGAGCACATAGGGCATGTGCGTCCCGAAGAGCTTGTCCCACGTCACGAAGAATGGCTGCGAGAAGTTGAACCTGCTGCCGCGCAGCTGGTGGTGCACGTCGTGGTATGCCGTGTTGTTCCAGAAGAAGAGGTGAAACACGTTCCCCGGCAGCCACAGGCCGCAGTGGTCATCGACGCCTTTCACCGTGCAGAGCGAGAAAAAGAAGATGGAGGCGCGGGGCGACATGCCGGAGGCGATGAAGGCCAGCGCGCCACCGATGGTGTCGAGCAGGAGGCCCTCGACGGGGTGGTTGTACTGCGAGCCGAACGCGTAGGGCACGACGAGGCGGTGGTGCCACGAGTGGATGTGCCGGTACAGGAACCGGTTGAGGTGCATGTACCGGTGCCATGCGTACTGCCACGCGTCCAGCACGGCCATGGCCACCGCGAATTGCCGCGCCACCGTCAGGTACGAGGTCTGCTGCCACGGTGCTATGGCAGCGGCCGTCTTAGTGCTCTCGCTCGTAAGCTGTGTGTGTATATAGGTAGAAAACGTTAGAGGCCACATTAACACGACATATATGCATGCATGCATGCAGAGGTCTTACCGTGAAGACGATGGCGGCGACGGCGGCCTGCACGAGCTGCTGCAGGAGGACGCCCTTGACGACATCGCGCTTGGACACCAGGTTCTTAATATCCTCCTCCCTCCTCGAGTGCAGCCTGTACTTGTCCATCGACTGTCCAAGCGCCATGTACATGCCGGAGTAAACCCAGTAGACCACGATGGGCACAACGATGGCCAACCCTTCATCCGAGAACAGCTCCATGTGAACCGCTAGAACACACTTGCTGTCTGCTCAATCTAGCTTGCTAGATAGCTTTTCTGTGATGATGTGTCGTCGTCTCTCATCACTAGAATCTTGTTTATATAGAGTTTGCGTGGACGGATCTTGTTTACTGAGTGATGTCAATCGGTCAAGCGATTGATCGATTATGGTCAAGGTTCAATGTGTTAAGTATTCAGCCAAGGGCATAACTACGTTGAATTAGCCGCGATACAACTTTGAACAAGTATGTACCGGCGGTAGAAAAGTAGTTTAAGCCTGCCGTTCCATGGACACATATTGTCATATACCTTAGTACGTACTGGCCGGATCAGTTCCTTTCTGTTAAAAATATAGGCAATATTTTAATTCAAAGTTTTACTAGGGACAAATACAATAAATTAGTGATGCAAAACTCGCAACAAACAGCAAGCTACTTATTATACTTCAGAATATACACAATTAAATTATGGTATCAAAGTCGAATGAACGCGCAAACGACTTACAATTAGGCATGATGAAGAATAAGATGTAGCATAGGCTTGATGCAGTGCAGAATGTAGATGATGCAATGAAGCGAGCGGTTGCGTAGATGTGCGCTACCCAGAAACCTTATTGCCGCCCGGTGCAGGTACTCTCTGCGGCAATGGTTCAGAGATAGCCGCTCTCCCTCCTTCGAGGTGCACGCCGGAAAGAAAGGTTGGCGAAGTTCAGATAACACAGTACAAAAGCACAAGATCGCAGAGAAAAAGAAAATGGAGGCAGTAAGGTTCTCACATATACTCTGGACGTCTCAGGCATATAAATAGACAGACTGATAATTAACATGATTAAAACAATCATTACCTTTTGATAACTGATATATTTAACCAGTCATTTATCCACTGGTAACTGCTTATTATTAACACCCCAATAAAGCCTCATATTCAAACGTTTGAACCTCATTCAAAGAGAGAGAGAGTGGTGTAGGTTTAGCAAAAAATAAAAATGGACTTGATCTGCCAAGTGGCGCGCCACGGCACAAGTCACAAAGTCATAAGTCACGCGATTTTTACACGAAAATATGTGAATATGCGCGCGCGTGTGATTAGCCAAAACCCTCCTCATGTCATCTCTATTCATATTCAAGAAATAGTGAGAACTCTATTTTATAAATTGATCTATCATATCTTATCTTAGTAATATAATATTAAATTATATATGCTTTAAAATTAAGGAAATATATCTTGCTAAGGTAATTTCTAACACTTTCAAGAACAACGGACAAAGTTTGATTCAATCAGTTCCATTCAAGAACTACGGACAAGTTTGGCAATCGACGTACGAGAATCGTCCGCGCGCCCGCCCTCCCCTACGTGCGAGCGGGTGGTGGGCCGTGGGCACCGCACCTATCCACTCTGGTAGCACATCCTCCCCGTAGCCCACTCCAAATACAGTAGGGAAAATAGAATAGTACTTATAACATCAAGAATAGTACTCGTGTAGGTGTATTTGACATGTGGGACCCACCTATTTGTGGCCAAAAAAATTTGTAATTCTGTTGCCATTCTCTGGAGGTCATCAATCGAGGATTTGTTTTATAAAAAAAATACACTATTTTATTAACATTGCAAAAATAAATACTTGTTTAAAAAAATTACAAAAATAAACTTACAAAATTACGACAGAGCTCCTGTTGCCATTTTGTTTGGCGACAGAGGTGATATTGTGATGTGGATCTGGCATGGCAGCTCACTGTCGCCATTTCATTTTATGATAGAGCTATGTCCAAACGGAACGATGACAGTGTGTATTTGTGGCACTAACTTCATTTGCGAGCACTTTAGTGCTCGAAGTGTCGCACAAACATATTTTTTGTGGTTAATAGTAGGTGATTCCTTTCCTTTTTTTCATTTTATTCCAAAGGATTTTGTAGTTCAGACATATTACGTATTTGGATTAATTTAACATAATGTATGCATGGCGGAAAGTTGAATAATCATGGAGGTAGATCGATGAAAACTCTATGTGTGCACCAAAATTAATTATGTGTTATTATGTGATCAATTGGACAAACATTTCGTAAGCCTCGATTTGAGCGAGAATATAGCAATGAAGATAAGATTTCAAACCCGACATAATACTTGATAATGGAGGTCCCACTTACATGGGGTTTGGTTAGTTGCATATAGTAACCATGCTATTCATACAGCACGAATGGCAACATGCTTGAACCATCGACCCCGAACTACAACCACGATACAAACATGCTTTTTGAAAGGAAAATACTTGATGGATGGAAATCAAGTTAGGCTTGCGGGCATTCATCCTACTTCCCCTACAAACTCTCATCTGGTCTTCAAGGTATTGTTGGTGCATCTTCCGTATGCTCTCCACATATTCTTTCTTTTCTCACTTCTCCTGTTGATGCGCACGCTCCTTCATCCTAGTAGTAGTCTCAACCCATACATGATAAGGTCAATGTCATCTTTAGTCGGACACCATTCCCAGTGCACCTTCTTCCTTGCTACCACAGACGAACAAGCTAGTGCTATTTCAAAGAGACAGAATGAAAATATCGATTGAAGGCTAACATGCAGCCATGCCATGGTGTGCCCGTACATGTAGTCATCCTGGTTTCCCATGCTGATGAGCCCGTACTTAATTGGCCTACACACTGCAATGGCAACGTATGATTTCTAGTACATAGCAATCAAGGTTCATCGGTGGAATGTGGCCCTCATGGTTGTTCAGTTCAAAAGGGCATCCATTGGTCCCTTTCTCGTCCTTTCCCCTCTCCCAATTGAGGGAAGTTTCCAACGGGTAAATGCTTTGGGTGCAACTGCATAGTTCAGCATGTATTTTGGCTTAATGAATGCCTCATCGTACTTGCTCGGGCCGTTGATCCATTGGAAGAAATAGAACACTCCCGCGGTTGCGATACACGAATTTTGTTACCTATATTTGAAATGCATATGAAATGTGAAATATTGAGAGACCTGACTCACACGATAAATCCCTGCACATGTGGAAAGCCTATTTGGTATTGTTGTGACGCATGGATTACTTGATCCTTATTGGCTTATAGCAGTCGCACTGCGGGTGTGGATTACTTGATCCTTGCAAGAACTATCATGGTAGGTTCCTTCCTTATTGGCAGCTCATTTTCTCTTCTAGAGCATATCTGCACAGCCAAACATCCTCCTCTCCCTCTCCTCTCGTACCTCTCTTCTCTGTCCCCTCCTTGTGTTAGTTACACTAGCTTGAAGTGTTCTCTGTAGTGGTGGAGGGTGCCCTAGTTTAATAGCCGACTAGGGTGCAGTGTGGAGGCTGTAAATTTTGGTGAATACATGTTTACTCAAGTCCACGAGAAGCTATCTTTGGCTACAATATAGTTCAGTGAGTTGTCATTTCACTGAGAAGAGGTAGTACATTTTCTCAATTAAGTCTGCAAAGGTGGCATGGTATGGTCATATCACTACGATACTACGATAAAAGGGTGCATTCATGATGCTAAGTGACAAAGCCTATATCCTTCCTATCTCTAGTATGGCACTGGTGAGTAGGTTTGTAAGACTTGCATTACGTTCGACACTTTACTTGCATTATCCCCTTGCCACGATGCTGACTAGGGGATGTAGTCAGGTAGCAAAGCAAGTGTTCGAAAAAAAGTTTGTAACAACATTGCTAGTAATGTTCTAATGCCTAATAAGATACTTAATAAGTAACAACATAATAACAAAGTTCCAATATGTAATAACATGTACTAAATACACACTACAACACACCTAATGCTGACTCGTCCTAGGGGCTACCCCATGAGTGGCCCCCACTCTTGTGAGACACTGTGCACATCCTTGATATGAGTAGGTCAAGTGGTCAAGAGACTAGCGTGTCCTGGGGGGCAAGCATGAGTTGTGGGCGTAACAAAAATAGACTGGGTTAGCTAGCTTTGTCTAGGTGTACATGACAGCTGAGAAGCACTAAGGATGTGGGGCTCGACATGTGCTGGGGGACGGCCAACCAATCATCCACGTCGATATCGCCCTCGTGTTGGCACTCATGCTCAGGAGTGTCACCAGGGCTATCATACTGAGGATGCTATGGTGCAAAGCTCATATGAACTATCAGATCTATCTCATACAAATGTGAACCGGTCCACATAACTCGGTGTTGGCATAGTCAGTTTTATGCTAGATCTTACAAAATAATGTAAAAATTAAGTACCAGCAACTGGAGTAGGGGGCACTCCACCATGATGAGCCCCATGGCATGTCTAGAGGAGGAGTTGTAATTACGCGTGATAGCAAAAACACAGGGCTATTATTACATAGTAACATCATTAAACTTTAGTATTACATGTTACAGGGAGCAGCAACTTATGCGTGCACGTGCATGGGGACCTGGTCTCCCACGTTGGGGGCACCTATTGAAGGTTGAACGGTCTCATCACAAGGTACACAGCGTACATCTCAACAAACACGTCAAACACGAGGTGCCGTCAAGTAAGCCAAAAGGCGTGGTCTTGTATACATGAGATGGAGAGCCCCTCGGGTGTGCATTGTTGTAAGAGCTTAGCACTGTATGGTCTCCAAATCGCACAATCGTCCATTAGCTGGTCAAACACGGTGGTGTACTCTGGGTAGGACACATGTGAAGTCATAAGACTAAACACATGCTACAAAACTGATTTACATACATGACACATTTCAATTAATGTAGTTTGCATGTAACACATAATGCGGTTGTGACTATGCATTACTTACCTGTCATAGGCACCACATTATGCCCATGATAGGGCAGTCCACGTCATCATCCCTGTAGAGCTCGTGGACCATATTCGCCTAAGGAGATCAGCGATTGACTGATCTAAAAGCACTCAAATGACCACAACTAAAGCAGAAGAGGGCAACTAGAGAGTGTGGAGTTATCTTCCACCCACCAAAGAGGCACCGATAAGTCATGCATAGTACTGTAGAGCCCTAGGCATACTATGGGATGACATCTAGCTTTCCATCCGCGATCTCCCTCATGTACTAGATCAGGTGCATGTCGAAGCTGTCCCTGTGGGACAATAGAACAATACCAACCAAAGAACCAGAGCAACTACACCTTGAAGTGTCACCTTACTATGTAGTTGTCCACGTCTGAGGGCATCCTCTGTGGCTGCAAATTAAGAACACACATCAGTTATTGAACAACTATGTTTATGCAATAAATTAAAGGCATGCTAGGGAACTTATGTAAAACTAAGAAGACACTTCTTTGCGGAACCGTGGGTCCTATCGAACCCCCTGTAATCGGCACCTACTAGTAGCACACCCTGAAATCTCGCGAGGAGCTCAGCCCACAACTATGGATGTGTGTTCTGCAGCACCATAGTCTCCCCGTGCAAGGGAGCCCTGCTAGGAATGAAACATCCTGAAGTATGGGGGCCATCTCCCCACACAGAAGCTGTAATGTATGTCTCGGGCCTCCAGCGATCCACTAGCGCCATGAATTGGCACCTATCATATGGGATTACCTGTAGTTATTTGAGAAGAGAATCTAAAATACTTAGAAAAATTTTTGGATGGTACCATTCACCCCCTCTAATGCCTTTTAGTCCAACACATGCCTAAGAAAGCGTGCATTGACCGACAATATAAGTTGATTATCTCTTGTGGGTAAAGTTGTATAACTTCTACAATGTGTAAAACTATTCATATAGCCGTGCCCACAGTCAAGGGCGAACAAAGCGCGTTTTCAAATGATAGATTTTTGTTTTTGGTTTCAAACAAGCTTTTGAGAATCTAGGAGTGGTTAGAGCTCCTAGGTGCTTATTTCTGGCAACTAGAGCCAATCAGGTAGATAGAACCTGATTTATTGAACTTCGGTAGATGGAGCCTCAATACTAATGTTGGTAGCTAGAACCTTCACTAAAACAATATTTAGTTTCAATTATTGTAAATAGTTTGTCAAATAATTACTTTTGGAAAATTGTGGTTTGTTTGAAATTATAATATGGCTTTACGCAAAAGAACTCTAAAATGTCCTCATTGTTAAGTCTTGCATCTATTTAATTGTATTTTCTCTAAAACTTGTTAAGGGCCTGTTCTTTTCGGCTGCGGCTTATGGCTTTTGGCTGAAATTTTTGAATTTTGGCTGTTTACGGTACAGATTATGGAGAGACAGATACTCAATTACGATTTTGGCTGGTACAGATATTGGGCTTTTAATGTGTAGATCGTTTAACTTGTAGACCCCATCTTAAGAAAAATACTCCGTTTAAAAGTTAGGTACTGTAGCAAAAGTCAAAAGCCGTCAGCTTTTGAGGTAAAGAACATGCCCTAAGTACTGCAAGTATTTGCCTTGCAATCTACAAAACCATCTCAAAAAATTAAGAAAACGTAGAAGAAGACTACGACTACTTTGTGTGTGGCTTCGATAAGGACGTCCGGGGTACTAAATTGTGTTTCTCTAGTCAATTGCCTGTGGCGAATTTATGGGCCATCTTTGGAGTTTTATTTTGCTTCCGTTATATTTTGCAAGTTTGAGAAGTTTTGTAAACTCAGTTGTAATAAGTGGTCATAAGACTAATACTCTTTATTATTATAATAAGTTGTTGTTTGGTTATATATTCATCACTGTATAACCTTGTGTACTACTTTTATCTAAGATTAAAGTGGTAATATAGAGAGGATTCAGATCAAGGTAATCTGGTGCCGACAGCTAGTGTCTCGCCTATCTAGTTGGGACCCCGTCCATTTCATCGGCCAACGAATGCGGGTATATGCACCTCGTCCTCGCTGCAGGCATTGGATCTGTCTTACGATTGTCTGATCCGTTCTTCGTCCTCGTTGCCTGGGTCAGGATCAGGTGGCTGGCAACCGGTTCTGGGCTTTGTCACCATCGCAAGCAGCAGGCCATCAGCCGGCCATCTAGGATTCGTCCTCATCGGCTGTCCATTGAAAGTGTACCTTATGTGCCGCCAAGAACTGTCACTACTACAGAAATCGACATTACAGACGGTTCAGAAACGTCATCACAGACGGTTTTCTGAACCGTCTGAATTTATGGGTCAGTGATGATCGAAGGTTATCACAGACGGTTTTCGAACCGTCTGTGATTATTAGATATCACAGACGGTTTTTAATTAAAAACCGTCTGTGATTATCAGATATCACAGACGGTTTTTAATTAAAAACCGTCTGTGATATCTAATAATCACAGACCGTTTTTAATGAAAAACCGTCTGTGATACATATCACAGACGGTTTTTACTTAAAAACCGTCTGTGATATTCCTTCCTCCTAAACCAAAATCTATTTCTGTTTATTGGCTAGCCTCAGGAAATGCTAGCCATGCCCTCTGAAACAAGCAGATAATCACAGACAAAAAACATACAATTCACACATCTCATTTGCTTTCAGGTACATTTCGCAGACATAAAACATCCAATTGACATCGCACTTCATCTCACAGACATAAAGCATGCATCCATTTCGCAAATCAATTAATTGAATTGAACTGAAATATCCATTAACAAATGCACAGTTACAAAAGATCTACACTGCATTTACACTTAGTGATAAGACCAATAGGAAATCAGTGTGCGCAGTGGAACCGTCCTTCTGGCTGTATGACTTGAGTCAGCAAAAAGAACGCTAACTCTGATTGAACCTCTCGAAGCTCAGACTGTTTCAATGCAGTTGACGGGATTGATACAGCCTGTCGATAGGAATATCAATGTACATATATATGTAACGTGATAAGTATGAAGTAATTATGGGAAGAGTGACAAACCTTGCGATTGGTGACCCTCGAGGAATCGAGGAGTAGTTCCATATGTTGGCAAACGTAGTATCCACATGTGTTGCCCGGCTGCTGCTGGTGGCACTGCAAAAAATGGAATGTGTTAGTTCAAAAGGCATTAGTACCATCTGTTGCATAGGATTAATTAATGTGAAATAGCGAATACCTTAAAATCTCGAACATGTGTCAGCAGGCCGTTGGCTCCGCGCTTCGAGTCACCTCCCTTTTCAATGTACATCGCGAACGCCCTACGTAATTCGAAAAGGTTAACCTTAATCATTCGGAAGGAAAGAAAGAGTACAATGTAGATATGTATGGGGAATATGTGCTTACCTATCGATTACTTGGCCGACAATTGTGAAGTCCATTTTATTCTTACTTAGGGAATCAAGGTAATATACCTTGTTCCATTTTGGTACAATTACTATTAAAATCCAATGAAAGCTCTGATTGAAGGGCATAAGTACATAGTCCTTATTGCGACAACTCAGCAGGCCTGATGCAATGTACCTCTCGACGAGGGATGCCTCCACGTCGATGGTAGTCTTGGCGACCAATTGTGGGTCCAAGAAACCAGCTGATGAGTTCGATACTCTAGCTTTAATCAGCATGTGTCTATATATATACACACGAAAGCAAAAAATTAGATATGGCATTTATCGGTATGACATTAACGGAGACTGTGATTGTACACACTTACAGCGTCCAGCATCGAACGATTGAGACGTCAAGAGCGTTGAGCATGAACAGCTCGAATAAATCCTCAAAGGCGACCACGAATGTACACTCTTGAAGATTGTGGTGTAAATCTTCCTCGGAGAATTTGACAGTGATACTTGAAGTCCGTTCTCTCTCTGGATTATTGGACTGCTGCATATACCACGTGTGCAATTGCATGCAACTATATGGTAGCTTTTGGAGGGCTTTTTGCTCGAGCAACGGCTCGCCAAGCACGAATTTGCGGGCCAAAGGGTGGTACGGAAGATCATCATTGGTCTTCTTTGCTTTGCCCTTGCTGGCCTTGCTGCCTCGGCTATGGGTCGACTTCACGGAAGTCGACTTTGAAGGTAGCAGCGGTGCAAGTTGCTCTGGCGAGAATAGGGCCCGTGGAGATAGCACCGTTGTAGTATCCGGTGGTGGAACCGACTGGTCTTGTACTGGAGATGGCACCAGTGCATGTTGCTCTGGTCCTGCCACCGGTGAAGAAGCCTCCAGGAAGATGTCGCTTTTGGGCCACTGGATGAATGTTCCAATGGCCTGTCCTAGAGTCACGATCTCGTCGTTGGGGGGCTTCGGTAGCGGGACCACCTCAAAATTGACATACACACCATCCACATTAACTTTTGCGAAGCCTGGCGCTAAAGCTTGGCCGTGCACCATGGCCCCGTTACCAGACGAATATGCCTGGCCCCAAGCAGCGTACAAGGGAATGGCGCCATATCTCACTTGGAGCTTGCAGTTCGTAGGCTCCTACATAACGATACAAAATTAGCTACTCGAATAGGCCTACCAATGGAGCAAGCATTCGAGAGGTAATAATTATTACCAGGATGTCGTCCACAGGAAATTTGGACTGGGTATGCGTCGGATTGGACGCGCAGCTACTCGGACGGTTGTGCGGGCTACCTAGCATAGCAGCGGCGGTGGCGGCCTGCTGACTTTCTGTCTGTTTCCGCACCTCTTCTCTGATTACTTCACCCATCTGAGCAAATAGCTCCTCTCGAAGAGATTCCTTGATCTCTTCTCGTAGCTGCTCCTCACGCTCGGCTTTGTTTCTCTTCCTACGCCGATACATTCCGGAGTCATCTTGGAAACCATGTTTCCAAGGAACGTAAAGCCCAAGGCCTCTCGTACGACCCGGGTGCTCCTTGTTTCCCAGGGCCACGGAGAGCATATCATTCTCCCTTGTTCCCTGGAATGATCCCAGGGTAGATTCAAAACTCAGCTCTTCCTGCAAGAGCACGACATGTCATTTCAATTCGTACGAAGTTGTGGAGTAATTACAAGCTACGTAGTTCGATCGATATCTTACCAGGCGCTGGGACACTTGCTGGTCTGCAGGGTTTCGAAAGGAGACGTCCCCCGATGTCGTTGTAGATGACCTTGCTCTAAGCCAATTTCGAGCGCGGTCATCCGGGATATTGGAAAACGGCGGGGCGATGTCCTCTGCAGCTGCCAGCTCATCCTCCAACCTCCACTGCGGGATTTTACCCGCATACCCAGCTGTGCCAAGTCTGTGGGGGTGCGTGTTTTTTGCCTGGAGGGCCTTGTGCGCCACACTTGTACTTTTGAATTCTTCGGTCGTTTTCATCGCCTTGAACTCTTCCCATTGTGATTCCAGGAATGGGTATTTAGTAAAAGGCGTTTCGTCCGTCTCCACGTATTTCCTGACAAGCGTGCTCTTGAAGTTCTTCCATGCTTTGCACGCCGCTTGGTAGGTTTGTCGTTCCACAGCGTGTAAGTGTTCTTCTGGGAACTCGAACGATGCCAAGATTTCGGTCCACAGGTCACGTTTCCGAGTGTCAGGCACGTTCTTCCACGAATTGTATGTGATCTCAATTCGTTGTCGTGCAACTATTCCGACCATGGTTCGGAATGCGTTTACCGCTTGCTTAGGAAGGATAGGGACCCCAGCTACGTTTACCGCTGTGATGGTCTGTCGGCTCTGAGGCTTCTTTGATAGCCCTCTTCCTTGGCGTCTTGATGTTGGAGCGGACGCCTCCGGCGATGATGATGAAGAATGCGCGGGTGACATGTTGCTCATTTTGTGGGTCTATTAAGATAAGATGAGAATGTTCAAAGTGAGGAAGCACGAAAAGTCAAACATGATGCTCAATGTTCGGAAGAGAGGAGAGGAGTAGAGGGAAGGGGGAGAAGGGAGGGGGTGATGTGGACACAGAGAGGGGTTATGTGCCTATACTATATACTACATACTATATGTGTATATACATACATATACATATACATACCTACATATATACATATACATACCTACATATATACATATATAATGGTAGCAATATGAAGCAACAAGCAACAAGCATCAATAATAGAATCAATAACAGTCTCAACATGAATATGTGCTCTCAAATTGTAGGGTTGCACAAGATTAATCTTGGCCGTCCCGCTACTAAATCATATACTCTTCCTTGATTGGTTATGCCAAATAATGAATTCAGTATTTTGAGCTCTAGATACAAACTCTAAAATCTCAAGATCAAGATATATTTAGCATGCATATATTCAAACAACAGTATTCATACAGATCAAGACCACACAAGTTAACTTTGCCCAATAATTCAGTCTTTTAACTTGTCAAGATTAAATCCGAACAGATCAATTTAATAACATGCTATAACCTGAAAACTGCATGAACCGACAGCTATTAGAGCTCAAGCACTGAATGAACCAATCTCAGTATATGATTTTATCATCATCGAGCAACTGTAGTAAACAATTAATGTACCAAATAGCAAACTAATTAAGCTACTGCAGTAAACCCTAGTCCATCACAGAAAGTGCTCACAATGCAGTCGGTAATCGAGGGGAGGTGGCCGGCGAGGGGCTCGACGGAGGCGGCCGGCGAGGGGCTCGGGGAGGCGGTCGACGAGGGTTCGGGGAGGCGGAGGCGACGAGGGGGTCGACGGAGGCGGTCGACGAGGGGCTCGGGGAGGCCGAGGCGACGAGGGGCTCGACGAAGGCGGCCGGCGAGGGGCTCGGGGAGGCCGAGGCGACGAGGGGCTCGACGAAGGCGGCCGGCGAGGGGCTCGGGGAGGCGGTCGACGAGGGTTCGGGGAGGCGGAGGCGACGAGGGGCTCGAGGAGGCGGAGGCGACGAGGGGCTCGACGGAGGCGGCCGGCGAGGGGCTCGAGGAGGCGGCCGACGAGGGTTCGGGGAGGCGGAGGCGACGACGGGCTCGGGATTTACTTGGATCTAGATCGAATAACTGCGCAGCGCACAGGGAAAACCCTAGCCAGAGGGTATATATAGGGAGGTTATCACAGACGGTTCTAACTCAAAAACCGTCTGTGATATTAATATCACAGACGGCTCCAAGTCTAAAACCGCCTGTGATAGTATAAATATCACAGACGGTTCTAAGTGTATAACCGTCTGTGATAGTCATATTATCACAGACGGTTTTAAACTTAGAACCGTCTGTTTTATTGATATCACAGACGGTTCTAAGTTTAAAACCGTCTGTGATAAGCCTTTGCGACTGTAGTTATTAAGACAACACCAATAACCACAGCTGCATTCATATCCACCACCAAACAGCTGCATTCATATACAACACCAACCAGCTGCATTCATATCAACCATCACATGTGCATCACACATATACATAAATGCCAATACTCATATACATTTTGTCACACATTTTCACATATACATCTCAAAATCGACTACATCACACATTTTCACATATACATCTCAAAATTGACTACATCATACATTTTCACATATACATCTCAAAATTGTCACACATTTTCACATATACATCTCAAAATTGACTACATCACACATTTTCACATATAGATCTCAAAATTGTCACACATTTTCACATATACATTCTTATTGTACTTGCTTATTTCCTTTAAAAATTAGCCCTTCATCATGATCAATGCGTACGTAACTAGTTTCGTCACGTTGTTCATCGTCGACCCTTATGCCATTTCCAAAAGGAGGTAACTCGTCAAATTGATTGTATTCCTCCTCGTCCACTACATTCTCCACTCCGACAATTCTCCTTTTTCCATGAAGAACTACATGGCGTTTCTTATTTGCCGGGTCGGTTACATAGAAAACTTGAACAACTTGATTGGCAAGTACGAATGGTTCGTCTTTGTACCCGACACGTTGGAGGTCCACGGTCGTGACACCGTACTTGTCAACCTTCACCTGTGGGAGATGCACCCAACGGCAGCGAAATAAGGGGATCTTGAAAACCACATAGTCGAGCTCCCAAATCTCTTCTATTAAGCCATAGTACGAGTTTCTCGACCCATCGGTACTGAATGCATCTATGCGGACTCCGCTGTTCTGGTTAGTGCTCTTGACATCCTGAGACTGCGTATAGAATGTGTACCCATTTATGTCATATCCTTGCCATGTCACAACTGTAAATGTCGGCCCTTTTGCCAACCATCTCAGCGTCTCACTCGGCGAGCTCCTAGCAATTTGCTCCTTCAACCATTGGTTGAACCAACGGTTGTGTTGCCTCATGATCCAAACATCCGGCCGCTCTGGATTCTGTTGCCGAAGCACATCCTTGTGCTGGTCCACATAAGGCGCCACTTCAGTCATGTGTTGCAACACCGTGAAATGGGCTTGAGTATACGTGTCCATATCTGGAGTGATTGCTTTCCTTCCGATAGTTCCGAGACCCTTCAGCCTCCCTTCATGACGAGATTGAGGGACACCTATCGGTTGAATCTGAGCCATATAATCGACACAAAACTCAATCACCTCTTCGCTTGCATAACCTTCGACGATGCTGCCCTCCGGCCGAGAACGATTCCGTACGTAGGACTTGAGAATTCCCATGAACCTCTCAAATGGGTACATGCTGCGTAGGAATACGGGCCCGCACATTTTTATCTCCCACACAACGTGAACAACGAGATGGACCATGATATCGAAAAACGAAGGAGGGAAATACATTTCAAGGTGACATAGAGTCATCACCACCTCGTCCTGCAGAGCATCTAGTCCTTCGGGATCGATGACCTTCTGAGCAATTGTGTTAAAGAAATAACATAGCCTCATGATTGTCTCTCGGACTTTGATCGGCAAAATATTTCTAATTGCAATAGGGAGCATCTGTGTCATCAGCACATGACAATCATGAGACTTCATGCCATTTAACTTCAAATCTTGCATCGAAACAAGTTTCTTCACGTTGCCGGAGTAACCAGACGGAACTTTCACACCATGCAAGCACTGGCACAGTTCTGTTTTCTCAGCCTTGGACAGAGTGTAACACGCAGGGGGAAGGTACGTTCGTCCATTATCAGTGCTTGTCGGTGCTAACTCAGGCCTGATGTCCATGTCAGCCAAGTCAAGCCGTGCGTTGACACCGTCCTTTGTTTTATCACGGATGTTCAGTAAGAGACCAATCAAGCTGTCGCACACATTCTTTTCTACGTGCATGACGTCGATGCAGTGCCGAACATCTAGGTACTCCCAATAAGGTAAGTCCCAAAATATTGATCTCTTCTTCCAGGTGTTCTTCTCATGAGCCCTCAATTTACGTCCCTTTCCGAGGACAACATCTAAATCCTTAACCATATCATAAACCTCGCGTCCCCTTAAATGCCTTGGAGCTGAACCATCTTCCTTCTCTCCATCAAATTGTTTCTTCATCTTGCGGTATGGGTGAGCCCTCCGAAGGAACCGGCGGTGACGCATGTAGACGGTTTTGCGTGAGTGTCTCAGCCACACACTCTCGGTACCATCTAAACAGTGAGTACAAGCTTTGGCACCTTTTGTACTATGGCCCGATAGGTTACCAAGGGCAGGATAATCATTTGTGGTGCAAAACAATAAGGAGCGCAGAGTGAAGTTCTCTCGTTTGTACGCATCCCATACCTGTACCCCTTCGTTCCACATTACTTTTAGATCTTCCACCAACGGTGCTAGGAACACATCGATATCATTCCCAGGTTGTTTTGGCCCTTGGATAAGTATCGACAGCAAAATATACTTTCGCTTCATACACAACCAAGGAGGAAGGTTATAGATGCAGAGAGTCACGGGCCATGTGCTATGTCGGCTGCTCATGCTACTGAAAGGATTCATTCCATCTGTACTCAGTCCAAACCTTATATTCCTTGGTTCTGCACCGAACTCTGCAAAACTCCTATCGATGTTTCTCCACTGCGCGGAATCAGCAAGGTGTCTTATCATTCCATCCTTCTTGCGCTCCTCCGAGTGCCAACGCAGCAGTTTTGCCTCCTTTGGATTTGCAAAAAACCTTTTCAAACGGGGAATTATAGGAAAATACCATGTCACCTTAGCAGGAGGTCCTTTCTTCGCCTCTGTTCCCTCGCCATCAACTGATTGATTGTTACGTTTGTATCGGGATGCGTTGCACACCGGACATACATGCATGTTTGCATACTCTTTACGGTAGAGGATACAATCGTTCGGGCATGCATGTATTCTTTCTACTTCCATTCCCAACGGACAAAGAACCTTCTTGGCTTTATACGTGGTTTTAGGCAACTCATTTCCATCCGGAAGCATGTCCGCTAAAAGACCTAGCAGCGCCGTGAAACTCTTGTCCGACCAACCGTTGCTTGCCTTCAATTTCAACAGTTCAAGCACGGCCAACAACCTCGTGTACTTGCATCCCGTGTACAAAGGTTTCTCTGAGTCCTCCATCAAGCCACGGAATTTAACATACTCTCTCTCATCATAGTTCTCTTCAACATCGCGAAGCATCTGATCCAGATTATCATCGTGCAACCTATCCGAATCCGACCCACAATCGACATCAGCCGGCGGCATGTCATTCAGTTCACAGGCGATGTCATCCGGGGGCATATCATTCACTTCACCGGCGATGTCATCCGGCGGCATATGATCATTCACTTCGCCATGACTGGTCCAACACGTATAATCCTTTTTGAAACCCCTCCGAATCAAGTGCGATTCAATTTGCCCTCGGTTCTTAAACATCTTCACATTCTCGCAGTCAGTGCATGGACAGCACATATATATCGCCCGCTTATTCAACATATCCTCCTCGGCAGCTCTTATAAAAGCAGAAACGCCATTAATGTACTCTTCACTCACACGGCTCGCGGCATACATCCAGCTTCGGTCCTACGTTACGTACATATATAACAACTTAGTATTAAAATCTAGATTAACTAATTATAACTACATATATACCGGCCACATTTATTATATTGAGACTTTATTTGCTAGATTCATATTACAAACACAACAGCTATTATATAACCAACAATTTTGCAAATTAACCATCTTCAATAACCACTCATGGATTACTTAGAACTAAATTGTAATGCAATTAAAGAAAAAAATAAATTGCATTACTAACCATATCTAGAACAACCAGCAAAGTATGAATCTTCAAAGCTCAATCTCTGCCTCTTCCCACCAAATTAACAAGGCCTGAAATCGCCTAGCTTCCTCCCGAGTGAAAAAGTGCGCAGCAGTGGCTAGATCTGGATCGAAATGAAGACAGATGCGGTCTGAGCAGCGCAATAAATGCCTACTGACATTATCACAGATGGTTTTTAATAAAAAACCGTCTGTGAATTATCACAGACGGTTTTTAATTATTAACCGTCTGTGATAACAAGGTTATCACAGACGGTTTTTATTTAAAAACCGTCTGTGATAATCTGGGATTATCACAGACGGTTTTTAATACAGACCGTCTGTGATACAAACTTATCACAGACGGTTCATAGTTAATAACCGTCTGTGATAATCCATTTTCCCGCCACAAATACCACAGACGTCCTCCAAATTACAACCGTCTGTAATAGTGCTCATTAGAGACGGTTTCACAAAACCGTCTGTGATGAGGCGTCTACTATTAGGCTTTCTGTAGTAGTGTGTACGTCATCTCCTAGTTCGCTCACACCGTCGTGCACGCTTGCTACCACATTGTCGTTGGGTCCACCACGCTCTTTCCGCCGGCCGAGCCCCCATCCTTGCCTCCCCTAGACATGTCCATGCCGCCGTCACCATTGGTAGAGTTTGTAAAGTTTGTGTCATTTTTGTGTGTATCTGTTATGTACGTACTGTGCAGTGTCTGTGCGTGGACGCCGTTGTCCTGACATGTATGCAAGTGCATGTGTACATTGTATTGTTATATACTACACGTGATCTATTATTATGTAATAAAAGCTCATGAGAGGTGATTTACAACAACTAAGAAAATAATAAAAACATGCTACAGATTCTAAAAACAAATCTGACCTTTGATTAGATGGATCCTCATTAAAGGTGACTACAGCAGTTGTTAGATGGTATTAAAAAATAAAAATATGTTAGAAATTCTTAAAAAAACATCTCGCCCTTAACGTGAGACCACGCTGCCCTTTTGGCATGACATGTTGAAAATATAAGCACATGTAGCTTCAATTTATTCCATAAATTAATCATGACATCATGCACGCACAATAACAGAACCATCACAGGCATAAAAGATCTAGACATGTAAACCAGGAAACTGTACATGAACAGATCTAATACGGAGAACATTACTGTTACGTACCGATGGTTCTGTTCTGATCGGTTTGCCGATGTAGACGCCGCAGGCACGGTGAGGATGACACGAAGTCGATGACGATTCGCCGAAGCCGAACGACGAGGAAGACGAGCCAGAGCTACAACGAGCAGTCGCGCAGAGCGCTTCCCAAAAACCTTATTCGCCCTCTCCCGGTGCAGGACTTCGAAGGCGACGGTTCCGGAGACCTGCTCTCCCGAACGACAGTGCACGCCGGCGGACGGGACGGAGTAGACTACGTGGGACGGCGCAGCACAATGGATGGAGGAGGCAAAACCCTAGATTGATTTTCGCATATTCTGTATGAAGGCGGCGGCTCCGTATTTATAGAAGACCAGGACACGTGATCAAGACGCCTGCACGTTCTCCATAACTCGTAACCGAGCCGGATTAGCAACCGTAACTGATCCGGATTCACCGCCACTCAAAACAGCAAAAGGAAGCCGCGTCTGCGCAAGCACCTGGAGCGGATTTTGGCGGACCATTCACGCAGGCGCCGTGCGCCCGCGCCGCCCGCCCCGCCCCGCCCCGCCCCGGCGAGGCGAGCGCGTGTTATCCTCTAGTTCTCTCCCACACATGCCTCAAGTGGCTAGGAGTGCACCATCCCTTTTAAGGTGGTCTTCCTCTCCTAGAACTAGCAATATGGTACTAAAGGTCACATGCATGCCTCCTTTGCATGAGTGGGCCTTTGAGATTTAATAGGAATTATTCTTATTATATGGGCTTGGCCCACATATAATCCAACATGACATCTTTTCTCCGAGCCCATGCACGATCAACACATACACACGCGGTTACATCATGGTGCACACGAAGCAGCAAGTAGCTCCCTTCACCGTTTCGAGTCCTTTTTATTTCGTTTTATATCTTCCTCTTAGAGTTTCAATTATTTTGTAGCTTTTTCTCCATAGGTGTTCTATGCCTTATCATATAAATCGGTCAAACCAATTATAGCAAGACATACAAAATTACGAATGATTAGCATCATAGTAAGAACCAATGAGATTAATTGAACCTATTTTCTTAGCTTTGAGGCCAGAAATTTCCAGCTAGAGATGGCATTGAACGCAAACAGATATAGAAAGAATATGTGCATTGAGCCTTGACAAATCGACAAATCAGACTAGCGACGAAACCATGAGGCGCATGAGCCATGAGCACACTGAACATAAATATTGAGAAGGGTACTATTTTTCATAAATAAAAAATGAATTTGCTCTTTCCATAATATGAAGAATTTGCGACCGATTGTCAAGCAATTCAAAAAAATCTCAATTGAAACATGAATATCCAAATTTTAAACCATAATTAGAATTAATATAGAAATATAAATAAAATAATTGTATGACTAGCTGCGCGTATGCGCATGCCACTCGCCTAGGGAAACAAAATTTCATGATGCATTTATTGTGTCTTTGGAGTGATATGCTAGAAGCTAGAAAGAATGAATCAAACATGGGTCAAACATATAGATACGGGGTGTCCGTTCTTCATAGTATAGTTTTATTGATAATTTAGATCCATGCAATCTAACAAATAATGACGCCAACCAATGTCTCAACTACAGCAACCTGTGACACTCAAAATTGTCCAACCACCTGCTTAACTGCTTTGACCCTTATCTACCAAACCACGTGAAGGTAGACTTGCAATCGCTCCTATAATCACCGAAGAAACCACAAGAATAACAATGGAAGAGAGATAAACTTAGAGATACTCCTAACTCTCAAAGGTCAAGCAGTGACTTTTAACAAACCCTAAGAACAAGAGCAATATTTTCTCTGAATAAGTATCATAAATTCATGGTTAAACCAAGAAGCAAGAATACAAGGGCTTATATAGCACCTAGAATTGTACACAATGTACCCAAACTGACCCCAACACATCCCCATATTGTTCCGGACACAAACTGGAGCAAAAAAGAATACCTTGATTTTACAATCATTGGATTATTTTGCACATTGCAGTGTGCACAGTTGGAATCTAATGTTAAGGGTGGATCCATTGCATTGCCATGAAGTTAAATTTCCAACGACTATAAGAGCACACAAATTAGACTCCATTAGCAAAAGTTGACTTTTAAATCAAGCCTGCTGGATGCTGCGAGCTAATTTTAACACTACTACATAAAAGGTCATCACAGACGGTTCGAAAACGTCATCACAGACGGTTTTGTGAACCGTTTGTATTTATGGGTCAGTGATAATCGAAGTTATCACAGACGGTTTTCGAACCGTCTGTGATTATGAGATATCACAGGCGGTTTTTCATTAAAAACCGTCTGTGATTATCAGATATCACAGACAGTTTTTAAATAAAAACCGTCTGTGATATCTCATAATCACAGACGGTTTTTAATAAAAAACGTCTCTGATACATATCACAGACGGTTTTTACTTAAAACCCGTCTGTGATATTCGTTCCTCCTAAATCAAAATCTATTTCTGTTTATTGGCTAGCCTCAGGAAATGCTAGCCATGCCCTCTGAAACAAGCAGATAATCACAGACAAAAAACATACAATTCACACATCTCATTTCCTTTCAGATACATTTCACAGACATGAAACATCCAATTGACATCGCACTTCATTTCACAAACATAAAGCATGCATCCATTTCGTAAATCAATTAATTGAATTGAAATGAAATATCCATTAACAAATGCACAATTACAAAAGATCTACACTGCATTTGCACTTAGTGATAAGACCAATAAGAAATCATGGTGCGCAGTGGAACCGTCCTCCTGGCTTTATGACTTGAGTCAGCAAAAAGTACGCCAACTCTCCTCGAATCCCTCCAAGATCAGACAGTTTCAATGCAGTTGACGGGATGTACGCAGCCTGTCGATAGAAAAATCAATGTGCGTATATATGTAACGTGATAAGTATAAAGTAATTATGGTAAAAGTGACAAACCTTGCGATTGGTGAGCCACGAGGAATCGAGTAGTTCCATATGTTGGCAAAGGTAGTATCCACATGTGTTGCCCGGCTGCTGCTGATGGCACTGCAAAAAATGGAATGTGTTAGTTTAAGAGGCATTAGTACCAACTGTTGCATAGGATTAATTAATGTGAAATAGCGAATACCTTAAAATCTTGAACATGTGTCAGCAGTAGGGCTGAAAACGAAAACGGTAATTCTCAGTTACCGAAAATCGTTTTCGAGAAATTACCGATTTTTCCCTCTAAACGGAAACGGTGACGGTAACCGATAAAACGGAAACGAGAACGGTAAAAACATCCGATAATGAAAACGAAAACGATTTAGCTCTCTTCCGATCATTTTCGAAAAATACCGTATTTAACCGATAATCTACCGTCGATAATTACCAAACTCAATCACCTGCCTGCCGAGCGAAGGGGAGACGGGGGAGGAGGAGCCGAGCGGTGGCGTGCGGAGGAAGGGGCGCCAGAGGGGAGGCGCGAGTGGGAGGAGCCGAGCGGTGGCGCCGAGCGGCGGCGCCGAGCGGGAGAGGCGAACTGGCGGCGTGGGGCATGGCGGCGCCGGGGGATGGCGACGGAGGCCGACCAGTCCTGCCTACCGAGCGAAGGGGAGACAGGGGACGAGGAGCCGAGCGGCGGCGTGCGGAGGAAGGGGCGCCAGAGGGGAGGCGCGAGCGGGAGGAGGAGCCGCGGGAGGAGCCGAGCGGTGGCGCCGAGCGGGAGAAGTAGGAACAGGAGAGGGGATGCAGAGAAAAAGAGAGAGGAGGAGAAGGCGCTGCGGCGGCGGTGAGAAAAAAAAGGAGGAAGAAGTTCAGGCGGTGATGAGAAAAGGGGAGAGGAAGCAGAGGCGTCGGTGGGATAGGAAATGGGGAGGCGGCGGAAGAAACGAAGAAAGGAAGGGCGGCAAGAAAAAGAAAAAGAAAAAGGGGGGGAAAAGAGAATAGAGAGAGAAAGAAGAGAGAGGAGAAGCGCTCGCATAATAAAAATTTATATTTGTGAATGTTTAAGTAATCGATTGTGGATTAAACTACTCGTTAATATTATGCTGGGCACGTTAAATTACCAAACATCACTAATCAATACATATTGATATGTATTGCAGGCATGTAATTCATTTGAAGTACTAATACGTTATTTCCATTGCAATTTGTAGGATGAATTTTCAGAAATGGATCATTTCTACAGTATTATTTTTCATGTGACCTGGGTCAATCTATATAGCTATTGTCATGCTGTGCAGATTGGTGTGTTTATTGTATTTTAGATATCGCTTTCATGATTTTCGATCGTTATCGATGCACTTTTGATCGAATAGTTTCGTTTCTGAATTTACCGGAATATCGATATCGTTCTCGTTTCCGACAATATCGTATCGATTTCATTTTCGAGAAAATAATGTGAAACTGAAAGTGATTTGACCTCCTACCGATCGTTTCCGACCGTTTTCAGCCCTAGTCAGCAGGCCTTTGGCCCCGCGCTTTGAGTCACCTCCCTTTTCAATGTACATCACGAACGCCCTACGTAATTCGAAAAAGTTAACCTTAGTCATTCGAAAGGAAAGAAAGAGTACAATGTAGATATGTATGGGGAATATGTGCTTACCTATCGATTACGTGGCTGACAACTGTGAAGTCCATTTGATTCTTACTTAGGGAATCAAGGTAATATACCTTGTTCCATTTTGGTACAATTACTATTAAAATCCAATGAAAGTTCTGATGGAAGGGCATAAGTACATAATCCTTATTGCTGCAACCCAGCAGTCCTGATGCAATGTACCTCTCGACGAGGGGTGTATCCCGGTCGATGGTATCCTTGGCGATCAAGTGTGGATCCAAGAAACCAGCTGATGAGTTGGATAATCTAGCTCTAGTCAGCATGTGTCTATATATACACACACGAAAGCAACAAATTAGATATGGCATTTATCGGTATGACATTAACGGAGACTGCGATTGTACACACTTACAACGTCCAGCATCGAATGATTGAGACATCAAGAGCGTTGAGCGTGAACAGATCGAATAAATCCTCAAAGGCGACCACGAACATACACTCTTGAAGACTGTGGTATAAATCATCCGACGTGAATTTGACAGTGATACTTGAAGTCCGTTCTCTCTCTAGCTTATTGGACTGCTGGATATACCACGTGTGCAATTGCATGCAACTATATGGTAGCTTTTGGAGGTCTTTTTGCTCGAGCAACGGCTCGCCAAGCACGAATTTGCGGGCCAAAGGTAGGTACGCTATATCATCATTGGTCTTCTTTTCTTTGCCCTTGCTGGCCTTGCTGCCTCGGCTATAGGTCGACTTCACGGCAGTCGACTTTGAAGGTAGCAGCGGTGCAAGTTGCTCTGGCGAGAATAGGACCCGTGGAGATAGCACCGGTGCAGTATCCGGTGGTGGAACCGACTGGTCTTGTAATGGAGATAGCACCAGTGCATGTTGCTCTGGCAAGAGTATGACCCGTGGAGATAGCACCGGTGCTGTATCCGGTGGTGGAACCGACTGGTCTTGTAAGGGAGATGGCAGCAGTGCATGTTGCTCTGGTCCTGCCACCGGTGAAGAAGCCTCCAGGGAGATGTCGCTTTTGGGCCACTGGATGAATGTTCCAATGGCCTGTCCTAGAGTCACGATCTCGTCGTTGGGGGGCTTCGGTAGCGGGACCACCTCAAAATTGACATGCACACCATCCACATTAACTTTTGCGAAGCCTGGCGCTAAAGCTTGACCGTGCACCATGGCCCCGATACCAGACGAATATGCCTGGCCCCAAGCAGCGTACAAGGGAATAGAGCCATATCTCACTTGGAGGCTGCACTTCGTAGGCTCCTACATAACGATACAAAATTAGCTATTCGAATAGGCCTATCAATGGAGCAAGCATTCGAGAGGTAATAATTATTACCAGGATGTCGTCCACAGGAAATTTGGCCGGGGTTTGCGTCGGATTGGACGCGCAGCTACTCGGACGGTTGTGCGGGCTAGCTAGCACAGGAGCGGCGGTAGCGGCCTGCTGACTTTCTGTTTGTTTCCGCACCTCATCTCTGATTACACCAGCCAGCTCACCCATTAGCTCCTCTCTAAGAGATTCCTTGATCTCTTCTCGTAGCTGTGCGTCACGCTCCGCTTTGTTTCTCTTCCTACGCCGATACATTCCGGAGTCATCTTGGAAACCATGTTTCCAAGGAACGTAAAGCCCCCGACCTCTCGTACGACCCGGGTGCTCCTTGTTTCCCAGGGCCACGGAGAGCATATCATTCTCCCTTGTTACCTGTAATAATCCCAGGGTAGATTCAAAACTCAGCTCTTCCTGCAAAAGCACGAAATGTCATTTCAATTCGTACGAAGTTGTGGAGTAATTACAAGCTACGTAGTTCTATCGATATCTTACTAGGTGCTGGGACACATGCTGGTCTGCAGGGTTTTGAAAGGAGACGTCCCCCGATGTCGTTGTAGATGACCTTGCTCTAATCCAATTTCGAGCGCGGTCATCCGGGATATTGGAAAACGACGGGGCGATGTCCTGTGCAGCTGCCAGGTCATCCTCCTTCCTCCACTGCGGGATTTTACCCGCATACCCAGCTGTGCCAAGTCTGTGGGGGTGTGTGTTTTCTTCCTAGAGGGCCTTGTGCGCCGTACTTGTACTTTTGAAATCTTCGGATGTCTTCATCGCCTTGAACTCTTCCCATTGTGGTTCTAGGAATGGATATTTATGAAAAGGCGTTTCGTCCGTCTCCACGTATTTCCTGACAAGCGTGCTCTTGAAGTTCTTCCATGCTTTGCACGCTGCTAGGTAGGTTTGTTGTTGCACAGCGTATAGGTGTTCTTCTGGGAACACGAACGATGCCAAAATTTCGGTCCACAGCTCACGTTTTCGAGTGTCAGGCACGTTCTTCCATGAATTGTATGTGATCTCAATTCGTTCTCGTGCAACTATTCCGACCATACTTCGGAATGCGTTTACCGCTTTTTGAGGAAGGATAGGGACCCCAGATGCGTTTACCGCTGTGATGGTCTGTCGGCCCTCAGGCTTCTTCGATAGCCCTCTTCCTTGGCGTGTTGATGTTGGAGCAGACGCCTCCGGCGATGATGTTGAAGAATGCGCGGGTGACATGTTGCTCATTTTGTGGGTCTATTAGGATAAGATGAGAAAGTGTCATACCATAAGATAAGAAAATGCAACATTTATCTATTTCGCTCAATATAGGCGATTACAATACATATATATGTGTATATACATACATATACATATTTATACCTACATATATACATATATAATGTAAAAGGCATGTATCAATTAAGACTAGCAACAAGCTCAAGTTTTAATTGATTAATTTGTGCTCTCAAATTGTAGGGTTGCACAAGATTAATCTTGGCCGTCCCACTACTAAATCATATATTCTTCCTTGATTGGTTATGCCAAATAATGAATTCAGTATTTTGAGCTCTAGATACAAACTCTACAATCTCAAGATCCAGATATATTTAGCATGCATATATTCAGACAGCAGTATTCATACAGATCAAGACCATACAAGTTAACTTTGCCCAATAATTCAGTCTTTTAACTTGTCAAGATTAAATCCTAACAGATCAATTTAATAACATACTATAACCTGAAAACTGCATGAACCGACAGCTATTAGAGCTCAAAGACCGAATGAACCAATCTCAGTATATGAATTTATCATCATCGAGCAACTGTAAATCTCACAGGCAATCTCAGTATATGGAAGTAAGCAACTAACAGTAAGCATATACATGACAGTAAGCAACTAACAGTAAGCATATACATGACAGTAAGCAACTAACAGTAAGCATATACATAACAGTAAGCAACTAACAGTAAGCATATACTAACAGCATCAAGCATCAACCCTAAACCCTAACAGTAAGCATGAAGCTCGGGGAGGGTTTTGATGACCTTAGGGTTTTGGTGATGGAGAAGGAGGAGGCGGCGACGGAGGAGGAGGAGGCGGCGGCGACGGAGGAGGCGACGGGCTCGGGGAGGCGGCGGCGACGACGGGCTCGGGATTTAGATCTAGATCGAATAACTGCAGCGCACACGGAAAACCCTAGCGAGAGAGTATATATAGGGAGGTTATCACAGACGGTTCTGAACTTAGAACCGTCTGTGATATCATATCACAGACGGTTCTAAGTTTAGAACTGTCTGTATAAGCCTTTGGCGCCTGTTGTTATTAAGACAACACCAATAACTACACAGCTGCATTCATATCAACCACCAAATAGCTGCATTCATATACAACACCAACCAGCTCTATACATAAATGCATACCAATTCACATGTACATCACACATATACATCACATATACATAAATTCCGGCCGAGAACGATTCCGTACGTAGGACTTGAGAATTCCCATGAACCTCTCAAATGGGTACATGCTACGTAGGAATACGGGCCCGCACATTTTTATCTCCCACACAACGTGAACAATGAGATGGACCATGATATCGAAAAACGAAGGAGGGAAATACATTTCAAGGTGACATAGAGTCATCACCACCTCGTCCTGCAGAGCATCTAGTCCTTCGGGATCGATGACCTTCTGAGCAATTGTGTTAAAGAAATAACATAGCCTCATGATTGTCTCTCGGACTTTGATCGGTAAAATATTTCTAATTGCAATAGGGAGCATCTGTGTCATCAGCACATGACAATCATGAGACTTCATGCCATTTAACTTCAAATCTTGCATCGAAACAAGTTTCTTCACGTTGCCGGAGTAACCAGACGGAACTTTGACACCATGCAAGCACTGGCACAGTTCAGTTTTCTTAGCCTTGGACAGAGTGTAACACGCAGGGGGAAGGTACGTTCGTCCATTATCAGTGCGTGTCGGTGCTAACTCAGGCCTGATGTCCATGTCGGCCAAGTCAAGCCGTGCGTTGACGCCGTCCTTTGTTTTATCACGGATGTTCAGTAAGAGACCAATCAAGCCGTCGCATACATTCTTTTCTACGTGCATGACGTCGATGCGGTGTCGAACATCTAGGTACTCCCAATAAGGTAAGTCCCAAAATATTGATCTCTTCTTCCAGGTGTTCTTCTCATGAGCCCTCAATTTACGTCCCTTTCCGAGGACAACATCTAAATCCTTAACCATATCATAAACCTCGTGTCCCCTCAAATGCCTTGGAGCTGAACCGTCTTCCTTCTCTCCGTCAAATTGTTTCTTCATCTTGCGGTATGGGTGAGCCCTCCGAAGGAACCGGCGGTGACGCATGTAGACGGTTTTGCGTGAGTGTCTCAGCCACACACTCTCGGTACCATCTAAACAGTGAGTACAAGCTTTGACACCTTTTGTACTATGGCCCAATAGGTTACCAAGGGCAGGATAATCATTTATGGTGCAGAACAATAAGGAGCGCAGAGTGAAGTTCTCTCGTTTGTATGCATCCCATACCTGTACCCCTTCATTCCACAGTACTTTTGGATCTTCCACCAACGGTGCTAGGAACACATCGATATCATTCCCAGGTTGTTTTGGCCCTTGGATAAGTATCGACAGCAAAATGTACTTTCGCTTCATACACAACCAAGGAGGAAGGTTATAGATGCAGAGAGTCACGGGCCATGTGCTATGTCGGCTGCTCATGCTACTGAAAGGATTCATTCCATCTGTACTCAGTCCAAACCTTATATTCCTTGGTTCTGCACCGAACTCTGCAAAACTCCTATCGTTGTTTCTCCATTGCGTGGAATCAGCAAGCTGTCTTAGCATTCCATCCTTCTTGCGCTCCTCCGAGTGCCAACACAGCAGTTTTGCCTCCTTTGGATTTGCAAAAAACATTTTCAAACGGGGAATTATAGGAAAATACCATGCCACCTTAGCAGGAGGTCCTTTCTTCGCCTCTGTTCCCTCGCCATCATTTGATTGATTGTTACGTTTGTATCGGGATGCGTTGCACACCAGACATACATGCATGTTTGCATACTCTTTACGGTAGAGGATACAGTCGTTCGGGCATGCATGTATTCTTTCTACTTCCATTCCCAACGGACAAAGAACCTTCTTGGCTTTATACGTGGTTTTAGGCAACTCATTTCCCTCCGGAAGCATGTCCGCTAAAAGACCTAGCAGCGCCGTGAAACTCTTGTCGGACCAACCGTTGCTTGCCTTCAATTTCAACAGTTCGAGCACGGCCGACAACCTCGTGTACTTGCAGCCCGTGTACAAAGATTTCTCCGCGTCCTCCATCAAGCCGCGGAATTTAACATACTCTCTCTCATCATAGTTCTCTTCTACATCGCGAAGCATCTGATCCAGATTATCATCGTGCAACCTATCCGAATCCGAACCGCAATCGACATCAGCCGGCGGCATGTCATTCACTTCACCGGTGATGTCATCCGGCGGCATATCATTCACTTCACCGGCGATGTCATCCGGCAGCATATGATCATTCACTTCGCCATGACTGGTCCAACACGTATAATCCTTTTTGAAACCCCTCCGAATCAAGTGCGCTTCAATTTGCCCTCGGTTCTTAAACATCTTCAAATTCTCGCAATCAGTGCATGGACAACACATATATTCCACCCCCTTATTCAACATATCCTCCTCAGCGGCTCTTATAAAAGCAGACACGCCATTAATGTACTCTTCACTCACACGGCTCGCGGCATACATCCAGCTTCGGTCCTACATTACGTACATATATAACAACTTAGTATTAAAATCTAGATTAACTAATTATAATTACTACATATATACCGGCCACATTTATTATATTGAGACTTAATTTGCTAGCTCAATTCATATTATAAACACAATAGCTATTATATAACCAACAATTTTGCAAATTAACCATCTTCAATAACACTCATGGATTACTTAGACCTAAATTGTAATGCAATTAAAGAAAAAATAAATTTCACTACTAACCATATCTAGAGCAACCAGGAAAGTCTGAATCTTCAAAGCTAAATCGCTGCCTCTTCCCACCAAATTAACTGGCCTGAAATCGCCTAGCTTCCTCCCGAGTGAAAAAGTGCGCAGCAGTGGCTAGATCTGGATCGAAATGAAGACAGATGCGGTCTGAGCAGCGCAATAAATGCCTTAGAGTCATTATCACAGACTGTTTTTAATTAAAAACCGTCTGTGATAATCTGGGATTATCACAGACGGTTCTTAATATAGACCGACCGTCTGTGATAATCCTTTTTCCCGCCACAAATACCACAGACGGCCTCCAAATTACAACCGTCTGTAATAGTGTTAATCAGAGACGGTTTCACAAAACCGTGTATGATGAGGCGTCTACTATGAGGCTTTCTGTAGTAGTGTAAATTGGATTCAAATCTTTGTATCTTTTGTTACCTTGTTTGGGCTCTTTCTAATCCATGAAGGACAAGTAAAGGAAGTCTTCTAAAGGTTGTAAAGACTTTGAATAGGAGGATACTACCTATACATGTCATACAAGCTACAGATCCAACATGTTTTGCAATTCCCACGCAGTATTCTTGACAGCCAACACAGCACACACTCTAGTTGCCATAACTTTTTGTATAAAGATCCAAATCATGTACTGTTTGATCCATCAGAAACTAGACTTGATAAGCTTTCAAAATATGTGCTTTTATGCAATGGACCCTCTAAATTCATGCAAATATCTTCGTAAACTTAATAGATAGAACTACGAGCACCTTGTTGGTTGTAACATGATTGATCTTATATCTCCTCTTAGGCCAGATGCTTCCCACCATGGCGGTTCTTTTGCTATCTCCTCCCTTGGGCCGGCCTCACTCCCCTCCCTTTCGCCTGCACTAATTTTTGGGCGTCCAACATATACCTACACACATATAAGCAAAGACGTAGTCGCATTCGTTCAAATAGAACATAATTATAATAATTAAGTTTAGCTTCAACCTTGTGATAGTGTTTTGAATTGCAATGTGTAGGTGCATATGTGATTAAGCTAGGGCAATCCTCATCATCCTCCCCTTCCTTAAGAATAGCCATCCTCGGCTTTTGATAACCTGATAGTGTATTAAACAAAGAGAACAAAGTATACGCATGGTATATGTATTTACCATCCATTTTAACACTCCTTTTATTTTGCACATCATGGTTAGGATGAGTTGGAACCCAGAACTTACATTCCGAACCCTATGTGTTTACTGTGTTAGTCCTATGATTAGTGGCTAACACACACATTCAACAATATTTATATCACATACATATATAATAAATTTAGAATAAATTAATGCATTAGGTAGCAAATATGCCTAAATGGTGGAGTTTTACAATACTAGGGCCAACCGGCCAAATAAAACATACAATAACAGAGTTCAGCAGAAGTGAATGATAAATAAAGTGCCAAAACCTAGCAAGTATACCTCATCCCAAATCACGGGCAACTAACTGGGGCAGAATCCTACAAATAGGTATCTTCATCTCCAAAACTTGCGGCATAACAGTATCCGCAAGATGTGTCTTCTTCTGCATCCTCTGATATGTACAACAAGCAATGGTTAAGTATGAAAATTGTACTCCGCAAGAATTTTAACCAAAGATGTATAGTATGCAGGCTGTGTCAAAGGTAGCTATCTAGTCTAGTTTAATTTGCAAAACATGCTTTCAATTGAAATAATGAGTAATAGCTTGCACACAGAAGTTGTAAGAGCATTTAAAGTTTGATAAGTAAATAATGGTAAAGCATAAATTGCATAATTTAGAATAAGAGGCCCACTGCCCCATAATCTTGAAAACTGTCATAAACCTTGTTGAACCAAATTTTGCATTCCCAACCACATCCTTCCATAACCATTTTGCAAAACATAAAGCTACGTATTGTGGGATTTCACCAAGCATTGTCCATAACTGGGGACATGGTTATTTGAATAGATTTATACTCTATTGAGGTTATACACTTTACCCATATGATATAAATATCCCACCATGTTATACATATCACACAATACCATCAGTATCTGATTTGAGAGTTTATGATGAAGCTTTTACATTACCGGCAATAACTACCATCATGTTATAATATGCTCTTAAGACAGAGAGTGCCCTCTAGCATCCTAAGACTCATACGGTGTGTCGGATATCTTCCATACGGGCAAGGTCTCCCTAAATGTGTAGTCTGCACCATGTCCGCATAGCTCAAAAATCCACCTACAATCTACCACCTGAGGTGAACTTGTTAGCCTTAGTAACTTATTATGCTCAGACCTTCCCATAAAAGGCACGTATGGTTGTACAATTGTACTTGGGTCTGTGGTATAACATGAATCGCTCCGTAGTGGCCGGAGCATGACATCCACAAGCCATATTTTCGTGTGACCTGCACCAGTCTCTACAAGCACTCGCCCATGTCTAAAACATGTTTTTCATTTTCTTTGCTCACCAAAATATCTGAGGTAAGCTCCTCTATACCAATTCTTGGGTTTCTCCCATTTTGAATATTGTGACCCATTTTCAACCCAACACTTCTAGTATCATCATGAGCATAGCTATACATCAACTACAACATTTTAAGTTACTAAGTCCACATTTTATATGAGAGACCATGTGGTTATGACCCCATGTTTGTGATGAGTAATTGACATCAGTTTAGGAAAGTCGAGTTTGGTTTGTGTGGTTCGGACCATATCGTTGCGTGGTGCAATCGGTCTCGGTCAGACCTGGTCAAACCTGGTCAAAGTGTTTAGGTTGCATATTCTCTTGATTTGACAAGTTTGGGCTATTTCATGCGTATTGTGATTTCATTAATGCAATTGTGATTATATACGTCGAGCGGTGCTATGTGAAGTGTTTCTTGTCTGTGATGGCTGCAGGACGTCGAGACGGAGTCGTGGCGAGGCACGGGGTGACCGGACTAGGCACAGGTGGTGTCGAGGTCAGAACGGTCGGATGTATCAAAGACGGCGAGGACTCGAGGTGGTTGCGAGGCTTGGACGACAAGAAACGCAGAAGCTTCCCAGAAGGTGCAGGAGGGGCGTTTCGGTAAAAACGTGAAGCTGCATATGGAAGCGGGTTTGATTAGCATTAGCGGGTAAAGGTGGAGGCTTAATGGGCAAAGCAAATGGAAAATCCATTAGTGAGAGGCTATAAAAGGAGGGTGTCTCCTGCATGGTCTTGAGGCTTTTGGGGGTTTTGGTCTTTGCTTTGTGTTGGTGGTTATGCTTTAGAAGTTGAGAGTGGGTGGAGAAGGCAGAGGGTTGTTCTGCCCTTCTCTGTGTTCGTGTGTTCTTGGGAGTTCTTGAGAAGCATGTAGCTTGTGACTTCAATTCCAAGCATGTATGGGGTTGTAGGGATGGTATGAGTTGATACTCTATGTAATCATGTATCTCTCTTCCTCAATACCAATCCAAGATGTTTTTGTTTGAGTTTGATTGAGTTCCTGGCTCTCTGTTGGTTTTTGCCTTCGATGCCCCCACTGCTTGATTTCTTGATTTTCAGTTCTTGTGTTGATTCTTGCTAAGGGGTGGCAAAATGGGTTGCTCTGAGATGGAATTGCATTACTAGACCCTTTGGTCAGCTAGTTCCAAGAGCAATTGGTTTGAATCGCAAGAATATCAGTTTTATCCTTCTCTGTTCTTCATCTCTTTTCTAGGGTTTTGGTGTAGTTCTTGTTTCCCTTTATGAGATGGCATGAAACTTGGTATCTTAAGTCCTGAGGCTATTAAGTAGCTATCCTCAAAGTTTCATGGTCAAAGGATCAGAGATTAGATGGGAATTTGAGTTTTTGTTGCTGCTCTCTGTAGTTTTCAGATTTTGTCCCAAATATGAAATTCTTGGTCATGAGTTGGATTTCTTCGGTCTCCTAGGTTCCTCTGGCTATTGAGGTCATTTCCTTGCTGTTCTGGGCCAAAAGAATCAAGGAGAAACCCCAAATTGCACTGATGTTCAAAGTCTGGAAACTCTGCATTCTTGTTGTTTGATTTTTGGGCTGTGCTGCTCTCTAAAATCGCTGACCGATCAGACCGGAGAAAAGAGGGCGGTCAGACCGGCCACTAGCCGGTGGTCAGACCGGTCTCTAGCCGGCGGTCAGACCGGCCAGGCCAGGGCAGTCTGACCGGCCATTGCTTTTTGCAACCATAATCTTCCAATCTTTTGGCTTATCTCTGTTATTTGTGTGTCCCATCTTTTCTCCTGCAAGTTTGAGGATCTAGAGAGGTTGAAATCCATTTTCATAGCTGTCGTAGCTATTGGAGAGGGTCATTTGTGTGATTACTTTTGAAGGGTTCTTTTTGAAAGTCGACATTCACCCCCCCCTCTATTGCCATTTCGGTCCAACAATTGGTATTAGAGCCGGTTAGCACTTCCTCGTAGATCTTAACCGGTCTCTAGAGCCATGGCGACAGACAAGTACTCGACCAAGCCCCCGGTCTTCGATGGGATCGACTATCCCTTCTGGAAGAGCCGGATGAAGACCTACATCCAGGCTCAGGGCTACGCCATCTGGCGTAAGGTCAAAGTACGGTATGTTGTTCCTGCCGATGAGAACATCAACGCTGGAAACATGCACGATGTTAAGGCAAATGCGAAGGCAAGGAACATCATAATCCAGGGGTTGAGCCGAAGCGAGTTTGATCGCATCTCTCATCTTACGTCGGCTTTCGACATCTGGGTGACCCTCGATGCATACCATGAGGGCACCACCCAGATCAAGACAGTCCGACAGGACCAGTTCAAGCGAGATTACAACAAGTTTGAAATGCTCGCTGGCAAGTCCCTTGATGAGTGTTTTGCGCGTTTCCACAAGATTTTGAGCAACCTTCGAGCGGTCGGTCTCACGTACCTCGACTCGGACAACGCTCGTCAGATGCTCGCAGCTCTTGATTTGCGGGTTTGGGCGATGAAGGTGACTACTCTTGACGCGTTGTACTCACACCTCAAGACTCACGAGATTGACATTGTCTCTCGCAAGTCGAAGTCGCAGTCGATGACTTTAGTTACCGATCCCACTTCAGCTCCTGATCTTTCTTCTGATTCGCTTTGTGGATTCTTGCTTGCTGCTCTCTGTGACATAACTGATGATCAGTTAGAGCAGCTCGCGGATGACCAGTTAGCCCTAATAGCGAGAAAATTTTCCCATGCTTACAAGAGGAGGAGGGACGGAAAGAGAGGAGGACCCGTGATCTGTTTCGAGTGTGGTGGCCCCAACTACATTCGAGGGAACTGCCCCAAGATGGGGAAGGGCAGAGGCGACTACGACGGTGTGAGCAAGAACGACTACATCGACAAGAACTGCAACAAGAAGCCCTTTGCTCACACCCAAGGCAAGAAGAAGTTCCGCGACCTTGGCAAAGCCAAGAAGTTCTTCCACCGCGTCCTCACCGCCTTCGATGACCTCGACCTCAGCGAGGTGGAGGGGTGGAGTGATGACGATGGGAAGGATGAGCAAGACCCCAAGGGCGGCAACGACTTCTCCAGCATGTGCTTCATGGACCTTGAGGGCAAGATCAGCGACAGCGAGCTGTACTCTGACTCCGACGAGGTATACCCTTCATACGACCAGCTTAATGATGCTTTTCTTAAGCTAGAGAAATTCCATGCTAGATCTAGAGCTAGGGTTAGCGAGTTGGAGAAGGAAGTAGAGAGTTTGTCACAGGAGTTTACTTCACTTAGATCTGCTCCTTCCCGTGACGATTGTGATGTATGCACTACTTTGCTTGGTGACATGGAGAAGCTAAGGACCTTGCATGATAGTGTGTCCTCTAAGCTCGACATGATTAAGGTGGAGAATATTAGTCTTCTTGCTGAACTTGAGATGTGTAGGGTAGTTCCTCTTTCATCTACTACTGTTGAGACTATATCTTGCACCTCATGTGAGGATAAGGACAATGCTTTTAGAGGTTTGTATACCATGCTTCTCGATCTGCCCGAGACTTGTGAAAACTGCAATAACTTGAAGATGAATCTAAAATGGGCAGATCATAAAATTGCTGAATTATAAGCTTTTCTACTTGAGCCTATTGCTTCATGTGTGAATTGTCCCAAGCTTACTGCTGAGCTTGAAGCTGTCTCCAAATAGTTTCAAGAATTAGTTGATGATAATAACAAATTGGCTCAATCTGCTTCTAAGGATCCTGTTAGCTCACCATGCATTAATTGTAACAAACTAAAATCTAACTTGATTGCATTGGATGAGAAATATGTGAAGCTGACTAAGAACCTTCTAGAGAAGCCACCTTCTGTTTGTAATGCTTGTGCTGAGGAGGGGAAGAAGCCTAAGGGTAAGGTAGAGATGCCTAGCGACGTGAACCACTTGACTAGCAGTAGGACTGTCCCTTCTGAGTCGATTGAGCGTGCTCAAGCCATTCGTTCCTCTGCTGTTGGTTCTTCTTCTGCTCCCTTAACTCCTGCTGTCTCTTCTTCCCCCTGCTCTTCTTGCACCTCTCTCTTTCAGGAGTGTCAGTACCTTATGAACACTCTCGAGAGGTTTGTAGGAGGCAAGAAGAAGCTAAATCTTATTTAGACCAGTCCAAGATTTGCAAATTCAATCAAGGTCTAGGATATGATTTTTCTGAGGATATGAGGAAGCATTCACCTGCTGTGCTCAGACCCATAGCCGCAGGTGTGATCGAGGTCAAGCACAGAACTGAGAAAGTTCAATTCAAGTCTACGGGCTTTGTCCAAGGGATTTCTGACAGCAAGGTGATTCCACCTGTTGCTTCGGGCTCTCAGAAGGCGAATCCTCATCATGCTACTTCTACCTCTCAAAAGGTGAAGTATCATTGCACCTTCTGTCAGAAGGATGGGCATTTGATCAATCGATGCTTCAGGCGCGCCAAGATCGTGCGTAGAGACCGTGTTGCAGCTCTTAGGCGTATTCAGGGTCAGCCCCAGACCTTGAGTACACCTAAGACCAACACGAGGTCTAGGTCTGCTTCAGGTGTTTCTGATGAGTTTGGGCAGCATCGAGAACTTGGTTTTTCTGAGTTTTCTGGTTTTCATCCTCATGCTCCCTTTGGTCGTGACTTCTGCCGTTCTGAGGGTAGATCTCATTTCCCCCGTCAAGATGGTTACCCACGGCGTGATCAGCCTGTTGCCGGTGCTCCGACTCGCTCTCCCGTAGCAGTTGGACCCAGCAACAGCTTCAGGTCTGCTCACAGACCTTCTGCTTCTTTGAGTGACAGAGAGCGTAGGGTAGATAGAGGTCAGTCGTGTGTATCTACTTCTTCTACTCGACGTGTTACTCAGTATTGGGTGCCAAAATCACTCTTGATTTATCCCAGTACTGAGACTTTACTCTCTGTTTGACTCAGGTTCGCCGGGCAGGGAAGGGAAAGGTTTGGCTTGTAGACTCCGGTTGTTCTCGTCATATGACCAGAGACTCCCGTTGGTTTTCTTCCCTAGCCCGTGCTCCAGGTGATGAGACTATCACCTTTGGAGACGCTTCATCTGGGCGTGTCATCGCCAAAGGTATAGTGCGCGTTAATGAGTCTTTTATTTTGAAAGATGTTGCCTTGGTTAGTAAGCTGCAGTATAATTTGCTTTCTGTTTCTCAGCTTACCGATGACGGCTTTGAGGTAAGCTTTAAGAAAAATGCTTGCAAAATTCTTGATTCTTCGGGTAGTCTGGTTTGCGGGATTTCTCGTTATGGGAGGATCTTTCGTGCTGATTTTTCTGAGTCTTCTGGTGATCCTCTCTGGTGTTTGGTTGCTTCTGAGTCCCGTGACCTTACTTTCTGGCATAGGAGACTTGGTCATATTGGATTTGACCATTTGACCCGAGTTAGCGGCCACGATCTCATTCGTGGTCTGTCGAAACTCAAGATGGTCAAAGATATTGTGTGTGCTCCTTCCCGGCACGGCAAGATGGTTGCCGCTTCTCACCCTTCGGTCACAGTGACTATGATCGATGCACCAGGACAGCTGCTCTATATGGACACAGTTGGACCAGCTCGAGTGCAGTCAGCAGGAGGGAAGTGGTATGTTCTTGTCGAGGTCGATGACTTCTCCAGGTACCCTTGGGTGTTTTTCTTAGCCTCGAAGGATGAGACGTTTACACATTTCCGAGGTCTTTTTAGTAGGCTTTCTGTTGAGCTCCCAGGTGCCTTACGAGCGATTCGCAGTGACAATGGCACGGAGTTCAAGAATTCCTACTTTGAGAGGTTCTGTGATGAGACAGGTGTAGAGCACCAGTTCTCTTCTCCGCACGTCCCACAGCAGAATGGCGTTGTGGAGAGGAAGAACCGTACCTTGGTCGAGATGGTCAGGACAATGCTTGATGAGTACTCTACACCTAGGAACTTTTGGGCTGAGGCTATTGCGACCGCGTGCCATGTATCGAACAGAGTTTTTCTAAGGGCACACTTGCATCGCACTTCCTATGAGTTGAGATACGGGCGAAAGCCCAGTGTCTCTCATTTTCGTGTGTTTGGTTGCAAGTGTTTTATTTTTGAAGTCCGGGAACCTAGACAAGTTCGAGTCACGTTCTTGCGATGGTATCTTTCTAGGTTACTCGACTTCTTCGCGGGCATATAGGGTTTGGAACTACGAGTCTAGTAAGTTAATAGAGACCTGTGAGGTGACTTTCAACGAGGCCAGTCCGGGGACTAGGCCCGATATCTTAGGTTCTTTAGAGCAGTCCGAGCCTATCTTTGTGGATGATGAGGACGATGGAGATGAGGGTTGTCTACCCGATCCAGTTCCTCATCCTCCCCTTGAGGTGCCTTCTTCCACTGCACCTCCAGGTGATCAGCCCTACCTTCTGCTTCCTCTGGAGCTAGTGGCTCTATTCCTACCTCTTCAGCTCATGAGGTAGAGGCCACTTCTTCTTCTCATCCAGGTCCTCCCCGACATATCCAGAAAGATCATCCTTCCGAGCAGATGATTGGAGACCTCTTTGAGTGGGTCACACGCTCAAAGTCTGGCATGTCACATTTCTGTCTCCACTCTGCCTTTGTTGCCTCATTTGAGCCCAAGGACGTTTGTCATGCTCTTTCTGATGAGTCTTGGGTCAATACCATGCATGAGGAGTTAGAAAATTTCGAGAGAAACAAGGTCTGGTAGCTTGTTGAGCCTCCTCGAGGTCACAATGTCATTGGGACTAAGTGGGTGCTCAAGAACAAGCAGAGTGAGGATGGAGTTGTCATTCGAAAAAATGCTAGACTGGTAGCTTAGGGCTTCTCCCAGGTTGAGGGTCTAGATTTTGAGGAGATCTTTGCCCCTGTAGCTAGACTTGAGACCATTAGAATCCTGCTTGCCTTCGCAGCTTCTAAGGGTTTCAACCTTTACGAGATGGATGTCAAGAGTGATTTCCTCAATGGCTTTATTGAGGAAGAGGTCTATGTGAGACAGCCTCCAGGTTTCGAGAACTCCAAATATTCAAACCATGTCTACAAGCTTTCCAAAACTTTGTATGGACTTAAGCAGGCCTGTAGAGCTTGGTATGAGATCCACGCAAACGACCAACCATATCTTGCTTCTGCGCAAGCGTACGGAGGGGCGGTGGAGAACGGGATGATATGGCTGCGCGTTCTCCAGGGTGGATGCGGCGGTGGAGAAAGGGGTCACAGCGGCGGCGGATGGATGGATGGAAAGGCGCTGGAGGAGACAGGGATGCGTGAAGTGCAGTCGAGTCAGAATGTTTGGGCAGGAGTAAGCAGTGCAGAGGCAATTTGGTCCATAATAAAATACGGGGTAGAATACAGGGGCTGTATTTGCTAGAAGTAGGCTTAAAACGTCCGGCATATCTCTAAACATGCTCAGTCTACATTGGCGTATTTAGGAGAAGAAACTATGTAATGGCATTTCTCTAAATTGGATACTGTAGATCATATTTTCCCTTACTGAAATGGTCCATATATCGAACTTAAAATGTCGATTACTACCAGTCGGGTTAAAATATATAGAGCAACAGTGAAATTTCGCACCATCACATCTCCACGATCATAAACATTTTTCCCCAGTGCCTCCCAACCCCAAACGGTTGTGACATACACGGATTATGGATCAAAATTACGCACCGAATCAAAATGAAATGGTCATCACTAAGCAGCACACTCGGCCACAAGCATCCCTACAGAAAAATGGCTTTCATGTGTTTTTACATTGTTATAACTTACATATCTGCCCTTATATATAGAGAGGGGGAAGATGGAAAGAATTGAAAGATGAAAATAACTTGTGCAAAAGGGTAGCATGCAGTCGTGTTGATGAATGAAAATGAGTTATTATGGTTAGGTATACATCACGAGGGGGGAACGGTATGACAATGAAAGAAAATAGACCTACTGAAATGGGTCTCAAAAGCCATAAGACTGACTGACTTTGCATCATTTTGATTAAAAAAAGGATCGAAGTGCTTTTTCCGTGTTTTCTGACGTACTGAATTAGAGGATAGTGGAATGTACGTATAGATAGAATCAACTAAAGGTTCAATCCAGTTCACCCTTTCATAAAGTAGCTTCTCCAAACGATCTTTTAAGCTTAAAATTATATGTATCGTTCATATTGGTATCTTTATCATATGCTATCCTCTCAAAAACATATAAAAAACCATCAGCCATAGCCAAAAGAACAGAACCAAAATATACTACCCGAACTAAAAAAAATATTATAATTCCTAAACTTATAATACTAGGTGGACGTGAAGCTTAGGCTCCTGACAGCACCAGCGCGTTCTGTTCGACCGCCCAACGCAGATGGTGCTGGGTGACTTGGCATGGCAGTGGCAAACACAGGTATGAGTGATTGCTGTGAACTATATTTACGCTGAGAAAAATCTGACAGACCCTTTTACAAAGGGGTTAGCACGGAAAGCGATTTCTGTTGCTTCTACGAATATGGAAATGAGGCCCATATGAGTTACATCACAATGGTAACCTATACCTTCTTGATCGAAGATCCCGTAACTTAGGTAATAGAAAAAACAAATTGATGTTGTAACAAGAGAGTACATATTCATTGTACCCATGTCATAATAAACAATGTACTTTCAACTTTATAGAAGGTTGGCATAAAGTCTTAATGTATTATGTTGTTCAAATGAGGAAAAAGTATTAGCTCGCAGGATACCTAGAAAGAATACACCTACTTGAGCTTAACTGTATGGTCGTAGTTCACGAGAATGGGGCATTCTCTAGAAAGTTCATGAGCAGATAAGGGAGCATGACCATGTAATGCTCTGTTTATGCGTAGTTCATTGGCAGCCTAGTACTAGTTGAGATTTCAAGTGAAATCTGATCACTAAAACCTATGAATTCAAGATATAGTCCATTCATCAGCTGTGAGAAGATGAATATTGTTATTCTAGGTGCAAGTTCAACCCGTACGAGACTTACACTAAAAGACTGGTATATTAACAGTACTTCAGCATAATATCTTTGACATCTTTTTACTTCTTACTTTGGAATTTGTGGTGGATTGTTAGAAATTGACCCATATGAGCAATGCCAATTCCTTAATTCCAAAACATGCATGGTTTAGTATCATATTGCTAAAGCAAGGTGGAGGAGATCAATTTATAAGATGGAGTCATCACCACTCATTGAATATAGATAGAGATAGCATGAGGGGGGCTTTGGCTAATTACGCACACGCGCGTGCGTATTTTCACGTGAAAATCGCATGACTTGTGACTTACGCGCGTCGCGTACCGTGACGTGGCACGCCACTTGGCAGATCAAGTCCATCTTTATTTTTTTCGAACTGTGCACCACACTCTCTCTTGGTTTGAATAAGATTCAAATGTTTGAATTTGATGCTTTATTGGATTTTGATGACAAGCAGTTACCAGTGGGTAAATGACTAGTTAAATGTGTCAGCTATCAGTGCGTAAATGGCTGTTTAATTTTGTCAGTTCACAGTCTGTCTATATATATACACCTAGAGACGTCCAAAGTATATAGCTGATAATCTCTCTACCTCCATTTCTCATTTCTACGAACTTGTGTTGTTGTGCTGCGCCGTCTGAACCTCGTTGACTCTTCTTCACGGCATGCACAATGAAGAAGACGAGCGGTATCTCCAAGCCGATGCTATCATGAAGACCTGCATAGGGGCGGTAATAAGGTTTCTGGGAAGCACACATATGTACGACCGCTCGCTGCTCTGCTTCATCTACGCCCTGCACTGCTTCATGTTCTTCATTAAGCCTAACAGTAATTTGTTCGCGTGTTCGATTGACTTTGATATTATATTTTTCTTTGCGTATTTTTTGAAGTACAATAAGTAGTCTGCTGTTAGTTTTATGTTTGGCATTACTAGTTTTTTACTATATTTATCTTCTAGTAAAATTTAGAATTAAAATATTGTCCATATTACGAACAGGTATTAGGCAACAAGCCGTCCATCCAGGACGTGGTTAACGGAGTGGGCACATGGATGCATCCACCAAGCTAACATAGAGACTCGTATTTTATGAAGCACGAATGCTTTAATCACTGAACATATGTATGGTGTACTCAATCTTCTCGATATTCCTAATTACTCTCGCTCGCAGATTTTCATGCCGACACCATTTTCATTGTCATGTCTACGATGGCCTAAATGGTTATTGTGAAGGGTCAAGGACTAAAATGAGTTTGTTTTTCCTTTTTCTGGATCAGGAGGACTTTTTCCTTAATTAAGTCACTAGTTAATTACGTTGAATTTGATGAGTTCGTGCAGATGCAAAAGGCAAGCACAAGCAAAAATTTCCTGCATTTTTTTAGGAGAAACAACAGGAAAGGATCCAGCCTAGCCGTGTATATATGTATATAAAAAAAGAAAGGCTGTTGAACTGAAAGTTACAAGGCCATTAGGCTCAATAAATTATCCAAACTCGTGTAGCCAATTATGAATTGGAGATAATTCTTCTTTGCCCTATGGATGAAGACAAAACTCTGAAGATAAACATCCACTGTAGGATAGAAGGCAAATTATGCTAAAAAATAATTTTGTTTCTCACTGGCCAAATTCCTTCATCCCTCAGATGTGGAAGGTCCTAAAAATATACATTAACTGCGGTAAGATTATTTTTTTGGAACTGCGGCTTATCACATGATGAATGGGGTCATCGATTTTTCGATATATACAAATGATTCTACATTTTTTATCTACGAAAGAAACAGAATTCATCACAAATTCAGTTCATATCACCGATTTAAGTTTACAAGAGAAGCGATTGCAGATCTAGGAAGACAAAATCACCTAGTGCAGCAGCGACACGATCACTTATTTCTCTTGGAGTTAAGAAAACGAGCAGATGGGTCGCACTGCTGTCAGAGCTACAGATTACAGTACAAAATAGAAGCACCTGCTTCTCCATTGGGTCTCCAAATCCTTTTCCTGAGGCCTCCCAATCCCATGCGGTTGTGACATACACACGAGGCAAGACATGTTTCGCTTTTAATGGAAGCAGGATGGATTTATCGAGCCACTCCAGACACTAGGCACCAGAAGTATCGATCTAGCTCCCTCAAGAAACATTAGCTTCTGTGTGTTCCCTACTTTGGTAGTTCATCCCCTCTGCTGCACATTTAGACACTTTATTACATAGATGAGGATAACAAGTAAACAATTCCCATTACTCACTTCCAAAATCTGAATGGGCCGTTTGAGAACAGTGAAAAATCAAGGGCAACGGTTTTTTATCAAAAGAAACTTTTACCAACTGTATCATTTTCTTTTGTTCAAAAGCCTTTTTATTTCACTAGTCTTGCAAGCCAAAACGTTTCCTTTGCAACTTCAACCATAGCGATGTAATCTGCCTCAATTATAGACAACGCAATAATATACTAAATTGATGACTTCCAACAAATTAGTCCCCTGCCTAGAGTAAAAACGTACCTTATAGTAGACTTTCTATTGTCCAAATCACAAGCATAGTTTGAATCCATATATCCAACAACCAAAGAATATCCTTGATGTCTTTCAAAAATAATGCCATGACTTGTTGTCCCTCTCAAGTACTTGAATACCCACTTGACTACCTCCCAATGTCGCTTCCCTAGTTTAGCCATAAACTTGCTAACTTGACTTATAGCATGCGCTAAATCGAACCTTGTGCAAACCATTACATACATTAAGAAGCCAATTGCACTAGCATAAGGAATCTTCGCCATCTCAATAAATTCCTTATCTGATATTGGACAAAATTCAAAGGAGAGTTTAAAGTGATTTGTTAATGAAATACTTATTGGTTTGGCCTTGTTCATATCAAATCGTTCTAAAATCTTCTCAATATACTCCCGCTGAAATAATCACAGTTTTCTTGAGCTTCTGTCCTTGTGTATTTCTACGCCCAATATTTTCTTTGCTGCCCCTAAGTCTTTCATATCAAATTCCTGACTCAACAAAACCTTCAAGCCAATCACATCACTTATGTGCTTTGCAACAATTAGCATATCATCAACATACAATAGCAAAAAAAAACAAACCATCATTAAGATGTTGAATATAAGCACAACAGTCATACTCACATCATATGTTGCCAATTGTCATCATGTAGAAGTTAAAACGCTTGTACCACTGCTTTGGTGACTTTTTCAATCCATACAATGACTTCTTTAACATGCAAATCAAGTGCAGATTTTTCGTTTCAATGAACCATTCTGGTGGCTCCATATAGATTTGCTCATCAAGATCACCATATAAAAATTTCCAAGTGCAAATCCCAGCTGGCTAGCAATGCAAGAACTGTCCTAATAGATGTATGCCTCACAACCGAGGAGAATATCTCATCATAACCAATTCCCTTCTTTTGTTAATACCTTTTGCAACAACCGAGCCTTGAATCTTTTCTCTTCTTTTTATGGTACCACTGGATTCCTTTTGTATACCCACTTGCACCCAATTGCTTTCGCCCCTATGGAAAGATGTGCTAGCTCCGAAGTTCGATTCTTCTGAGACTCCATCTCTTCTGTCATCGTTGTCATCCATCTATCTTTTTTCTAGCTCGTAATTGCCTCCTAAAAACTAGTTGGACCATCAGTACTAATAAGAAGAGCAAAGGAAGCTTGGTCTTCATACCCGAATCTTGCTCTAATACCAATTGTTGGAACCGACGGCAACCCTAGCACCAGAGAAGAATCACAGTAAACACAAGAGCACATAAAAAAATACAAAGATTTGTTTATGAGGTTCAGCAATGCCTACATCCCTGGGAGCCGTATCACGGTAGCTCCGTCCGTATGAGGAGTTTCTCATCATGATTAGGGTTATAAGAAGTTGGTGATATATATTTATACTCCGGTTACATATTCATCTCGGACACCTAGTCCGTCCACGGGGGGCTTCGCCTCCTGCACCTCCCAGTCCACAATATTTTGTAACCCAACACAACTGTGTTTCCTTTTCTTGTAGGACTGTGTCCAGAAAAGCGATGCTCTACTTTTTCAAACACAACAGCTTCCTTTGCATATACGAGCCATACACAACAGTAGTATTAGTAGCCAAGCCACAGAATAAAACAGAAAGGCACTAGCACTACCATTCGTACTACTCACCAAAGACAGGTTCCAGATAGCTAATAGTCACCTAATCAGCTAATCTTCTGTGAATGACTATGTACTCTTTTTGCCTCCTTCCGGCTCTGAATGGCATCAGACAACTCATGAACAGCCAACGCTGTGCAGCCATCGGAAGGGAAGACGGTGGACAGCACCGTTATGTCCCTTCAGTGCTCTCTTTTGAAACTGTTATTTCATATTTCAGGGCCTAGAAAAGATCATAATAAAAAATGGACAAAAAATTAATCCTGACCATAGATGGTATTTTTTAAATAGCATGCAAAATTGTAACCTTCTTTCTTAATATATAAACAAGCAGGAAATAGCTTGCTCTTCAAAAATGAATCGGCTGTCTGTATACTAAAACATGGTTTGAAGACCTCGCCAGCTATATATGGATATTGACTGAGTAAAAGACCCTCAGAAATGGTCAGATTCTAAGTAGAGGAAATTTACAAGAGGTATGGTTCTATGCAGATGCTGCAGTGCAATGTCCATTACCAACTGAACAGTTCAGTTGAAACCGGAGTATAAATATATATCACCAACAGTATAAACTTATAACATCTTTTCCGAATGCCTCCCAACCGTATACAGTTGCGACATGGACACGTTACGCATTGCATTTTACATTGTATCAAACTTAATTAGTAATTAAGCACCGCCCACGACCACAAGCATCTATGCGTAACTAGCCCACTCACGAAACGTGGCTTTCTTGACTTTACATTTTAGTTTGCTATAGCTCATATATCCCTCCTCTCTTCTGCATTGAGATACTTATATACAAGGGAGAAAGAAAATAAACAAAAAGAGGATCGTAATTCATAACTTGTGCAGAAGGGTAGATGTTGTGTTCAGTGGCGAAGCCAGGATTAAAATTGAGGGTGGGCTGACATATTTATCGGACTAAACTAAGTTGACATAAATATAATATTATACTCTTATAGAATTTCAAATTTATACAGAAATTATACAGTTGGAGTCTTGCAGCCAAACAAGGAAAAACAAATAAATATAAAGCACGTACCTCGACAATAGAAAGCACATACCCGATAATATATAATTATTTTGCTATGAGTACGGAGTAGAAATAAATCACCTATGTATAAATCACCATTATAGCAAAATCCATAAATAAATCTATAAATCACCATTATAGCAAAATCTATAAATAAATTATTAGTCTAAAATCTAAACTCTAAAATACTAAATTGATAAAAAAAAGTATAGAAAAATTACTCTGAACTCCTGAATCCGTCGGCCGCCCCAATCCTCAATTCCCTGTTCGACACTTCGACTCAGGGGCGAAGCCAGGGGAGATCCATTCGCCACCAAGTAGAAGTCTCCCAAATCTGCAAGAAACAGAGATAAATATCCACCGTAGTGCAGCATTAGTGCTGATCTTTTTAAATAATACTTATTACACAGTGTCTGGGTACTAATCTAGAGTGAAAGCAAAGCAACCACCTACTACACTTGACAATCCCACACTGGACACTCGTCGGACATCAAGCCAACCGGCCGCACTCGGCAGTGGCACTCACGCAGGCTCGCAGCTCCGCCCCCTTTATCTTCGATTCGCCCGCACCCGCAGCACGGCAGCAGCGCAAATATTGCTCACTCCTCGCCTCGCTCCTCCCGTCCTCCGCTCCGCTCCGCCTCGCTCGGAGTCCGCCTCACGCCCTCGCCTCGCTCCTCTCCTCGGCTCCTCCGCCCCTCGCCTCGCTCGGAGTCGCCGCCTCGCCTCGCTCGGAGTCCGCCGTCCCAGACTCGCCGGTGGCGCCTCGACCCTCGCCGCCCTGGTCCGGCCCCTGCCCCGGCTCGGCCCCCTCGTCGCCCCTCTCCAACTCCTCTCGCCGGGTCGCCGCGGCGCCGCCAAATCTGGGCTGGGAAGTGAATCTCAATCTGTGAATCAGTGAATGTGCTTTGTGAATCTGTGTCTGCCGCCGCCTGGGAAGTGGATGTTTTTGTGGGCCAATAAGATAGTTTGCTGGGCCTCTTTAAGGGAAATGGGCTGCCACTTGAAGTTTAAGCTTGTGAATCTGTGAATTTGTTGCTTGTTGCTTGTTGGGCTTAAAGCCTCTGTGATTGTGTGATTGTCGCCGTCCGCCAACAGCTCGCCCGCCGGGGGGAGGGGGCGCTCGCCGGGGGGAGGTGAGGCTCGAGCCTTACTAAGCCTCCCCCTGGCTTCGCCCCTGGTTGTGTTGATTGTCAAGGATGAGTTATCGTTGTTAGGTCAACTGTAGAACTGATATGGCAACAAAGAGAGGTGAAAGATGTTTTTAATTTTTTTTAAGTATTCACTAATTCTTCACTCTAATAGTTATGAGAAGCTATGAAGATCAAAAACCCAAAATCCAAAATCTCTTGGTGAACAGCGATTTCAGCATGTGAACAATGCAAAAACTACACTATTTTAAATCCGAAAATTCACGAAACTTTTGATCAGTAGATCCAAAAGACTTCAAACTTGAACCAGAGCTAAATACCTTAAGAACTTATCCCAACCAAAAATCTTCAAAGAGCTTGAGAGAATTGAGATCTTTTGATTCGTAAAGTTCTACTGCATCTAAACCGAGCCAAAACTTAAAATTAAGCTAATTTTCAAATTAAAACTACAATCACTTTAAATTTGGTATGCACCTTCTCTAGAATGTCAGGACCTATCTAATCAACAATTAAAAAAAAATTATTGCCAAAGTTCTAACCTTTCTCTGTTTGAAGGAAGATTGCACAAAAAAAGGTCAAAAAAACCACAAAATGGTGAATATAACTTACTCGTGGGTGGATAATGACCAAGATGGCTCTAGATGTATTCCCGTATATCCAAATAAGTAAGAACACTAAAGAAATCAAAGTAGAAATAGCTGGATCAAGAAATCACTCGGCGAGGCAAAAAAGAGTAAAAATCAGGTTTCTTCGTAAACTTGCCAATCAAATGACTAGATATGTGGAGATTGAATTTTAGATATTATCTCCATCTTTTGCATATCCTTGGCACAATAAGAACAAGAAGGGAAGAGAAATGAGGAAAAACCAACCAAATTAAAAGCAAATCAATCAACACAAAAGAGATTTATGAAGATGAACAAATATTGATGTATTGCTACTTGGGAATAAAGGTTTTATAGCCACTCTACTTAGAGGAGAAAAGAGCACACCATAGCACTCAACTTCTTTCAAACTTTAACCCTAGAACTCATGAACACTTGGTCTCAAGAGAGAATGATTGGATGGTTAATTACAAGTCTCCATCCCAACCCGTTAAATAGATATGCTAGCCAGCCCCATCTAACATATAGTAAATACTATCCAAAGACAAAGAAATTATTTTTGGACATAAGTTCTTCAAAACTTGACCCATATTAGTAATAACATGTTCCATGCAACTTATAACCACTAACCTAGGTCACCACATCATCATATGACCCAAGCTTCCCAAAATCATCTGTTTCTACAACCTGTCTAGAAAAATATGCAAATTTACAAATTCTAAACTATTACTCCTACAAAATAACAATGGTTTATCACAATAAAACCATAAATCTTCTCACGTGGTCCCTCAATCTCCACCTTGATAAACCCATTGGGAATTTCTCAAAAATACAAGTAGAAAGTGGTTTTAGAAATTAGAGAGGAAATTTTGTAAATAAGGCTCAAAATGGTCGTAAGAGGAATGGAAAGACTGAAAATGATCATGTCAGATATAAATAGATTGAAGCTGCTGAAAATGGTATATTTTTCACAAAAAGCTTCAAATCTACCACGTAAATTGAGAAATCTCACTATAGGTCCCGTGAAAGAAAATTGTTCCATTTGATCTTGATCATGGTGAGAAAAGATCAAAAGATTAAGAGAATCATAGTAAAACATTGAATCTCTAACTTGCAAGATTTTGCACAAAAACTCCAAATCATGCACGAGATATACATTTTTACCAATCTTTCTCCCATTCGACGATGGAATTATCAAGATATATGGAAGAAGATAGGAATTAAATGAAGTGATTGTATTTTATTCATTTTTAGCATTAGAAGCCATGAAAATTATCTAAAGTGACTCTACAAGTATTACACCAATCTATATTTAATGAAGTAGCTATTTTAGATCATGGCAAACTATATATAGTAAAGCTAAATCCAAATAAGTAATAATATGAAATTAAATGGATTTTTAGTGTGTCAAGTTGCTCAAGATCATAGTTTAGCTAAAAATATCCAAAAATGAGCCAATCCATGTCCATAAACTAAATAAAACCAATAATTTACAATTGAGTCAATTTAGAATGCTACAAGTTCAATGTTGAAATCATTTTGCTTAAGCACTTGGAATTAAGCAAATTTAGCACTATTGAAATTTATTTTTATTTTTATCTTAACAACGCAAATTCTGGACTAGGAACCATCTACAACTGCCTCCTAAGGTTCAATAATTTTTTTCACAATTATTGTTTTTTTAGCCATATGCTAGATCTTAAGCTGTGCTATGGCCATCCCAAACAAGAAGCTTAAAAGAGTGGTAATAGTCAAAGCTCCATGTATTTATATTATAATGCACATGGCTGAATTTAAAATGCAATATAGTACAATGGATGAAAAAGAGTCAAACTCCCACTCAAAATAAGCTAAACAGACTAATAACTCCCAACTCTCCCCGTAAAGAAGCAAAAAGAGAAGAATCAAGAGTCTTAGTAAAAATATTCGTAACCTGCTGGTCAGACTCTACAAAGTGAAGTAAAACACACCATTCTCTACATGGTCTCTAAAGAAATGGTATCTAATATCAATGTGCTTGGTCCTAGAGTGTTGCACTAGGTTTTTAGTAATGTTTATGGCATTAGTATTGTCACAGCAAAGAGAAACACTATCTAAGGCCAACCTATAGTCTGCAGAGTAGATAAAATCCAAAGAGCTTGAGAACAGCTACTAGCAGCAGCTACATACACCACCTCAGCAATGGACTGTGCAATAGAGGACGGATTCTTAGATGACCAAGAGATAAGAGACGTGTCTGAGAAATGACAAGTGTTAGAAGTACTTTTCCTATCTACTCTATACCCCACAAAATCAGCATCAGAAAAGGCCCAATAGAGAGTGTAGAATTAGAATAATACTAGAATCTAAAATCAAAAGTGCCTTAAAGGTACTTGAAGATGTGACGAACTGCCTGATGATGTGAGGCATGAGGGGAAGCCTAAAATCTAGCACACAGATACACTACAAATTATATGTCCGGCCTCAATGCCATGAGGTAGATGAGAGAGCCGATCATGCTGTGGTACTCCTTTTGGTCCACGAACTCTCCATCCTCATTAGGATCTAGCACAGTAGAGGTGGCAATGGAAGTAAATGGTGAGCCAAGTTGCACAATTGGTTTTTCATTTCTCATGTAAAGCATATATCACCAGAAAAGAAGTCATTTATGCCTTGGAATTGGCATTAGTGAAGAATGATATACAAATTCACTTCTAAGGCACATGATAAGTAAGAATGATATAATCCAATATGAGAGGTAGGCAATAAAAATTCAATGCTCACATAGGTATAAACAACAATTTTGAGTATGAATATGAATGTATAAAGCATGGTAATGAGCAAAACAAGAATGCTACATGCTAGAGAGATAAATAAAGCTATATACATACATACATACATACATACATACATACATACATACATACATACATACATACATACATACATACATACATACATACATACATACATACATACATACATACATACATACATACATACATACATACATACATACATACATACATGGTTGTCAATGAAGCAAATGAGCAATAAGACATATAGCATGGCAAGCACACAATCAAGGATAAAACATACAATAAATGCTATGTCAATGCTTATATATCCATAATTAACAATACACATGTATTATCAACACCATGTAAGCATAAAATATGTCATTGAACAAAACATGTATAAATTATGGTAACATAAATAAAGAGTAAGATATACTAACATGGATGTCTAATGCATATACGGATAAGTAGAGCAAGATATCACAAAAATGTGATAGTATATATATCAAGATAACACATACTCACAATGCCAAAGTCAAGCTCATGCATACATAATAATCATGATCAAAATTCTAGCCTATACGCATATGCGCAGGCAAAAACATGACAAATGATGAAACTAGAATAGCACATACTAATGATAGTATGGAAAATCTCATGTATCCATAATTGATATACCACAATACCAGGTATATAGAAAATATGACATTGAATAAATCATGCAAATAGATGGCACAATGATATCAAACAAGCACACAAATATATGAAACACAAACAAGAGCATGATGTAGGATATTGCAAGAATAACACATGTTCATGAGAATAAAACTCATATATCCATAAAACATGAACAATTAGTTAACTTATGGATATCCAAGCAAAATATACATAGAAACATGATAAGAATGCAATATGAGTAGTACATGTCAATATGATACAAGTAAACACATGGATAAGCATAACATGCCAATTATGATCAAACATAAATATAAGGACATGAAGGTATAGGATATCTCATAAAGTAGTTAGAAATGTTAAACGTGAAAGTACATGCCTCTTGGAGGCTATCAAAGGAGTGAAGAACCATCAAGTGTTCCAATCACGGATGAAGTAAAAGACCATAACCCAATCAAGCTCATGTTCTCCATCCCACGTTCTGATACCTACATATGGGAAGAACAAGATGTCTGAATCTTGGATCCCGAAGGGTTAGTAAACAACTAGATGGGAATCCAGTACTGAGGCACATGATATCTAGGAACAACAGTAGAAATTGAATAAAATACTTAGCAAGATAATCATGATAATGCACACATGACCCACCTAGCCCTCTCCAAATTGACCTACCAAAACGCCAGCACTCCTGCTAACTAGACGCTACTCGTGGTCTACTATCATGATATCCTAATCCAAAACGCTGCCTAGAACCACCAAAGAAATCAAAGAAGTCATCTACAAATCTCGGCCTATGTCTAGTAGGAAAAATAGGGTGCCTAACTCTAGAGACACTCATGGGTGAAGAAGCTCCTCTAATGGATATCAAAGCATGCACACTTTTCTTCCTCTCAACCTTTGGCTCTACGGAAGCAGAAGTCAACTATGTGGCCATCCTTCTTGTAGAAGGTGCAATAGTACTTGACTTTTTCAGGGGTCTGACCTACTGAAGTAGAAGCATATGTCTTGCTTGAAGGGGTTTGGGCAAAACCTATAAATCTAAAGACAATCTTAGATGGCTCAGGGAGTTCTACCTCAAACTTTTCACTCTCAACAACTCTCACAACTATAGGTGGGTGGTTGTTGGAATGCTCTAAGAAACTGAATTTTAAGCCTCTTTTCTTCACACGCACCATAGACTGGTCAAGAATCATGTTGAGGTTCTTCTTCCCACTAGAAAATCTTTGAAGGTCTTTTTGAGGTAGTCATTTTCTTGGGTTAGGTTCTCACATGTGGCACATATTTATTTTGGTTACCATAGCATGTCTCTCTTTAGGATAGCTACCTCAAGTTTTAAAACCTCATAAGACACACAAGAATATTATCGAATCCTATCCAACTGCTTTTCAAACTTGACTCTAAACACCGCATGCATCTCATCTAAATCAGCCCCAATTTTAATACAAAAAGCACAAGAAATGGAATCAATAATATTCTTAAATGCAGTCAGGGACATGGATTTTTCAATTTTAGATTTCTCCTCTAGTATCTTGTTAAGAGCAATATACTCAATTGTGAATTTAGAATAGTTTTCACAAGAAGCTATCCTAGAATGAGGAACCATTTCAGTCATTTCTTTCAATTTAATTTTACCATACTCACAATAAAAGCAAGTATGATCATGATCAAATTTATACAATTACTTAGTAGCACTATCCAATTTTAATTCAAGCAAGACACAATTTGAGTAAGATGAAGGGATGGCATCAATAGAAATCACATTTTGAGAGACCATGTGGTCGTGACCCCATGAGACTGATGAGTAATTGACACGCGGTTTGGTTAGAGTGAGTTTGGTTTGGGTGGTTTGGACCAAGTCGTTGCGTGGTGCAACAGGCTCGGTCAGTTTGGTCAAACTTGGTCGTATGGACTTAGAATGCATATTCTAACGATTCGACAGGTTTGGACTTCATCATGGGTAAGCATAATGTTGGTTTACGCTTTCATGTATCGAGCGGTGCTATTTGACGTGTTTCTTGCCTGTGTGGTTGCAGGACATCGAGTGGAGTCGTGGCGAGACATGGAGGACCGGACTAGGCGCAGGTGGCGCTGAGGTCAGAACGGTCGGGATGTGTCGAAGACGACGTGGACTCGAGGTGGAGTCGTGGCGAGGCACGGTGGACCGGACTAGGCGCAGGTGGCGCTGAGGTCAGAATGGTCTAGGTGTGCTGAAGACGGCGAAGCCGCGTGGCTTGCAGGACAAGGAGCGCAGAAGCTTCTCGGAAGGTGCAGGAGGGGTGAATCGGGAAATTCGCAAGGCTGCACAAGCGGGAGCGGGCTCTGTTGGATTTAGCCGGCGTAACGGGTTGGAGACCCGTTAGCCATGGGCTATAAAAGGAGAGGTGGGGCTGCATGCCTCCTCATGGATTTTAGGGTTTACTTTAGTCAAAATAGGCTTTAGAGGGTTGTTTTGGCTTTAGTCTTTAGTGGTTGGGGGAGACAGAGGTTCTGTGGCTTTGTTCCCTTCGTTCATCCTCTCTCAAGCATGTAGTGTGTGTGTGTGTTCTTGGCTTAGGGAGAGGGAGAGGAGAGGATGAGGAGAGGGATTGAGTAAAGAATCCATGTAATCATTCATCTGGTTCTGATGTCCATGCGTATGGGGACGTAGATCCTTGTAATCTTTGAATGAATGGAATGAAATCTGAAGTTTCTCCCGTGCACTCTGTTCTTGCTTCGATGCCTCTGTTATTGATTTCTTGATTTTGAGTTTTCTTGTTGTTTCTTGTTGGGAAGGCCCAAAATGGGTTGCTCTTTGATGGGATGGTACCTCAAGGTCATTTGATCGTTTTCCCGAAGAGCAAACTTCGTTTTAATCTCAGATTTGGGTTTTGGCTCTTCCCTGTTCTTGTTTCCCTCTTCTAGGGTTTTGGTGATTTCTTGTTTCCCTTGAGGTTTTGGGCTGAGTTTGGGCATGTAGAGTCCTATGGCTATTGCTAACATTTCTGCAAAATCTCTTGGCCATAGGATCAAAGGTTTGGAAGCAATTTGATTTTTTTGGCTCGGGTCGTGCAAGAATTCAGATTTTTATTCCATAATCTGAAATTCCTGTTTCTCGGTTTGTTTCTCTTGTTTCTCAGGGTCCCCTTACTATTTGGTACGTTGTAGTAAGGCTTTGGATCAAAGAGATTGAGAGCAATCCCTCATTTTAGCCAAAAATCTGAAGTTCCATTTCCTTCAGCCTGAAACCCTGCTGTCTGCCTGTTGTGCGGTACTACCGCCCGAGCTGCGGTACTACCGCTTGGTTCACTCCGGTACTACCGCGAGCAGTAGATTTCTAAGCTTCAGCGTTTATCTTTTCTTGCTTGTGCGGTACTAACCCCGGTACTACCGCTCAAGCGGTACTACCGCGGATAGCACTCCGGTACTACCGCTTGAGGCCAGAATTTTCCCGAATTGATTTTTCTCGCTTGCTGGTCTTTGGATTTGTCTTTTTCCTGCTGTTGTGTCTTCTTGTGAACACTGGTCTTCCTCCTTCATAGCTCCCATAGCTATTGGAGAAGAAGATACTTGTTGACGGGGATTTTTAAAGATCGACATTCACCCCCCCTCTGTCGCCATTTCGGTCCAACAATTGGTATCAGAGCCGGTTAGCTCTTTTCAATAGATCCTAACCAGTCTCAAGAGCCATGGCGACGGACAAGTACTCAACCAAGCCTCCCGTCTTTGATGGCCTGGATTACCCCTTCTGGAAGAGCCGAATGGAAACATACATCCAGGCTCAGGGGTATGCCATTTGGCGGAAGGTGAATGTCAGATTTGTTGTTCCTGCTGATGAGAACATTAATGCTAGAAATATGCATGATATTGAGGCAAACGCTAAGGCAAGGAACATCATAATCCAGGGCTTGAGTCGTAGTGAGTTTGACCGCATATCTCATCTTTCGTCCGCCTTCGATATTTGGGAGACCCTCGATGCTTACCATGAGGGCACCACCCAGATAAAGACGGTGAGACAGGACCAGTTCAAGCGAGATTACAACAAGTTTGAAATGCTCGCTGGCGAGTCCCTTGATGAGTGTTTTGCGCGTTTTCACAAGATTCTAAGCAACCTCCGAGTGGTCGGTCTCACATACCCCGACTCGGATAACGCTCGACAAATGCTCGCTGCACTCGACCTTCGTGTTTGGGAGATGAAGGTGACTACCATCAAGGACACTACGGACCTCTCGACTTTGACTCTTGATGTGCTGTACTCGCGTCTCAAGACTCACGAGATTGACATTGTCTCTCGCAAGTCGAAGTCACAGTCGATGACTCTAGTCACAGATCCCAGCTCGGCTTCTGGTCCCTCTTCTGATTCTTCTAGCGGTTTCTCCCTTGCTGCTCTATGTGACATAACTGATGATCAGTTAGAGCAGCTTGCGGATGATCAGCTGGCCCTCCTTGCTCAAAGATTCTCCCATGCTTACAAGGGGAGGAGGGACAGAAAGAGAGGAGGACCCGTGATTTGCTTCGAGTGTGGTGGCCCCAACCACATTCGGGCAAACTGCCCCAAGCTGGAGAAGGGCAAGAACGACTACGGCGGTTCGGGCAAGATCGACTACACCGACAAGAACCGCAACAAGAAGCCTCCAGCTCAGACGCCGGGAAAGAAGAAGTTCCGCAACTTTGGCAAAGCCAAGAACCTCTTCCACCGCGTCCTCACCGCTTTCGACGACCTCGACCTCAGCGAGGTGGAGGGATGGAGCGACAACGACGGGACGGGTGACCTAGAGCCCAAGTGATGAGGACATCACTTCTTCGGTTACACACAACACTCCTCCACTTGACATTCAAGGACCAATCACTAGAGCTCGCGCCCGACAATTGAATTTACAGGTGAGCTCGTTCCTAAGTACTTCTTTTTGTTCATTTGAGAATAGATTGCTACCTAATGATTTAATTATGATTAGGAACCATGGAGAGGACCTGGAAGTACTTGGAGAAGGGCTACGGGGCGCACAAGTCCAGCAAGGACGGTCGAATCATGTTGGAGGCCCAACTCAAACCGACTTCGAATCCAATTCGGAGTCCAGGACCAGTCCGCACTAAAACGGACGCCCAGATCGCATCCGGACTCCGTTTTGGACGTTCTACATATGTATGGAAAGCTGAGAAGACCACCTTTCCAATGGCTTTGGTCCCATGTCAAAATTCCTTCTGAGTCAACAGGAATCGTCGAAACAAGTGGGCGTTCAGAATCTGTCAGGGTGCTGCGCCACCGTCTTTTGGGCCGATCGGCTTTGTATCGTGTTGGAGCCCATTAGGGGCGCGTCCAGGGGTTTTGCACGCCCCTAACTCCTTTATATCCAGCCGCCACCCCCACCATGAGGGTTTGGGTTTTGCTTAGATTGATTTGTCTTTGAACAGATTCGCCGTTCATCGGTTTGTGAGACCCCAACTTTCGAGTGCTAAATCTATCCATCTGCAATTCAGTTGTGTTCTTCCTTGTTCTTGCTTGTGTTCTTCGATTCGCAGGCGAGGATTAGCCTTCTTGGCGAGGTCAACCGGGCTGCGCACGGTTGATAACCTGAGGAGACGTGGTGCTGCGATTGCGGGGTTCGGAACGTGTCGTTCGGAAGCCGGATCGATTTGTGTCGCGCCTCCACCAAATCGAACTTACCCAGAACCTGTTGGAAGATCGGGACCCCGTGCCCATCAAGTGGTATCAGAGCTTCAGGTGTTCCTTCAGGTTCGAGTTTACCCTACCTTTGTTGTTTCGTTTTCATCCTAGAGTCCACGAAAAAGCCCCACAAAAAGAATTAATTCCGCTGTCCAAACCCCGTTGTGCCTTTCAATCTGTTAGTTTTGGTTTGCTAAATTGAATTTGTGTTCATATTAGCGTTGTCTAGTTGCTGGTCACATCCTTGTTCCATTAAAAATCCAAACAAAAGAAAAATTCCCCACCCCAAACCCTAATTTCCAATTTCGGCTGATTTCTCCTTTCTCTGCAGCCGCCACCAAAAACATCATATCTTTTGATTCCGAGATTAGTTTTGAGTGAGACCACCGCCATTAGATTCAAAAATTCCTTATCCTTCTATCTGTAAAATTTCACGTCATTCCAGCAAGGCCGTTAAGAGATATGTGCGGTGAAAGTTGACCCAATTATCTGTTTTGAATCTGCAACAGTCAGCAGTTGTGATTTTTGTGCGAATTTCTGTGTCGGGATTCAGAAGTTGTCCCCAAAAGAAAATATGTAGAAAAAGCCGTCAGAAAACAGAAAAAAAAAGAATCAGTGAAAAAAAGGCATCTGACAAAAAGTTACGGTCAAAATACCGACGTGCTGTCCAGTGGACATAAATCTTCAGTTTTCAGTTTTGAGTCAATCCTTGTGTTCTTCAATTCCAAATTGCATTGGATTGAATTATCTTGTATTTACCACTCCTACACATTGCCATACATTTGATTTTAGCCTTATTCCATTCTTGGTTGATCAGCAACATAGGCTAAGTGCTAGATACGGACTATAATTCAATTCTATGCAATTCTGAAATTAACTGATTGTTCTCCATTGCTACCATATTGTGCCTTCCAAGCTACACCTACTCTTGATCAGCACAGTTTTGACCCTTGCAATCGTACCCACGCTCGACATGGTTTCACGAACCAGCCACCGGTTGTACCACCTGCTGCTTTGGTAAGAACACTTGTAAGAGCTTGGTAAGACACTTCCTTTGCGGATTTCCACTGCCTTCCTTTCTAGTTGATAGGGATAATCCTTTTGTTTTCCCTGTGTTTCCACTAACCATGGCAGGAGACGAAGGGGATGAGACACCGGTCGATTTCAACGAGTGTATTAGTCGCGGCCAGCTACAAGCTGCGCTCGACAAACAAAATGCTTCACTCGGCGCGAGAATGGACACCATCGTCGCCGCCATTGCCAAGTTGAACACCACGGAAGGCATTGAGCGGGTGGAGCGGCGTTTGGCTGACCTCACTGGTCGGATGGACACATTGGAGGCACACCTGCCACCTGTCAATGACGGCCATCGTCGTGATGATGACACAGTGTATGATGCGGATGGCAACATTGATCAGCCGGCGACACAAGATGCACAACTACGTCGGCGTCTTCAGCAAAACCGACAGGTTATGGGAGGTAATAACCAGAACCGTCATGGTAACGACGACCCTTTTGCTAAAGTCAAGTTTACCATTCCATCTTTTGCTGGTCTTTATGATGCTGATATATATCTTGATTGGGAGATGACGGTAGAGCAGAAGTTTAATTCTCACTTGGTTCCTGAACAACATAGAGTTAGACAAGCTACTAGTGAGTTTAAGGACTTTGCTATTATATGGTGGAATGATATGGGTACCATGCGCTTACAACCTGATACATGGAAGCGGTTAAAAGAAGCTATGCGTGCTAGATTTGTTCCTCCTGCTTTTAAACATGAAATGCATAAGAAATTGCAGTGCTTAGACCAAGGTAATAAATCTGTTGAGGAATATTATCAAGAAATACAAATAGGCATGTTGCGTTGTAATGTTGTAGAAGATGAGGAGGATAAGATTTGTCGTTTTTACGGGGGGTTACGGCGTGAAATTCAGGACATTGTTTATTATAAAGATTTTACTACTGTCAACCAGTTGTTCCAGCTTGCTATGCTTGCAGAAAAAGAATTGCAGGGTAGGCAACAAAGGACAAGGAGCAACTTTGGAGGTACGTCTACATCGAGATCAACGCCTGGGCAAGCCAAGATAGCCCCACCTCCTATTTGTCGAGCTGTTGCCCCCTCTGTGAGTAGGGCGCGTTCAGCAGCACTGCCGCCACCAACACGCGCACCCGAGACGAGCAAATCTACTAGTGTGCAAGCACCAGCACAGAGCTCTTCATCGGTTGCTTCCACGGGCCGTACGACGGGCATTGTGTGCCACCGTTGTAAAGGGATGGGCCACGTCATGAGAGATTGCACAAGTCAGCGGGCGTACATTGCGACAGAAGATGGTGGTTATGTAAGTGCTAGTGATGTTGAGGATGAATATGCTCTTGCAGCTAACCTTGCAGGTAATGGTGATGATCATGAGAACAAACCTGTGTTTGTGCCATTTTCTGTGACTAACAACTTGCAGGTAGTTAAGAACCATGCCAAAGAAGAGCATGAGCTGATTGAATCACTGACCCTATTGGTTGAGAATGAAGATAAGGAGATGAATGCACTTACATCATCTGAGGAGAGCCAAAAAGGTAAAGAACATGGTACTATCATCGCTCACGGTATTGATTTGGTGCCACAACAAGACATAGAGCAACCTTGTGAGTATATACCTGCTGTAGTGCAATCTTTTGATATTCCTTGTGTTGACTTAAATAAACCATGTGCTGATCTAAATTCTCATAATTTTGCACATATTAAATTAATAACACATAAAGAAGTTTTGACTAGAATTTCTCCTGCTAATTCATTGTGTTACATCATGTTGGATCTACCTATGAAATTGTCACATGCTATGGAGAAAGTTTCTGAACTTGCATGTTCAAAATTCTTATTTAGTACCTACACCCCTGGATATAAGTTTAATTTGATTGGAGATTATGGTGTGGAAAATCAATTTCTTGTATATCGAATATGCATAACTTGCGATCACATGGATGAATTGAAACTTGTTGTTTGGGACAACAATTCTTGTATGCTGAATCATGTTGAATGTGAGAGGGAAGTAAAATTTAGTACTCATTCAATGCCTATGTGTTCATCTCTTTTTGCACCATCTAGTATAGACAATCTGAATAAAGATGATGAATTATGGCAGAACATACAAAGCTCTTCACTCTTACTAGATGAATTTGCTATTGTTCGATTGAGATATAATTATATAGATGAACTTTGCTTGATTCCAAAAGTTGTAGTTTTGCCCATGTGTGCCACCACTACAAGTTTACAAATTCAAAGATTTGAATTGCATAAATGCTTCACTTACATTTGTAAAACAAGTTGCAATAATTACTGTGTGAGAAATTTTGAATTGCTCATTAACAAATATGATTACTCTTGGGTTAATAATACAACGAGTTTTTATGATCATTGCTGTTTTATAGCATTAATTGTGCAACAACGAAGAACGGTTAAAACGGATGATATATACATATACCATGCATACACCTTTAACATTTCAGATTTGAAGCCATACTTGGGAGAGGAAGATGAGACCGAGTTGAGGACAACTCCGCTTCAAGAGGGGGAGGATGATGAGGACATCACTTCTTCGGTTACACACAACACTCCTCCACTTGACATTCAAGGACCAATCACTAGAGCTCGCGCCCGACAATTGAATTTACAGGTGAGCTCGTTCCTAAGTACTTCTTTTTGTTCATTTGAGAATAGATTGCTACCTAATGATTTAATTATGATTAGGAACCATGGAGAGGACCTGGAAGTACTTGGAGAAGGGCTACGGGGCGCACAAGTCCAGCAAGGACGGTCGAATCATGTTGGAGGCCCAACTCAAACCGACTTCGAATCCAATTCGGAGTCCAGGACCAGTCCGCACTAAAACGGACGCCCAGATCGCATCCGGACTCCGTTTTGGACGTTCTACATATGTATGGAAAGCTGAGAAGACCACCTTTCCAATGGCTTTGGTCCCATGTCAAAATTCCTTCTGAGTCAACAGGAATCGTCGAAACAAGTGGGCGTTCAGAATCTGTCAGGGTGCTGCGCCACCGTCTTTTGGGCCGATCGGCTTTGTATCGTGTTGGAGCCCATTAGGGGCGCGTCCAGGGGTTTTGCACGCCCCTAACTCCTTTATATCCAGCCGCCACCCCCACCATGAGGGTTTGGGTTTTGCTTAGATTGATTTGTCTTTGAACAGATTCGCCGTTCATCGGTTTGTGAGACCCCAACTTTCGAGTGCTAAATCTATCCATCTGCAATTCAGTTGTGTTCTTCCTTGTTCTTGCTTGTGTTCTTCGATTCGCAGGCGAGGATTAGCCTTCTTGGCGAGGTCAACCGGGCTGCGCACGGTTGATAACCTGAGGAGACGTGGTGCTGCGATTGCGGGGTTCGGAACGTGTCGTTCGGAAGCCGGATCGATTTGTGTCGCGCCTCCACCAAATCGAACTTACCCAGAACCTGTTGGAAGATCGGGACCCCGTGCCCATCACCAAGGATGGCGGCGACGACTTCTCCGCCATGTGCTTCATGGCCCTGGAGGGCGAACTGAGCGACAGCGAGCTGTACTCCGACTCGGACGAGGTATGCCCCACCTACGACCAGCTCAACCATGATTTTCTTAAGCTAGGTGGTTTTCATGCTAGAGCTAGGGCTAGGTGTACTGAGTTAGAGAAGGAAGTAGATAGACTATCACGGGAGCTTACTTCACTTACATCTGCTCCCTCCCGTGATGATTGTGATACTTGTTGTGCTCTGTTGGGTGACATGGAGAAACCAAGGACCTCGCATGATAGTGTGTCCTCCGAGCTTGATATTGTTAAGGTGGAGAATGTAGTCTGCTTGCTGAGTTAGAGTTGAGTAGGATGGCTGTTACCCTACTTACTACTGATGAGACTACTTCTTCCACCTCATGTGAGGTTAAGGACATTGCTGCTAGAGGACGTTATGCCATGCTCCTTGATCTGCCCGAGTCTTGTGAAAATTGCAATAACTTGAAGATGAACCTAAAATGGGCAGATCATAAAATTGCTGAACTACAAGCTTCTTTGCTTGAGTCGATTGATTCATGCTTGAACTGTCCTAAGTTAACTGCTGAACTTGAAGCTGTCTCCAAACAGTTTCAAGAAATGATTGATCATGATAGGAAGTTGGCTCAGTATGCTTCTAAGGACCCTGTTAGCTCACCATGCATTAATTGTAACAAACTAAAATCTGACTTGGTTGCATTGGATGAGAAATGTGTGAAGCTAACTAAGGACCTACTAGAGAAGCCACCATCTGCTTGTATTGTCTGTGCTGAGAAGGGGGAGAAGCCCCAGGGTAAGGTTGAGATGCTTAGCGACGTGAACCAACTGGCTAGCAGTAGGACTGTCCCTTCAGAGTCGGCTGTGCGTGCACAAGCCATTCTTCCCTCTGCTGTTGGTTCTTACTCTGCTCCCTTACCTTCTGCTATCTCTTCTTCCCCCTGCTCTTCTTGCACCTCTCTCTTCCGGGAGTGTCAGTATCTTATGAACACTCTCGAGAGATTTGTAGGCGGCAAGAAGAAGCTCAATCTTATTCTAGACCAATCTAAGATCTGCAGATTTAATCAGGGTCTAGGATATGACTTTTATGAGGACATGAGAAAGCATCCACCTGCTGTGCTCAGACCCATAGCACCAGGTGTGATCGAGACTGAGCCCAGGACCAAGAAAGTCCATTTCAAGTCAGCGGGCTATGTCCAGGGGATTTCTGACAATAAAGTGATTTCACCTGCTGCTTCAGCCTCTCAGAAGGCGAAGTCTCCCCGTGCTGCTTATACCTCTTAGAAGGTGAGGTATCACTGCACCTTCTGTCAGAAGGATGGACACACAGTTGATCGATGCTTCAGGCGCGCCAAGATCGCGCGTAGAGACCGTGTTGAGTCTCTTAGGCGCATTCAGGGTCGGCCCCAGACCTTGAGTGCACCTAAGACCAACACGAGGTCTAGGACTGTTGAGTCTGGGTTTGGGCAGTATCGAGGACTCGATTTTACTGAGTTTTCTGGTTTTCATCCTCGATACGCTCCTGGTCGTGACTTCCGCCGTCCTGAGGGTAGATCTCGAGATAGCTACCCGCGGCGTGTTCAGCGTGTTGCAGGTGCTCCGACTCGCTCCCTCGTAGCAGTCGGACCCAGCAACAGCTTCAGGTCTGCTCTTAGACCTTCTGCTTTGAGTGACAGAGAGCGTAGGGTAGATAAAGGTCAGTCGTGCTTGACTACTTCATCTGCTCCACGTGTTACTCAGTATTGGGTGCCAAAATCATTGTTGATTTACCCCAGTACTGAGACTTTACTCTCTTGTTGACTCAGGATCACCGGGCAGGGAAAGGAAAGGTTTGGCTCGTAGACTCCGGGTGTTCACGACACATGACCGGAGATTCCTGTTGGTTTTCTTCCCTTGCCCGTGCTCCAGGTGATGAGAAGATCACCTTCGGAGATGCTTCATCTGGGCGCATCATCGCCAAAGGTACAGTGCGCGTTAATGACTCTTTCATTCTGAAAGATGTTGCCTTGGTTAGTAAGCTGCAGTACAATTTACTTTCAGTTTCTCAGCTTACCGATGACGGTTTCGAGGTGAGCTTTAAGAAAAACAATTGCAAAATTCTTGATCCTTCGGGTAGTCTGGTTTGCGGGATTTCTCCTTATGGGAGGATCTTTCGTGCTGAGTTTTCTGAGTCTTCTGGCGATCCTCTCAGGTGTTTAGTTACTTCTGAGTCCCGCGACCTCTCTTTCTGGCATAGGAGACTTGGTCATATTGGATTGACCATTTGACCCGAGTTAGCGGCCACGATCTCATTCGTGGTCTGCCGAAACTCAAGATGGTCAAAGATCTTGTTTGCGCTCCATGCCGGCACGGCAAGATGGTTGCCGCTTCTCATCCTCCGGTCACAGTTACTATGACCGATGCACCAGGACAGCTGCTCCATATGGATACAGTTGGACCAGCTCGAGTGCAGTCAGTAGGAGGGAAGTGGTATGTTCTTGTCGTGGTCGATGACTTCTCGAGGTTTTCTTGGGTGTTTTTCTTAGCCTCGAAAGATGATACGTTTACCCATTCCTGATGTCTTTTCGGTAGGCTTTCTGTAGAGCTCCCAGGTGCCTTACGAGCGATCCGCGGTGACAATGGCACGGAGTTCAAGAATTCCTACTTTGAGAGTTTTCTGTGGTGAGTCAGGTGTAGAGCACCAGTTCTCTTCTCCATACGTCCCTCAGCAGAATGGCGTTGTGGAGAGGAAGAATCGTACCATGGTCGAGATGGCCAGGACGATGCTTGATGAGTACTCTACACCGAGGAAGTTTTGGGCTGAAGCCATTGCGACCGCGTGCCATGTTTCAAATCGAGTTTTTCTTCGGGCACACCTGCACCGTACTTCTTATGAGCTGAGATACGGGCGAAAGCCCAGCGTCTCTCATTTTCGTGTGTTTGGTTGCAAGTGCTTTATTCTGAAGTCTGGGAACCTAGACAAGTTCGAGTCACGTTCCTGTGACGGTATCTTTCTAGGCTACTCAACTTCTTCGTGAGCTTATAGGGTCTGGAACTGCGAGTCTAGCAAGTTGGTAGAGACCTGCGAGGTGACCTTTGACAAGGCCAGTCCGGGGACTAGGCCAGATATCTCAGGTTATTTAGAGCAGTCCGAGACCATCTTTGTGGATGATGAGGACGATGGAGACGATGGTTGTTTACCTGATCCAGCTCCTCATCCTCCCTTTGAGATGCCTTCTTCCACGGCACCTCGAGGTGATTAGCCCTTGCCCACTGCTTCCTCCGGAGCTAGTGGCTCTGTTCCTGCCTTGTCTGCACACGAGGTAGAGGCCACTTCTTCATCTCATCCCGGACCTCCACGTCATATCCAGAAAAACCATCCTTCCGAGCAGATCATTGGAGACCTTTTCAAGCGCGTCACTCGCTCAAAATCTGGCTTATCTCAATTCTGTCTCCATTCTGCCTTCATTGCCTCCTTTGAGCCCAAGGACGTTTGTCATGCTCTTTCTGATGAGTCTTGGGTTAATGCCATGCATGAGGAGCTAGACAATTTCGAGAGGAACAAGGTCTGGTCGCTTGTCGAGCCCCCGCGAGGTCACAATGTTATTGGGACTAAGTGGGTGTTCAAGAACAAGCAGAGCGAGGATGGAGTGGTTATTCGGAACAAGGCTAGACTGGTAGCTCAGGGGTTCTCCCAGGTTGAGGGTCTAGATTTTGAGGAGACCTTTGCCCCTGTAGCTAGACTTGAAGCCATTAGAATCCTGCTTGCCTTTGCAGCTTCTAAGGGCTTCAAGCTTTACCAGATGGACGTCAAGAGGGCCTTTCTCAATGGCGTTATTGAGGAAGAGGTCTACGTCCGACAGCCTCCTGGTTTCGAAAACCCCAAATACCCAAACCATGTCTTCAAGCTTTCCAAAGCTTTGTATGGACTTAAGCAAGCCCCTCGAGCTTGGTATGAGAGGCTTAAGTCCTACTTGCTAAGTCATGGTTTTGAGATGGGTAAAGTAGACAAGACCTTGTTCATCCGCCGGCATGGCTCTGATCTTCTGCTCGTCCAGATTTATGTGGATGACATCATCTTTGGCGGCTCTTCCCATACTCTGGTTTCACAGTTCTCGGATGTCATGAGCACCGAGTTTGAGATGAGTATGATGGGTGAGTTGACCTTCTTCCTTGGCTTCCAGATCAAGCAGACTTGGGAGGGTACCTTCTTGCATCAAGGCAAGTACACTCGCGACCTCCTGAGACGCTTCGACATGAGTGATGGTAAGCCGGTGTCAACTCCGATGGCTTCTACAGCCTATCTTGACCCAGATGAGGATGGCGAGCCAGTTGATCAGAAAGAGTACAGAAGTATGATCGGCTATCTTATTTACCTCACTGCCTCGAGACCAGACATACACTTCTCCGTGTGTCTGTGTGCTCGTTTTCAGGCTTCTCCTCGCGTATCTCACTGCCAGGCGGTGAAGCGCATCTTTCGGTACCTACGAGCTACCATTGACTATGGTATCTGGTACTCTTCCTCATCCTGTCTTTCCTTGAGAGCTTTTTCTGATGCAGACTTTGCCGGCTGTAGGATAGATAGGAAGAGCACTTCTGGCACTTGCCAATTCATTGGCACTTCTCTCGTCTCTTGGTCGTCTAGGAAGCAGTCCGGTGTTGCACAGTCCACCGCAGAGGCCTAGTACGTTGCTGCAGCCAGTTGCTGTAGCCAAGTGCTTTGGATGGCTTCGACCCTGCGGGACTTTGGGTTAGTCATAGACAGTGTTCCACTCTTCTGTGATAACACTTCTGCGATTAACATTGCTAAAAACCCAGTGCAGCACTTTCGGACCAAGCATATTGATATCCGATATCACTTCCTTAGAGACCATGTAGAGAAGGGCGATATAGTGCTCCAGTTTGTGGAGAGTGACCACCAGTTGGCTGACATCTTCACCAAGCCTTTGGATAGTTCGAGGTTTTCAGCTCTGCGGGCAGAGCTTGGGGTGGTTTGTTCTTATGGACTGTAGTGAGGGGGAGTTTGGTGCGTTACTGCTTTACTATACTGATTATGCTTCTGTCTCATTTCTGCTGCATTACATTCGGGGTACATTTGGGTTTAGTCCTTCCAGCATAGGTTAGAGTGTTTCTCTAGTCCAGCTGATTAGATCTCTCATCTTATGATTCTAGGATGCTGCTTGTTAGCTGTTTCTTATCTCACTAGGTTGAGCTCACTCACTTCTTGTAGGCTCTAGCGAGGGTTGGGCCACCCTCGGGTAGACAGGGTACGTGTTTGCTCCCTAGTGTGTGTGTTACGGTCAGCTGATAGTTCTGGAGTTATATGGGGTAGATGAGGATCAGTCTAAGCTATAGCATCTTCTATATCTTATCTATGCTTTAAGGACTGCCTATTTGCTGTTTTCTTTGCCAGCTTCTCGATTTTATTGCTTTGGTTCGGGGGGTTCATTTGGGAGCTACTGGAGCTTAATTTTGACTTAACTCAACTTGAACTAAAAGTTGCATCTCATGATGAGGGGGAGTTGGATTTTCTTGCATTTGAGGTCCAAATATGGCCGATTTTTGGGGTCTTGGAGGGCGACTAGCGCAAGTAGGTCATTTTTTGGATCAGGCTCGTCGTTAGCTTTCCAACGAGTACAAGAACGTCGAAAACGGACACCGTATGCAAAAGTTATGCCCGTTTTACTGAAGGTGTCTCAAAACTGAACCATACTCGGACTTAAGCGGGAAAATATGAAATTTTGAGGGATTGCAAGGCGGGAAACGTATCACAGACGGTTTTTATTATAAAACCGTCTGTGATACTAGAATATCACAGACGATTTTATAATAAAAACCGTCTGTGATAATCTGGAATATCACAGACGGTTTTTATTATAAAACCGTCTGTGATATTCTAGTATCACAGACGGTTCAGCGGTAAGAACCGTCTGTAATACTCCTTTTTCCCGCCACAAATACCACAGACGGCCTCCAAATTAAAACCATCTGTAATAGTGTAAATCACAGACGGTTTCACAAAACCGTCTGTGATTTGGCGTCTACTATTAGGCTTTCTGTAGTAGTGGCTTCTCTTAACGTTATTGGAGCAGAGTTAAGTTGTGACCCTGCCTTTCTTCTTCTCTAAATAATTAGTGTTATATTGCAACAATTTGCACGTGTCATTACCTTGGTCCCACGGCAGGCGTGAACCATGGTCATCATAGCAATGTTACACAATTGAACAAATCATCGGCAGTATACTGAAACATGGTAACTGGTAAAAACGAGCTAAAATGTTCCGATTTAGGGAAGAGCTAAATTAACAAGACATGTGTGGTTGTACCCAAATATTTATTGGTTCAACGGCAATTACCTACAAGTAATTTGCAAACCACACCGGGGCTGCTCTCTAAGTTAGAAACATCTTTTCCTTATATTCTTAAATAAACCCTTTTTTATATTTTACATAAATAAACCGCTTCTTAGGTTTTTTGACACGAATAACCCACAATCATGGGGCAGCATGCGATGGGCCCAGTCGTGCAGTGGTCCAGCAATTGGATAACATGGTAGCTCAAGTCGTAGTACGAGAGGGCGACTGAGCAGTGCCTTTTGACACGTGGCTCAATCGCCATCCTACGGTGCGAGACAGGCCAGCCGGCAGACAATCATGCAACGGAAGGACAACGTTGTGCCATGTCGCACCTTCAATGCTTGACTGGTATGATCAATCGCATAATAGTGATGTGATTAAGGCCGCATGCACACCAGTCATGCAGTGGTTGCGTGACTGAGGACTGATATAAGGGCTAACATTCGATCGAAATCTCATTTTAATTAAAGAAAAAAGAAAAGAGAGGGGAGGAGAGGAGAGAAGAAGAGCGGAAAGGACAGGAAAGGAGAAGAGAGGAGAGGGAGAAGACTCCAACCATCTTGGTCCACGTACTCGCTTCTTTTGTGGTTAGCTTTCGTTTCTTGTGTAATTTTTTTGTCATTTTGATGAAAACATGATAGGTTAGCAACAATAAACATAGATTAGTGGTAGAATTAGGGTTGATAGTTATAGATCCCCATGTTTTAGTGGTAGAATTAGAATCTTTTTGTGTCTATTGTAGTGTAGAAATGGTAGTTTAGCCCTATTTGTAGATTGACTAGTCCAAGACATTAGATTGGTTAATGTTTAGATCCACATGTGTTAGGGATTCCAGATTTAGGATGCTTTTGTGTTGTATTTTAAAATTAAATTGAACATTTGTAGTTGTGTTGTAGGAGATCTAGGTGAAATAGAGAGCATTTTGATAGGGATCCCGAATTTAGTTTGCTTCTACGTTGTATTTTAAAATTTAATTGAATAATTGTAGTTGTGTTGTTGGAGATGTAGGTGAAATACAGAGCATTTCGATAAGCATGGTATGTGTTGTAGTTTAATTTGGTTTTCATTAGGCTCGATGTAGCATGTGTAATTACCATGCATTTAAAACATTTTGAGTCATGTGGTAGGTATGTCAGGTCACGAAATCTTCATAGTATTTTATAGGCAAGGAGAAGTTTAGAAAGGGTCATATGGGGTTGATTTGAGCAATTTTTCATAGACCACACTGTATCACCCCAACTTGAATAATCTTGAAATCAAGAAGGTGTTGCTGTGGCTAACCTAGAGCTTCTCGCTGGACCCAACATTGTATGGTGTAAGCACCCAATGCTTGCCGAGTCGTTTGCTAGAAGTCACCCAACGTCATTCACTAGAAGTCATCCATTGAGAGTTGAGGTCCATGGAGTGAATAAAGTCATGAAGGACCGACATGGAAGCATACAGGCGCCATAGCTATGAATTCATGTTGTTGGTGTAGGCATGTATGAAACAAAGTCTAAGTACGCTTGATAGTGCCCGTGAAGTAGGGAAAAATAGTGTAGGTGTGCAGGTGGAAGTAGAGGATGGTGGGATAGAGGATGGTATGGTGATGTAGTTGTGGTCAAAAATAGCCATGTTGAACCTAGGGATAGGCAGACGAAGAGGATGACATCAAATTCATAATGGATGACCTGAAGCTGGAAGACAGTAGGGCAATGGCCAAAGAACAAGTATTGGAAAAGGACAAGGATGAGGACAATGGTTCAGATGATGGGGATGTTCACGAGGTGCTGGAGCTTGATGCTTGGATTAGGTATGGCGTAGGGGGCCTAGTTGTGAATGATGGCCATGATTCCCCGTGGGAGTACTAGTAGAATAAGGTGCATGTGAACAATATGAATGTAGATAAGTTAGCTATGCAGGATGCTATCAAATTGTGGGCAATGTCAATGCAGAGCTGTTTAAGGTTGTGAAATAAAATCAAGAGCAGTAAATTGCGAAGTGTGAGAAAGTTTGGTGTCCTTGGCGTGTTCACACTTACAAGCCGAAGTGTGAAATGAAATGGATCATATCAAAGGTGGAGGCTCACTAGTCCATTCTAAGAAATATTGTAACATCCCAATTTTCATGCTATTCAAAAAGTATTTTGTTAAAATAATATTCTAAGATATTTTGTAACATCCCAATTTGAATTTCCTAAAATTATAATGATTTAATGTGAATAATCTAAATATCAATTAAATCCAAAAATATTTTTATTTGGGTTTATAGTATTCCAAATTATTTTTTGTAAATTTCCTCAAAAATTTTCAAGTTTATTTCCTATTTTTTGTAGCTTTATTTTCTTTTTCGATATTTTCTAAAAAGAAAAGCTAACTAAAATGCTGGAAAGCTTCGTGGGCCGAATCTCTCCCGACCCAATCTCACTCCCTTCAGCGTAGCCCACATTCTTCCACATGCCCACCTATTGGCCCAGCCCATCCAACGCACGCTCTCTCCCATGATGCGCTTGCGTGTACCACGCATCCATCACCGCCCACTGCCACTAATATGTCAACTTAGTCATCTTTGTCAAGAAATTCCACCATTGCCAATGAGTGTCAGACCTCACCATCACCACTGTTTGGAATGCCTCAGCGAGATCTACCTCATGTTCACCTCGTCGTCCCTCGGAAGCCACCGGACCAACCTCTTTGCCATGAACCATAGTGCCATTGGTGCTTAACTTTCATCGTTGGTCATCTCCGTCGACCCTTTGTCTTTCCACGTCACTCGTCAGGTTCACCGTCATCTCTTCTCCCAAATGCGCCACTTTGCATAGCCAAAAACCTCGCTATCTGCCGTTGTCATGGTTCACTGAAGTAGCACCTTTGTTTGCTAGAACCCGAGGTTCTCGAGCACCATTGTCGCTGTCGCCGGCCACATCAGTGACATTCGTTCGCATGTCGCCCATGCCAGTAGCCACGCAAACCTAACCCCAGAATCCAAAAGTAAGGTTCAATCAAATTTACCTATTTTTGAAATTAAATAAAGCTTAATTTTCATTTTCCAAAATTAAAATGATTTATTGTGAATAATCTAAATTTCAATTAAAAAAGATATTTTATTTGAATTTCTAGTATTCCAAAGTATTTTTCTAAATTTTCTCAAATTTTTTGGAGTTTGTTTGCTATTTTTTGTGTCTTTATTTTCCATATCGGTATTTTGTAAAAATAAACGCTAATTAAAATGCTGGAAGGCTTCATGTATCGAATCTCTCCTGACCCAATCTCTCTCTCCATACGCTGCCTATCGGCGCCCAAGCTACCGCACACTACATGCATGCGTGCCCGCTGCCACTGACATGTGGACTCCACTGTTTTTGTCAAGGAATTATGCCATCATCACCGTTTGAACTGCTTCACCGAGATCTACCTCACTGTCAGTCGAAAGCCAATAGACCTAACTCTTCATTGTGAACCCTAGAGCTGCTGACACTTATTTCTTGCCACCCGCCATTACCGTGGTTCGCTAGAGTAGCGTCGCCGTCCATCGGAACGCTAAGTTCCTGAGAAATGACGCAGCCATTGTCGTCTATGTCAGCATCATCTACTCACATGTTAGCCATCTCTATAGCCCTAGATTGGTTCTTTGTACCAAGTTCACCATGGACTGAGCAATGCCACATAGACCCCATGTGTCAGTACTATTCCGTGAACCCTAAACCCAAAGCCATGGACTAGGTCTATAGACTGTAGGCCCCACCTATTAGTCTCTTTTTTTTCAAAAAAACTGAGAGAAAGAAAGATTCTAGAATATTCCCTTGGCACCACCTATCTGTCTCTATTCTCTCTCCCATTTCTTTTTTCTGAATTTCTTTCCCGAACAAACTTACAAGAGCCCGTTCTCCCACATACGGCCTCTGACTGAGCTAGTTTTTGTCTCTAAATTCATCTAAAATCAAGCCTTACCTTTTAGTAGTTTTTATATAATTTTTATATTTTATTTGTGGTTCTATTTTAGTGTTTATTTGTGTTTTCTTTCTTGTTCCGCGCAAACGTCGACGCACCAGGAGCTTTTAGAGATCAAGGAGAAAAATTAGTGCAAGACCAAGAGCTTTTTTAAGGCAAATTATGTTAGCTTTATCATGCTGTGCCCATTTTTATAAAATTAGTTTGCATTTCAAATTAATATGCATCACTATGTTGTTACAAATATTAATTACTTGTGTAGTAGTTACGAACCCTAGCTGTTATTTATCCACCTTGTTTTCTTGTATACCATGATCCATTGTCACTCTAGGATGGTTTATACTAGCTGGTCATTATTGTAGCATCAACATGGGCTGATTTAGTCTTACTTAGCCATGATGGGGTTATTGATATCATTTTGGAATATCAAATTACACATGACTAATGATATACAGAATTGCTTTGTGAATAACTGTGTGCACTGTGTGTTATCTTTGATGGCATATGTTGCACTATAAAATCAACAGGTGGATAAATGATTTTATAAGATCAAATACTGCAATCAGAGGGAGGTGAATGATTGTCGCTGCTTTTTGGAGTCTCCTGGCAGTCGGTGAAAGTTTTAACCGCTTGGTGCTAAATCGCCTGATCACTTACTCAGCACACGACCGCTTGATCGATCGATCAGTTTGACCATTCATTCGATCGCTCGCTCAACTTTGACATGCAACTAGTTTATACATACTCAAATTCGTCAACACGAGCAGCAAAACCCCTCGATCACATGTACCTTCAAGAAAACCAGCACCTTAGAGTAGTTTGTAATTCCTCTGTTTTCCTTGCAGCGAATCAACACCTTTGCACGTGGTCGTATGCTTCAACCCAATCGTAATCACCAGCAATCTTTAACAAATCATGAACCAGATGGATTCATGGTGATCTTTATTGTCAGATTTTCATGAATTTACAAAGTGCCTCATGAACGCCTCTAAAAGCTTTCTCGATGAAAGCCTTCTCAAAACGACCAAAAGCACGTTAGCCCTTAGCCACGATCATAGACAAAGCACTGTAGCTATGGCCATCGACAAAAACACTGTAGCTATGATCATCGAAAAGCACTATAGCTATGACCATCGAAAAGCAATGTAGCTACGACTGGTCCACTATAACTCACCATCATCGACCAGGTAAGGTCGTTCTGCCATGGTCGATGTGTCGTGATTGATTTGCCATGGTTGACCTACCATGATTGAAATACCATGATAAAAATGCCATGGTTGATTGCCGTGGCTGTCGGCTGTGGTTGTTCTACCATCTTGAAAACTCCAGCACAAAATTGCATCGACCAAAACTTCCACAAATGCAAATTCTAATAAAACTAAAATGTCAATTATTCATCATCACTAAATGCACGACCACTACATCGTCTAACAATCTCCTCCTTGATGAATACATTGACAACTCTTTAAGAACTCTTGAATGAGAAAATTTGCGAAAAGAAAAATTGAAAGCTGTAGACCACAGCCGAAAGAGCACAGAGAGCACAGACCACAGCAAAAAGCGCAGAAAGCTCAGGAAATTCCCCCTCAACACCAGAGAACAATTTTTTTCAATTTTTCCTCCTCCCCAAACTCTTAGAAAATTCTCCCTTTTTTCTTCTAATTTCTCCCCCTCTGGGAATGAAATCATCAAGAGCTCTAGAGAGATGATAATTCTAAAAAGGAGAAATGAGAGTAAACATCCAGAAGCTTTGTAGATTATCCAAGTCATCTTACATTGAATTAAGAATGTGTCCAACCCATTTTATTTAGGAGAGCTCCCTAGATCATACAAAGTCATATACCATAAAACATGTCTAACAGGTCTTTAGCATGATTAAGAAAATTGGATTAATAACAGGCATCTCAACCATAACCAAACCGATCCATAAAGAGTATAAAGGGATGTCACACCTAAAAGAGTAAACCTAAAAGTGAGGCAAGCTTTAAATCTAGTCGAACTAGCAGTCTCATATAGCAACCTATTGCTCCACACTCACTTTTTAAGCATGTGGCATGCTTGTAGCAAACTTCTTTTATATAATGGCATGCTTGAAGCATTCTTCTTTTTGATCGAGCATGTTTTATACTTTTTCTTTTGTTTAACCATGGCATGTTTGAAGTATACATCTTTTCAATCTTCTCTTTCTCTTTTTTATTTGTTTTTGTCACAACATGCCAACTCAAGTGAACATAAAAAAATTGCAATATGAAACATACGAGCCTCATGACCAAGATTTAAAAGAGGACTTACAATCAAGCTAATCCTTTTCGATAAACATCACAAGGTGCTATATACAATCAATCTAGTCAAAGTCTTTAGCCATGTCAAGTTTTAGTTCAAGTATAGCAAATTGATTACAACATGTTACGACTACGACTACATAGTAGATGAGTAAATGTGATAAAGACGGCTCTACTACACATTTGTTTTCAATGAATTGGACTAAATTATTATTTGACAAGTATAATAAACAGAGCTCCTGAAATATTTAAACAACAACCTCCCCCTCAGAATAATCCCAAAGAAAGCAATACGCCCAACGCACTTCTCAACTGAGCACAAAGATAAGAATCAAGCAATTAAGAGTGAAAACAAGCAATCTGAAAAAGGAACTCAAATACTACTTATAGGTTAACATCACCTTTTTCACATGGTCTAATCAGAAGGTGAAGCTCTTGGAATCCATCAAAGGGAGTGAAGAACTATCAAGTATTCTAGTCAATCAATAATGTAAAAGACTGGAACCCACTCAAACGCATGTTCTTCATCCCACGTTAGCTGGTCTTACATCACAGGAACCATCAATCTCATAGTATCGGGGTTAGTAAGTAAGATTTAGTAATCCAATATTGAGCTGCTCAACGAATAGGAGCAACAACAGGCAAAGATAAAGATTTAATTGAAGTGTTAGTCTCTGTCAAATTCCGATCAGATGGTCATTGAAAAGCTGGTTCAACCACAGGGCGGTCTAATCTCCTCAGTAAAGCTGGTTTGACCACCGATTAGTCAAATCACATGGATATCGCTGGTTGAAGATGATCTGACTGTTGACACCAATTTAGGCACGCCCAAAATATATGAAAATCTTTTATAGCATATTAAACATAGATAGGCAAGTTCCACCAGATGGTGGAATAGGGTTCAATGAAATAGTGTCCCTAACAAGATACGAAAGTAATTCACTATAATACCAAGTATCAAATTTAGCGCATTCAAGCGTACATGAAGAGGTAATATATACCTCTATAGGCTAATAGGTTGTATTCTCAATTTCTCATAAATAGGTGGCCGGTCGGTATCACCCAACACGCAATACTCAAAAGCTTACGAGTAATTTTCGGAGCTTACGACCACGCTCGTCACTTTCCCCCATGGTCGGATCTCGTTCCGACCATGTACGTCAAATTTCACGGTGGTCGAAGCCTTTCTTGACCTCAGTTCCCATAACGTGGTCGAAGTTCTCAATAGAGCTCCGATTACCGACCTCAGTCCTCATAACGTGGTCGAAATTCTCAATGAAGCTCTGATTACCGACCTTAGTTCTCATAACGTGGTCGAAGTTCTCAATAGAGCTCCGATTACCGACTTCAGTTCTCATGACGCGGTTGAAGTACGCTGATTATCCAACGTAGTTGAAATCGAAACTTCGGTTACCGACCGCAGTTCCTACAGCGTGGTCGAAGGTCTCCGATTACCCAACCACGACCATCACACCGTATTTAACTTCTGACCATTCGAAAGCGGACCCACCAGATTTTGACTAGTGCCATATTACGACCAGGTTGATCTCTACCCAGGTTACGACCACGTTGGTCTAGACCTATATTTCGACCACGTTGGTCTAAACCTATATTTCGACCACGTTGGTCTAAACATATATTTCGACCACGTTGGTTTATACCTATATTTCGACCACGTTGGTTTACACTCGTAGTCGACCACGTTGGTCTTTACCCAGGTTACGACCATGTTGGTCTAAACCTATATTTCGACCACGTTGGTCTAAACCTATATTTCGACCACGTTGGTCTACACCTATATTTCGACCACGTTGGTCTATACCTATATTTCGACCACGTTGGTTTACACTCGTAATCGACCACGTTGGTCTCTACCCAGGTTACGACCACGTTGGTCTAGACCTATATTTCGACTACGTTGGTCTCCACCCAGGTTACGACCACGTTGGTCTAAACCTATATTGCGACCATGTTGGTTTATACTCATATTACGACCAGGTTGATCTCTACCCAGGTTACGACCACGTTGGTCTAGACCTATATTTCGACCACGTTGGTCTAAACCTATATTTCGACCACGTTGGTCTAAACATATATTTCGACCACGTTGGTTTATACCTATATTTCGACCACGTTGGTTTACACTCGTAGTCGACCACGTTGGTCTTTACCCAGGTTACGACCATGTTGGTCTAAACCTATATTTCGACCACGTTGGTCTAAACCTATATTTCGACCACGTTGGTCTACACCTATATTTCGACCACGTTGGTCTATACCTATATTTCGACCACGTTGGTTTATACCTATATTTCGACCACGTTGGTTTACACTCGTAGTCGACCACGTTGGTCTTTACCCAGGTTACGACCATGTTGGTCTAAACCTATATTTCGACCACGTTGGTCTAAACCTATATTTCGACCACGTTGGTCTACACCTATATTTCGACCACGTTGGTCTATACCTATATTTCGACCACGTTGGTTTACACTCGTAATCGACCACGTTGGTCTCTACCCAGGTTACGACCACGTTGGTCTAGACCTATATTTCGACTACGTTGGTCTCCACCCAGGTTACGACCACGTTGGTCTAAACCTATATTGCGACCACGTTGGTTTATACTCATATTACGACCACGTTGATCGATACCCATATTACGATGATGTTGGTCTACACCTATATTACGACCACATTGGTGTGCATCCATATTGCGACCACGTCGGTTTATACTCATATTATGACCACGTTGATCGATACCCATATCACGACCACGTCGGTCTCCACCCAGGTTGCGACCGCGTGGGTTTATAATCATGTTGCGACCACGCCGGTCGATACCCATTGTAAGACCACGTCGGGCAATTGCCAGTTGATGACCACGTCGGTCGATGCGGGTATCGTAACCGTGTGGTTCTACCAGACTTATAATTCAACCACATGGTTTCGGCCATGAGATCTCAGCCACGACTGGAGCAATGAACATTCAAGTAAGAAAGCGACGGTTGCGGTGCTCCAATAGTCCACGTCTAGCACTACCACAGCTGAGACCGGTTCCAGCGTCCTCCAACCGCCCACGTCCTCCAACTGCCCACGTTTGTACGCCTATGCGTGCCGTATCGGCAGTTGTCAAAAAAAAGGTGTGAAAAGAAAATTAAGAAGAGAAGTTGCGATAACTTCCCTCCACGGGCCACCCTCACTCCCGCTCTACAAATGGGGGATCAGGTGATCAGGAGAAAGGGGTTCGGGGAAAAAGGAGAGGATCGGTGGAGAGAAGGAAGGACAGCCAGGCTGCTGCTTAGCATCAACAGTCAAGAGCACCGTCAGGCTGCCGGAGTGCTGAAAAGCAGCGACATCCGTTCGTCGACCCGCTGGACAAGGTGAGAAGCACCGCCTTTCTTTAGTAACCGTTGCTCCCGTTCTGGCTTTGATCAGCCCGGCGCTCTCGGCAACGACCAAATCTATCCCTGCCTCCGTGATGAAGGCCTCATGCGCAGGCTGGCTCTCTTGAGCAAGTTACCATGAGATGTATTCGAGACCTCATGGTCGGTCTGGTCAGTTGATACAGATCACCATGGGAAGAACCTTGTTCTTCGACTCGGTCAGTTGATACGAGACCAAGAACAAGCGCTCAAGTCACCATCATGCTAAAAAAATGGACTCCTCGCTATACTCTACGCAAGGGTTCTGAGCAACAGAAACACCTGCCGCGAGTTGCACGGGAAGGATGCCAAATTCCATCCCCATGTTAAGTGCTGTCCTTGTTCACGATACGTAAATATGCCTACATTCAAGCTCCCAATATTCACAAACAGTATGCAATGCAATAACAAAAAAAGAGGGGTCTCCTTTGCATACATCATAGCTACGACCATCCCCAAAAGTAGCTAAGATCACCCAAAGTCCATAGTTATGAAGATCCAATGGCTACGACCATCCTCAAAAGTAGCTAAGACTATTCAAAGTCCATAGTTATGATTTTATGAAGATCCAATGGCTACGACCATCCTCAAAAGTAGCTAAGACTATTCAAAGTCCATAGTTATGATTTTATGAAGATCCTATGGCTACGACCATCCTCAAAAAATTATATAGTTATGATTTTAGGAAGATCCGACGCCAAGATGGAAGAGCCTTTCTTTTTTCTTTCGTAGTAGTTATATGTTGGAATTTGTTGTTGTTGGAATTCTTAATCAGGGGTTTTCTCGCAAAGAGATGTAATTAACAGAATTTTATGTAAATGTATTAATTCTGGAAGTAATGGATCCGCAATACCTGATTCCTTTGTCTCATTTTCAATTAAATTAAATTAACTTGTCTCTAATGACGCGGACGCGGATTCATGCCCATTTTCCCGTCATCAGATTCTGGCACGCCCGGTGGGACCTACTTTTCCCCTCATCTTTGAATTCCAACATCAAAGTGCAACATATGACGTTTAAATTGATCATGTCGTTGATATATATATGTGTGAAGATTGATATATGGTTCTCTTTATATGAAGGGATGGCGGGGCGGGTTCAACAATTCGTCACGCTACGCTTTGGGTCGCTGTGGCTAGACGTGCCGGTGGGGCCTTTTCAAGCTACCACTAGTGCAAGTTCATTGCAAACCACAGCTGCGTCCCCGGCTATAGCAAACCACGAGCATGAAGTAACTTCTGCACGTCAAGATGGGTTCATTCCTGTCATGTCCAAGTCGGCCAAAAGGAGGATGAGGGCAGCAGCAAAGGCTTCAGGAGCCACCTCACATGATCAGCATCTCAACATACGTGAGGCCAGTCACTTTGACTCGGTTCCTGTGGGCTTTTCTAAAGAAGCACGCACCGGGTCTGGCAGCCATGAGTCATCATCGAGGTTTCATCGCGCAACACTTGATGAGTGGCCTATCCGTGCGAAGCGGGTGGGTCCATCGAGAATGACGCCGCGCAGACAAGCTGCGACTTCTTCTCCAACAACTACTAAATCAAAGGGAGTGCCTTCTCCGTCAACACCGTCTACAATACGGGTGGCAAATGTGCACCCAGTATTGAAGGCAACTGCTTCATCAACATTGAGCACAAGCCCATCCCAGATTTCTCATAAGCTGCTGGGGGCAAGCTCGTCAAAGCATGCCCTAAGCATAGAAGGGGTGGGTCCTTCTCGGACTACAGCTATGGCTACGTCACCGACGCCAAAAGGAAAGGCGATGATGCTGGACCAACCCCATTGTCCACAGCCAAGCGGCAAAGGAAAGGCTGTGATGGTGGATGAACATTACCACCAGCGGCTCGTGAACAAAGGGAAGGTTGCAATAACAGAGTATGCTGCGTCCGAAGGAGGGCCATGTCATGCACAAACTCAACTCCGAGCTGATGCGCCGGAGTTCATCCCCTCGCTGGGCAACAAACCCAGCAGGTCCATGCCTAAACCGAACCACAAGCATACGCTCCTGTGGCAAGGAGTGTACCTCACTCCTGGTGACATCAAGATGGGCCACGTGAATCCAACGGCTACAAACTCAGATCCTTTATCGTCATCTACCCCAATTCCACGACCTTCCTTTGATGGCTCATTTTCTCCGTCACGGCATCGTCGTCGTCAACGCAATGCTCGGCGTGCGTGGGTTGATTTCCCTGTGGCAATTGACCCTGTCGTGGCAAGACATCAACGCGAGCAAGTGGGCACCACCATTTGGAACAGGGTAAGGAAGAACCGACTGAGGATTCGAGGAAGGATGAATCCTGCCCTGGATTCATATATCACACGGAGTATCTGCCAAACCTTGAGGGAGATGCTTCCAGGCACATCCGCATCTGCAAATGATGTTGGAGGTGCTATTATGCGGCGAGCGGAGGCGTTCATTAAGTGGCCAGAGTACCAAGAATTCATTGAACAAGACCCTCGGCGACAAAACTATGTCACTCAGGCTGCCCGTGCACGTGCAAAACGAGAAGCCTACAAACAGAGGGAGTTGGCAATACGAGCTGACTCTAAATCTAGCAAAATTCAAGGGACAAACTCTCCTTCATCAAGTCATGGTGGCAATACCCAAGTGGTGAAGAAGCTAGCAAGCACACCCAAGAAGGCGGCAACAATGATGGCTCCTTGGCCAACTCGAAAGAGGGCCTCAAAAAATGCAGCTGAGGTTTTTCTTTCGATGCCAGTCGGAGTCACCGAGGTGGCGGATGATACCAGCGAAGCATCTTCAACATCGACACACTTCAAAAGAAAGAAAGCCCGAAAGAATGTTGTAATGGGTCATCGTCCTGTAACTCGTAGTATAGCAAATTCGGGTAATGAAGAGCATGATTCGAATTACTCAGGGTCTCATAATTCCCTCCATAGTAATTCATCTTCCTCTCCTGAAAATGATCCCCAACGTGATATAAACGCTTATGAACTACGTTCCCGTAGTTTTGAGCCAAGCTACGCGGAACAAGTTCTTGCGGCAAATGAAACACGTCCAGTTGAGGAGCAGTTAGCCCAACTTACAGCTGCACTTCAGCAAAAAGAAGATGAGTTGGCTGCTTTACGCAACCAAATAGCTAATAATACAAGCCGGGATAATGACATACATGCTACTGCAAGTCATCATAGTCATCAATCATCACCTGCAATTAGCCTTGAGGCGATCCAAAAGATGATTGCTGAGGGGGTGAAAGCCCAGTATATGCAAACTCATTACTCGATGCGTCCGGGGTATGTTAAGCCATACCCACCGGACGTTGACATGGTGTCTTTCCCAAGCAATTACCGCCAGCCGCAATTCAGCAAATTCAATGGAACCGGGTCTCCTCATGAGCATATAGCTCATTTTCTTGCAGCCTGTCAAGATACAGCCCATAACGGCGCACTTCTCTTACGACAATTTGTGCAGACGTTGTCTGGTCCAGCCTTTACATGGTATAGTAAGTTGGCACCAGGTTCAATCAAGACATGGGAGCAAATGCAAGATACTTTTCTTGAGCGCTTCTATAGCACTCAAAGAACCGTAGGCATCACTGAGTTGACCCAAACAGAGCAAAGAACAAATGAAAAGGCTGCTGATTTTATTAACAGGTGGAGAAATTTAAGCCTCCATTGCCCACAGCCAATTACCGAGCCAGAAGCGGTGCGGATGTGCATGAATAATCTGTGCCCTGACATGGCTGTTTATTTACAAGGTGTACGACCTATCACTTTTGAAGAGCTTTCCTCTAAAGCTACAGATATTGAGAATTACATGCAGCATGTCGCACGTCGAACAAAGACATTCACCAAGCCTGTAGAGAAAGGCGGCCAACGTGATAAGTTGCCTGCCAAGTCAAAGCAAGTGCAAACAATGGAGACGACAGCGGTGATTCCACAGTTGCAGTCCAGGGGAGCCACCACAAGAAATCAAGAGCAAAAGGGAATGCAAGCTCGCAGGAGGCCAACCCTTAGTGAGCGACAAAACAGAGAATATTCCTTCCCAAATGAGGAGGTCGATGACTTATTTATGGGCTTACGGGAGTTGAATCTCATAGAGCTCCCTAACCCAAAAAGGCCTGAAGAAGCTGCCAAGTTCAATGAACCAAATTATTGCCACTATCATCGCGTCTTAGGGCATACGCTTAAAGATTGCTTTGTGGTAAAGGATATTATCCAGAAAATGATCGATGAAGGAACAGTTGATGCAGACCTCCTTAAAAGCTTCAAGAAAGGCAAGAAAATGGTTGCAGCAAATGTCGCCACCTTTCAAGATGACTTGGTGAGTTCCGCATCTTTGAATATGACACCAATTGATAATATGACATCATCTTATGATAAAAGAATGCTGGTCTTAAAGTCTAATTTAATTCCAATGGTTTCCTCAGGCCGTGCATCATACTATGGTCGGCAGCAAAGATGCAGCTGTCAACTTAAAAGAGAGGCTTTTCATCGATGGATCCATGCCACAAAGCTCGACCCATCAACTTTTCGAAGAGTCCAAGATAGGGGGCAGTGGCGGCCAGGAGGCCGCATGCCGCGACAAGTAATAGTACAAGGTGAAGATCCATGCTCCACGTCAAGAATAACGCAAAGATTGACAAAGCGTGTGAGCAGTCTTCATGAAGAATTCAATGTCCTCACCATTGGTGTCTTTGAGGATGATGAGGGTTCTCTTCACTTCCCTGAAGAAGAATCTCCAGAAGTTGACCAAGTTCAACTTAGATCAGGCCGCCAGTTAGCTGATCCTCATCTTTCAGCTGGAAAGGAGCCCAAAAACAAAAATGTAACCCTAAATGAAACGACCGACTTTGCTACTAATATGTCAGTCAAGTATGATGTAATCTCTCACTTGAAGAAAATACCAGCTATGCTTTCTGTGTATGATGCTTTGTGTCTTTCGTCTGATTTGCGCAAGGCTTTTGTTACAGCACTTTCTTTTCCTGAGGATTATAGGGTAGAGGTGTCGCAAACAGAGACAGAAGTAGCTGAGATTTTAAATATGACGTTCACTGAGGAGGACATGCTATTAGGTTCTAAGAAGCACAACAGGCCGCTTCTCATGTTTGGTGAAATTGATGAGTCGCCCGTAAATCGCATAATGATAGATGGCGGATCTGCCATAAATTTATTACCTTTGCGTACCTTAAAAAGGATTGGATATTCCAAAAAGGACTTGACCCGATCTAATGTGGTTATTCATGGCTTCAATCAATCTGGTCAGGAAGCTATGGGTAACATATCATTGGTTTTAAAGTTGGAAACACTATGCACATATGTGAACTTTCACGTGATCGATGCGGCTACCTCATATAATGCCCTGCTTGGCCGCCCATGGTTGCATGAAAATCAAGTCGTACCATCTACGCTTCATCAATGCATCAAATACAAAGGTCAATCAGGGGAGATAATACGGATATTTGCTGATAAAAAGCCATTCACAATAGCTGAAGCCTTCTATGCTGATGCCAAATTCTATTACGAGCCCGTCGATAAAGTGTGCAAGCCAAAGTCAGTGTTTGTACCAGAGTCGAATTTTATAAAGAAAGGTATTGAGGAATCCGCATCAACAACAAAGATATACCAATATATACCAAGTGGCCAAAGGAAGAAAGGAGATCCAATATTTCGTGTTATGAATAAATCATCCTCTAATAAAGGTATTGACTTCCCGACACCCTTACCTCCTTTGGTACAACATAAAATAAAGCAAGCTCAAAATCAATTGCACAACTCTAGCACGAGCAAAAATAAGAATAGAGTAGTTGCTCAAATAACTCTGTCAAATAAGGATGATGAATCATTACCTATTTCTTTATATGACGATAAGGTTCTTTATATGATGCAGAAAATGGGTTATGATATCATTAAAGGCCCTTCTCTATGCAATGGCCGGGGGCAGCTTGCACCATTTGAAAAGGCGCTGTCCCAAGCACAACTTGAAGCCCTACACGAAGATCAAACATTAAAGGAAAAGAGGTATGGGTTGGGGTATGATGTTTGTATGACCTCGACTGAATTTATAGACACAACGGCAGCGGCTCCACAAATGGAGGATGGAAATCAACCCACCATTGATGAATTGGAAGAAATCAATATTGGGACGCTTGACGAGCCTCGTCCAGTTTATATTAGCAAACATTTATCTAAGGAAAGTAAAGAAAAATATCATAAATTTCTTTCGACAAATAGGGATGTGTTCGCTTGGACATATGAAGAAATGCCAAGGTTGGATCCAGCAGTGGCAGTACATCGACTAGCCGTGCAAGAAGACATTCCACCAGTCAAGCAATCACAACGGAGGTTTCGACCAGATATACTCCCAAAAATAGAAGCTGAAGTCGATAAACTCATAATAGCTGGGTTTATTCGGGAAGTCAAATATCCTAAGTGGCTTTCCAACATTGTTCCTGTCAAGAAGAAGAATGGGCAAATTCGTGTATGTGTAGATTTTAGAGATTTGAATAGGGCATGCCCTAAAGATGATTTTCCAATACCTATCTCTGAAATACTTATTGATTCTACTATGGGACATGAAATATTTTCATTCATGGATGGCTTTTCGGGTTATAATCAAATAAGAATGGCACCAGAAGATGAGGAGTTAACAGCATTCCGAACACCCAAAGGTATATTCTGTTATAGGGTTATGCCTTTTGGACTTAAAAATGCTGGTGCAACATATCAACGAGCCATGACAATTGTCTTTGATGGACTATTGCACATCATCGTTGAGTGCTACATAGATGACATTATCGTAAAATCAAAACATGAAAGAGATCACTTAAAGCATCTCTCTATGGTTTTTGAACGCCTTAGACAACATAATTTGAAAATGAACCCAATGAAATGTGCCTTTGGGGTCTCTTCTGGAAAATTCTGGGTTTTATAGTTACAAAGCGTGGAATCGAAATTGACCCAACTAAAATAGAGGCAATTGTTAAAATGCCACCACCTAAAAACCTTCATAAATTGAAGAGCCTCCAAGGTCATTTAGCATATATTAGGAGATTTATCTCAAATTTATCCGGGAGATGCAAACCTTTTTCTCGGCTTATGAGGAAAGGTGTTCCTTTCCAATGGGATCAAGCATGCCAAAATGCATTCTTAGATATAAAAAAGTATTTAATAAATCCCCCTGTCTTGAGTGCGCCAATTAAAGGACGACCATTAATTCTTTATACGGCAGCCATGCCAACATCATTAGGTGCTCTTTTGGCGCAGAATAATGATGAAGGTAAAGAAGTGTCCTTATATTATCTTAGTCGCACCCTTGTGGGGGCAGAATGCAATTATCTAGACATGGAGAAAATATGTTTAGCATTGGTATTTGCGGCACAAAAATTGCGCCACTATATGCTAGAGCACACTGTGCACCTCATTTCAAGAGCAGATCCGCTCCGATACATCTTAAATAAAATGGTTCTTTCAGGGAGATTAGCTAAATGGGCGATGTTCCTGTCACAATTTGACATTGTGTTTGTACCACAAAAAGCTACGAAAGGGCAAGCTTTGGCAGACTTTCTAGCTGCTCACCCTATTCCTGATGATTTTCCTATCGATGATGAGTTACCAGATGAAGAGATATTTATCACATCGGTCGCCAATCCAACATGGCAAATATATTTTGATGGTGCTTGTCGGCGATCGGGAGCGGGCGCCGGCATCATCTTTGTTACGCCTAGTGGAGAAATAATTCCATATTCATTCACTTTAACCTCAGCAGTTTCAAATAATTCTGCCGAGTATGAAGCTTTAATTATAGGGCTGGAAATAGCCTTAAATTTGGGATTAGACACATTGTCGGTGTATGGTGATTCCCAATTAGTTATTAACCAACTTTTAGGGATTTACATGGTAAAGAAAGAGGAATTAATGCCATATTTTCTGAGAGCAAAAGAGCTTATGTCTATGTTCACTAACTTAAGTATACAACATATCGTTAGAAGCCAAAATGAAAAGGCTGATGCGCTGGCAGGTTTGGCAGCTAGCATGTCAATAAATTCTTATGAAATAATGGACGTGCGCATAGAGGAACGGAGAGTACTGCCAATACTCGCTGAGGAAGGTGAAACAACATCCTCTATAGCATTGACAGCGGATATTTGTGAAATTGAAGTAGGAGATTGGCGGACTCCATTTCTCGAATATTTACTCCACGGTTATTTACCTCTCGATGCTAGCGAAAGGACTAGAATCCGAAGAAGGTCAGTCCACTATACATGCATAAATGACATGCTTTATAGACGTTCATATGATAGTATCCTGCTGCGTTGCCTCGCTGGAAATGAGGTGATGGAAGCATTGAGGGAAGTGCATGCTGGAGTTTGCGGTGCACACCAATCTGGTCCCAAACTACATTACCAATTAAAGCATTTGGGCTATTATTGGCCTACAATGTTCAAGGATGCTATGAAATTTGCAAGAAAGTGTCATGAGTGTCAGATACATGCTGACTTCATCCATCAACCACATGAGCCACTGCACCCCACCAGCATGTCCTGGCCCTTTGAAATGTGGGGAATGGATATAGTCGGACTAATTCAACCGCCATCATCCAAAGGGCATAAATTTATTCTCGCAGCAACTGACTATTTCTCTAAATGGGCAGAAGTCATACCATTAAAAGAAGTTAAGGCAGAAAATGTAGAGAATTTTATAAGAACTCATCTTATATATCGCTTTGGTGTCCCTTCGCGAATTATATCTGACAACGGGTCGCCATTCAAAAATAGACAGATGGAAAAGTTATGCGCAAAATTTAAAATAAAACATCAATTTTCTACGGCATATAATGCAGCGGCCAATGGACAAGCTGAGGCATTTAATAAAATCCTGTGCAAATTATTAAAGAAGGTGGTCTCAAAGAACAAGCGAGATTGGCATGAAAAACTACTCGAAGCCTTGTGGGCGTATAGGACCACGACACGTACACCAACTGGAATGACTCCTTACTCCCTGGTGTATGGAGGAGAGGCGGTCTTACCGTTGGAAGTACAAATTAATTCTTTGAGAGTCGCTATGCATGAGAAACTCTTAGAAGAGGAGGCCGCTAAAATGCGGTTAGAAGAATTAGAGCGTCTGGAAGGGAAACGTCTCCAAGCATTACAAAACTTAGAAGCGTACCAGGCAAGAATGTCACGAGCTTTTGATAAGCGTCTCAAAAGGAGGTCATTTAAAGAGGGAGATTTAGTCCTCGCTGTTATTCGCCCCATGAATATTACACACCAGATGCATGGAAAATTTGAGCCTAAATGGGAAGGCCCTTACATCATAAAAGAAGTATATTCTAGTGGCGCATATAAAATTATTTCCCCAGATGGTGAATATTCCCCACCACCGATAAATGGGAAATTTCTAAGGCGTTACTACGCGTAAAAGAATAATAATAAGCGCTCCAATGCCGTACGAGCCGAAACTGTGGCGCAAAAAAATATATATATATAATAAGCGCTCCAACACCTTACGAGCCTAAAACTGTGGCGCAAGCCTAAACCATGGTAAAAAAAATAGTATACTCAAGTTTAAACTGCAAGCATTACAAAAAAAGTTTATGTAGCAGCAGGCACACGGTATGCATAAAGCAATTACATCAGCAGTATAAAGCATTGACGCTTCATTGAAGATGCCAAAGCATTGATGCTTCATGGTTGGCATATCACGTACAAAATAAAAAGAGGGTAATACTAGTCCCTAATTAACAAAATCTTCCTTGATATATCAGGTCCAGTATGCCGCGATATTTAGAGGAAATAAATAGAGTGTTTAACACGGATAGGCACAATACAAAAATGTTGAAGATGAAATAATTTAAAGCTTACAAATTTAACTGAAATATTTAAAAGTAAATCACAGCATAAGAGAATCAAGTAAAGGACTCCTAGTTTGGTCCAGAGCGCCAATTCTTTAAAGTCTCGAAGAGTCGCTCAGCGTCTTGCCCCAAGGTGGTTGTTTTCTCCTGAAAAGCTTGGGTCCCTTGATCAAGTCCTTGAGTAGCATCTAGAAGAATGTTGCTCCATTTTTGCACTTCTAAGTCTTGGCTAGAATGTGTTTGTTGAAGCCGCTCTTTGGTCTGTCGGAGCTCCGTTAATACATTGGTAGCTTTATCAAGTTGTGCACTGAGATCCGCCGCCAACTTCTCATTTTCAGAGTGCTTTTCATCTGCAGATATTATCTCTTGAGAGATACTCTTAATGGCTTCTTTACGAGATACAAGCTCATGTTTTGCTTCAGCAGCAGTTCGCTCTCTCTGCCCAGAATTATGCTCGAAGTCTGAACGGGCTTGGTGCAGTTGACTTGAAACGTTGACGAGCTGGGTCAATATCTCCTTGGCTCTAGAAACCCCTGGTATATGAATAGGGAGTTGCGAAGAAATAGTTTCTAACAAGGCATGGTGAGTTGGATCGCTTAATGAAGCAGCATCTAATCCTTCAAGAGCTTTTGTTAACACCATATCAGTGGCATCCATAAAGGCTTTCTCAACAAATGAGAGGTCCATGCTTGGCGGTGACATTTCGCTACTTTTTGGTTGGTGAGGTCCTTGTTCACAACCTAAAAAAAGGGGGGGGGGAACAAGAAGAAATGTATGTAAGCAAACTTAAAAGAGATAGAACAAGAAAATTTGCGTACATTAACACGTATGCAATGCATATGAGGCTACCATGAGTGGAAGGAGCTAAGGCATTAAATGACTTAGAGTCTGGGGGCAAATTGCGAGCCAAGGCCGGAAAAGAAATTGGATGGTCGATGCTTGGTCCGGTTACGTCAAAATCTTCAACTGATACATTGAAGAATTCACCAAGATCATGATCACTTTCACCTGTAAGCATGCGATCGAGCCCTTCGCCACTTACCAAATCCTTAATACTAGGGATGTCCAATGAGGATATAGGATAAATTTTTTTCTCATTTTCAAAGTCGAGCTTGCGTTTGGCTTTTGGGCCTTTCTCACTCTCAATGGGAATGATTGGAGGTGGGCCACGCTTTCCTTTCCTCCTTACATCAACATTGATTGGTTCTAAATTTTCTTGTATAGCACGCAATGGCAAACTCTCTGTTGGTAAAAAATGAAGTGTAGAGTCTTTTGCTTTGTCTTTAGATGAGTTACTCTTCTGCTTCTGTAAAAAAAAAGAGGAGAGAAAAGCTAAGTAAACCATTACAGGCTGGGAGACATTATTATGAAAATACTAAACAAAAAAATATATATATCATCTTACCACAACAAGTTGTCTTGGAGACTCAATAACCTGGCCGTCAGAGAGATAAGTGTGTAGAACCTGTCTCCAACGAGCTTTGGTCATTGCTTCCTTTCTTCTGATAGCCGCTACGTGTTGATCTTGGCAATCAACGTGCACCCTTTTTACCACAATAAAATCTCCCAAGGAAAGTTTGCGTGCTATAATATAGCCGTGCTGTTCAGAATTGTTCATTCTCCTCCTCTCGTAGGGGACTCGACCAAGTACACTACCATTACGAAGTTCGCTCAATACCGAAGTGAAGGGCTGTATAAATTCACGCCACCACCTGGCCCAAGCCAATGAAGAGCTGCCATCACGGGAGTCATCTGGGACATGATATAATTTTGCTTGTCCCGGACGGAGTAAATGTGCCCAATGAGCATATGCAATCCCGACATCATCCCTTGTATATAAATTTATCAAGGGTGGGAATGGGACAACTTGGTCGAATCTGAACTGTCGAGCCACCCGGTCGGGATGGTACGGCTCGATGATACATAAATCGGTGGATATAGTGGCACGCCTCCATGGAAGCATACCACGGCGCACAGAAATTAAGAAGATTCTCCTTAGATGATTTGCACCTTTGAGTTTTGCCAAGTCATAAGGATGCCATGAAATGTTAGAAAATTTCAAGAGGAAATCATGTGCAGCTTCAGGACTGTAGGAACGAAATGGCAACAGAGGGGGGGGGGGTGAATGGTGCCTTCAAAAACTCTCCAAGTACCCACTCAACAAATCGGTCGAGAGAACTGGCTTCTCTGGTCGAACACACGTGGTCGTAAGCCAACTGATGGTCGAACACCACGTGGTCAAACACTTGCCCGAGCCGACAAAAGAAATCAAACAGAGAATACTGCGCGGTTGAAACAAGAATGGTGCTCTCGGGAAGAACTGGCCAAGATGGCCTTAAGGATGATTCCCAGTTCAAAGCAAGCCAACACAGCCCAAAGCAAAAGCAGTTCAAAACCAAATCAAGATTGAAACAGAAGGATCAGGAGACTGCACAGATAAAGGAACTGAAACAAGATACCCATAGCTCAAAGAACTTCAGAGAATTTATTTCTCGAGAGTACTACAGAGGAGTCCCGATACGCATGGACATTTGGACATGAGGAATGATTACAAGTAGACTCAGCTCATCCTCTCCTTCTCATCCTCAAGAACACCAAGAACTACATGATTCTTGGGAGGAACACAACACAGAGCTACGAAGGAGACAACAACACACCTTTGTCTCTCCTGCTCTCACCTACTCTCAACTGAAAAAGAGAAAGCAAAAGACCCCCCAATCCTTGGAGCTACATGCAGGAGACACCCCTCCTTTTATAGCCTCCACTATCGGGTTTGCTTTCCTCTTTACCCATTAGTGAGAGTCGCTCCAGTGCTTTCACAGAGATACAGCTTCCTTTACAGCTTTTCGCATTTCTCCAAAATGCCATCCGGCTGCCTTCCTGGAAGCTTCCTCTGCCTTGCCTCTCAAGTCTTGCAACCACCTCGCAGACCTCGTCGTCTTCAGCACCTCCTGGCCGCTCTTGACCTCAGCACGGCCCGTGCCTAGTCTCGGCCCTCCATGCCTCGCCACGACTAGTCTCAAAGTCCTGCGAACATCATCAGACAAGCAAACCATTACATAGCACTGCTCACAATAGTATCCAACCACTTGAGCCAGAAAAACAGAACTCAAATCATACTCTTACCAAGTCGTATACCACCTACGACCAGTCGAAAATAGAGAACAATGAAAGCACACGACATACGACCACAAAATCAAGCCATACGACCAGATACAATGAGTCTACGATCATCGCTAACTTGCTACGACCACCCACAACTCGCTACGGCTTTAACGCTCAAAGTCTACGACTTCAACCCAAGTCGTTACGACCGATCGAAAAGATAAACAAACAAATGCACAAGGTCCCTGACTTCATCACAAAGCCCTACGACCAAATTCCAGCTCAAATGGTCAAGTCTGCAGGTCATACGACCGATTCCAACTGCGTGCGAGCACGTCCGACCACGCCAGACTGCTCTACGACCAAATCCGACCGGTATCGACTACAACCGACTGAGTCTGACCCCGACCCGACCTCGTTCGACCGCTTCACAACATGGTCGAAGTCCGCCGACTTCCCACGTGGTCGCAAGCTTGAGTGCCGGCCCCCGACCACAGTGGTCGAAGCATCGACTTCCGACCGCAGCTCTCAATAACGTAGTCGTAGAGTGCCGACTACTCACGTGGTCATAGATTTGAGTGCCGACTTCGACTGCAGCCCACTACAACGTGGTCGTAGCTTCGACTTACGACTTCTAACCGCTTTCAGCTCATGACAACGTGGTCGAAGCTACAATCGACTACGGCCAATGTGATCGTAAACGACCTGAAAATGGTCGTATACGCTACAACGTGGTCGTAAATGGCTCGGCTGGCTTCCGATAGCGCACAACGTGGTCGTACGGGTCATTTCGACCATGACCAAGATACGACTATGGCAAAACCAGTCTTAAACTTCCCTGGTGACCTACGATTACGGCCAAACGTGGTCGTAACCTGCTTCGACCACGACCAACGTGGTCGTACTGGCCTTCGACCACGGCCAACGTGGTCGTGCTGGCTGCAGAGCACTTTGCCAGGGCTACGATATTGCCGAACTGGCACAAACCTCAAAAGCTAAACTCAATCTTCCTAGATCAAGAGTCAATTACTCATCACAACCATGGGGTGACCTTCACATGGTCTCTCAATCTCCCCCTTGATGAGTATATTAACAAACCCAGAAAAAGCAAGAAGTTGAGTTTGTTTTGAAAAGTCCAACATGGTCCAAAGAAGAGAAAGAAACACACAAATGACCATGTCGACAGAAGGAACACTAGAGCAACAACTGAAAGAGCACTAGAGCAACAACTGAAAGAGCAAATTGATCTCCAAAGCTCTAAACTGGAACCAACAGACTTTTTCTTCTCTATTCTCCCCCTTTTGGCAATAAACACATCAAGATGCAATAGAGAGAATATGACATGTCAATGGATGAATATGGCTGAAGTTTGGTTATTTAAGCATTTAGAGCCATGAGAGTTATCCATAATGATCATAATGTAATACACCAAGCCATAACTCAATAAAACGCTATCTAGATCCTGACAACATATATATAAGCTAGCTAGAGCACATAGATGACAATCTGAAATGTAATGCATTTTGTGAGCAAGTCACGTCATCAATGAGTAAAGTCTAGCTAGAGACATCCAAGGATGATGCAGGCCATGTCAATAAGCTAAGCGGAACAAAGAAGCTAACATTGAGTCCAAATAGAGTGCTATAAGCTCAAGATTGAAACATTGGTTAAGGTACTTGGTTCTGATTGTAGATTAAGCAAATTGAGCACATTAAACATTGTCTTTTGAAAGCATATGGTTGTTTTCAACCCAATTTTTGTTTATGTGCTAGATCTCAAGCCTTATGCGACTACTCCAAGCAATAAGCTTAAGAAGATAGTCTAGGTCATCCAAAACTCCCCCTGAGTTCATGCCTAGTGCAATGGCAAGCTGTCTCATGAGAAGAAATTGGTGAAATCAGTTTTTTCGCACAAATATGGTGGTTGTCAACCAACACTTTGTTTTATCATGTGCTAGATCTCAAGCCTTATGCGACTACTCCAAGCAAGAAGCTTAAGAAGATAGTCTAGGTCATCCAAAACTCCCCCTAAGTTCATGCCAAGTGCAATGGCAAGCCGTCTCATAGGAAAGAATTGGTGAGATCAGTTTTTTCGCACAAAAGAGATCTTTTTGCTTTTTAACACATTGTACTAACTCATGTATCATCAGGAGACTAAAACAACTCAAACTAAGGTTCAATATAGATTCAACGCTCTACTCAGCCTATTTGACATGGCATGAATCATAAAAGGATAGCTCAAGAAAGACTAAACTCAAATGCTAGCATGACAAGTTTAATTTAAGTTGATCAATTTTACTTAACTTATCATGGCAAACGCTAGTCTACACATATGAAGTCATGATAAATTTAGCAAGCTAAGCACAAGTCATGGCAAGGTGTAAAGCATTGAAGCATGTCATAACAGGATAATAATCAAGGCTCAATGCAGTTTGATTATAATGCGAAATGCTGAAAATGCATGAAAGATCAGCTCCCCCTCAACATTAGATGCAACTTTTAGTTCAAGTTTAGTTATGTCAGAATTAAGCCCCAGAAGCTCCCAATTGAACTCCCCCTGAACCAAAGCAAAAGAATCGAGAAGCTGGGAAAGAAAACAGCAAACAGGCAGTCCTTAAAGCATAGAAAAGATATAGAGGCAACTATGGCTCGGACTGACTCTCATCTACCCCATATGACTCCAGGACAATCAGCTGACAGTAAATCACACACTAGAGAGCAAACACGTACCCTGTCTACCCGAGGGTGGCCCAACCCTCGCTAGAACCTACAAGAGGTGAGTGAGCTCGACCTAGTGAGATAAGAAGCAGCTAATCCTGGAAGCACAAGATAAGAGTTAGAAGTCTAAGCATCTTGGCAAGAGAAGCACTCTAACCTATGCTGGAAGGACTAAACCCAAATGCACCCCAAGTGCAAAGCAACAGAAATGAGACAGAAGCATAATTAATATAATAAAGCAGTAAAGCCCAAGCTCCCCCTCACTACAGTCCGTAAGGACAAACCACCCCAAGCTCTCCCCGCAGAGCTGAAAACCTCGAACTGTCCAAAGGCTTGGTGAAGATGTCAGCCAACTGGTGGTCACTCTCCACAAACTGGAGCACTATATCGCCCTTCTCTACATGGTCTCTAAGGAAGTGAAAACGGATATCGATGTGCTTGGTACGAGAGTGTTGCACTGGGTTCTTAGCAATGTTAATCGCAGAAGTGTTATCACAAAAGAGTGGAACACTGTCTATGACCAACCCAAAGTCCCGCAGGGTCGAGGCCATCCAAAGTACCTGGCTACAGCAGCTGGCTGCAGCAACATACTCGGCCTCTGCGGTGGACTGCGCAACACCGGACTGCTTCCTCGAAGACCAAGAAACGAGAGAAGTGCCAATGAATTGGCAAGTGCCAGAAGTGCTCTTCCTATCTATCCTACAGCCGGCAAAGTCTGCATCCGAAAAGGCTCTCAAGGAAAGACAAGAAGAGGAAGAGTACCAGATACCATAGTCAATGGTAGCTCGAAGGTACCGAAAGATGCGCTTCACCGCCTGGCGGTGAGATACGCGAGGAGAAGCCTGAAACCGAGCACACAGACACACGGAGAAGTGTATGTCTGGTCTCGAGGCAGTGAGGTAAAGAAGGGAGCCGATCATACTTCTGTATTCTTTCTGATCAACTGGCTCGCCATCCTCATCTGGGTCAAGATAGGCTGTAGAAGCCATCGGAGTTGACACCGGCTTACCATCACTCATATCGAAGCGTCTCAGGAGGTCGCGAGTGTACTTGCCTTGATACAAGAAGGTACCCTCCCGAGTCTGCTTGATTTGGAAGCCAAGGAAGAAGGTCAACTCACCCATCATACTCATTTCAAACTCGGTGCTCATGACATCCGAGAACTGGGAAACCAGAGTATGGGAAGAGCCACCAAAGATAATGTCATCGACATAGATCTGGACGAGCAGAAGGTCAGCGCCAAGCCGGCGGATGAACAAGGTCTTATCAACTTTACCCATTTCAAACCCATGACTCAACAAGTAGGACTTAAGCCTCTCATACCAAGCCCTGGGGGCCTGCTTAAGTCCATACAACGCTTTGGAAAGCTTAAAGACATGGTTTGGGTATTTGGGGTTTTCGAAACCAGGAGGCTGTCGGACGTAGACCTCTTCCTCAATAAGGCCATTGAGAAAGGCACTCTTGACGTCCATCTGGTAAAGCTTGAAACCCTTAGAAGCTGCAATTATTTTTCTTGAAGCTCACCTCGAAACCGTCATCGGTAAGCTGAGAAACGGAAAGTAAATTGTACTGCAGCTTACTAACCATGGCTACATCTTTCAAAATGAAAGAGTCATTAATGCGCACTGTACCTTTGGCGATGACGCGCCCAGATGAAGCATCTCCGAAGGTGATCGTCTCATCACCTGGAGCACGGGCAAGGGAAGAAAACCAACGGGAGTCTCCGGTCATGTGTCGTGAACACCCGGAGTCTACAAGCCAAACCTTTCCCTTCCCTGCCCGGCGAACCTGAGTCAAACAGAGAGTAAAGTCTCAGTACTGGGGTAAATCAAGAGTGATTTTGGCACCCAATACTGAACAACACGTCGAGCAGATGAAGTAGTCAAGCACGACTGACCTCTATCTACCCTACGCTCTCTGTCACTCACAGCAGAAGGTCTGTGAGCAGACCTGAAGCTGTTGCGGGGTCCGACTGCTACGGGAGAGCGAGTCGGAACACCGGCAACACGCTGAACACGCCGCGGGTAACTGTCTCGACGGGGGAAACGAGATGTACCCTCAGGACGGCGGAAGTCATGAGCAGGAGCAGCATGAGGACGAAAAACAGAAGACTCAGAAAAACCAAGTCCTCGATGCTGCCCCAACCCATCAACAGTAGTAAACCTAGACCTCGTGCTGGTCCTAGGTGCACTCAGGATCTGGGGCTGACCCTGAATACGCCTAGGAGACTCAACACGGTCTCTACGCGCGATCTTGGCGCGCCTGAAGCATCGATCAACCGTGTGTCCATCCTTCTGACAAAAGGTGCAGTGATACTTCATCCTCTGAGAGGTAGAAGTAGCACGGTCAGGCTTCGCCTTCTGAGAGGCCGAAGCAGCAGGTGCAATCACCTTGTTGTCAGAAATCCCCTGGACATAGCCCGCTGACTTAAATTGGACTTTCTCGGTCCTGGGCTCGGTCTCGATCACACCTGGTGCTATGGGTCTGAGCACAGCAGGTGGATGCTTCCTCATATCCTCATAATAGTCATATCCTAGACCCTGATTAAATCTGCAAATCTTGGACTGGTCTAGAATAAGATTAAGCTTCTTCTTGCCGCCTACAAATCTCTCGAGAGTGTTCATAAGGTACTGACACTCCCGAAAGAGAGAGGTGCAAGAAGAGCAGGGGGAAGAGGGAACAGCAGGAGGTAAGGGAGCAGATGAAGAACCAACAGCAGAGGGAAGAATGGCTTGTGCACGCACAGCCGACTCTGAATGGACAGTCCTACTGCTAGTCAGTTGGTTCACGTTCCTAGGCGTCTCCACCTTACCCTGGGGCTTCTCCCCCTTTTCAGCACAGACAATACAAGCAGAAGGTTGCTTCTCTAGTAGGTCCTTAGTCAACTTCACACATTTCTCATCCAATGCAATCAAATCAGATTTTAGTTTGTTACAGTTAATACATGGTGAGCTAACAGGGTCCTTAGAAGCATACTGAGCCATTTTCCTATCATGATCAATCATTTCTTGAAACTGTTTGGAGACAGCTTCAAGTTCAGCAGTTAACTTGGGACAGTTCAAGCATGAATCAATCGGCTCAAGTAAAGAAGCTTGGAGTTCAGCAATTTTATGATCTGCCCGTTTTAAGTTCATCTTCAAGTTATTGCAATTTTTACAAGGATCGGGCAGATCAAGGAGCATGGCATAAGGTCCTCTAGCAGCAATGTCCTTATCCTCACATGAGGTGGGAGAAGTAGTCTCATCAGTAGTAAGTAGGGTAACAGCCATCCTACTCAACTCTAACTCAGCAAGCAGACTAACATTCTTCACCTTAATAATATCAAGCTCGGAGGACACACTATCATGAGAGGTCCTTAATTTCTCCATGTCATCAAGCAAGGCACAGCATGTATCACAGTCGTCACGGGAGGGAGCAGATGTAAGTGAAGTAATCTCCCGTGACAGTCTATCTACTTCCTTCTCTAACTCGGTACACCTAGACCTAGCTCTAGCATGAAATCCACCTAGCTTAAGAAAAGCATCATTTAGCTGGTCATAAGAAGGGAGTACCTCATCCGAGTCGGAGTACAGCTCGCTGTCGCTGAGTTCGCCCTCGAGGGCCATGAAGCACATGCCGGAGAAGTCGTCGCCACCATCCTTGGGCTCTTGGTCACCCGTCCCGTCGTCGTCGCTCCATCCGTCCACCTCGCTGAGGTCGAGGTCGTCGAAGGCGGTGAGGACGCGGTGGAAGAGTTTCTTGGCCTTCCCGAAGTTGCGGAACTTCTTCTTTCCTGGAGCAGGTGCTGAAGGCTTCGTGTTGCGGTTCTTGTCGGTGTAGTCGTTCTTGCCCGAACCGCCGTAGTCACCTTTACCCTTCCCAAGCTTGGGGCAGTTTGCTCGGATGTGGTTGGGGCCACCACACTCGAAGCAGATGACTGGTCCTCCTCTCTTTCTGTCTCTCCTACCCTTGTAGGCATGGGAAAACCTTCGGGCTAGGAGGGCCAGCTGATCATCCGCAAGCTGCTCTAACTGATCATCAGTTATGTCACAGAGAGCAGCAAGGGAGAAACCGCAAGAAGACTCAGAAGAGAGACCAGAAGCTGAACTGGGATCGGTGACCAAAGCCATCGACTGTGACTTCGACCGACGAGAGACAACGTCAATCTCGTGAGTCTTGAGGCGTGAGTACAGCGCGTCAAGAGTCAGGGTCGAGAGGTCTGTCGTGTCTTTGATGGTGGTCACCTTCATCTGCCACACGCGCAGATCGAGTGCCGCAAGCATCTGACGAGCGTTGTCTGAGTCGGGGTATGTGAGACCGACCGCTCGGAGGTTGCTCAAGATTTTGTGAAATCGCGAAAAGCACTCGTCCAGAGACTCACCAGCAAGCATCTCGAATTTGTTGTATTCGCGCTTGAACTGGTCCTGTCGAACCGTCTTGATCTGGGTGGTGCCCTCATGGTATGCGTCGAGGGTCACCCAGATGTCGTAGGCGGACGACAGGTGAGATATACGGTCAAACTCGCTACGACTCAACCCCTGGATGATGATGTTCCTTGCCTTTGCATTTGCCTCAACATCAGCCATGTTCCCGGCATTGATGTTCTCATCGGCAGGAACAACAAACTGGACCTTAACCTTGCGCCAGATGGCATACCCCTGAGCCTGGATGTATGTTTCCATTCGGCTCTTCCAGAAGGGGTAATCGATGCCATCGAAAACGGGCGGCTTGGTCGAGTACTTGTCCGTCGCCATGGCTCTTGAGACCGGTTAAGATCTATTGATTAGAGCTAACCGGCTCTGATACCAATTGTAGGACCGAAATGGCAACAGAGGGGGGGTGAATGGTGCCTTCAAAAACTCTCCAAGTACCCACTCAACAAATCGGTCGAGAGAACTGGCTTCTCTGGTCGAACACACGTGGTCGTAAGCCAACTGATGGTCGAACACCACGTGGTCAAACACTTGCCCGAGCCGACAAAAGAAATCAAACAGAGAATACTGCGCGGTTGAAACAAGAACGGTGCTCTCGGGAAGAACTGGCCAAGATGGCCTTAAGGATGATTCCCAGTTCAAAGCAAGCCAACACAGCCCAAAGCAAAAGCAGTTCAAAACCAAATCAAGATTGAAACAGAAGGATCAGGAGACTGCACAGATAAAGGAACTGAAACAAGATACCCATAGCTCAAAGAACTTCGGAGAATTTATTTCTCGAGAGTACTACAGAGGAGTCCCGATACGCATGGACATTTGGACATGAGGAATGATTACAAGTAGACTCAGCTCATCCTCTCCTTCTCATCCTCAAGAACACCAAGAACTACATGATTCTTGGGAGGAACACAACACAGAGCTACGAAGGAGACAACAACACACCTCTGTCTCTCCTGCTCTCACCTACTCTCAACTGAAAAAGAGAAAGCAAAAGACCCCCAATCCTTGGAGCTACATGCAGGAGACACCCCTCCTTTTATAGCCTCCACTATCGGGTTTGCTTTCCTCTTTACCCATTAGTGAGAGTCGCTCCAGTGCTTTCACAGAGATACAACTTCCTTTACAGCTTTTCGCATTTCTCCAAAATGCCATCCGGCTGCCTTCCTGGAAGCTTCCTCTGCCTTGCCTCTCAAGTCTTGCAACCACCTTGCAGACCTCGTCGTCTTCAGCACCTCCTGGCCGCTCTTGACCTCAGCACGGCCCGTGCCTAGTCTCGGCCCTCCATGCCTCGCCACGACTAGTCTCAAAGTCCTGCGAACATCATCAGACAAGCAAACCATTACATAGCACCGCTCACAATAGTATCCAACCACTTGAGCCAGAAAAACAGAACTCAAATCATACTCTTACCAAGTCGTATACCACCTACGACCAGTCGAAAATAGAGAACAATGAAAGCACACGACATACGACCACAAAATCAAGCCATACGACCAGATACAATGAGTCTACGATCATCGCTAACTTGCTACGACCACCCACAACTCGCTACGGCTTTAACGCTCAAAGTCTACGACTTCAACCCAAGTCGTTACGACCGATCGAAAAGATAAACAAACAAATGCACAAGGTCCCTGACTTCATCACAAAGCCCTACGACCAAATTCCAGCTCAAATGGTCAAGTCTGCAGGTCATACGACCGATTCCAACTGCGTGCGAGCACGTCCGACCACGCCAGACTGCTCTACGACCAAATCCGACCGGTATCGACTACAACCGACTGAGTCTGACCCCGACCCGACCTCGTTCGACCGCTTCACAACATGGTCGAAGTCCGCCGACTTCCCACGTGGTCGCAAGCTTGAGTGCCGGCCCCCGACCACAGTGGTCGAAGCATCGACTTCCGACCGCAGCTCTCAATAATGTAGTCGTAGAGTGCCGACTACTCACGTGGTCATAGATTTGAGTGCCGACTTCGACTGCAGCCCACTACAACGTGGTCGTAGCTTCGACTTACGACTTCTAACCGCTTTCAGCTCATGACAACGTGGTCGAAGCTACAATCGACTACGGCCAATGTGATCGTAAACGACCTGAAAATGGTCGTATACGCTACAACGTGGTCGTAAATGGCTCGGCTGGCTTCCGATAGCGCACAACGTGGTCGTACGGGTCATTTCGACCATGACCAAGATACGACTATGGCAAAACCAGTCTTAAACTTCCCTGGTGACCTACGATTACGGCCAAACGTGGTCGTAACCTGCTTCGACCACGACCAACGTGGTCGTACTGGCCTTCGACCACGGCCAACGTGGTCGTGCTGGCTGCAGAGCACTTTGCCAGGGCTACGATATTGCCGAACTGGCACAAACCTCAAAAGCTAAACTCAATCTTCCTAGATCAAGAGTCAATTACTCATCACAACCATGGGGTGACCTTCACATGGTCTCTCAATCTCCCCCTTGATGAGTATATTAACAAACCCAGAAAAAGCAAGAAGTTGAGTTTGTTTTGAAAAGTCCAACATGGTCCAAAGAAGAGAAAGAAACACACAAATGACCATGTCGACAGAAGGAACACTAGAGCAACAACTGAAAGAGCACTAGAGCAACAACTGAAAGAGCAAATTGATCTCCAAAGCTCTAAACTGGAACCAACAGACTTTTTCTTCTCTATTCTCCCCCTTTTGGCAATAAACACATCAAGATGCAATAGAGAGAATATGACATGTCAATGGATGAATATGGCTGAAGTTTGGTTATTTAAGCATTTAGAGCCATGAGAGTTATCCATAATGATCATAATGTAATACACCAAGCCATAACTCAATAAAACGCTATCTAGATCCTGACAACATATATATAAGCCAGCTAGAGCACATAGATGACAATCTGAAATGTAATGCATTTTGTGAGCAAGTCACGTCATCAATGAGTAAAGTCTAGCTAGAGACATCCAAGGATGATGCAGGCCATGTCAATAAGCTAAGCGGAACAAAGAAGCTAACATTGAGTCCAAATAGAGTGCTATAAGCTCAAGATTGAAACATTGGTTAAGGTACTTGGTTCTGATTGTAGATTAAGCAAATTGAGCACATTAAACATTGTCTTTTGAAAGCATATGGTTGTTTTCAACCCAATTTTTGTTTATGTGCTAGATCTCAAGCCTTATGCGACTACTCCAAGCAATAAGCTTAAGAAGATAGTCTAGGTCATCCAAAACTCCCCCTGAGTTCATGCCTAGTGCAATGGCAAGCTGTCTCATGAGAAGAAATTGGTGAAATCAGTTTTTTCGCACAAATATGGTGGTTGTCAACCAACACTTTGTTTTATCATGTGCTAGATCTCAAGCCTTATGCGACTACTCCAAGCAAGAAGCTTAAGAAGATAGTCTAGGTCATCCAAAACTCCCCCTAAGTTCATGCCAAGTGCAATGGCAAGCCGTCTCATAGGAAAGAATTGGTGAGATCAGTTTTTTCGCACAAAAGAGATCTTTTTGCTTTTTAACACATTGTACTAACTCATGTATCATCAGGAGACTAAAACAACTCAAACTAAGGTTCAATATAGATTCAACGCTCTACTCAGCCTATTTGACATGGCATGAATCATAAAAGGATAGCTCAAGAAAGACTAAACTCAAATGCTAGCATGACAAGTTTAATTTAAGTTGATCAATTTTACTTAACTTATCATGGCAAACGCTAGTCTACACATATGAAGTCATGATAAATTTAGCAAGCTAAGCACAAGTCATGGCAAGGTGTAAAGCATTGAAGCATATCATAACAGGATAATAATCAAGGCTCAATGCAGTTTGATTATAATGCGAAATGCTGAAAATGCATGAAAGATCAGCTCCCCCTCAACATTAGATGCAACTTTTAGTTCAAGTTTAGTTATGTCAGAATTAAGCTCCAGAAGCTCCCAATTGAACTCCCCCTGAACCAAAGCAAAAGAATCGAGAAGCTGGGAAAGAAAACAGCAAACAGGCAGTCCTTAAAGCATAGAAAAGATATAGAGGCAACTATGGCTCGGACTGACTCTCATCTACCCCATATGACTCCAGGACAATCAGCTGACAGTAAATCACACACTAGAGAGCAAACACGTACCCTGTCTACCCGAGGGTGGCCCAACCCTCGCTAGAACCTACAAGAGGTGAGTGAGCTCGACCTAGTGAGATAAGAAGCAGCTAATCCTGGAAGCACAAGATAAGAGTTAGAAGTCTAAGCATCTTGGCAAGAGAAGCACTCTAACCTATGCTGGAAGGACTAAACCCAAATGCACCCCAAGTGCAAAGCAACAGAAATGAGACAGAAGCATAATTAATATAATAAAGCAGTAAAGCCCAAGCTCCCCCTCACTACAGTCCGTAAGGACAAACCACCCCAAGCTCTCCCCGCAGAGCTGAAAACCTCGAACTGTCCAAAGGCTTGGTGAAGATGTCAGCCAACTGGTGGTCACTCTCCACAAACTGGAGCACTATATCGCCCTTCTCTACATGGTCTCTAAGGAAGTGAAAACGGATATCGATGTGCTTGGTACGAGAGTGTTGCACTGGGTTCTTAGCAATGTTAATCGCAGAAGTGTTATCACAAAAGAGTGGAACACTGTCTATGACCAACCCAAAGTCCCGCAGGGTCGAGGCCATCCAAAGTACCTGGCTACAGCAGCTGGCTGCAGCAACATACTCGGCCTCTGCGGTGGACTGCGCAACACCGGACTGCTTCCTCGAAGACCAAGAAACGAGAGAAGTGCCAATGAATTGGCAAGTGCCAGAAGTGCTCTTCCTATCTATCCTACAGCCGGCAAAGTCTGCATCCGAAAAGGCTCTCAAGGAAAGACAAGAAGAGGAAGAGTACCAGATACCATAGTCAATGGTAGCTCGAAGGTACCGAAAGATGCGCTTCACCGCCTGGCGGTGAGATACGCGAGGAGAAGCCTGAAACCGAGCACACAGACACACGGAGAAGTGTATGTCTGGTCTCGAGGCAGTGAGGTAAAGAAGGGAGCCGATCATACTTCTGTATTCTTTCTGATCAACTGGCTCGCCATCCTCATCTGGGTCAAGATAGGCTGTAGAAGCCATCGGAGTTGACACCGGCTTACCATCACTCATATCGAAGCGTCTCAGGAGGTCGCGAGTGTACTTGCCTTGATACAAGAAGGTACCCTCCCGAGTCTGCTTGATTTGGAAGCCAAGGAAGAAGGTCAACTCACCCATCATACTCATTTCAAACTCGGTGCTCATGACATCCGAGAACTGGGAAACCAGAGTATGGGAAGAGCCACCAAAGATAATGTCATCGACATAGATCTGGACGAGCAGAAGGTCAGCGCCAAGCCGGCGGATGAACAAGGTCTTATCAACTTTACCCATTTCAAACCCATGACTCAACAAGTAGGACTTAAGCCTCTCATACCAAGCCCTGGGGGCCTGCTTAAGTCCATACAACGCTTTGGAAAGCTTAAAGACATGGTTTGGGTATTTGGGGTTTTCGAAACCAGGAGGCTGTCGGACGTAGACCTCTTCCTCAATAAGGCCATTGAGAAAGGCACTCTTGACGTCCATCTGGTAAAGCTTGAAACCCTTAGAAGCTGCAATTATTTTTCTTGAAGCTCACCTCGAAACCGTCATCGGTAAGCTGAGAAACGGAAAGTAAATTGTACTGCAGCTTACTAACCATGGCTACATCTTTCAAAATGAAAGAGTCATTAATGCGCACTGTACCTTTGGCGATGACGCGCCCAGATGAAGCATCTCCGAAGGTGATCGTCTCATCACCTGGAGCACGGGCAAGGGAAGAAAACCAACGGGAGTCTCCGGTCATGTGTCGTGAACACCCGGAGTCTACAAGCCAAACCTTTCCCTTCCCTGCCCGGCGAACCTGAGTCAAACAGAGAGTAAAGTCTCAGTACTGGGGTAAATCAAGAGTGATTTTGGCACCCAATACTGAACAACACGTCGAGCAGAAGAAGTAGTCAAGCACGACTGACCTCTATCTACCCTACGCTCTCTGTCACTCACAGCAGAAGGTCTGTGAGCAGACCTGAAGCTGTTGCGGGGTCCGACTGCTACGGGAGAGCGAGTCGGAACACCGGCAACACGCTGAACACGCCGCGGGTAACTGTCTCGACGGGGGAAACGAGATGTACCCTCAGGACGGCGGAAGTCATGAGCAGGAGCAGCATGAGGACGAAAAACAGAAGACTCAGAAAAACCAAGTCCTCGATGCTGCCCCAACCCATCAACAGTAGTAAACCTAGACCTCGTGCTGGTCCTAGGTGCACTCAGGATCTGGGGCTGACCCTAAATACGCCTAGGAGACTCAACACGGTCTCTACGCGCGATCTTGGCGCGCCTGAAGCATCGATCAACCGTGTGTCCATCCTTCTGACAAAAGGTGCAGTGATACTTCATCCTCTGAGAGGTAGAAGTAGCACGGTCAGGCTTCGCCTTCTGAGAGGCCGAAGCAGCAGGTGCAATCACCTTGTTGTCAGAAATCCCCTGGACATAGCCCGCTGACTTAAATTGGACTTTCTCGGTCCTGGGCTCGGTCTCGATCACACCTGGTGCTATGGGTCTGAGCACAGCAGGTGGATGCTTCCTCATATCCTCATAATAGTCATATCCTAGACCCTGATTAAATCTGCAAATCTTGGACTGGTCTAGAATAAGATTAAGCTTCTTCTTGCCGCCTACAAATCTCTCGAGAGTGTTCATAAGGTACTGACACTCCCGAAAGAGAGAGGTGCAAGAAGAGCAGGGGGAAGAGGGAACAGCAGGAGGTAAGGGAGCAGATGAAGAACCAACAGCAGAGGGAAGAATGGCTTGTGCACGCACAGCCGACTCTGAATGGACAGTCCTACTGCTAGTCAGTTGGTTCACGTTCCTAGGCGTCTCCACCTTACCCTGGGGCTTCTCCCCCTTTTCAGCACAGACAATACAAGCAGAAGGTTGCTTCTCTAGTAGGTCCTTAGTCAACTTCACACATTTCTCATCCAATGCAATCAAATCAGATTTTAGTTTGTTACAGTTAATACATGGTGAGCTAACAGGGTCCTTAGAAGCATACTGAGCCATTTTCCTATCATGATCAATCATTTCTTGAAACTGTTTGGAGACAGCTTCAAGTTCAGCAGTTAACTTGGGACAGTTCAAGCATGAATCAATCGGCTCAAGTAAAGAAGCTTGGAGTTCAGCAATTTTATGATCTGCCCGTTTTAAGTTCATCTTCAAGTTATTGCAATTTTTACAAGGATCGGGCAGATCAAGGAGCATGGCATAAGGTCCTCTAGCAGCAATGTCCTTATCCTCACATGAGGTGGGAGAAGTAGTCTCATCAGTAGTAAGTAGGGTAACAGCCATCCTACTCAACTCTAACTCAGCAAGCAGACTAACATTCTTCACCTTAATAATATCAAGCTCGGAGGACACACTATCATGAGAGGTCCTTAATTTCTCCATGTCATCAAGCAAGGCACAGCATGTATCACAGTCGTCACGGGAGGGAGCAGATGTAAGTGAAGTAATCTCCCGTGACAGTCTATCTACTTCCTTCTCTAACTCGGTACACCTAGACCTAGCTCTAGCATGAAATCCACCTAGCTTAAGAAAAGCATCATTTAGCTGGTCATAAGAAGGGAGTACCTCATCCGAGTCGGAGTACAGCTCGCTGTCGCTGAGTTCGCCCTCGAGGGCCATGAAGCACATGCCGGAGAAGTCGTCGCCACCATCCTTGGGCTCTTGGTCACCCGTCCCGTCGTCGTCGCTCCATCCGTCCACCTCGCTGAGGTCGAGGTCGTCGAAGGCGGTGAGGACGCGGTGGAAGAGTTTCTTGGCCTTCCCGAAGTTACGGAACTTCTTCTTTCCTGGAGCAGGTGCTGAAGGCTTCGTGTTGCGGTTCTTGTCGGTGTAGTCGTTCTTGCCCGAACCGCCGTAGTCACCTTTACCCTTCCCAAGCTTGGGGCAGTTTGCTCGGATGTGGTTGGGGCCACCACACTCGAAGCAGATGACTGGTCCTCCTCTCTTTCTGTCTCTCCTACCCTTGTAGGCATGGGAAAACCTTCGGGCTAGGAGGGCCAGCTGATCATCCGCAAGCTGCTCTAACTGATCATCAGTTATGTCACAGAGAGCAGCAAGGGAGAAACCGCAAGAAGACTCAGAAGAGAGACCAGAAGCTGAACTGGGATCGGTGACCAAAGCCATCGACTGTGACTTCGACCGACGAGAGACAACGTCAATCTCGTGAGTCTTGAGGCGTGAGTACAGCGCGTCAAGAGTCAGGGTCGAGAGGTCTGTCGTGTCTTTGATGGTGGTCACCTTCATCTGCCACACGCGCAGATCGAGTGCCGCAAGCATCTGACGAGCGTTGTCTGAGTCGGGGTATGTGAGACCGACCGCTCGGAGGTTGCTCAAGATTTTGTGAAATCGCGAAAAGCACTCGTCCAGAGACTCACCAGCAAGCATCTCGAATTTGTTGTATTCGCGCTTGAACTGGTCCTGTCGAACCGTCTTGATCTGGGTGGTGCCCTCATGGTATGCGTCGAGGGTCACCCAGATGTCGTAGGCGGACGACAGGTGAGATATACGGTCAAACTCGCTACGACTCAACCCCTGGATGATGATGTTCCTTGCCTTTGCATTTGCCTCAACATCAGCCATGTTCCCGGCATTGATGTTCTCATCGGCAGGAACAACAAACTGGACCTTAACCTTGCGCCAGATGGCATACCCCTGAGCCTGGATGTATGTTTCCATTCGGCTCTTCCAGAAGGGGTAATCGATGCCATCGAAAACGGGCGGCTTGGTCGAGTACTTGTCCGTCGCCATGGCTCTTGAGACCGGTTAAGATCTATTGATTAGAGCTAACCGGCTCTGATACCAATTGTAGGACCGAAATGGCAACAGAGGGGGGGTGAATGGTGCCTTCAAAAACTCTCCAAGTACCCACTCAACAAATCGGTCGAGAGAACTGGCTTCTCTGGTCGAACACACGTGGTCGTAAGCCAACTGATGGTCGAACACCACGTGGTCAAACACTTGCCCGAGCCGACAAAAGAAATCAAACAGAGAATACTGCGCGGTTGAAACAAGAACGGTGCTCTCGGGAAGAACTGGCCAAGATGGCCTTAAGGATGATTCCCAGTTCAAAGCAAGCCAACACAGCCCAAAGCAAAAGCAGTTCAAAACCAAATCAAGATTGAAACAGAAGGATCAGGAGACTGCACAGATAAAGGAACTGAAACAAGATACCCATAGCTCAAAGAACTTCGGAGAATTTATTTCTCGAGAGTACTACAGAGGAGTCCCGATACGCATGGACATTTGGACATGAGGAATGATTACAAGTAGACTCAGCTCATCCTCTCCTTCTCATCCTCAAGAACACCAAGAACTACATGATTCTTGGGAGGAACACAACACAGAGCTACGAAGGAGACAACAACACACCTCTGTCTCTCCTGCTCTCACCTACTCTCAACTGAAAAAGAGAAAGCAAAAGACCCCCCAATCCTTGGAGCTACATGCAGGAGACACCCCTCCTTTTATAGCCTCCACTATCGGGTTTGCTTTCCTCTTTACCCATTAGTGAGAGTCGCTCCAGTGCTTTCACAGAGATACAGCTTCCTTTACAGCTTTTCGCATTTCTCCAAAATGCCATCCGGCTGCCTTCCTGGAAGCTTCCTCTGCCTTGCCTCTCAAGTCTTGCAACCACCTCGCAGACCTCGTCGTCTTCAGCACCTCCTGGCTGCTCTTGACCTCAGCACGGCCCGTGCCTAGTCTCGGCCCTCCATGCCTCGCCACGACTAGTCTCAAAGTCCTGCGAACATCATCAGACAAGCAAACCATTACATAGCACCGCTCACAATAGTATCCAACCACTTGAGCCAGAAAAACAGAACTCAAATCATACTCTTACCAAGTCGTATACCACCTACGACCAGTCGAAAATAGAGAACAATGAAAGCACACGACATACGACCACAAAATCAAGCCATACGACCAGATACAATGAGTCTACGATCATCGCTAACTTGCTACGACCACCCACAACTCGCTACGGCTTTAACGCTCAAAGTCTACGACTTCAACCCAAGTCGTTACGACCGATCGAAAAGATAAACAAACAAATGCACAAGGTCCCTGACTTCATCACAAAGCCCTACGACCAAATTCCAGCTCAAATGGTCAAGTCTGCAGGTCATACGACCGATTCCAACTGCGTGCGAGCACGTCCGACCACGCCAGACTGCTCTACGACCAAATCCGACCGGTATCGACTACAACCGACTGAGTCTGACCCTGACCCGACCTCGTTCGACCGCTTCACAACATGGTCGAAGTCCGCCGACTTCCCACGTGGTCGCAAGCTTGAGTGCCGGCCCTCGACCACAGTGGTCGAAGCATCGACTTCCGACCGCAGCTCTCAATAACGTAGTCGTAGAGTGCCGACTACTCACGTGGTCATAGATTTGAGTGCCGACTTCGACTGCAGCCCACTACAACGTGGTCGTAGCTTCGACTTACGACTTCTAACCGCTTTCAGCTCATGACAACGTGGTCGAAGCTACAATCGACTACGGCCAATGTGATCGTAAACGACCTGAAAATGGTCGTATACGCTACAACGTGGTCGTAAATGGCTCGGCTGGCTTCCGATAGCGCACAACGTGGTCGTACGGGTCATTTCAACCATGACCAAGATACGACTATGGCAAAACCAGTCTTAAACTTCCCTGGTGACCTACGATTACGGCCAAACGTGGTCGTAACCTGCTTCGACCACGACCAACGTGGTCGTACTGGCCTTCGACCACGGCCAACGTGGTCGTGCTGGCTGCAGAGCACTTTGCCAGGGCTACGATATTGCCGAACTGGCACAAACCTCAAAAGCTAAACTCAATCTTCCTAGATCAAGAGTCAATTACTCATCACAACCATGGGGTGACCTTCACATGGTCTCTCAAGGACTGAAGTGATTGGGAGTCCTAAACATAGTGTTCGCCATGGCTGGTTTTTGTACTGTATGTTTGTAAGTAAGGAAATAGGGCGTTTTTACCTTATTGCCAAATATCTTTTTCAAATAAACACCCATCCAACCGATAACAAAATGTACTGGCCAAGGTCGCTTTGTGTAAGAAGGACCAATTGGATGAGTACTGATCAGCCGTAGAGAATAGTATAGGGAGCATAAGGCAGGCGGAGCTAAGGAAATTTGACGCCCTAATGATATCCAAGACACCATCACTAATACACCTTGGCGGATATAGGGTCCACCTCCAACAACCACAAAGCGGCAGAGCCAAAGAGCAAGGAAAGCCGCCATATAGACGCGCTTATCTCGAAGGGAAGAGAAAGATAAGGAGCCATCCCTGCTGTTATGAAAATAGTCGCACCACTCTTGAAAGGAAACTTTACCACCTACAACAAGATTGTGCCATACATCTAAAAGATGAGACAAGAAGTTGGGATATAGTAATAGAGATGGATCAAGCTCATTGGTCGGCGGTACATACTCTTCATATATGTCTCCATTCAAAGGCAAGCCGGCCATTTGATGCATGTCAAGAAGTGTAATGGTGCGCTCGCCACATTGGAATAAAAAAGTGTTGGTGTTTGGGTTCCATTTTTCTAGTAGAGACCTCAACAAAGAAGGGGAAACGGAATATTCACCCAAAGAGCAATAAATTGCACCGTAAATGTAATCGGCATCATCCTCTCCCCCTTTCAGAGCCAGGGAATGATTTCTTAAGACTTTCGTTCCCCACTCGACATACCCAGTTGGAGATGTGATATATTCGATATCATGATTTTCCCACCCAAGGCCTTCTGCGATCATTCCGGTTCCTAGGGTCATAGCCTTGTCAAGTCGGGGTAAAGGTGCTAGAGGATAGTAACAAAGTCCAAAAAATGAGGAACCCGATTTCCACCCACGATGACTATGATCGATAATCCCTCGAGGTATCTCCTGCTCCTTTATAATGGGGTTGATAATCTCATCAAGGTTTGGTTCAAAAAGTTGCCTTCTTTCTACCCGTGAAAGTGACATCGAGTAGGATAAAAAAGATTGTTGATCCCGCATCATCTAAAAAAAGTTACAGTAAAAAAAATATAATAAGTAATAATGTGGTGACATCGTAGGCAGCTTAATGTCCGAGACCAGCACCTATATGGTTCGTGCATGAGAGTTCACGCACGCGATATCATTAGTACATGCAATATGAGAAAACCATACATACCAAGTGAAGAAGTTGACCCTGAGTAATAGACGCCGGAGAACCTCAGGGGAGGAATAGGACCATGGAAGTCACAATATGCAAGAAGAAAAAGCAGAGAATAGAGTAGATGAACACGGAAGACGAAAGCGAGACGTTCCGTTTAGGCCAAATAAATCCCATAAAAAACGGCGTCAGTTAGGGGAGGTTGGTTAGTGGTAAATGTGGGGCTTATAATTCGGAACTAACAAACGGCTAAAGCAGACACGCATGGCCGCATGCTTATGCACATTCTTTAAAGTACACAGCCAAGTAAAAACGCTTCCAAATACGCCAAATATATATACATATATGAGGCATGTCGAGTTCCAGATGCCAAAGTAAATAGTTTACATCCGGACCTCGAGGGGGCATCTGTTGACACCAATTTAGGCACGCCCAAAATATATGAAAATCTTTTATAGCATATTAAACATAGATAGGCAAGTTCCACCAGATGGTGGAATAGGGTTCAATGAAATAGTGTCCCTAACAAGATACGAAAGTAATTCACTATAATACCAAGTATCAAATTTAGCGCATTCAAGCGTACATGAAGAGGTAATGTATACCTCTATAGGCTAATAGGTTGTATTCTCAATTTCTCATAAATAGGTGGCCGGTCGGTATCACCCAACACGCAATACTCAAAAGCTTACGAGTAATTTTCGGAGCTTACGACCACGCTCGTCACTTTCCCCCATGGTCGGATCTCGTTCCGACCATGTACGTCAAATTTCACGGTGGTCGAAGCCTTTCTTGACCTCAGTTCCCATAACGTGGTCGAAGTTCTCAATAGAGCTCCGATTACCGACCTCAGTCCTCATAACGTGGTCGAAATTCTCAATGAAGCTCCGATTACCGACCTTAGTTCTCATAACGTGGTCGAAGTTCTCAATAGAGCTCCGATTACCGACTTCAGTTCTCATGACGCGGTTGAAGTACGCTGATTATCCAACGTAGTTGAAATCGAAGCTTCGGTTACCACCGCAGTTCCTACAGCGTGGTCGAAGGTCTCCGATTACCCAACCACGACCATCACACCGTATTTAACTTCTGACCATTCGAAAGCGGACCCACCAGATTTTGACCAGTGCCATATTACGACCAGGTTGATCTCTACCCAGGTTACGACCACGTTGGTCTAGACATATATTTCGACCACGTTGGTCTAAACCTATATTTCGACCACGTTGGTCTACACCTATATTTCGACCACGTTGGTTTATACCTATATTTCGACCACGTTGGTTTACACTCGTAGTCGACCACGTTGGTCTTTACCCAGGTTACGACCATGTTGGTCTAAACCTATATTTCGACCACGTTGGTCTAAACCTATATTTCGACCACGTTGGTCTACACCTATATTTCGACCACGTTGGTCTATACCTATATTTCGACCACGTTGGTTTATACCTATATTTCGACCACGTTGGTTTACACTCGTAGTCGACCACGTTGGTCTTTACCCAGGTTACGACCATGTTGGTCTAAACCTATATTTCGACCACGTTGGTCTAAACCTATATTTCGACCACGTTGGTCTACACCTATATTTCGACCACGTTGGTCTATACCTATATTTCGACCACGTTGGTTTACACTCGTAATCGACCACGTTGGTCTCTACCCAGGTTACGACCACGTTGGTCTAGACCTATATTTCGACTACGTTGGTCTCCACCCAGGTTACGACCACGTTGGTCTAAACCTATATTGCGACCACGTTGGTTTATACTCATATTACGACCACGTTGATCGATACCCATATTACGATGATGTTGGTCTACACCTATATTACGACCACATTGGTGTGCATCCATATTGCGACCACGTCGGTTTATACTCATATTATGACCACGTTGATCGATACCCATATCACGACCACGTCGGTCTCCACCCAGGTTGCGACCGCGTGGGTTTATAATCATGTTGCGACCACGCCGGTCGATACCCATTGTAAGACCACGTCGGGCAATTGCCAGTTGATGACCACGTCGGTCGATGCGGGTATCGTAACCGTGTGGTTCTACCAGACTTATAATTCAACCACATGGTTTCGGCCATGAGATCTCAGCCACGACTGGAGCAATGAACATTCAAGTAAGAAAGCGACGGTTGCGGTGCTCCAATAGTCCACGTCTAGCACTACCACAGCTGAGACCGGTTCCAGCGTCCTCCAACCGCCCACGTCCTCCAACTGCCCACGTTTGTACGCCTATGCGTGCCGTATCGGCAGTTGTCAAAAAAAAGGTGTGAAAAGATGAGAGACCATGTGGTCGTGCTCCATGAGAGTGATGAGTAATTGACAAAGGTTTAGGTCAGTTGAGTTTGGTTTGAGTGGTTCGGAGTCGAGTCGTTGCGTGGCGCAATCGGGCTCGGTCGGACTTTGGTCAAATCTGGTCATTTGGGTTTAGGATGCATATTCTAATGTTTTGACAGGTTTTGACTTCATCTGCGGTAAGTGTAATGGTATTTACGCTTTCATGTGTCGAGCGGTGCAATTTGACGTGTTTCTTGTCTGTGTGACAGCAGGACGTCGAGTTGGAGTCGTGGTGAGACACGGTGGACCGGACTAGGCGCAGGTGGCGCTTAGGTCAGAACGGTCGGGATGTGTCGAAGACGACGTGGACTCGAGGTGGTTGCGAGGCGTGCGAGGCAAGGAGCGCGGAAGCTTCCCGGAAGGTGCAGAAGGGGCGAATCGGGAAATTCGCAAGGCTGCACACGCGGGAGCGGGCTCCGTTGGACGTAGCGGGCGTAACGGGGCGGAGACCCGTTAGCCAGGCGCTATAAAAGGAGAGGAGGGGCTGCATGCCCTCCTTGAGCACTTGGGTAGAATTAGGGTTTTAGAGTCAAAAGAAGCTTTGGTGGCTTGCTTTGGCTTTAGGGCTTTAGTTGGTGAGTTGGTGGAGAAGGCAGAGAGTGCTCCCTCTGTCCACCTTCGATGTGTTCTAGGTGATAGAACAGGGTGTGTGTTGTGTTCTTCCTCCCTCCATGAATGATGAGTGTGTGCTCTTGAGTTGGGAGAGTGAGGAGATGGATTGAGAGGTTGTAATCCTTCCTTTGTATCAAGACGGGGTATCGGGACTCCTCTGTTTTCCCTGTGAATCAATGAATGAAAATCTGGAGTTTTGAGTTCTATGTTCGTAGCCTCTGTTCTTCTTTTTCCCATTTCTTGATTTTCATTGTCTTGAGTTCTTGCTTGCTGGGATTGGCCAAAATGGGTTGCTATGACATGGGTGATGCTCAAAAGCCATTTGGCTATTTAATCCCAAGAGCAAACGGAGTTTGATTCTCAGATTTCACTTTTGAGCCCTCTGTGTTCTTGTTCTTCGGTTCTTGGTTTTGGTCCAGATTTTGACTCTCTTGTTAAGATGGCTTGAAATTTGATATGAAGAGTCCAGAGGCTATTATTTAGCTTCCCTCAAAATCTCATAGCCAAAGGATCAACGGTTGGAGAGTTATTTGGATTTTGGCTCGGTTCTTGCAAGATTTCAGATTTTTACCCAAATCTGAAATTCTTGATTCTTGGAGTGGATTTCTTGTTATTGGTTCTTGGCTTAGTCTTCTGGGAGTGTTCCCTAGCTATCCTCAAAGTTTCTCAAGCCAAGAATCCAAGAATCGGTGCGAATCTCTCAATTTTCTGAATTTCCTGTTTGCTGTTTTTCTCGAGAGGTACTACCGCTCGGGGAGCGGTACTACCGCTCAAAGGTACTACCGCTCTGACCAGCGGTACTACCGCTCGACCAAGCGGTACTACCGCTCGAGGTCAGATTTGCGCTGAATCTTTTTTTTGATTGCCTCCTTCTGGGTCTAGCTTTTCAGTGTCTCTGTGATTTCCAGTGAGGGCTTATTTTTCTCCTTCATAGCTCCCATAGCTACTGGAGAAGAACATATTTGTTGGGGGGCGATTTTTAAAGATCGACATTCACCCCCCCTCTGTCGCCATTTCGGTCCAACAATTGGTATCAGAGCCGGTTAGCTCTAATTCATAGATCTTAACCAGTCTCAAGAGCCATGGCGACGGACATGTACTCGACCAAGCCGCCCGTTTTCGATGGCATCGATTACCCCTTCTGGAAGAGCCGAATGGAGACATACATCCAGGCTCAGGGGTACGCTATCTGGCGCAAGGTCAAGGTCCGGTTTGTTGTTCCTGCCGATGAGAACATCAATGCTGGGAATATGCATGATGTTGAGGCAAACGCTAAGGCAAGGAACATCATTATCCAGGGCCTGAGTCGTAGCGAGTTCGATCGCATCTCCCACCTGTCGTCCGCCTACGATATCTGGGTGACCCTCGACGCATACCATGAGGGCACCACCCAGATCAAGACGGTTCGACAGGACCAGTTCAAGCGCGAATACAACAAATTCGAGATGCTTGCTGGTGAGTCCCTAGATGAGTGTTTCGCTCGTTTCCACAAGATCTTGAGCAACCTCCGAGCGGTCGGTCTCACATACCCCGACTCGGACAATGCTCGTCAGATGCTTGCGGCACTCGATCTGCGAGTGTGGGAGATGAAAGTGACCACCATCAAAGACACGACAGACCTCTCGACCTTGACTCTTGACGCGCTGTACTCGCGCCTCAAGACTCACGAGATTGACGTTGTCTCTCGTAGGTCGAAGTCACAGTCGATGGCTTTGGTCACCGATCCCAGTTCAGCTTCTGGTCTCTCTTCTGAGTCTTCTTGCGGTTTCTCCCTTGCTGCTCTCTGTGACATAACTGATGATCAGTTAGAGCAGCTTGCGGATGATCAGCTGGCCCTCCTAGCCCGAAGGTTTTCCCATGCCTACAAGGGTAGGAGAGACAGAAAGAGAGGAGGACCAGTCATCTGCTTCGAGTGTGGTGGCCCCAACCACATCCGAGCAAACTGCCCCAAGCTTGGAAAAGGTAAAGGTGACTACGGCGGTTCGGGCAAGAACGACTACACCGACAAGAACCGCAACACGAAGCCTTCAGCACCTGCTCCGGGAAAGAAGAAGTTCCGCAACTTCGGGAAGGCCAAGAAGCTCTTCCACCGCGTCCTCACCGCCTTCGACGACCTCGACCTCAGCGAGGTGGAGGGATGGAGCGACGACGACGGGACGGGTGACCAAGAGCCCAAGGATGGCGGCGACGACTTCTCCGGCATGTGCTTCATGGCCCTCGAGGGCGAACTCAGCGACAGCGAGCTGTACTCCGACTCGGATGAGGTACTCCCTTCTTATGACCAGCTAAATGATGCTTTTCTTAAGCTAGGTGGTTTTCATGCTAGAGCTAGGGCTAGATGTACCGAGTTAGAGAAGGAAGTAGATAGACTGTCACGGGAGCTTACTTCACTTACATATGCTCCCTCCCGTGATGATTGTGATACATGCTGTGCTCTGTTGGGTGACATGGAGAAACTAAGGACCTCGCATGATAGTGTGTCCTCCGAGCTTGATATTGTTAAGGTGGAGAATGGTAGTCTGCTTGCTGAGTTAGAGTTGAGTAGGATGGCTGTTACCCTACTTACTACTGATGAGACTACTTCTCCCACCTCATGTGAGGTTAAGGACATTGCTGCTAGAGGACCTTATGCCATGCTCCTTGATCTGCCCGAGTCTTGTGAAAATTGCAATAACTTGAAGATGAATCTAAAACGGGCAGATCATAAAATTGCTGAACTACAAGCTTCTTTGCTTGAGCCGATTGATTCATGCTTGAACTGTCCTAAGTTAACTGCTGAACTTGAAGCTGTCTCTAAACAGTTTCAAGAAATGATTGATCATGATAGGAAGTTGGCTCAGTATGCCTCTAAGGACCCTGTTAGCTCACCATGCATTAATTGTAACAAACTAAAATCTGACTTGGTTGCATTGGATGAGAAATGTGTGAAGCTAACTAAGGACCTACTAGAGAAGCCACCATCTGCTTGTATTGTCTGTGCTGAGAAGGGGGAGAAGCCCCAGGGTAAGGTTGAGACGCTTAGCGACGTGAACCAACCTGCTAGCAGTAGGACTGTCCATTCTGAGTCGGCTGTGCGTGCACAAGCCATTCGTTCCTCTGCTATTGGTTCTTCATCTGCTCCCTTACCTCCTGCTGTTCCCTCTTCCCCCTGCTCTTCTTGCACCTCTCTCTTTCGGGAGTGTCAGTATCTTATGAACACTCTCGAGAGATTTGTAGGCGGCAAGAAGAAGCTCAATCTTATTCTAGACCAGTCCAAGATTTGCAGATTTAATCAGGGTCTAGGATATGACTATTATGAGGATATGAGGAAGCATCCACCTGCTGTGCTCAGACCCATAGCACCAGGTGTGATCGAGACCGAGCCCAGGACCGAGAAAGTCCAGTTTAAGTCAGCGGGCTATGTCCAGGGGATTTCTGACAGCAAGGTGATTGCACCTGCTGCTTCGGCCTCTCAGAAGGCGAAGCCTGACCGTGCTACTTCTACCTCTCAGAGGATGAAGTATCACTGCACCTTCTGTCAGAAGGATGGACACACGGTTGATCGATGCTTCAGGCGCGCCAAGATCGCGCGTAGAGACCGTGCTGAGTCTCCTAGGCGTATTCAGGGTCAGCCCCAGATCCTGAGTGCACCTAGGACCAGCACGAGGTCTAGGTTTACTGCTGTTGATGGGTTTGGGCAGCATCGAGGACTTGGTTTTTCTGAGTCTTCTGTTTTTCGTCCTCATGCTGCCTCTGATTGTGTCTTCCGCCGTCCTGAGGGTAGATCTCGCTTTCCCCATCGAGATAGCTACCCGCGGCATGATCAATGTGTTGCCGGTGTTCCGACTCGCTCTCCCGTAGCAGTTGGACCCCGCAACAGCTTCAGGTCTGCTCACAGACCTTCTGCTTCTTTGAGTCTCAGAGAGCGTAGGGTAGATAGAGGTCAGTCGTGCTTGACGACTTCATCTGCTCGACGTGTTGTTCAGTATTGGGTGCCAAAATCACTCTTGATTTACCCCAGTACTGATACTTTACTCTCTGCTTGACTCAGGTTCGCCGGGCAGGGAAGGGAAAGGTTTGGCTCGTAGATTCCGGGTGTTCACGACACATGACCGGAGACTCCCGTTGGTTTTCTTCCCTTGCCCGTGCTCCAGGTGATGAGACGATCACCTTCGGAGATGCTTCATCTGGGCGCGTCATCGCCAAAGGTACTGTGCGCATTAATGATTCTTTCATTTTGAAAGATGTAGCCTTGGTTAGTAAGCTGCAGTACAATTTGCTTTCAGTTTCTCAGCTTACCGATGACGGTTTCGAGGTGAGCTTTAAGAAAAATGCTTGTAAAATTCTTGATTCTTCGGGTAGTCTGGTTTGCGGGATTTCTCGTTATGGGAGGATCTTTCGTGCTGATTTTTCTGAGTCTTCTAGTGATCCTCTCAGGTGTTTAGTTGCTTCTGAGTCCCGCGACCTCTCTTTCTGGCATAGGAGACTTGGTCATATTGGATTTGACCATTTGACCCGAGTTAGCGGCCACGATCTCATTCGTGGTCTGCCTAAACTCAAGATGGTCAAAGATCTTGTTTGCTCTCCATGCCGGCATGGCAAGATGGTTGCCGCTTCTCACCCTCCGGTCACAGTTACTATGACCGATGCACCGGGACAGCTGCTCCACATGGACACAGTTGGACCAGCTCGAGTGCAGTCAGCAGGAGGGAAGTGGTATGTTCTTGTTGTGGTCGATGACTTCTCGAGGTATTCTTGGGTGTTTTTCTTAGCCTCGAAGGATGAGACGTTTTCACTTTTCCGAGGTCTTTTCCGTAGGCTTTCTGTTGAGCTCCCGGGTGCCTTACGAGCGATCCGCAGTGACAATGGCACGGAGTTCAAGAATTCCTACTTCGAGAGTTTCTGTGGTGAGACAGGTGTAGAGCATCAGTTCTCCTCTCCGCACGTCCCTCAGCAAAATGGCGTTGTGGAGAGAAAGAACCGTACCTTGGTTGAGATGGCCAGGACGATGCTTGATGAGTACTCTACACCGCGGAAGTTTTGGGCTGAGGCTATAGCCACCGCGTGCCATGTCTCAAATCGAGTTTTTCTTCGGGCACACTTGCATCGCACGTCTTATGAGCTGAGATACGGGCGAAAGCCCAGCGTCTCTCATTTTCGTGTTTTTGGTTGCAAGTGCTTTATTCTGAAGTCCGGGAACCTAGACAAGTTCGAATCACGTTCTTGTGATGGCATCTTTCTAGGTTACTCGCCTTCTTCGCGGGCTTATAGGGTCTGGAACTGCGAGTCTAGTAAAATGGTAGAGACCTGTGAGGTGACCTTTGACGAGGCCAGTCCGGGGACTAGGCCCGATATCTCAGGTTCTTTAGAGCAGTCCGAGACCATCTTTGTGGATGATGAGGATGATGGAGACGACGGTTGTCTACCTGATCCTGTCCCTCATCCACCCCTTGAGGTGCCGTCTTCCACCGCACCTCGAGGTGATCAGCCCATGCCTTCTGCTTCTTCTGGAGCTGGTGGCTCTGTTCCTACCTCGTCAGCTCACGAGATAGAGGCCACTTCTTCATCTCATCCTGGACCTCCTAGACATATCCAGAAAGCTCATCCTTCAGAGCAGATCATTGGAGATCTTTTCGAGCGTGTTACCCGCTCAAAATCTGGCTTATCTCAATTCTGTCTCCATTCTGCTTTCATTGCCTCCTTTGAGCCCAAAGATGTCTCTCATGCTTTATCTGATGAGTCTTGGGTCAATGCCATGCATGAGGAGCTAGAAAATTTCGAGAGGAACAAGGTCTGGTCGCTTGTCGAGCCCCCGCGAGGTCACAATATTATTGGGACTAAGTGGGTGTTCAAGAACAAGCAGAGCGAGGATGGAGTGGTTATTCGAAACAAGGCTAGACTGGTTGCTCAGGGGTTCTCCCAGGTTGAAGGTCTAGATTTCGAGGAGACCTTTGCCCCTGTAGCTAGACTTGAAGCCATTAGAATCCTGCTTGCCTTTGCAGCTTCTAAAGGTTTCAAGCTTTACCAGATGGACGTCAAGAGTGCCTTTCTCAATGGCCTTATTGAGGAAGAGGTCTACGTCCGACAGCCTCCTGGTTTCGAAAACCCCAAATACCCAAACCATGTCTTCAAGCTTTCCAAAGCGTTGTATGGACTTAAGCAGGCCCCCAGGGCTTGGTATGAGAGGCTTAAGTCCTACTTGTTGAGTCATGAGTTTGAAATGGGTAAAGTTGATAAGACCTTGTTCATCCGCCGGCTTGGCGCTGACCTTCTGCTCGTCCAGATCTATGTCGATGACATTATCTTTGGCGGCTCTTCCCATACTCTGGTTTCCCAGTTCTCGGATGTCATGAGCACCGAGTTTGAAATGAGTATGATGGGTGAGTTGACCTTCTTCCTTGGCTTCCAAATTAAGCAGACTCGGGAGGGTACATTTCTTCATCAAGGAAAGTACACTCGTGACCTCCTGAAGCGCTTCGATATGAGTGATGGGAAGCCGGTGTCAACTCCGATGGCTTCGACAGCCTATCTTGACCCAGATGAGGATGGCGAGCCAGTTGATCAGAAAGTGTTCAGAAGTATGATCGGCTCCCTTCTTTACCTAACTGCCTCGAGACCAGACATACACTTCTCTGTGTGTCTGTGTGCTCGTTTTCAGGCCTCTCCTCGCGTATCTCACCGCCAGGCGGTGAAGCGCATCTTTCGATACCTTCGAGCTACCATTGACTATGGTATCTGGTACTCTTCCTCATCCTGTCTTTCCTTGAGAGCTTTCTCGGATGCAGACTTCGCTGGCTGTAGGATAGATAGGAAGAGCACTTCTGGCACCTGCCAATTTATTGGCACTTCTCTCGTTTCTTGGTCTTCGAGGAAGCAGTCCGGTGTTGCGCAGTCCACCGCAGAGGCCGAGTATGTTGCTGCAGCCAGCTGCTGCAGTCAGGTACTCTGGATGGCTTCGACCCTGCGGGACTTTGGGTTAGTTATCGACAGTGTTCCACTCTTTTGTGATAACACTTCTGCGATTAACATTGCTAAGAACCCAGTGCAACACTCTCGGACCAAGCACATCGATATCCGTTTTCACTTCCTTAGAGACCATGTAGAGAAGGGCGATATAGTGCTCCAGTTTGTGGAGAGTGACCACCAGTTGGCTGACATCTTCACCAAGCCATTGGATAGTTCGAGGTTTTCAGCTCTGCGGGGAGAGCTTGGGGTGGTTTGTCCTTATGGACTGTAGTGAGGGGGAGTTTTGGGCTTTACTGCTTTACTATATTGATTATGCTTCTGTCTCATTTTTGTTGCATTGCACTCGGGGTGCATTTGGGTTTAGTCCTTCCAGCATAGGTTAGAGTGCTTCTCTTGCCGAGATGCTTAGACTTCTAACTCTTATCTTGTGCTTCCAGGATTAGCTGCTTCTTATCTCACTAGGTCGAGCTCACTCACTTCTTGTAGGTTCTAGCGAGGGTTGGGCCACCCTCGGGTAGACAGGGTACGTGTTTGCTCTCTAGTGTGTGATTTACTGTTAGCTGATTGTCCTGGAGTCATATGGGGTAGATGAGAGTCAGTCTGAGCCATAGTTGTCTCTATATCTTATCTATGCTTTAAGGACTGCCTGTTTTGGTTTTATTTGCCAGCTTCTCGATTTATTGCTTTGGTTCAGGGAGAGTTCATTTGGGAGCTTCTGGAGCTTAATTGTGACTTAACTCAACTTGAACTAAAAGTTGCATGTCATGTTGAGGGGGAGCTGGATTTTTTCTGCATTTTAGCATTTCGCATTGTAATATAACTACATTGAGCCTTGATTATTATCCTGTTATGACATGTTTACAATGCTTTACACCTTGCCATGATTTGTGCCTTATATGCTAGATTGATCATGACTTCATATGTGTAGACTAGCTTTTACCATGATAAGTTAATTAAAATTGCCCAACTTGAAGTAAAACTTGTCATGCTAGCATTTGAGTTTAGTCTTTCTGGAGTTATCTCTTTATGATTCATGCCATGTCAACTAGGCTTAGCTGAGCGTTGAATCTTTTATTGAGCCTTAGATTGAGCTATTTTAGTCTCTTGATGTAGCATGAGGTAGTACAATATGTTAAAAAAAATCTCTTTTGTGCGAAAAAACTGATTTCACCAATTCTTTCTCATGAGACGGCTTGCCATTGCACTAGGCATGAACTCAGGGGAGTTTTGGATGACCTAGACTATCTTCTTAAGCTTTTTGCTTGGAGTAGTCGCATAAGGCTTGAGATCTAGCACATAAACAAAATTTGGGTTAGAAACGACCATGAGCTTTAAAAAGACAATGTCTTATGTGCTCAAATTGCTTAAGCTACAAAAAGAACCAAGTACTTGCGCCAATGTTTCATTCTTGAGCATAGCACTCTAGTTGGTCTCAATATTAGCTTCTTGGTTCCGCTTAGCTTACTTGACATGGCCGGCATCATCCTTGGGTATCTCTAGTTAGACTTTACCTCTTGATGACTTGGCATTCTCACTTAATGCACTATATTTCAGATTGTCATCTATGTGTTCTAGCTAGCTTATACATGTCAGGTCATGATCTAGATAGCTTTTTATAGAGTTATGGCTTGGTGTATCTCATTATGGTCAATATGGATAATTCTCATGGCTCTAAATGCTTAAATAAACAAACTTCAGCCATATTCATCCATTGACATGTCATATTCTCTCTTTTTTGCATCTTGATGCGTTTATTGCCAAAAGGGGGAGAATAGAGAAGAAAAAGTCTGTTGGGAACAGTTTAGAGCTTTGTAGATCAATTTGCTCTTTCAGTTGTTGCTCTAGTGTTCCTTCTGTCGACATGGTCATTAGCTTCATTTCATTCTTTGGACCATGTTGGATTCTTCAAAATCAAACTCTTCTTAATGCTTTTTCTGCGTTTGTCAATAGACTCATCAAGGGGGAGATTGAGAGACCATGTGGTCGTGCTCCATGAGAGTGATGAGTAATTGACAAAGGTTTAGGTCAGTCGAGTTTGGTTTGAGTGGTTCGGAGTCGAGTCGTTGCGTGGCGCAATCGGGCTCGGTCGGACTTTGGTCAAATCTGGTCATTTGGGTTTAGGATGCATATTCTAATGTTTTGACAGGTTTTGACTTCATCTGCGGTAAGTGTAATGGTATTTACGCTTTCATGTGTCGAGCGGTGCTATTTGACGTGTTTCTTGTCTGTGTGACAGCAGGACGTCGAGTTGGAGTCGTGGAGAGACACGGTGGACCGGACTAGGCGCAGGTGGCGCTTAGGTCAGAACGGTTGGGATGTGTCGAAGACGACGTGGACTCGAGGTGGTTGCGAGGCGTGCGAGGCAAGGAGCGCGGAAGCTTCCCGGAAGGTGCAGAAGGGGCGAATCGGGAAATTCGCAAGGCTGCACACGCGGGAGCGGGCTCCGTTGGACGTAGCGGGCGTAACGGGGCGGAGACCCGTTAGCCAGGCGCTATAAAAGGAGAGGAGGGGCTGCATGCCCTCCTTGAGCACTTGGGTAGAATTAGGGTTTTAGAGTCAAAAGAAGCTTTGGTGGCTTGCTTTGGCTTTAGGGCTTTAGTTGGTGAGTTGGTGGAGAAGGCAGAGAGTGCTCCCTCTGTCCACCTTCGATGTGTTCTAGGTGATAGAACAGGGTGTGTGTTGTGTTCTTCCTCCCTCCATGAATGATGAGTGTGTGCTCTTGAGTTGGGAGAGTGAGGAGATGGATTGAGAGGTTGTAATCCTTCCTTTGTATCAAGACGGGGTATCGGGACTCCTCTGTTTTCCCTGCGAATCAATGAATGAAAATCTGGAGTTTTGAGTTCTATGTTCGTAGCCTCTGTTCTTCTTTTTCCCATTTCTTGATTTTCATTGTCTTGAGTTCTTGCTTGCTGGGATTGGCCAAAATGGGTTGCTATGACATGGGTGATGCTCAAAAGCCATTTGGCTATTTAATCCCAAGAGCAAACGGAGTTTGATTCTCAGATTTCACTTTTGAGCCCTCTGTGTTCTTGTTCTTCGGTTCTTGGTTTTGGTCCAGATTTTGACTCTCTTGTTAAGATGGCTTGAAATTTGATATGAAGAGTCCAGAGGCTATTATTTAGCTTCCCTCAAAATCTCATAGCCAAAGGATCAACGGTTGGAGAGTTATTTGGATTTTGGCTCGGTTCTTGCAAGATTTCAGATTTTTACCCAAATCTGAAATTCTTGATTCTTGGAGTGGATTTCTTGTTATTGGTTCTTGGCTTAGTCTTCTGGGAGTGTTCCCTAGCTATCCTCAAAGTTTCTCAAGCCAAGAATCCAAGAATCGGTGCGAATCTCTCAATTTTCTGAATTTCCTGTTTGCTGTTTTTCTCGAGAGGTACTACCGCTCGGGGAGCGGTACTACCGCTCAAAGGTACTACCGCTCTGACCAGCGGTACTACCGCTCGACCAAGCGGTACTACCGCTCGAGGTCAGATTTGCGCTGAATCTTTTTTTTGATTGCCTCCTTCTGGGTCTAGCTTTTCAGTGTCTCTGTGATTTCCAGTGAGGGCTTATTTTTCTCCTTCATAGCTCCCATAGCTACTGGAGAAGAACATATTTGTTGGGGGGCGATTTTTAAAGATCGACATTCACCCCCCCTCTGTCGCCATTTCGGTCCAACAAAAGAAAATTAAGAAGAGAAGTTGCGATAACTTCCCTCCACGGGCCACCCTCACTCCCGCTCTATAAATGGGGGATCAGGTGATCAGGAGAAAGGGGTTCGGGGAAAAAGGAGAGGATCGGTGGAGAGAAGGAAGGACAGCCAGGCTGCTGCTTAGCATCAACAGTCAAGAGCACCGTCAGGCTGCCGGAGTGCTGAAAAGCGGCGACATCCGTTCGTCGACCCGCTGGACAAGGTGAGAAGCACCGCCTTTCTTTAGTAACCGTTGCTCCCGTTCTGGCTTTGATCGGCCCGGCGCTCTCGGCAACGACCAAATCTATCCCTGCCTCCGTGACGAAGGCCTCATGCGCAGGCTGGCTCTCTTGAGCAAGTTACCATGAGATGTATTCGAGACCTCATGGTCGGTCTGGTCAGTTGATACAGATCACCATGGGAAGAACCTTGTTCTTCGACTCGGTCAGTTGATACGAGACCAAGAACAAGCGCTCAAGTCACCATCATGCTAAAAAAATGGACTCCTCGCTATACTCTACGCAAGGGTTCTGAGCAACAGAAACACCTGCCGCGAGTTGCACGGGAAGGATGCCAAATTCCATCCCCATGTTAAGTGCTGTCCTTGTTCACGATACGTAAATATGCCTACATTCAAGCTCCCAATATTCACAAACAGTATGCAATGCAATAACAAAAAAAGAGGGGTCTCCTTTGCATACATCATAGCTACGACCATCCCCAAAAGTAGCTAAGATCACCCAAAGTCCATAGTTATGAAGATCCAATGGCTACGACCATCCTCAAAAGTAGCTAAGACTATTCAAAGTCCATAGTTATGATTTTATGAAGATCCAATGGCTACGACCATCCTCAAAAGTAGCTAAGACTATTCAAAGTCCATAGTTATGATTTTATGAAGATCCTATGGCTACGACCATCCTCAAAAAATTCTATAGTTATGATTTTAGGAAGATCCGACGCCAAGATGGAAGAGCCTTTCTTTTTTTCTTTCGTAGTAGTTATATGTTGGAATTTGTTGTTGTTGGCATTCTTAATCAGGGGTTTTCTCGCAAAGAGATGTAATTAACAGAATTTTATGTAAATGTATTAATTCTGGAAGTAATGGATCCGCAATACCTGATTCCTTTGTCTCATTTTCAATTAAATTAAATTAACTTGTCTCTAATGACGCGGACGCGGATTCACGCCCATTTTCCCGTCATCACTGACTGCCTTCAGTCAAATCACATGGACATCACTGGTCGAAGATGATCGGACTGCCTGAGTAAAGTTGGTCTGACTCCCGACAAGTCTAAGCGAGTAGAGAATGCTAATCAAATGTCTCTTAAGAAGGTGGTCCAATCATGGAAATAGCTGGTCGAAAACTTTTATCCAACCACACTGGTTCGTCCATGAGAAACAACTAGTTGAACATCTGGTCCAACCACGAGACGATCTGACCATGTCTGCAAAACCGGTCTGACTAGTCCTGTTGCTACGACTGGTCTGATACCATGAGCAGAAAACGTTGATCCAACCATGCTATTCCAACCATGGGAAAAGGGTGGCCTAACCGGTCTTGTTGCACAAACTCTCGACCCTACAGAAGATTAATTAGAGGGAGCAAAGCAACAACCTACAAACAATTGATTAGAGAGAGCAAAGTGACTACATGCAGACAATTGATTAGAGGGAGCAAAGTGATAGTTAGAGACTTGCACATTCTCCATTCGAGTATGTTTCCTTAACCTGTATGTTTTTCTTTCTTCATTTTTTGAAAGCAAAATTGAACCAAATGATCATCTCTACCACAATGAATGCATCAAACTTGACTTGATGAGTGGTCGTATCAAATGATTTCACAGCATTCACCTTGGTGGAGAACTCCTTTGCAATATCAGCAGATTTAAACACAATTTATTTTGGTTCAAATTTTACTTCAATTTTTCTAGATTCAAGAAGCTTAACTACCTTAGGACGATTATTCTTGGCATGCTCAACAAAATTGAATCCTAGATCATGATTTTTCACACTAGTTTTTGACTTGTCTAAAATCATGTTCAAATTCTTCCTACCAAAAGAGAACCTTTAAAGTATTCTTAAGGTACTCGTTTTCTCTAACCAGTGAGGGCTAAGTTGTGCAATTTATAGATTCTACCATAGGATTTTGGAAGCACTAGCTTGAGCCAATCTTTCTTTTTTAGCAAATTCTCTCAACTGCCTAGTTAGAACATCAATTTCAATATTTAACTTAGGACAGTTACTGTAAGAAAGATTTTTATGACAGAGCATTTGTTCAATTAATTCCTGAGATGAATTAAGTCTAGCTTGTAGAAAATTACACTTAGAACATGCCTTAGAAGAGTTAGACTTAAGCTTTTCAATTTTATCATTAGCAAGTTTAAGTTTCCCATCATAGGAGTCATATAGCATTCTTAGTTGATCAGCTTTATCAGTTACATCTCTAAATTGAACCAAGTTGGTTGCATTAAGTGATCTAGCAATTTTCAACTTAGAATGTAAGACTTTATAAGCTTCACAAGAATTATCTTTAGGAATAGATGCTCTAAGTCTATTAATCTCAGAATTCAAGCTTTCTACTCTGAAATTATTCTCTTTTAATTTCTTTTTGGTCTTTTTTTAATTCAACAGCAAGTTTAATTAAATTATCTTCAAGCTAATTGTACAACGGTCTTACCTCATTGAGATCATTGTAGTCGTCGTTGTCGTTGTCGCTTGCCATGAAGCACATGCCTGTGAAGTTGTCGGTGTTCTTCTTCTTACCTTTGACATTATTATCATCATGGTCATCATCATCGCAACTCTCAAAATCCCCATCACTCAAATCAAGGCGCTCAAGAACCGATATGATCTTCTCAGTAAACTTGCGATAGAAATTTCATCCTTGGTGTTGTTGTTCTTAGATGGCCGATGATGATAATCCTTGATCACTTTCCCTTCAAGCTTAGGGCAATCCATCTTAATGTGACCTAGCTCGCCACACTTAAAGCACCTGACCAGTCCTGAAGCTCCACCTCACTTTCTCATCTTCAGATTGTTAAGTTCCTTGTATGGTCGTGAGAAGATTAATACCAAGTGTTCTTCAGGGAGCTGCTCAAATTGTTCCTCTAAAAAAGAAGATAGAGAAGACAAGGAAATACATGACAATGTACTCAACAAAGCAGCCTGCATGGGGTTAGTGACAAGTGTTAAAGATGAAGATTTATTAGTCTTAGATGGCAAATATTCCATCCCATAGGTTTTCAATGTAGAGTATAAATCATCCATGGTTAGAGTATCTAGATCGACGCTTTGATTAATAGTCATGACGACCATCAACCACTCTGAACATAAAGACCTCAAAATTTTAGTTGCATTATCACCATCAACAGGTATAACCTAACTCCACACAAGTTACTCAAAATCTTCTCAAAACGAGCAAAAAGATAATCAATAGATTCACCAGCTTTTATAGCAAATCCGAGTACTCTTTTTGATAAAGATTCTTACGCACTTTCTTAATCTTAGTCGTTCCTTCATGTTAATCACAAAGAGTTTTCATATTAAGTGAGCAGAATTAATATGAGTTACTCCATCAAATTCTTTGCGAGAAATTCCTTGAAAAAGAAAGTTATGACCACGAGCATTTAAATCAACATCTATTTTATTTTTGGTAGTAACATTAGCAGGAATCACATAAGGTTGAGAAATTTCTTTTCATATATTATTACCTTGAGCCTCAATGTAAGCTTGCATACAACACTTCTAGAAAGTAAACTAGTACCATCTATCATGGGGGAACGATTCACATACCTCATTGATTCCATCGCAACTGGCTCTAATACCACTTGTAGGATCACATACTACAATCAAGGGGCGGTGAATGATTGTCACTACTTTTTAGAGTCTTCTGGTGTTCGGTGAAGGTTTCGATCGCGCGGTGCTAAATCGTCTCATTAGTCTCTCAGCGCACAATCGCTTGATCAATCGATCTGTTTGACCACTAGCCCGATCGCTCTCGCAGCTTTGATCTCTAACCAGATTATATGTTTTCGAATTCATTGACACCAATAGCGCAATCCCTCGATCGCTTGTACCTTCGCGAAAACTAGTGGCTTTAAGTACTTCATAATTCCTCTATTTTCCTGGCAATGAATCGACACCTTTGCACGTGATTGTATACTTCAACCCAACCTAATCACCAGCAATCTTCAACAAATCATGAACCGGATTTATTCAAGATGATCTTTGTTACTAGATTTCCGTAGATTTATAAAATGCCCTCACAAGCACCCCTAAAAGCCTTTTCGATGAAAGCCCTCTCAAAATGACCAAAAGCCTTCTCCCTGAAAACCCTACAAAAACCACCACATTAGCTCTTAGCCTCTCCTTGCTTTTACAGGCTTATGTCCAAATCGTGTCCAACTCAAATACGGACTCAAAACTTTATCTCTTCCGAAAACCAAGGAACCCGAAACCCTTCGGAACATGGGTTTTATTTAAACTCTAAATCTTCTCAATTATGGACTCTAACCACAACTCCTAACTCACCACGTTGACGAAGCCTCTAGTACCACACCTCCTGTATCTTCATCATGCCTCATCATCTTTTGTGTCAAAGCCTCTAGAGCCGCACCTCCTGTAGCTTTTCCACGCATCATCACCTCTCGTGTCGAAGTCTCCTAGACCGCACCACCCATAGCTTCTCCACGAATCACCACCTTTGATCTCCACTTACTCCAGCGTGAACCCGAGCACCTCACATGACATCCTCAACAATCTAGACCTCAGATTTCCCCATCCTAGTCCCGGTCCTCCTCGTCACCGACCATGAGTGCCTCCACGCCTAACCTGCACATGCAAAGTCCAAGAAACGTTTTTCCCATATAAGTTCTTCACAACTTGACTGAAATTAATCCACACACTCAAACCATATCTTTAATCATCCATTAGCATCAAACAGGTCAACCATGACCATAAATTTTATCGCTTTCCAGAAATTAGCCATAGACTACTCATTACGATCGTCTAACAGCCCAGGTTTTTATTAAAAAATAATAATAGTAAAAATAATTTTAAAAAAATAAGTGTTTTGGTTCCCTAAATTTTATTTTTGATCTGCCGTGATTTTTCTGCTTTTAAAAATGTTGGATTTGAAAAGTAATTTAGGTAAAAACATAAAAATATTATAAAATAAAATGATATTTTGATTTTCTTAAAAATGATATTTCAATTTAATTATTTGAAAGTATTTGGATTTTATCTGGATTTTTTGTGCTTTTTTGGATTTTAAAAATTAATTTCAAAGCTAAAAAGTATTTTTGTAAAACATTAAAAGACCAACATTAAGTTGGAAATATTTTTTCTAAGTCTAAATCATCTCCAAGAATTCTGTGAATTTTTTTTGAATTTTTAGACTTTATTTCCTATTTTCTAAGTGTTTTTGGAAGTTCGTAAATGTTGTAGGGGTGGCCCAACCCCCCGTGACTGGGCCGTGTGGCTAGTCCAACATGTAATAGGCCCAATAGTGTAGAGGAATATAACTGTGTAAATATACCAGTGTACCCCCATCCTTTGTAAATACTAAGGGGTAGAATGGGAATTTCCCATTCTACCCCACTCACATATATAGAAGCCCCCAGGAGGGGCAAAGGGGGCATCATCCTCTCATTCTCACCACCGCTCCACAGCTCTAGCTCTCCTCTTCCTCTCCTACCAGTCCCCTTCTTCCCTGTTTGGCCCGTAGCCACAACAGATGGCGCCGTCCGTGGGGACGACTAGAAGCTACGAGCGGAAGAGATTTTCCCCAAGATTCAACAAAAGCGACGGCTGTATGGATCTTTTCTGCTCCTGGGAGCATGCTACTTTGTTCGTAGTATCTGCACTACAGATAAGTAGTTCGCTTGCTAAAAATTTATTGGCTTTGTCGATGTACTTTGCTCTGTCTTGTAACTGCAGTAGTGACTAGATCTAGTTGAATCGCCCAGATGCAGCAATGAATAGATCTAGTCGAAGCATTTTGCTATCATCCAAGGCATCATTTCCCTGCAGCAGAGGAGCGAGGCGGGCGGAGCGGCAGCCTACGCCGCCCCCGTGTGCCCGGCTCCGTGCAGGACCTGTCCTCCGCTCGTCCCCGCGCTGCAGATTCCGGCCTCCGCTCTCGGCGAAGTTCCGCTCGTCTCCGCGCTACAGGTTCCCGCACGCCTCCGACTCGTCCACGCCGAGCTTCGCGCGGAGGGGTACCCCGCCAAACATGCCATCGTGCTGCGGCCTCCGCGGCCCCTCTCCGCGCGATGTAGGGTCTCCGCAGGGTGCCGAGTCCTCGCGCCAAGCCTCCCTCCGCTCGTTGTCGCGTCCATCTACGCGCGCGGACCGCACGCAGACAGGAAATATCCACGAGTTTTGCCCTTGCGCGCAAGAATTCGTTCACATACCACTCATGCATGCATACAGGCATTTCTCTCTCTCCATCGTCTTGGTTCCTGGTGTGCAGGGGATGGGCAAGCTGAGGTCGCCGGCGCCCGTACGACGTATACGCCTTCGACCGCGTGGAGTGCACCTCGCAAGCGTACCTCCGCACCAGCCCCCGCCGAGTCTTCGAACCGATGACCCCAACCAAGTTTGCTCCTGCGTCCACTGCTGGCCCGCCGGACGTCCGCAACGACGCATGCGAACTCCACACACGCAGCCGACCGCAGGTGCGTCGGCGCGGAGTCCGATTTCTCCACCAGGGTCTCCGCCGCGCCCGATGCCCGCCGGCTCTGCGCCCCGCCTTTCCGATGGCTCCGCGCCCGTCTCCGGACCTCGCCTCGGGAGCTTCCGCGTCGTCGAGTCTTGCGCCCCGCCTTTCCGACGGCTCCGCGCCCGTCTCCGGACCTCGCCTCGGGAGCTTCCGCGTCGTCGAGTCCACGAGCGCCTCGCCTCCGAAGTCTCCGCGTCGTCGAAGCATCTACGAAGCCTCCGCGTCGTTAAGGCTTCGCACTGCACAGGTGGTTTTCGCCAACATCGCGAGGGTAGCTCCGAAGTCTCCGTCAAGCTCCCCGAAACCTCCGCGTCGCCTCCGTGGGCCTGGCTCCGCGTAGGACGTTGCCTCCGCAAGCCGGACTTCGCACGCGCAGCTCGGGGGCCCCCACTCAGCATCTCGTCTTCGGCGTCCGAGCGCCAGCAGAATCCGTCTGGGTGATGATCTCCACGTCGTCGAAAGCAGAAAGGCCCGTCTCCGCGCGAGACGTCACTGCTACGGGCCTGTCTTCGCGCGAACGAGGACCTCCTCGACCGTGGACTCTACACAGATGAAGCGGGCTCCGCACAGCCGGGGTCGCAACTCTCTGGCATCGAAGTCTCATGTGGGTGCGGCCTCGGCGCAGCACAGGTACGTGCCGCCAGGACCTCCGCGTGCACCGGGCGCCGCCCGTCTCCACATGCATCCATCCGCGCATGCGAAAGAGCCTCCGCGTTGTCGAGGTCCCCGCCGCGCCAGACCATACGGGTGAGCTTCACCACGTACGCGCCATCAAGGAGCCAAACCCGAGCGGAGCTAGCTTCGCCAACACCTCCCCGCGCACACGATGAAGTCGCCTGCTCCGAGCCGCCTCTGGGAGTATCCGCGGCGGCGAGGTCGCCCCCACGCCACGGCTGCCGCTGCGACGCCTCTGCGACAACTTCGCCGACCTCCGTTCGCCTCCACGCCGCGGAAGGCGGTATCCCGGCCTTTGCACGTCCCGGACTCCGGGCTTCGCGTCGAAGGCGTCGGACTGCCACACCGGGCTTCGCATCGCCGTCCTCAACTTCGGCTCCAAGCCTACTGCCTCCACAAAGTCGCCTCCGCCTACGTGTAGCTCTACGATGGATTGCTCATGTCGCAAAAAGCTACCAGGGAGTGGGAGGTCGAACTGCTCATTGCTGGGCAAGGTGTGGCTTTCGGACGTAGCCGCCATGGAGACAAATGCGCGAGGATCAATCTCCGCGTGCCGCCTTCGCCTCCGTTTCGGACATCGCCAAGGCGCCCAGACGCTGAGCCACCGCACTTCGGCTCCAAACTTCCGCGCCGACCAAGTCCATCTAGGTGGGCAAGCGAGGTACTATACCTTTAAATCATTTCATGATGGCGCACATCCTGTCAAGATTCGCTTTTACGCTTTTTACTTGACTGGCTTATCCCCTGCTTTCATTGCCATCGTTGGGTGTCTACTGGCCTGGCCTCGAACTCTTTTATTGCTGTTACGTCCTCTTTCGTGCAGCGGCGTTTAATCAGCTTTTGGTTTAAATCGCACCACGGCCGTGCGCCTCGGCGTAGTCTACGGACTCTAAATAAGACGTAGCGTCGAGCCTAGCTCCGCACGCGCGAGTCTCCGGACTATAAAGAAGGCGTCGCGTCGAGCTCTGCTACGCACGCCATAGTCCACGGACTCTAAATAAGACGTAGCGTCGAGCCTAGCTCCGCACGCGCGAGTCTCCGGACTATAAACAAGGCGTCGCGTCGAGCTCTGCTCCGCACGCCATAGTCCACGGACTCTAAATAAGACGTAGCGTCGAGCCTAGCTCCGCACGCGCGAGTCTCCGGACTATAAAGAAGACGTAGCGTCGAGCCTAGCTCCGCACGCAATAGTCCACGGACTCTAAATAAGACGTAGCGTCGAGCCCAGCTCCGCACGCACTCTACGGAGTATAAATAAGACGCAGTGGGGGGACGCCTTCGCGCGCACTCTACGGAGTATAAAGAAGACGTAGCGTCGAGCCTAGCTCCGCACGCAATAGTCCACGGACTCTAAATAAGACGTAGCGTCGAGCCTAGCTCCGCACGCGCGAGTCTCCGGACTATAAAGAAGGCGTCGCGTCGAGCTCTGCTCCGCACGCCATAGTCCACGGACTCTAAATAAGACGTAGCGTCGAGCCTAGCTCCGCACGCGCGAGTCTCCGGACCATAAAGAAGGCGTCGCGTCGAGCTCTGCTCCGCACGCCATAGTCCACGGACTCTAAATAAGACGTAGCGTCGAGCCAAGCTCCGCACGCGCGAGTCTCCGGACTATAAAGAAGACGTAGCGTCGAGCCTAGCTCCGCACGCAATAGTCCACGGACTCTAAATAAGACGTAGCGTCGAGCCTAGCTCCGCACGCGCGAGTCTCCGGACTATAAAGAAGGCGTCGCGTCGAGCTCTGCTCCGCACGCCATAGTCCACAGACTCTAAATAAGACGTAGCGTCGAGCCTAGCTCCGCACGCGCGAGTCTCCGGACTATAAAGAAGGCGTCGCGTCGAGCTCTGCTCCGCACGCCATAGTCCACGGACTCTAAATAAGACGTAGCGTCGAGCCTAGCTCCGCACGCGCGAGTCTCCGGACTATAAAGAAGGCGTCGCGTCGAGCTCTGCTCCGCACGCCATAGTCCACGAACTCTAAATAAGACGTAGCGTCGAGCCTAGCTCCGCACGCGCGAGTCTCCGGACTATAAAGAAGGCGTCGCGTCGAGCTCTGCTCCGCACGCCATAGTCCACGGACTCTAAATAAGACGTAGCGTCGAGCCTAGCTCCGCACGCGCGAGTCTCCGGACTATAAAGAAGACGTAGCGTCGAGCCTAGCTCCGCACGCAATAGTCCACGGACTATAAATAAGACGTAGCGTCGAGCCTAGCTCCGCACGCACTCTACGGAGTATAAAGAAGACGTAGCGTCGAGCCTAGCTCCGCACGCAATAGTCCACGGACTCTAAATAAGACGTAGCGTCGAGCCTAGCTCCGCACGCGCGAGTCTCCGAACTATAAAGAAGGCGTCGCGTCGAGCTCTGCTCCGCACGCCATAGTCCACGGACTCTAAATAAGACGTAGCGTCGAGCCTAGCTCCGCACGCGCGAGTCTCCGGACTATAAAGAAGGCGTCGCGTCGAGCTCTGCTCCGCACGCCATAGTCCACGGACTCTAAATAAGACGTAGCATCGAGCCTAGCTCCGCACGCGCGAGTCTCCGGACTATAAAGAAGGCGTCGCGTCGAGCTCTGCTCCGCACGCCATAGTCCACGGACTCTAAATAAGACGTAGCGTCGAGCCTAGCTCCGCACGCGCGAGTCTCCGGACTATAAAGAAGGCGTCGCGTCGAGCTCTGCTCCGCACGCCATAGTCCACGGACTCTAAATAAGACGTAGCGTCGAGCCTAGCTCCGCACGCGCGAGTCTCCGGACTATAAAGAAGGCGTCGTGTCGAGCTCTGCTCTGCACGCCATAGTCCACGGACTCTAAATAAGACGTAGCCTCGAGCCTAACTCCGCACGCGCGAGTCTCCGGACTATAAAGAAGGCGTCGCGTCGAGCTCTGCTCCGCACGCCATAGTCCACGGACTCTAAATAAGACGTAGCGTCGAGCCTAGCTCCGCACGCGCGAGTCTCCGGACTATAAAGAAGGCGTCGCGTCGAGCTCTGCTTCGCACGCCATAGTCCACGGACTCTAAATAAGACGTAGCGTCGAGCCTAGCTCCGCACGCGCGAGTCTCCGTACTATAAAGAAGACGTAGCGTCGAGCCTAGCTCCGCACGCAATAGTCCACGGACTCTAAATAAGACGTAGCGTCGAGCCTAGCTCCGCACGCGCGAGTCTCCGGACTATAAAGAAGGCGTCGCGTCGAGCTCTGCTCTGCACGCCATAGTCCACGGACTCTAAATAAGACGTAGCGTCGAGCCTAGCTCCGCACGCGCGAGTCTCCGGACTATAAAGAAGGCGTCGCGTCGAGCTCTGCTCCGCACGCCATAGTCCACGGACTCTAAATAAGACGTAGCGTCGAGCCTAGCTCCGCACGCGCGGGTCTCCGGACTATAAATTAAGTCGTGCGCCGAGGTCTGCCTCCGCACGCGAGAGTGCGCCAAGGTCTGCCTCCGCACGCGAGAGTCCAACGACTATAAATTAAGTCGTGCGCCGAGGTCTGCCTCCGCACGCGAGAGTCCAAGGACTATCAATTAAGTCGTGCGCCGAGGTCTGCCTCCGCACGCGAGAGTCCAAGGACTATAAATTAAGTCGTGCGCCGAGGTCTGCCTCCGCACGCGAGAGTCCAAGGACTATAAATTAAGTCATGCGCCGAGGTCTGCCTCCGCACGCGAGAGTCCAAGGACTATAAATTAAGTCGTGCGCCCAGGTCTGCCTCCGCACGCGAGAGTCCGCGGACTATAAATCAAGTCGTGCGCCGAGGTCCGCCTCCGCACGCGCCAGTCTACGGACTCTAAACAAGTCATGCGCCGAGGTCCGCCTCCGCACGCACCAGTTACCCTCACGCACTCTACGGAGTATAAAAATTGTGCAATGGCCGAGACACTAGGGAGTGCCTCGCCTTAGTGGTGCGGCACCTGGATGTCGCACCTTTGGGCGCATTACACCAGGGAGTGTATCACTCCTTTTTGAAGCTAGGGGAACGGCGGTCTCGCCTCCCTACCTTGGCGGGCGTAGCGCCTGCGGCCTACGCTCCAAGCGCCCGCTCCCCGCGGGCACTCCTTTTTGAAGGTAGGGGAACGGCGGTCTCGCCTCCCTACCTCGGCGTGCGTAGCGCCTTCGGCCTACGCTCCAAGCGCCCGCTCCCCGCGGGCACTCCTTTTTGAAGGTAGGGGAACGGCGGTCTCGCCTCCCTACCTCGGCGTGCGTAGCGCCTTCGGCCTACGCTCCAAGCGCCCGCTCCCCGCGGGCACTCCTTTTTGAAGGTAGGGGAACGGCGGTCGCGCCTCCCTACCTCGGCGTGCGTAGTGCCTTCGGCCTACGCTCCAAGCGCCCGCTCCCCGCGGGCACTCCTTTTTGAAGGTAGGGGAACGGCGGTCTCGCCTCCCTACATCGGCGTGCGTAGTGCCTTCGGCCTACGCTCCAAGCGCCCGCTCCCCGCGCCCACTCCTTTTTGAAGGTAGGGGAACGGCGGTCTCGCCTCCCTACCTCGGCGTGCGTAGTGCCTTCGGCCTACGCTCCAAGCGCCCGCTCCCCGCGGGCACTCCTTTTTGAAGGTAGGGGAACGGCGGTCTCGCCTCCCTACTTCGGCGTGCGTAGTGCCTTCAGCCTACGCTCCAAGCGCCCGCTCTCCGCGGGCCCTCCTTTTTGAAGGTAGGGGAACGGCGGTCTCGCCTCCCTACCTCGGCGTGCGTAGTGCCTTCGGCCTACGCTCCAAGCGCCCGCTCCCCGCGCACACTACTTTTTGAAGGTAGGGGAACGGCAGTCTCGCCTCCCTACCTCGGCGTGCGTAGTGCCTTCGGCCTACGCTCCAAGCGCCCGCTCCCCGCGGGCACTCCTTTTTGAAGGTAGGGGAACGGCGGTCTCGCCTCCCTACTTCGGCGTGCGTAGTGCCTTCGGCCTACGCTCCAAGCGCCCGCTCTCCGCGGGCCCTCCTTTTCGAAGGTAGGAGAACAACAGTGGCAGCATGTCTTCGGCACTCGACTCCGCCGTCCGCCTTGTAGGCATCGCCTCGGCGAGACGGCACGTCTTCGGCGCTCGACGACACGCCTTCGTCCACGACTCCGCCGTCCGCCTTGCAGGCATCGCCTCGGGGGGACGGCACGTCTTCGGCGCTCGACGACACACCTTCGTCCTCGACTCCGCCGTCCGCCTTGCAGGCATTGCCTCGGGGGGACGGCACGTCTTCAGCGCTCGACGACACGTCTTCGGCGCTCGACGACACGCCTCCGGCCTCGACTCCGCCGTCCGCCTCGTAGGCATCGCCTCGGCGGGACAGCACGTCTTCGGCACTCGACTCCGCCGTCCGCCTTGTAGGCATCGCCTCGGCGAGACGGCACGTCTTCGGCGCTCGACGACACGCCTTCGTCCTCGACTCCGCCGTCCGCCTTGCAGGCATCACCTCGGGGGGACGGCGCGTCTTCGGCGCTCGACGACACGCCTTCGTCCTCGACTCCGCCGTCCGCCTTGCTGGCATCGCCTCGGGGGGACGGCACGTCTTCGGCGCTCGACGACACGTCTTCGGCGCTCGACGACACGCCTCCAGCCTCGACTCCGCCGTCCGCCTCGTAGGCATCGCCTCGGCGGGACAGCACGTCTTCGGCACTCGACTCCGCCGTCCGCCTTGTAGGCATCGCCTCGGCGAGACGGCACGTCTTCGGCGCTCGACGACACGCCTTCGTCCTCGACTCCGCCGTCCGCCTTGCAGGCATCACCTCGGGGGGACGGCGCGTCTTCGGCGCTCGACGACACGCCTTCGTCCTCGACTCCGCCGTCCGCCTTGCAGGCATCGCCTCGGGGGGACGGCACGTCTTCGGCGCTCGACGACACGTCTTCGGCGCTCGACGACACGCCTCCAGCCTCGACTCCGCCGTCCGCCTCGTAGGCATCGCCTCGGCGGGACAGCACGTCTTCGGCACTCGACTCCGCCGTCCGCCTTGTAGGCATCGCCTCGGCGAGACGGCACGTCTTCGGCGCTCGACGACACGCCTTCGGCCTCGACTCCGCCGTCCGCCTTGCAGGCATCGCCTCGGTGAGATGGCACGTCTTCGGCGCTCGACGACACGTCTTCGGCGGACGACAACACGCCTTCGGCCTCGACTCCGTCGTCCGCCTCGTAGGCATCGCCTCGGTGGGACGGCACGTCTTCGGCGCTCGACTCCGTCGTCCGCCTTGTAGGCATCGCCTCGGTGGGATGGCACGTCTTCGGCGCTCGACTCCGTCGTCCGCCTTGCAGGCATCGCCTCGGCGGGACGGCACGTCTTCGGCGTTCGACGACACGTCTTCGGCGCTCGACTCCGCCGTCCGCCTCGTAGGCATCGCCTCAGTGGGACGGCACGTCTTCAGCGCTCGGCTCCGTCGTCCGCCTTGTAGGCATCGCCTCGGCGGGACGGCACGTCTTCGGCGCTCGATGACGTCTTCGGCGCTTCACCGGTTCCTTCATAAGCATTGCCTCTAGGGTCTGCGAGCTATCAGTTGCATCGGCACCCTTGTGCTTGCTGTCAGGGAACGGGGGGCTGGGGTGGTTGATCGCGTCAGCTCGCCCATCGGGACCTCAGCGCTTGCTGTCGAGGGAGTACTGTTGTAGGGGTGGCCCAACCCCCCGTGACTGGGCCGTGTGGCTAGTCCAACATGTAATAGGCCCAATAGTGTAGAGGAATATAACTGTGTAAATATACCAGTGTACCCCCATCTTTTGTAAATACTAAGGGGTAGAATGGGAATTTCCCATTCTACCCCACTCACATATATAGAAGCCCCCAGGAGGGGCAAAGGGGGCATCATCCTCTCATTCTCACCACCGCTCCACAGCTCTAGCTCTCCTCTTCCTCTCCTACCTGTCCCCTTCTTCCCTGTTTGGCCCGTAGCCACAACAGTAAAAAATCTAAATCTAATTTTAAACCCTCTCTCTCTTCTCGAGCTGACAAGTGTCACGCCCAGATCCAATCTTCCGCACCCGATTAAATATCGGCCCTCCATCTTTACTTAACTCACTCCATCTCCACCCGACGGCCAGGATTCAATCTGCGCCGCCCGATTTGATTCCATCCCTTATCTATGAACCTAGTTCACCATGGACCCAGTCCACAAAAGCCACCTGTCAGCCAAATATAATTATTTTTCTTTTGAAAAATAAATCGACAAAAAAATCAATTTCCTTGCTGACGTCGCCCTGACGTCCTAAATCCCTTTTTCCAAAGAAAAATAATTCATTTCCTTGCTGACTTCATAATCTTCTTTTTCTGTTCAAAAATAATTCAGAAAATCTCCTTTTTTTCCTTTTTCTTTAGTTTCAAACTTCCAGAAGCCCGTTCTCCTTCATCGTACCTCCAATTGAGCCTGTTCAAATTTCTAAATTCTTCAAAAATTCTAATCTTTTAAATTCTAATCTATAAAAATATTTTAAATAGTTAAAATAAACTTCAATTTAATCCGAACTTATTTTATTTAATATTTTTGAGTTCCAAGGATTTTATAGAATGTTCTTGAATTTTTTTGAAATTTATTTTATTTTTTTAGAAATTGTTTTCCTTTTCATTTTCTCTCTCCTCTTCATCTTCTCCATTGCATTCACGTCTGTCCCGAGCCCGAGCGAGCGTCGCCATTGCCGACCTATACAAACTTCCAAAACATGAGATTTTCTCAATGCATTTTTGCGCAATCATAGGCATTCAAATTCTCTCATCAAGACACTTCCATTCCCGGCCTTAGCCCCCAATTTCATTGCCCATTTCACGAGAATATTCCATGCCACCAAGAGGACATGCCGCGTCGATCTCCTCATCCGCTCCACCTCAGCACCTATAAAAGGGAGCACCGGATGCCTCTCCTCATCCTCATTCACCACCGTAAATCTCAAGTCCCCTCTCCCTTCCTCCTAGCTGCAATCGGTATTTTTCTCTCGCCAACTGAACGGCGTTCTTCGGCCGTTTGCATCGTCTACAGTGAAGTTCCGCCACCATTGACCACATCATTGGCTTTGCCTTTGTGCGTTCTACATAGTGCTTACCTCGCCTTCGCTGGAGCATCGCCAGAGCACCGTGGCCAAATCATGCCGTCGTGTCTCGCATCGCCGCGTCGCCGTTGGCTGACCGTGCATGTTCCACCACAGCCAAGGTGAGCACTGCGTTCCCCATGTCCTCCTCTTCGTTTCGCCACAAATCTCACCCGCTAACTCCTTTCCGTTTGCCCGAAATGCTGATGTCAACTCACCGGTCGCCGAAAGGTGTTCTCCACCTTGTTGTGCAACCATCTGATGTCCTTTGGCCGAGTCGTTTGCATCGTTGAGTTCGCCTCGATGCGTTCTATGTCATGCTTCCATCGCCATCACCTAAAGATTCCCCGAGTCCTCGTCGACCTTGTCGAGCACTGACACTAAAACCGTGCCTTCGCGCGTACAACACTTTTTCGGTGAGCGCTTTGATTTTTGTCCATGTCATATTGTGTCCTAACCTCTAAGAAATTTATCTACTATTTTTATTTAGTTTTTCATGGAGCCAACTGTCAAAAATTGAGCTTTAGGATAATGGCCGTTTTCAACTCCTGACGTCGATTCATCGCCTTCGGTAAGCTTTAGCCTATGCCGTAATTTTTCTTAGACTTACCTCACTGCATTCTACGTCGTGCTCCCTTCCTTTTCCCCGAAAAGCCTCCACAAATTTTCGCCTCCGATACCTCGCCATGGACGCCAAAGGCATCTCGTGTCCCCATCTATCTGGTGGTGTTTTCCCCAATCCGTTCACGTCATATCGTGCCAAACCATCCCAGGTAGCTACCTTCGAAGTGATTTTAGATTCGCTTCACCGAGCACCAAGATATCAAGTTTTTCCTTTTTCTCTACTATCGTCATTCCAACGTCGATTGTATCGTCTCCAATGAATTTTTTAGCTTAGCTAATAATTTTGCGAAGGAGGTAGCGAGAAAGGGGGGATAGCAGCAATGAGCCGACATATATGCGAAGGAGAGAGGTCACCCACTATAAAAGATGCCTGCCGCATGGTGGCCGTGCAGCAGGTGATTTCAATCGCTAATTAAATGAGCATCGCATATTGCTAATTACGATTAAATTAACATGAAATAACATGGCAAATTCATAGCACATAAAATTCTAAAAAAATCGACAATTAGGTCGACTGTGTCGGGTGGCTGGACATAAAATTTTGTAATTTTTTGAGCTCATTTACTATATGTAACAACTCCTACAAATAGCATAATCGTATGAATTTTTGAGCAATATTTACACAGGATAAAATTATACAAAAATTACACAACCAGTTACGTTATGTCAGGAAACTTTACAGAAAATTTCATAAGTTTTGAGCTCATATGCTTATTTAAAAATTCAAGAAGCCATACATATAGCTAAGGTGGACCTGCCATCTGATGACAGAGCGGTAGGCGGGTGGTCACACAGTGTGTGGGTGCAGGGGCAGACCCGCCCTTCGGGCATGCTCAGGCAACTGCTCGAGCTCCTTTGCCGACAGACCCCCTCCCTCCAGAGCCGGCGTCAACATGGGTCGTCACCTAGTGTTCGACGTTGATGAGTGGGATGGACGTGCTCCCGACTTTGGCGGAGTACGTGTGGCAGATGAGGGATGTGGGCATGCGGGTGGTGGGGCTGCTGTTTGGGTGTCCCAAAGCGGGTTTTGGGGAGAAGCTGCTCCCAGAGGGAAGGAGGAAGGCGAGGTGCCTGGCGGGTTTTGTTAGAAATCTGAAGTATCGCTGTTGGTTTCTTGTCTCTGTTTTCTGCAGAACTTTTAAGTGTTTTGCTCTCTGTCTCACTTCTCTAAATCGTTTTGGAACAGGAACAGTTCGTATTGACAACAGAGGATGCAGGGGAAAAGTTCAGCACCCGCTGAGAACACAGAGGCCACTTTCTCTGTTCTGTTAATGCTAATCCTGAATAATAGCTGAAACATACACTCAATAGACAACTAAATAGCTAACTACTGTTAGGAAACCTAGGCCTGGGCTGGCAGACCTGGCCCATGGTGGGCACCTCACCGGAGACTAGAAATAGGGAACCGTACTGGCATATTTTGTACACATGTAATCATAATTAATAAAGAAAGACCAGGAGTTCTCTCTATCTCTCTCTGTGTGTTTAATTTCTTATTTTGTCTTCTGTGATTGATTCAATTTGTTCTAAGCAGAGGAATCGATCGGATTGGTCGCCAGCGACGGTTCCTCAACACGTTATCAGCACGAGATCGCTCCGGTGAATCGAAGGTAATCATCGAAGCCCTAATAAATTGAATTATCTAGATCACTTTAAATTCAAAGTTTTCGCGTTCTAGATTGAATCTCTACGGTGCAAATCCGCCCTAATCTACCGTGAGCAGGCCTGAAGTCGCCAAAACAATGTCGATCGGTAGATTGAATCACGGGGTAGATGTTGATTGCACTGTAGATTAGATTAGAAAAAAACAGAAGAAAAATTGACATTGTAGCCATGCACGGCTATCGCATGCAAGAGACGGCGCCGGCCGACCCTGTCTGCCTGCCGCCTACATGCCTGCCTGTCTGCCTACCGCCTACCTGCCTGTCGCCAGTCACCCGACCGCCGCCTGCATGCGGCCGCCGTTCGGCTTCGCTGTCGTTTGCCCGACCGCCGCCTGCATGCGGCGGTCGCCCGGCTTACCGCCGCTCGCCCGAAGCCGAGCCGTCCAGCCACGGCCGCTGCTCGCCCCGCACGGCGCCGGCATAGCGCCAGCCGCTCACCGCCCGGTCTCGGCCCGCCTCCCCGCATGGAGCACCGGCCTGCAGACCGCGCCGCCCCATCCACCCGCGCCGGCACCCGGACTGCCGCCGCCGCCACAAAGAATATGGGCAAGGGGAAACCCTAATCAACGATGGGATAAAAGTTGGTCGGGTGGGCTGGCTAACTGATGGGCCGTGCCGGGCAAGAGAGGAATGGGCTCATGGGCCAAGGTGAGATGGGCCGGGAAAGAAAGAAAGAAAAAAGACCCGGCCGAGGGGCGGTAACTTTGCGAAAAAAACCCTCAAGTTCTTGAAATTACAGAGCAGCCCTCAAAACTTGCATATGGGTCCCGATTTTTGCAGAAAGGGCCTCGTGATTCCAAAAAAATACGAATAAGGCCTCAAATTTATGAGTGGGTCTAGAAGTTTGCAGAAAATCCCTCGGTAAATTAGGAAATTGCACGAATTTTTCTCTGAACTGAAAATTTGCGTATAGACCCCCCAAGAAATTGCAGAATTCACTGAAAATTCATATTCTAGCATAAAAGGACCTCGGGAATCCGAATTTTGAATTATTTTTATCATTTGAAGCTTATTTATTTCTGCCATTATAATTTTCTGTATTTTGTGTATTTATTTACTGTTTTTGGTTAATTGTAATTGTTTAAATTGCTTTTAATCACTGAAATTAGCAGTTTAAATTATAGAAAATGCATAGAAAATTATGAAACATTGCGAGAACCTTTTGTACCATTTATTTACCCGTAGTAAATTATTGCATGCATGTTTACCAGCAGTAAACTTATTTATTCCGTTCCATACACATGTAGATGACTAGCATCACGAACCGGGAGTTCGAGGAGCTGTCCCAGCATGGCCAAAACTATTTGACGTGGGCATCCGATGTCGAGATAGTACTTGGAGTCGAGAAGCTCTGTGCGACTATCGGGATTGGCAGACTGCATGACGCCCAACCCACGCCTAAAGAGAATGATCAGGCACTTCATTTGCTCAGGCACCACCTCTGCCTCACTCTCAAGAATGAGTACATGGCGGAGAAAAGGGCGCTTGCACTCGGGACCGCACTCAAGAAGCGGTTTGAGAGGCTAAAGTACACCATTCTTCCTCAAGTAGAGCAGGAGTGGATCAGACTAAGGTTTGCCGACTTTAAAACGATCGGGGAGTACAATTCTGCCTTGCACAGGATTTGTACCAATCTTCAACTCTGTAGCAAGCAGATCACAGATGAGCAGAAGATCGAGAAGACCATGTCCACCTTTCACCCCAATGTTGTACAATCCACCCGCAACTATCATCAAGACTACTACACGGAGTACGTCGAATTGATTGATATGATGCAGGTTGCGAAGGCTCAGGACAAACTTCTCTGCAAGAATTATGTCACTCAGCCACCGGGGTGCTCCGCTAGCTGCGAGGCCAACGCTGGGAGCTACAAGGTGCGAAAGCCCTTGATGAAGAGAAGGGGGAAGAAGGGTAAGGCCGTTGCTCAGAAAGGCAAGTCTGATGCTTCAAGTGACAAAAAGGCTAAGAAGAGTGGCAAGACCTATGGCCAGCAGAACCAATGTTGTTATAAGTGTGGTAAATGGGGGCATTGGTTACGGATATGCAAAGAACCGCAGCATGTCATTGATGCCCACCAAGCTCAGAAGAAGAAGAATGGCAAAGGGCAGCCTAAAGCCCACTTTGTAGCGGTTGAGGGGGATCATCCTGAGCAGTTGCCTAAGTAGATGGAGGTTGAGCCCATCCCGGCAGCAGCACCCCCTTACGACCTAGAGGCAGCCACCGCCATGATTTCTCTCGAAGAAGTCTCTGATTTTCTAGCTGATTCAGTCTGATACACAGAATGCATTATACTTTAATTGTCATTTATTTTGTGTTAAATGGACAAGTTAGAACTAGCAGCCTTAAGATAATCGCCGGAAGCGATGCATGTATAATTGGTTCCGGAAGAGCCACAATTATACTCTCAATGGGCACAACTTTGGTCATTGAAGAAGTCTTATTGTACTGAGAATCGACTAGAACTCTCCTAAGTTTTAAGGATATTCGTGACAATGGTTTCCACGTTGAGACTGAAGAAGAGTACGGTAAGGAATACCTGCTCATCACGAAGCGCGAAAAGAATGGCAAAAGGGTATTAGAAAAACTTTTTTCACTAGAAACTAGCCTATATTATACCAACATTAAGGCCCCTGCAGCCTACACTGTCCTAAAGATAGTATTTAGAAGTTCTGAACTATTCTGTCTCTAGCATGACAGATTAGGCCACCCAGGTCTTAGGATGATGAGAAATATAATCAACAATTCCCAAGGGCATAATATTAATGTGAAGAATTTTCCAAATCATGAAGATTTTGTGTGCCCTGCATGTGCCACCGGGAAATTAATTACTAGATCCTCCACACTGAAAGTGAAGGATGAAGTCCCTGCATTCCTGGAACGCATCTAGGGAGACATTTGCGGTCCCATTTAGCCCATCTCAGGGCCATTTAAGTATTTCATGGTGCTCATTAACGCTTCCTCGAAGTGGTCATATGTGGGTCTGTTGTCCACAAGAAACCATGCTTTCGTAAAATTGATCTCGCAGATCATTCGCATCAGAAATGTGTTCCCTGATCATCACATCAAGTCCATCAGAATGAACAATGCCGGAGAATTTACTTCGAAGGTATTTGATGATTATTGCATGGCAATGGGGATTGCAGTTGAGCATTCGGTACCGCATGTCCATACCTAGAATGGTTTGGCAGATGCTTTAATCAAGAGAATTAAATTTATTGCCTGATCCCTTTTGCATAATTGTAATTTGCCAACTACATGTTGGGGACACGCAGTTCTATATGTAACGAATCTCATCAACTTTAGACCATCGGCCTACAACATCCATTCACCTATGCAACTAGCGCAAGGGTCTCCACTGAAAATTTCTCATCTAAAGAGGTTTGGATGCAAGGTTTATGTACCTATACCCCCTCCGCAGTGTACTGCAATAGGCCCTCTCCGCAAGACTAGGATATACGTTGGTTATGAGACTGCATCCATAATCAGGTATTTGGAACCCATGTCGGGAGATTTGCATACTGCCTGCTTCACTGATTGCATTTTTGATGAAGATAATTTCCCAACATTAGGGGAGGAAATCAACCCCTTGATGAAAAATGTCGGGAAATTACATGGGAAGCCACAGGAATTCATGCACATGACCCACGCACAAGTGAAACAGAAAAAGAAGTCCAAAAGATCATTGACTTGCAAGCATTAGCAAACCAACTGCCTAATCACTTTAGTGATTTGAAGAGCGTGACTAAGTCGCATGTGCCTGCACGCAATGCACTGAAGAGGGTTGAAATACCAAAGAAAATAGAAGGTATCCTTAATCTCGTCCAGAGGCCTCAGAATAAAAGGACGAGAACTTTCTCGAATCCAAAGTAACCGGGGACGCCCGGCGAAAAAGGATAAGAAGGACTTATTACAGCCGATCACTGAAATCCCCAGAATGAGAAGGGGAGCTAGTTGAGACCTGGCACTAGTATGGCACCCTCAGGAAAGGGCATACCGGATTTGAACATTCCCCTGCAGGGAGAAACCGGCATGGTTGTGTGCGCACACACCGGAGCCGAAAAACTAAAGGGACTTGCTACCACAATTGAAAGAAGCGATGTACAAGGAGAAGCTCCAGAAGAGGCAATCGCTCCAGAAGTAACAACTCATGAAGAAATGCTATAAATTATGTGCACACGGGAGAGTCCATGAATAGGACAACAGCCAATATCGATATCTACTTCGCAAAGAAAATTGCCACAATCATCGATCTTGATCCCGAGTCTGCATCACTCACTGAATGGAAGAAAAGATCAGATTGGAAGAAGACAATAGCAACTGAATTGCTATCTCTGAACAAAAGAGAGGTGTTTGTGCCTGTATGCTGCACACCTCCCCATGTGCACCCTATAGGGCACAAGTGGGTAATTGTTCGAAAGAGAAATGAAAGAAACGAAGTAGTGAGGTACAAAGTAAGGCTGGTAACACAAGGTTTCACTCAACGTCCTGGAGTTGATTATGAAGAAACCTACTCCCTAGTCATGAGAGGAATTACCTTTAGATATTTGATCTCAATGGCAGTGAACTTGAATTTAGAAATGAAATTGATGGATGTGGTAACTGCATACCTTTATGGAAATTTGGATTCGGAGATTTATATGAAAGTCCTTAAAGCAATCCCTCTCCCGAACCAAGACAGAGCAAATAGAAATCTGTACAGTGTGAAACTCAGAAAGTCACTGTTGGACTGAAGCAATCTGGAAGAATGTGGTATAATCGCTTAAGCGACTTTCACTGCAAGAAGGCTACACGAACAATGAAGATTGTCCTTGTGTATTTATACGACAATCCCAAAATGGATTCTGTATAATCTCAGTATATGTAGATGATCCGAACATCATCGGGACAGTGGAAGACATAAAAGAAGCAAGCTCCTAATTGGAGTCAGAATTTGAAATGAAAGATTTGGGTAAGACCAAATTCTGCTTAGGCCTGCAGCTTGAGCATGTCCCTGAAGGAATATTGACACATCAGTTGGCCTACACCCAGAAGGTGTTAGAAAAGTTTGCCTTTGAGAAGGCATACCCATCGAAAGTATCGATGATCGGGGGGTCTTTACAGCAAGAAAAGGATCCTTTCCAACCTAGAGAAGAAGGGGAGGAAGTCCTAGGACCGGAATTCCCATACTTGAGTGCAGTGTGAGCACTCATGTACTTAGCAAACTGCACTAGACCGGATATTGCATTTGCCGTGAACCTGTTAGCAAGGTACAGTGCAGAGCCCCCCAAAAGGCATTGGCAGGGAATAAAGGACATCTTCCGATACCTCCATGGAAGTGAGAACCTTGAATTGTTCTACAGAAAGAATCAAGATTTGAACTTGATTGGCTATGCAGATGATGGGTGTCTGTCTGACCCGCATACCGCAAGGTCACAAACAGGCTATATATTCCTGTGTGGTGGAACTGCAATTTCCTGAAAATCGTCCAAGCAAAGTCTCATAACGACTTCGACGAACCACTCAGAAATTATAGCCCTGTATGAAGCCACACGAGAGTGCGCTTGGCTCCACCGAATGGTTCATCACATCCAGCAGTCATGTGGGATGAACATTGTGCAAACCCCCGCAATTATCTATGAAGATAATGCAGCTTGCGTTGCACAAGTGTAGACGGGCTATGTGAAGAGTCATCTCACAAAGCATATTAACCCTAAGTTCTTCTATACTCATAAATTGCAAAAGATGGACGAGATTAAAGTACTGCATACTAAGTCATGTGAAAATCTAGCAGGTTTGTTCACTAAATCACTCCCTGCATCTAGCTTTGAAAGATGCGTGCGAGGAATTGGAATGATGAGACTTAGAGAAGTGCAGAATTCAGGGGGAGAATTCTCTCAAGCCCGTTAGTAAATCTTGATCATGAAGATTAAGTACCCAAAAGAATAAAGTCCTGAAGACTGAATGAAATTGGGTGAATTATACTCTTTTTTCCTTGACGATTTTTCTTGAAATTTCTCTTGGCATGAGCGTGTCGAATGAGTGCCCAAGGGGGAGTGTTAGGAAACCTGGGCCTAGGCTGGCAGACCTGGCCCATGGTGGGTACCTCACCGGAGACTATAAATAGGGAGCCGTACCTGCATATTTTGTACACATGCAATTAGAATTAATAAAGAAAGACCAGGAGTTCTCTCCATCTCTTTCTGTGTGTTCAATCTATTATTCTGTCTTTTGTGATTGATTCAATTTATTCTAAGCAGAAGAATCGATCGGACTGGTCGCAAGTGACGGTTCTTCAACAACTACAACCCGATCCTAACTCCTGGAGTGAGGCCACGATGGAGCACACCGCTCCACCATCTGGAAGCCCGAGTCTTACGGCTCAGCTACTGCAGACTCGGCCAATTGAAAACAACTCGATGTAGTGCAGTTACTTGCAACTTATTTCATTGACTTGGTGGCAGGGGCGGACCCACAGGGTATGCCGGGTGGGCCACGGCATACCCTGGGCCCGGCGCCTCCAGCTGATCCAGTCAATCCGTCGGTTCGCTTGTCGCACACGCCGCCTCGAACCTCGAATCCGCACGTGCCGCAGCCCTCAAGCACCTGGACGCCTCGCTCCGCCAGCTCGGCGCCAGCCGGCTCGTCGCCCGGCGGTCGGCCGACGCCGTCGCCGCGCTGCTTGAACTAGTCCGCAGCACCGGCGCCACCCACCTCTACTTCAACCACCTCTACGGTTCGATTCCTATATCTTACTGCGATTGTTACTCTTGGCCAGGGGCGGGCCCAGCAGGTAGTCCATATAGGCCCAGGACTACCCTGCTGGCCCAAAAACTCCCGTGCCCTAGCGGCTGTCCCCGACCCCGACCCCGTTGCTTGACCTCGCCCCTCGGCGCCTCCGCCAGGCTCCGCCTCCGCCTCCGCCTCCGCCAGGCTCCCTCCGCCTCCGCCTCCGGCGCGGGAAGGGTGAGGCCGAGTTCGACGAGAAGGGGATGAGGTAGTAGTTGTTCACGAAGTCGTTGCCGTCGCGTTTCATACTTTCATTGGTTTCTTATTGTTAGTTTGTTACTATGAGAATGGATTAGTGTAATAGATTGCTCTTTGTGCTGAATTGGTGTACAAGCATTGGATTATTGTGTTTAGGCTTTCAGGGAAGCTGAATTGGAGCAGGCTTTCAGTTTCAGCGAAGCTGAATTGGAGCATGTTTAGGCAATATGTTTTGCAATTAGGACTTAAATTTTTACTCTAGTTTTACCTCACAATTTCAAATTGTCACATTTGTAGCAATGAACAATCAAACCACATGTGATGGCCCATATGCGCATTGGTAAATTGCATGATGGATATAATTGTTTCGAGCGTGGATTTCATATATAGTTGGCACAAGGGAAATGTGGAATGTTATTGAATGATTGTAAATATGTAATGGTGATTCTGCTGTCTGTCTCATATGGTCAAACTTCGTTTCACATTTTGAACTTTTGATTGAATGTTCTTCTTTCCAGGACAATAAATCTATATCTGGATTGATAGCCTATGCTCTATGTGCAGCTGATGAGGCTTTAAGAGATGCAAATTGGTTGCCTTCGAAAGATGAGAAGAAGGAAAGAACGGTACCAATTGCCTTTGCTGGAATATCTTAGATGCGTCACAGGTGGTCATTGAAAATGTTAGTATCCCCACTAGCTTCAATTCTTATTGCTCTTTTTCTTTAGTATTGTCAGTCATAGTGTCAGCTATGGTAATTTCATATGATGCATGGAAGTAGTTAGATCATTTTTTTCACTGCTATTGTGTTTCTATTGTGTTAGATCATTAGATTATACCAACATTGGATAATAATTTTTTAGTTAGGCATACCCTGGATTCAAATCCTGGGTCCGCCACTGCTTGGTGGTACACAGTTCCCACCACATGATGCTAAATAAAAAGACTTTTAAATCTAAATTACTACTTACAGGTCTCCAAGCCTCCGGCTGCAGGAAAGGCAAAGCCGTACCCGTACGTAAGGGCGTCCATTGCCAGTGGGAGCAGAAGGCAGAGCCGGTGAGCTGGGTGATGGATGACAGCAGCGAGTGGACGGCCATAGGCTTGCGCGACGGCGCACTCCAGGTCATCATCGGCGACATTGCTTAGGTACTTGCGTGTAAATCTCTCAATTTCGTCAATTTGTGAATCATAGGATATTCAATGCTCATTCCAATTGGAATTTGCAATAGAACATATTACAAATGTACACCATTTTTTTGTAGTTTTGACTTGGTCAAAATACAGATGCTAGTTAGTACTTATACTTACTAGATGTGTGCTAGTGCCAGTTGTTAGGATGATCTCCACCCCACGGTTGGCCCAACGGCCACCTGGGCCTTGAGCTCGCGCCCTAATCGGGGGCGCCCAACCCTAATGGTTGGTGGGCCCCTGTCACACTGCGCTATAAATATAGGTGGGGGCCGACGGCTCACTTCATGAGGTTGAACGGAGCCGCACTTCCCCACCAACAAAACCCTAAACCCGATCTCGAGAGGGAGCGCAGCCAGTGACGGGAAGCACCACTGCCACGCCGCCACTGGACAGCGCCATCACCGGACTTCACCACCGACGTCTCCCGACTCCACCGACTCAATGGCGGACACCACTGCGCCCGCAACCAAGACCACGGATGGTTGGTAACACCACCTGCTCCCTCTCTTCACTCTCTGTTCTTTTAGATCCACACGCATTACTTTTTTTTGTTCATACCGAATAGCAAGTCTACCTTTCTAGATCTACTACTAGTGATCCTGTTTTATTGTCAACAATGGTATCAGAGCCTACCTTTTAGTAGATCTAGTTCTTTTGGGTAGAAAGAAAGAGATTAGAAGGAAATGACACGAATTTTCTGATTCGGATGAAGAGGAACTCAAACCCTAGAACACCCGAACTGAGAAATCCCAAACCCTAACCCTAACGCAAAGTGCGTCGAGGAAGGAAAGGGGGAGGACCTACCGTGGTTTTGCCCCGCACCGTAGACCTCTCGGTCGTGCGGGAAGTAAACCCCGCCGCCGCCTTGACGGCACGCGGGAAGAACTGCCGCTCGTCGCCACGCGCACCACCTCCGGATCGGGCACCGCCAAAGGACCGCTCGACGGCGGCGCGCTCACCCTCGGGCGAACGCGCGCGCCGGCGAAAGACCTACGGCGGCGCCGCCGCTCTCTTCCTCTTTGGCCGATGACGCACCGCCGGCTTCTATGCTGCTGCGGCGGCTGAGAGAGAAGAGAGGGAGAAAGGAATGAGAATGGTTAGGGTTTTTGGGCTCCGGCCGGCGCGGGGAAAGGGGGTTTTATTTTCCCGATCCGCACGCTTCGCCGTTGGATCAAGATGGACGGCTGGCGATGGCCGGGCCGCCTTTGAGCCCAGGCGGGTTCGGGATTTCCCGGCCTAGGCCCAGGTTGCGGCCTGGGCGCGGGGGCTGAACGCGCGCGCGGGCAGTGGGCTGTTCTGGGCCGCGCTGCCGGGCGGTCCTTGCTGGGCCGCAAACGCGCTAAATCAAGACGAGAATTTGTTCAGAAAGTAGCTAAGTACAATGAAATGCTTCTGATAATGATAATCACAAAAAAAAATTCATGTTTCCGTTGCGTGCTAAAGTTTATTATCTTCTTATTAAATTCGAACCAACGGGAGAATTTAATTTTGAAGAGCAGAAATTTTTATGTTTTTTCTCTAATTTTTACTTGGAACCAACGGGAAAATTAAAATTAGAGGAATAGTTACTTTTATTTACGGTTCATGTCTATAATTTTGCTATTTTCTGACCAAAGTTGATGATAGCAATATTATAAATTGAATTATTTATGAATTTATGCATTAATTCTATCTTCTGCCCAACGGTGATGTAGAATTAATGTACAAGAATTTTGCATGTTTTAATTTTGACCAACGTTAAATCAAGGCATGCAATTATTATATTATTATGTTTCCTCATTTTTTCTGACACTGTTTCAGGACTCAACCCAATGGCATACATCTCGCACATCCCGGCACTTGATGGGAACAATTATCGGGTCTGGCGAGAAAAGTATGAGTTGGCACTTGCGCTGTCCGAAAATGACTTAGCCCTCACCTCTCCGTGTCCTACTGAGCCAGAGGACCCGGTGAGGGCAGAAAATGAGACTGATGCTGATTTCACTGCCCGAAAGCGTGATCATGCAGAAGTCAGAATGAAATATGATCTTGAGAAAAAGAAATGGGACATCTCGAACCGCAAGTGCCTGATGGTGGCTAAGGCCACTATTGCAGATCCAATAAGGGGATCTATCCCAGACTGTGACACTGCCATAGAGTATCTACAGAAAGTGAAGAATCAGTTTACTGGCTCCACAAAGGCCACAGCAAGTACACTGATTAAGAAACTAGTAAATGAGAGATACTCTAGTGGTGGAATAAGAGAGCACATACTAAAGTTGAGCACCACGGCAGCTAAGCTAAATTCAATGGATATGGGGCTCAAGGATGAGTTTCTAATTCATTTGATTTTTGTTTCCTTGCCAAAAGAATATGACACTTTTGTTGTTAATTACAACATGCAGCCCGACAAATGGGACATAGAAAAGCTCATTGCAATGTGTGTGCAAGAAGAGGAGAGGCTTAAAACCTCACAGGGTGACTCTGCAAACCTTGTGAAGAACAACAAAAGAAAGAACTTTAATGCCAAACCACAAGGGAAACCTCAGTGGGATGGTAGCTCCTCCTCCAAGTCACAGGGGAAGGCCCCCCAGTTTCATAAGCCCAACCACTTTACAGTAGACAAGGACACCTGTAAATTTTGTAAGAAGAAGGCGGGACACTACCAGAGGGATTGCCCAGAGTTCCTGAAGCATCTGTTGAAGAATGGTAAGGATGTCATTACATTAATAGATGAATCCTTGTATTTAAGTTATGCAAAATCTACTTGGTGGATTGACTCAGGTGCAACTATTCATGTTGCTAATTCATTACAGGGATTCCATACGAGGAGGACCCTGCAAAGAGGAGAAAGAACAATTAAAGTTGTGAATGGAGTTGAAGCCGAAGTCGAGGCCATTGGAGACCTCTCTTTAGAATTACATGATGGTTTTGTACTTAGGCTTTCAGACGTTCTTTATGTACCCTCTTTGCGTAGAAACTTAATTAGTGTGTCGAGATTAGATGATGATGGATATGATTGCCATTTTGGTAATGGCAAATGTAGACTTGTGTTTAATAATAAATGTGTTGGTCTTGCCTTCCGACAAGACAAGCTTTATTTATTATCATTTTCTGAGAATGTGAATGATGTGACTATTGAGAATGAGAATACCTCTTCGTCTATGAATGTAAGTAAAAAGCGGAAGAGAAATCATGATGTATCGTCGAAATTATGGCATTGTCGTTTAGGCCATATTTCGAGGGGGAGGATAGAACGATTGATTAAAAAACACTTCTTCCGCCATTAGAATTTTTAGATTTAGAACAATGTATTGATTGCATAAAAGGAAAATATGTTAAGAAAATAAAGAAAGACGCCAAACGAAGCGCAGGAATTTTAGAAATAATTCACACAGATATCTGTGGTCCATTTCCTGTGAAAAGTGTGGATGGTTATGATTCATTTATAACATTCACAGATGACTATTCGCGTTATGGCTATGTTTATCCAATTAAAGAAAGAACAGAAGCATTGGATAAATTTAAGATATTTAAGGCTGAAGTAGAAAATCAGCACAATTTAAAGATTAAGATAGTAAGATCCGACCATGGGGGGAATACTACGGTCGGCACACCCCGTATGGCCAAGTTCCTGGACCTTTTGCAAGGTTCTTACAGGAAAATGGCATAGTTGCCCAGTACTCTACACCGGGCGAACCTCAGCAGAATGGAGTAGCTGAAAGACGCAACCGTACCTTAATGGATATGGTGAGAAGTATGATAAGTTACTCCACGCTACCGATAAGTTTATGGATGGAGGCGTTAAAAACCGCCATTCATATTCTTAATCGAGTACCAAGCAAGTCGGTACCCAAAACACCGTATGAGTTGTGGACAGGAAGAGAACCCTCACTTAACTATTTACGTGTGTGGGGTTGTCCCGCTGAGGCTAAAGTTTTTAACCCAAACATAGGGAAGCTAGACCCCAAGACAGTCAGCTGCCATTTTATTGGCTATCCAGAAAAATCGAAGGGTTATCGCTTCTATTGTCCTGACAGACATACGAAGTTTATAGAAACAAGACACACTGTCTTCTTGGAGGAAGAGATGATCAGGGGGAGCAGAGTAGCGCGAGAAATTAACCTAGAGGAAAAGCGGGTACATGTGCCCACTCCGATGGTTCTGGAACCATTTTTCACGCTACCTGTTGTTGCTACACCAACAGTACCAGACACTGTAGTGACAACACCTGTTGTTAGTTCTCCTGTGGAAACGATGAGTGAACATGAGGAACATGTCCTTCAGGATCCCATAACCCATTGTCACCCAAGAGGAAGAGCAACAACAGCCTCACACAGAACAAGCGTCAACTAGCGAGGGACTCAGAAGGTCTCAAAGAGCCAGAAGATCAGCTATCCCTAATGATTACGAAGTCTATGAAACTGAGGAATTTCAAATGGAGGGTGATCCCACCTCTTTTGAAGAACCCATGAGAAGCGCTCATTCATCCAAGTGGCTTAAAGCTATGCAGGATGAAATGAAGTCAATGAGTACCAACGGTGTTTGGGACATAGAAACTATTCCTAAAGGAGCCAAGACAGTAGGCTGTAAATGGGTCTACAAAAACAAATATGACTCTAGAGGGAATATAGAAAGATTTAAAGCGCGACTTGTGGCAAAGGGCTTTACGCAAAGAGAAGGCATAGATTACAATGAGACATTTTCTCCAGTCTCGTGTAAAGATTATTTTAGAATAATAATGGCGCTTGTAGCTCATTATGATTTAGAATTGCATCAGATGGATGTAAAGACGGTGTTCCTAAATGGGGATTTGGAGGAAAATGTTTACATGGCACAACCGAAAGGTTTTGTTGTGGAAGGAAAAGAACGTATGGGATGCCGCCTAAAGAAATCCATTTACGGATTAAAACAAGCATCAAGGCAGTGGTACTTGAAGTTTGATAGTACAATAAGAAAGTTTGGGTTCAAGGAGAATGTAGAGGACAATTGCGTTTATGCAAAGTTTAAGAATGGGAAATACATTTTCCTAATCCTGTATGTGGATGACATCTTACTTGCTAGTAGTGATGTTAGCCTATTACTGGAGATAAAGAAGTTCTTGTCCTCGAATTTTGATATGAAGGATCTTGGTGAAGCTTCGTTCGTTCTGGGAATAGAGATTCACCGAGATAGAACTAAGGGGGTTTTAGGTTTATCTCAAAAGGCATACTTAGAAAAGGTTCTAAAGAAATATAGTATGCAAAATTGTAAGCCTTCACTTGCTCCTATAGTCAAGGGCGACAGGTATGGGGAATTTCAATGCCCCAGGAACCAATATGAGATCGATCAAATGAAAGCGGTTCCATATGCTTCAGCTGTCGGAAGCTTACAGTATGCTCAAGTGTGTACACGCCCTGACTTAGCATTTGTTACCGGGTTGCTTGGCAGATATCAGAGAAATCCAGGAATAGAACACTGGAAATTAGTAAAGAAAGTTTTGCGCTATTTGCAAGGTACGAAAGGTCTCATGCTAACGTACAGAAAATCTGATTCTCTATAGATAATGGGGTATTCAGACTCAGACTATGCAGGAGATGAAAGAAAATCCACGTCAGGTTACATATTCACTCTCGCAGGAGGAGCTATATCGTGGAAAAGCTCAAAACAAACCGTCACTACATCATCCACAATGTATACCGAGTTTGTAGCATGTTATGAGGCCACGGGGCAGGTGAATTGGCTAAAGAAATTCATACCCGGGTTGAAAGTGGTAGACGACATACATATGCCACTAAAGCTATACTGCGATAATAATCCAGCAGTATGTTATGCTCACAACAATAAGTCAAGTGGTGCTGCCAAACACATTGACATAAAGTACTATGTTGTGAAAGATAAAGTTCGGGATCATATAATCAATCTTGAGCATATAAGGACAGAAAAGATGCTCGCGGATCCGCTCACAAAAGGCTTACCGCCCAATGTGTTCAGAGAACACTTAGCCGGCATGGGTTTACGGGAAAGCCTATGATTCCTGGACAATAAGGGCCCAATTGAGAGTTCGTTTCAAAACAGAGAAGTGCATTGTGGCTGTACAATCTAATGGCATAAGACCGTGACGATGAGGCACGCTCTATGCACTGATCTGTGATGGAATGAGAAAAGCAATGAGTGATAAGTATAGAGTTTAAAGTATAAGTTGAGATCAAGGGGGAGAATGTTAGGATGATCTCCACCCCACGGTTGGCCCAACAGCCACCTGGGCCTTGAGCTCGCGCCCTGATCGGGGGCGCCCAACCCTAATGGTTGGTGGGCCCCTGTCACACTGCGCTATAAATATAGGTGGGGGCCGGCGGCTCACTTCACGAGGTTGAACGGAGCCGCACTTCCCCACCAACAAAACCCTAAACCCGATCTCGAGAGGGAGCGCAGCCAGTGACGGGAAGCACCACTGCCACGCCGCCACTGGACAGCGCCATCACCGGACTTCACCACCGACGTCTCCCGACTCCACCGACTCAATGGCGGACACCACTGCGCCCGCAACCAAGACCACAGATGGTCGGTAACACCACCTGCTCCCTCTCTTTACTCTCTGTTCTTTTAGATCCACACGCATTACTTTTTTTTGTTCATACCGAATAGCAAGTCTACCTTTCCAGATCTACTACTAGTGATCCTGTTTATTGTCAACACCAGTGTGCCGCAGTGTAAGAACAGCATTCATTGTATTTTGCAATCGCATCAAATTTCTAAAGTAGGCTGCGTATCACCACTCAATTTGGATCCAATAAGGTAACTAGACCCCATGTATGCATCATTGGACACTACTCGGTTTGGAATCGATAAAGACGCACTAGAAGAGTCAAAAGATCTCGGCTTTTGAAAACACAAAGCGACCTCTCGTTGAGGGCATGTCATTTGATTACTTCTAATAGCTAAAGATATACCATTTTCTCTCATATTATACTGATCCATTTATCTTTTACAATTAATAGGTTACTTCTTTTACAACTCATTTATAACCATAGATTAAGCTTCATTAGTGAGGTATTTTTCAATGTCCTACCATTATCTATATATGTTTATATATAAATTGTAGTTATGGCTTCACTCATGTCCGACTTCATCCTAGCTATATTTTTTTCTAGGTCCACCACTGTGCGGGCGGTTGCACGGTGGCCGAGCAGCAGACCCCTACCGCCTGGTGGCCGGGGTTTATTTAGGGTTCAAGTTTCTCTCAGTGGGCCGATCGATATGGGCCCAACGAGCATCGGCCCGTATCCAGTCTCTACTAAACCGATAGAGGCCCATCTCGGCTTGGCCTTAGATCAAGGTAGCAGGGCCAGCATAATTAGCTAATTACCCCATCTCTCCTTTTTCTAAAAACTAATTACTCCATCTTTGCTTTAAGAAAGCAAATTACTCCATCTATTTATGCATCATTCTGGGTATTGGCATAATACCCATCCACTTATTTTCACAAATGAACCCTGCTGGCAGTGCAAGCCATTTCAATGTTGGATTGTTGGTGGCGTACTAGTGTGCCAAATAAATAATTGCTCTACTTTTTGATCTTTTGTCTTTTGCTTTTGGTTTATTTAAAAATCAGAATAAATATGGTGGTTTCTTACAGCAGATTCTCCAAACAGTTTTTTAAGTCCAAAACCATATACACCTTCTACTGCTGTCTCGAAAAACACAGACACAAACAATCAGACACAATCAAAAGTTATTAGCTACAGCATAAAAGAACAGTCCATTCTCATTCCACTGTTGCTGACATGGCAAGCTTTGCCACGCGAACAGCCCTTGCAAACATTCATTTTTGAAAATAGCTTATGAACAAGCTTTGGTGTTTTTTTAATAAATAAGTTGAGGAGGGGTTTATTTTTAAGATATATTGTAAAAAGGTCTATTAATAATAAAAAAGAGCTCTCTTAATGCGTAGTAGTAAAAATCATTTCGTTCATGCAATTATGCTAAAACACTTTGTGTTGACACTATCGGTTAGCTTCAAAAAAAATTCAAGTTCTCCTGCCTCCTCTTGAAAAGAAATAAAATTTGTAATCTTGAAACTGTTTTTTTCCAAAGAATTTTGAAACTGTGTGGAATGATTTGGGTTAGCAATAAACAAACTAATGGAGACAGAGACAGAGCGTCGTGTATACCTGGTGTCGTTAACATCTCCCATGTCCTTGATGGAGTGACCACCGAGTTGTAGTAGACTAGTGGCAAAGCAAAGATTTATCCTTGATCTCTCCTCTGCTTCGTTGGGAATTGGAAGCCAAACCCGTGTGCAGGTTATTGTCCAGGTTAGTGATTAGCAAGTTCTTCCTCTTGGGGCTCATCTGCCGTTCAATTTGTTCATGACAAAGTGGGGTTAGCGTGTTCTGTGATTCTTCTCGGAAAGAAGCATTTGCACGTCGGGTGAGCCTGGATTGCTTCGTTTGCATACATGCTTGATTCTTGATGGATTGATTGGATACGGAGGACTCTGAATCGACCAATAGAAGAAAATTCAAGCGCGCCAAATAGTTTTATGACCCATCTAAGCCTGCGCACAGGATATTTCAATTTCGCCGCTGCAGTCTTGCAGACACCGTGTGGCGCGAGTTTTGACCTCCCGTTCTTCATCCAAAGAAGGGCACTGTTAATCGCCGTTGAAATACAGGAATTCCACGCCAAACAATTTTCACATTCCTGGCGGGCCTTATGAGTATTCCGTCACTTCCTAGAGGAAGGGTCACCTCCGTTTCGACTTTCAAGCCACCACCGGCGTCTCTCCCATTTCCCGCCGTGCTCCCCTAAATTGAGGTGGAGGAACAAAGACGAAGAAAGCAAAGCTATACCTAATTTTCCAACCCTCCAAGCTTGGTTTATGAATTTTTCAAACAAATAAATAAAATAGCTTCTTCGTCACATTTTTAAAATGGTAAATTATAGCTACTTGTCTAGCTTACAATCCTGACAAAACATTACTATGTCAACAATAACACGTCCAAGAACACCCTGACGAACTAATGAAGAAAGATATGATCCACACAGGTGTCCTAAACAGTGATGCCACTACGTAAAAGCTCCAGAGGTGATGACAGCAGTAGCGGTAGAGGCAGACGTGGTAGAAGCAACTGAAGTGGGCGGAAGGTCTATCTCTCAACTAGATGTTAAGAATACCTTTCTTAATAGTGTTTTGTATGAGGAAGTTTATATGCAGCTACCACCTGGGTATTCTGTTCCAGATGGTCATATCTGTCGTCTTCGTCGTGCTCTTTATGGCCTCAAACAGGCCGCTCGTGCCTGGTTTACGCGTTTCATCTCAATGATTACCGCTGTCGGTTTTAGTGTCAGCGTCCACGATCCTGCTCTTTTTGCCCACGATCTTGAGGTAGGACACTACTTCTATATGTGGATGATATGCTCATTATTGGTGACAATTCCTCATTCATCACATACGTGAAGAAGCATCTCAGTGAGCAATTTCTCATTACTAATCTTGGTTTGCTTACGTACTTCCTTAGGATTGAGGTTTCTTTCACGCCCAAGGGTTACTACTTCTCCCAGCAGAAGTATATCCATGATCTTCTTGATCGGTCTGGTCTGATTAACACTCCCACTGCTGAGACTCCTATGGAGCTCTCCCTTCAGCTTCGTGCTACTGATGGTGATCTTCTTGAGGATTCTACCCGTTATCATCATCTTGTTAGGAGTCTGGTATATCTTGTGAGCACTCACCCTGATATTGCTCGCACTGCTGAGATTACTTGGTTGAGATAGCTACTTGTAGACTTTGGCGTACCTATGAGGGGACCTACAACACTTATATCTGACAGTACAGGTGCTATCAGTATTGCTCGTGATCTAGTAAAGCATGAGCTCACCAAGCACATTGTTGTGGATGCTTCATACACTCGCTCACAGGTGCAGGAGGGAGTACTTGCTCTATAGTTTGTGCCATCAGAGTTACAGCTTGCTGACTTTTTCATGAAGCCATAAACTAGAGTAAAACATTTGTATTTTCTCTCTAAACTCAGCATGTGTGATCTACCATGAGTTTGAGGGGAGGTATTAAGGATAGAATATGATTGTTACTCGTTTCTTTATATACCTTGGTTTTCTTATCTGTATATGATATATTCCTCTTTATATCCTCTTGTACTCTCTGTATATATTGCATTTTGGGCCTCATGAATATATACACAATATTTATAACAATCGGAACAATCTTTTTAAAATAACTTATTGGTATTTAGTTTATTTATACGAGTGACCGTTACCCATAGCTAAAAAAGAACTTACCGAAGACAGGCTGTGCCCCCCCCCCCCCCCCAGCTGTTCAGGTATTCGGCCCATCTGGCCAGTGGGAGGTCGCGGCCCAGCTCAACTTGCTGCATCACACAACACAAGACGTCGTCCCCACTTGCTCGCCACGGCGCGGCGGCACTCCATGGCAGTTCGCCAGGCGGCGGCGCAATCCAATCCCACCACCGCGGGCCCGCAATGCCGGCGGTGCAGCGCGCTGGGCTGCGGGAGCTTCGGACGAGGGCGGTGCGGACCGCTGCCTACCGGTCCACGACGCGCACGGCACCAACTTGGTAACTTGTTCTACATTCTGCCAATCCGTAGGTTGCCAGGGTTCCAAAATTTAGTTGTCCCCTGCCTTTGTAACTTGAGATTATGCGAGAGAGCTTATCTTTGGTTTTAGCTGGACTGTGCTAGTCAGCTAGTGCTATGGTTGTTTCCCAAAAAATTGTACTTGATAATTGTTTGTTTAGAAAGACAATAACTCATACTATAACCTAGAGCCTTCTACGTGATTATAAGAAACAATAAAACTAAGAAGGCAGGTAGATTTGTGCTCACTTGGTGTGCTTAGCTAAAAGGGCCAGTAAAATGAAATCCATCTAGGCACTTCCTTCTGCCATTAATATTATATTTTTTTCGTACTAAACTGCAAAAAGAGAGTAGAATTACCACAATATTGTGCGGGCTCAATTCTAGCTGCATATCACAAGCTGAAGACCAAAGCTGTTTACAAATTGATAAGCTAAAATAAAGTGGCAAAGAACTGCAATCTGACAGGGTCCTAGGAATAGTTAAACCAAAAGGAAGACGAAAGGGAAGAATTTGGGAATAAGGGAAAAGGAAACTATCGTGAGGGTTCTAATCCAACTTTTTGACCTGAGCTGTAGCGGTTCCCTGTCATGCTGTTTTACCTTCATCGTCCGCAGCGACAATGTAACTTTCGTGAGTTGTGATTTGTGATACCGTGCAGCAGTCTTTGCTCTGGAAGACACGATCAGTTCTTGCTTCCCACAATTCAAAGTATGCTGTGATGCAAATCAGCCTGGTTTGCGCGATATTCTGCCTCATCTCTGATTGGACGCTTTCAGTGAATTGCAGAATGGATTGTGAATGAATGCTAACGTTACCCATTTTCTACAGCACATTGGTAGCTAGTTCACATTGTGGATTCAGTAGTCTCAATGATGGGGCATCTGTCACAGCCTGCATCTTGGGCTCAGTTCACCCTACGGCCTGGAATTTGCTAAAAGTCCAGCCCCATGCAGTGTGGGAATACATGCGTAGCACCTCATTTGGGTTTTTTGTCCTCGCTTCGACCAAAAGGTTTAACTCGAAAGTGTTACAATTTCAGCTAACATCAAGGTTCCAAAACCCGGAACCGGAGGGGGGGGGGGGGGGGTACCACTGGACGGCCGGTAACTGGAAAAACTGGCCAAAAAAAGGGTTAAAGTTTTAATCTAAATTATGAATTTGGTATGTGTTCGAAACTGGTAACCGGTTACCACCCAAAAACCGGAGAAACCGCTAAAAAACTGGAAAAATCGCCAAAAAAGGGGGAAAACACAAAAAATTGAATTTGGAATGTTTCGAAGCATATTTAGCTCATACAATAGGTAACCTAGTACAAAAAAAGGTCTAAAACAACCTAGGAGGTGCATTATACATTTGCAAAAGACTCACAAATGTAAATGTACTTTTGAAAAACCCGGCTAGTTTTTCATTTCCTGGTACCCACTAGGAAATCTGGTTACCGGCCGATAACTATCGGTTTTCTGAACCCTGGCTAACATGTATTATATACTAGTGTAACTCAAGGTAAATTGACAATGTGGTACTGAACGGCTAGGGTGTTACAGATGCAGCCATGATGTGATCCCATGTGGTTCAGCAGTTTGCTACTAGCCTACTGCAAAGTGCAAAACTCACAGTAAATTATTGCAACTCCATAATGTTGAGTTAGTAATTTAGCCAATTTAATTCTCTTTAATTCTCTCGCTGTTACCCATATTGGAAAGTAGTACTAAAAATATGTTTAAAAAAGATAGAGTTAGTACTAGAAACTAGAACGTGTTCTGTCATGGTTATGTTGTCATGGTGTCATGGTGATTGGTGGAGGACTAAACCAACACGTTCTAGCACTACATATAGCCAATGCTGTTATGCTATCTTCTGGAAACTAGCATGTACTTGCCTTCATGCGTAAACAATTTCTGTTAGCAGAATGGAGGATGGGAACATCAAAGAGGACAACCAGGAGAGGTTGCAACTTCCAACTGCAATGTTGTCACTACAACATTTAAAAGAGATCACAGACAATTTCTCTTCTGAGAGAGAGCTTGGTAAAGGTGGATTTGGAGTGGTTTATAAGGTATACTTAATCCTTACCTTTTGTTACCTCAATTCAATGCGCCGTCGGCGTTCCCCGTCGTCCGACCCTCCATCGCGCGGTTCGGCATCCCGTGGCGGCGATCCTCGCACTACGGGCCTCTCTCAGCTGGGCCCCCGTTCGGCCGGAACGCGCCACATGGCGGCTTCCACGGGACGCGGAAGGCCTGTTGCGGCACCCAAGGCGTCTTCGTCGCCATTCAATGAGACGGCGCGCGTGGCTTGTTTTGATGGCGAGGCGGCGGACGTCCCTCCCCAGGGACGTCCCAAGACCACCAATACGGTGATGGACCTGGCTGGCGGCGCGGCACCCCATGCGACAGCCAGCCTCAACGATTGTCGCACGCCCGACGATGGGGTTTCTCCTGCTGTTCTTGAGATCCTGGCCCCGCTGATGCATTTCCCTGTTCCATCTTGTGCTGGTCTGCTTCTTGGGCCAGACAATGGTCAGTTTTTTAAGCCCCCGGTGGTTGAGTCACCGCTGCTGACTCCCCTGGAAGCTGGGCCTGTTGCTCACGATCCTGTGCGTGGTGCGTCTGATCCAGCGCTTTTATCACCATTGATCTCCCCTGATCAACATCGCACGACTGCTGAACCTGTTCCTGATCCGACCAATGTTGATGGACCTAGCAAGCTGTTTATGCCTTCCTGTCCAGACGTTTTTACACCAATTGGAGTGGCTGCCCCGGTTTCTGTTTCTCAGAGGGCTCTTCGACCTCTGCTTGTTTATTCCAGGCAGCGGCGGTGGCGTGGCATGGAGCAATCAGTCTGCTCCCCTACGCGACAAACGGATATGGCCACTGCTTCGAATGGGGCTGCTCTGCACCCTTTCACTGCTGGCATGGTTAAGGCCATGACCCGGTTACTTCCTCAACTGGTGATCAAGAAGAAGAGGGGTTCCAATGTGAAGATTAATTCACTACCAAGGCGCAGTCGAAGAGTGGCTGGTTTTGGCCCAGCTTCGCCTGGGCCTGCAATCACTAAGGCGCAAAAACAGGTTATCGGGAGTTTGGGTTTGGCAGCAGAAAATGAAAAGATCTCCCACCATGCTCAAGACTGTTTTAGTAAGCTTTTTGATGAGCCTCTCTCTGCTGCCCACCTCAACGCTCTTGCTGCAATCTTTGGTTGGGCGGCGGGTGAAGAGGCACAAGTTCGCTCGGCCGACAGCCTAGTGGCAGGCTGTTAGTGGCATTTGGTTGGTCCTGTGGTCGCCCCCTATCCGTCTTAAATGAATCCAACCTCTATCCTAATTTGGAACACTCGTGGGCTGAATAGTGCGAACCGGCGTAACTCGGTCCGCGATGTGATTTTCTCTGCGAACGCTGACATAGTTTGCTTGCAAGAAACAAAGGTGGCTGCAGTTTCTCGCCGTTTGTTTCTCTCTGTCTTTGGGACCGGATACATGGACTTTGTTGTTCTTCCGGCTGATGGCACGCGTGGTGGGATTATTTTAGCATGGAAATGCAGTTCTTGCCAATTGTTGGCCAGCCGGGTGGATTCTTTTTCTGTCTCAGCTCAGTTCATGGAACAGGACGGTCGGAACTAGTGGTTCACAGGAGTGTATGGCCCCCAAAAAGATGAAGACAAGATTATTTTCCTTCAAGAACTCAGAGATGTTCGGGCACTTTACAGCGGTCCATGGCTGGTTGCAGGAGACTTCAATCTCATCCTTCAAGCGGAGGATAAGAATAATGACAATCTCAACCGTGCCTTAATGGGGCGCTTTAGGCGGTTCCTGGATGACACGTGTGTCAAGGAAATTCCGCTTTTGGGGCGCAGGTACACTTGGTCGAATGAAAGATCTACCCCAACCTTGGTCAGATTGGATAGGGCATTTTGTTGTGCTGAGTGGGATGAAATCTTCCCTGACTCAATTCTACAGAGCACGGCCTCTGTGGTCTCTGACCATTGCCCTCTCCTCCTTTGCCTCAAAATGAATCTGAAAGGTAAAAGACGTTTCCATTTTGAAAGTTTCTGGCCTAAGATAGAGGGGTTTTAGGAAGCAGTGCAGCAGGATTGGAATGCTCCCGTGGCGGTGTTGTGCCCGGTTGAGCGCCTGTACCTGAAGCTGCAGAGATTAAGTAAAGGCTTACAACGTTGGAGCCATAGAAAAGTTGGGAACATCAAGCTGCAACTAGAAATTGCCAAAGAAATTCTTCACCGGCTGGAAATTGCAAGAGATTGCAAGCCTCTCTCTCAGGGTGAGGATTGGTTAAGAAAAAAAATTAAAACTGCATTGCCTCGGACTGGCCTCCCTGGAAAGAACCATTGCCAGGTTGAGGTCCCGAATTACCTACCTGAGAGATGGAGATGCTAATTCTTCTTTCTTCCACCAGCACTCTCGGTTCAGAAAGAAAAAAAATTTCATTGGTAAATTATTGGTAAATGGCAACGTTGTTTCTGATCATAGTGACAAGGAGCAGGCGGTATTCGATTTCTATGATAATCTCCTTGGTAAAGCTCATGACAGAGATCTCACCTTTGATCTGTCCTCGTTCCATACCCAAAATCAAAATCTAGACTGTTTGGAGGAGCCCTTCACTGAGGAGGAAGTCTGGAACACAATCAGAGGCATGCCACTTGATAAGGCGCCTGGCCCGGATGGGTTTACGAGCCGTTTTTACAAGTCTTGTTGGGTCTTTATCAAAGACGATGTGATGGCTGCCCTGGCCGCTGCTCATCAGGGTCATGTCTTTAAGTTCAAGCTCCTAAACACCGCCTTCATCACCCTGCTTCCTAAGAAAGCTGATGCTACCCTTGTGAAAGATTTCCGCCCCATAAGTCTTATACACAGTTTCGCTAAATTGGCTGCAAAGATCATGGCCAATCGGCTTGCACCTGTTCTTCCCAGATTGGTTTCAATCAACCAGAGTGCTTTTGTGAAGGGGCGGTGTATACAGGACAATTTCCTTTTAGTGCAGCAAATGGCTAAAGCTCTGCACAGGAAGAAGGAGCCGCACATTCTTGGATATCTCCAAAGCCTTCGACTCGGTTTCTTGGCCCTTCCTTATTGACGTGCTAATCCATCTGGGTTTTGGTCGCCGTTGGTGCAATCTCTTGTGCCTGCTCTTATCCACTGCTTCTACCAGAATTTTAGTTAACGGGGAACCTGGTGAACCCATTTTTCATCAACGTGGGCTTCGCCAGGGTGATCCCCTCTCTCCCATGCTGTTCATTTTGGTGATGGACGTGCTCAACTCTCTAGTGAATCAGGCCACCCAAGAAGGTTTCCTGCAGCCACTTGCAGTGCAGCGGCCTCAGCAGCGTATCTCCTTCTATGCTGATGATGTGGTGATGTTCCTTTGGCCAAATGCTAATAATCTCATTCTCATCAGAGAGCTGCTTGAGATTTTTGGCCATATCAGTGGGCTGGTGACTAATATTGCTAAGAGCTCAGTTACACCCATCTAGTGCAGCCTTGAAGAGCAGGAGCTGGTGACCAATCTTTTGGCTTGTGAGATAAAAGAGTTTCCTTGCACTTATTTGGGTCTTCCTTTGAGTATCAGAAAGCCCTCCAAAGCTGATCTGTTCAAACTAGTTGATAAAGTGGCTGATAATCTTCCGAATTGGAAGGCTTCACTCATGAATCGTGCTGGTCGGCTCATCACTGTGAAAGTTGTTCTAACTGCTATCCCTATATACCTCATGATTGCATTGGATCTTCCTAAATGGGTGATTAAAGCTATAGATAAAAGACGCAGGGGTTTTCTCTGGGTCGGTCATGAAAAAGCTAAGGGTGGAAGTTGCCTGGTCTCTTGGGATCTTGTAAACCGGCCCTTGCAATTTGGTGGCCTTGGCATTCATAACTTAGAATTTCTGGGTTGGTCACTCCGTATTCGTTGGCTATGGCTCGAGAAAACTGCTGCTTCTCGCCCTTGGGCCGGTTTGCCTATTCATGTGCCACATAACGCTCGAGCCCTCTTCAAGGTGGCTGTGGAGTCTTTGGTTGGAAATGGTAGAAATACTATGTTCTGGACTGATAGATGGTTGGGTGGAAAAACCTTAGAAGAATTAGCTCCTAACCTTCTCAAAACAGTCACTAAGAGGGCTATTAGGCAACGCACGGTTGCGGATGCTATTGCTGGTCGTCGATGGGTTTCGGATATAAAGGGTGTTCTGTCGGTCCCTGTGCTTCATGAGTATCTTCTGATCTGGGACCTGGTAGATGAGTTCCCATTACAGCCGAAGGTGGCTTATCAGCATCATTGGAAGCTCTCCAAATCTGGATCCTATACTAGTAAATCGGCTTACGAGGCTTTCTTTCTTGGCACAATCCGGTTTGCACCGTGGAAGAGAGTTTGGAAGTCTTGGGCCCTCCTTCGCTGCAAATTCTTCATCTGGCTTGCTATTAAGAATCGCTGCTGGACAGCCGATCGACTTGCCAAAAGAGGTCTCCCACACCCTGTTGCCTGCCCCCTTTGTGACCAAGAAAATGAAGCTGTGCAACACTTGTTAGTCTCCTGCGTCTTTACCCGTCAGGTTTGGTATATAATCCTTCAGAAGCTCGGCCTGGCCTCAATTGCTCAGCCAACCTCAAGGTTCTCAAGCTGGTGGTGTCAAGCTGTGAAGGGTGTATCAAAAGGCTGTCGGAAAGGGATCAATAGCTTGATTATCCTTGTCTCTTGGGAAATCTGGAAGCACCGAAATGACTGTGTCTTTAATGGCACCAGCCCAAGCATCTCTACCTTGCTGCAGGCTATCTCTGATGAATGCATTTTGTGGTGCACAGCAGGTGCAAAAGGTCTTCAGGAGTTGCTTGCTAAGGCATTTGCTGGATGCCAGTGATCTTTGTTTGGTTCTAAGGCTCTAGCTGTCTTAGATAGGTCGCTGGGGTTTTTTCAGTTTCTTGCTAAGGTTGTTGTGTGTGTGTGTCCTGGTGTGAGTGTGTGTGTGTGTGGGGATTCCTTCCCCTTTGTTTTTCCTTTTATCTTCTTAATGAAATGATATGCAGCTCTCCTGCGTGTTCGAGAAAAAAAAACTTAATAAAATCGTTAGCCATATTGATATGAGAAGCCAAACAGGAATACATGAAAAATGGGGAAGTGATAGCTGTGAAGAGGCTTTCATGTAAATTGTAATGCCAGGAATGTCAGACAGTTTAAGAATGAGGTTGATCAGGCTACTGTGATGAAAGACGAGATAGTGGAGTACCAAGGAAAATATGCTTTTGCTGAGATGCAAGAAAAAATTATTGTGCTATGAGTACTTGTCTGACAGAAGCGTTGGCAACCTAATTTTTGGTATGAAGTTGCCACATGCAACATAATTTACACTCTAATTTCGTATTCTAGCACTAAAGCTTACATGGTTTGAACATCACTCCTGCTGTATTTTTTTGACCACTGTAATGCATTTAATGAAAAACCATAGTATAGTTGAACCAGCACATATGGCAGAAATGAATTATCATACCATATCTTATTTAACATACAAAAATATGAATATTTCTAATATTTTACTCGCGGTCTACTTTTGCAGATGGATCTCATGGGCTTTATTGGCATGACCATTATCGAATAATTGAGGGAATTTGCGAGGGTTTATGTTACCTTTATGAGGGATGGCGAAACACTCCTATTATTCATATGGATCTAAAACCTGGTAATATATTACTGGATGGTAGCATGGTACCAAAAATTGCAGATTTTGGTTTGTCAAGGCTCTTTGGTGAAGAACAACTCGAACTTGCACCGGAAATGTTACGGGATCCATGTATGCCCAATTTTTCTAAAGAAGCTCATTGTTTTTTTAATTCTTATGATGAGCCAATATTGCATTCTCTTTTCTCTGAAGTCTTAAATACTTCAGAATAAAAAAAATTTAGCATAAGACATTCATGTTTTGATGTTCCTGTCCTGAGAGGATACTTGCCACCAGAATAATATACCATGGGAGAAATCTCGAACAAGTCAGACATATACACTTTGGGTATTCTAATCCTTGAGATCACGACAGGGCAAAAGAACCGCCAAATCAATGCCAACATATCAGGTCAGTACTTCACTGAAAATGTAAGAACAATAATTATTTAACAATTTAAAGATTCAAGATTCTTTGACAAAGATCATTGCAATCTTTTTTAATACTGCAGTTATAGTTATCTATAACAATTCATTAGGTACAGAAAAATTGGATGGAAGCATCGCAAATCACATCAAGGTATTCACCACTAGATGCAGAGCCTTCAGCAAGTAAGCATCAATATAGGGTTAAACTGCACGGCAGCTGATTAGAGAAATAGACCTACTGCAAGGGAAATAATCCATATGCTCCAGGTGATTCACACTAATCATATGCTCGCATTCATTTTTCTTCCCTTTTGGTATAACTCATGTTGTGCTTTGCCTGGTTTGAGCAGAAAAAAATATTATTTTGCCTAGGTTGTCAAGGTTTATTTATTCTATTTTTAAATTAGACACATCCTAGCTTATTTTCAGAAGACAGTCTACGTATGAGCATACCCAAATCCAAGACATACTCATCTTTGAATGTTCACTCAATAAATGCAAAATATTGAGCGATTTTCTAACTATTGTGAGTATGCCTTGGTCAATTATTTGTACATTCCAACCAATATTTCTGTCCATAAGTCTCCTAGTTATTTCTTGCAGATGGGCTCTGACTCCAGGCAGCTGCTTAGGATTGACCCACTTGAGCTTCAGCTCCCTCTTTTGTTAAAGGAGAGCTCATGCTCACTGCAGCTAACTAACATGACAGATGAGTGTGTCGCCTTCAAGTTTATCAATATAAGTGCGACTCAATACATTGTAAGGCCATTCAAAGACATTGTGCTGCCACGGTCCAATTGTGGTGTTGTTGTAACAATGAAAGGGCCAAGGAAGGCACCGCGAAACATGAAGTTAGGAATGCTTTTCTAGGGGAATATCTGGTGGAAAACCCTTATAAATGCTATCACTATATACTTCACAACATGAAAGCATGTAGAAGGTGTTTACACTATACACTTCCCAACTTGTCAAGTCATATCTACTTATGATTGCTTTCATGTTGGGCATTTCTTTTTTACTTATGATTCTTAGTCAAAGTAATGATTATTGTGTATCTCTAATGTCCTGGCTTTCAAATGCTGCTTACATTTTCTGAAGGCATAGCATTCAAAAGACATAGACAAGTGTTATTTGTATTCATATATGGGGGAATCTATACGACCAAGGATTCAATCTTCAATCTGCAATTATGTTATACCATTATATTTTCCTTTGTAGTTTCTCTTGTTATAGCTAAACCTCATATGAGGCATATAACGTGTAAGCGCTGAGCGATTGTGTGACCTCGTAGCAACATTAGTTGCTGCACGTTCTGAGTGGGTATTCACTTCAATCAATGGCATTGATGGCCAGGGCTGGTGTTGTGTGGTTTCAGTCTCAGACACATCCCGTTCAGTGTCTTTTGGTGTAACACCTTCCTTAGGCTCCTCTCTCTGTTGTTCGGTGGCAGGGCCAGAGGAGAAGAATAAAGCAAGGAAGGTGCTGCAGCCAAACAACAACAGGAAAGATGCATTGCACAAGGGAAGAAGGGTTCCACATTGGAAAAGTTAGGGAATTAGAGGAATAGGAAAAACAAGGCAAAATGGGCTATATGGCATTGCAAAATGTTGGCATTTGCTTTAGGATATTCCAAAATTGTGGTTTGGCTAGAAGACACTAAAATTTTGGCAATTTACGCAACACACTGACTATTCAAACAATATTATCTCAGCAAGCATGAGAGAGACGGTGTGCAAAATGTCTAATTTGCCCTGCGTAAATGAGATTCAAACATTGATGACCATGATTTGTCCTTAATTATATCCAATGGTAGATTGTTGACTGTGATGTCCTATGGGTTGAGTGTTACAATAGGTTCCTCGTATTCTGATGTGCTACTAGTGGGAAAGCAAGGATTTTTTGGCACTTTTGGTACATTTTAAATCCATATTTGCAAAAATAGATGTAGTCGTGTGAAAATAGCAAAAATGGCACTTCTGTCGCCTTATCATCGAACGACAGCAGCGTGAAGCTGACATGTGGGCCTGCCACCCGGCCACCATGTGGCTCCCTGCCTGCCGTCCTGGCACCAGATGGCAGATAATTAGGTGGCTTAATTATCTGCCTTAATTAGTCGATGGCTGAAGTGGTCAAGTAGCCGTGGTCAAACATGGTCGATGGCTAAAGTGGTCGAATAGTCGTGGTTAGACGGTTGGAGTGGTCGAATGGCCATGGTCGGACGACTGAAGTGGTCGAATGGCTGTGATCGGACGACTGAAGTGGTCGAATGGCTGTGGTTAGACAGCTGAAGCGGTCGAATGGATGAGGTGGTTGAAAACTACAGAGTGCAAAGAGTGGTCGGGAGTAGAGTGATCAGGAGCGGTCGGAGTGGATGTGGTCGCGAACCACTGTGGTCGAATACAACAATGGCCGGGATAATGTGGTCGATGGTCGAAGGTTAGGAAAGCAGGTGCGATCGGGACTACTAATTAACGCAGGTAATTAAGCCGGTTTAATTACCTGCGTTAATTAGTGGCAGGGCGGTAGGCAAGAAGCCGTACGGTGGCCGGGCAGTAGGCCCACATGTTAGCTTCACGCCGCTGTCACCCGGTTACCGGGCGACAGAAGTATCATTTTTACCATTTTTGCGCAACTACGACTATTATTGTAAATACGGGTTTAAAACATATTAATGCCAAAAACTCAGAGCTTGCAAGCAACGAACTTTTGACGTAGAGTATACAATATGAAATTGGCGCAAAAGAGATATCAACAACTCCAGCCGAAGATGATCCTGTAACAACAGAAGATCCTTTTACATTATCAGCGACAGACAACAATCTATTTGTAAAAGGTGCACGACGGTAATCGTAGTGTTTTGTGCTTTTGATCCTTGTACGGACTATCCAATTCCCAAAGCACAAAAAGGTGCACATATCTTGTAAATCAGCCAGCTTGTTCAAGCCGAAACCCATGCACCTGCGGCAGCCATCCTGCGCTCGAACCACCCGACGGCGGCTTCGATCTGCGCCCAGACACAGGCCTTGGATGAGCTCCTCTACCACCCGCTGGTGCGCATCATTCCTCGGTTGCCCCACGCACCGCACGGCCGTGAGGGTGCTGGAAGCGTGAAGGCGCGAGAGGAGGTGAGCGGAGGACAGAGTAAGAGATGAAATTTGTTTCAAGTTGTTAGCAAAAGTAGATTTCTCCAAACAAAAAAAAATTGCTGCTTTTTTGTAGCGTTTGTTTGAGACGCGGCGGGCGGAGCACTGGTGCGGTTGACGGACAGAGAGATTACGGTGGTGAGGAACTACGGGCGCCCGGACATCAACTAGCGCTCGCACGTACAATGGGATAGGTTGTGTTGTGGGGTGGCCCAACCCCCGCGATTGGGGTGTGCAACTAGTGCAACATGTAATAGACCCAATAGTGTAGATGAATATACCAGTGTAAATATACTAATGTACCCTCATCCTCTGTAAGTACTAAGGGGTAGAATGGGGATTTCCTATTCTACCCCTCATGTATATAAACCCCAGGAGGGGTAGGAGGAGGGACATCCTCTCATTCTTACCAACTCTCCCATAGATCTAGTTCCCCTCTTCCTCTTTCTATGAGTCCCCTTCTTTACTGTTTGGCCTGTAGCCACAACAGATGGCGCCGTCCGTGGGAACGACTAGAAGTTGCGTATGGAAGAGATTTCTAACAAAAAGCGCCGGCTATGTGGATCTTTTCGGCTCCCGGGGGCATGCTGCTTCATTCGTGGCGTCTTTACCGTCTCGCGGGCCGTCAGCGATAGATAAGTAGTTTGCCTGCTATATGTTTAACCATCTTGAATGTAGAGGTGTATGGGCGTTATCTGTATACTTCGCTCTATTTTGTAGATGCAGTATTGAACAGATCTAATCGAACCGTCTTTTTCTATGTTGCTGCTATCTCTGCTCTGCTGCGAGAGGTGACCGTGGAGATGGCTAGCAAGAACCTCGACCCTCCCCCAACTCGAGAGGATCTCTGCACCGGCTAGTGCTTGGCCTTCATAAAACTCCAGAATAATTTTCACACCCACAATAGCTGTACTTGTGGGTATTCTGAGAGCATCCACAGACTTCCAGTATCCATTTTCCGCGTTTCTAATAGCATTTTCACCATTGTCATAAGGCTGCTGGTCATCTGACCAGTTCATGTACCATATGTTTCCTGCAAGATGAGTTATCTTTGTCAGATATTTTGCCAGCAAATCTATTATCACAATTAACAAAGATTATAAGCCAAAAAACATGGACTTCTCCAGTTCTGCTACGTCAAATAGGGAAAATCATACTTTTAGTCGTTCACTCACAAAATTTGCCTTCAAATCCTTAAACTACATGCTAACAAATTGTAACCCTGAAGTAAAATAGCATGTCAAAAGGACAAATCAGAGCAATCTTCAGGGTCTATGACATCTGGATTAAGAAAATCTGACCGTAAATACAACATAATCATAATCTTGATGAAAAGCAACATGAATTCAGAATGCATGAGTAACTAGAACACCAGAAACATAACGTAATTATTATATTGGGCATTGACTCGATACTAACCAGGGGAGACCCGTGGATCAATGAGAGAAAAGTTAATGCCCACCAGCACGTTCTGCGGCAGAGGGTCCCCGGCTTTCCTCTCTGCCAAGAATTACTGATGCTCATGTGAAGTAATGCTCTATGGATCCTTATACCAAGGTCACCGAACAGGGCAAGTTGACTCATATGATCTTGAAAATCGAATATGGTGGCAACATCTATCTATTTAGCAAATTTCTTGCTGGAATAACTTTATAACTACCATGGTGGCAACATCAGATGGGGGAAAGAGAGACTAAAACAGAGCAAGCACACGCAGTTTTACACATGGAATTTTTCTTTACAATTTTTACATGTACGCAGAGAAAAAACGCTAATGGTCCATCTGACGAAAAAACAAACATATAAACAACAAATAAGAAAAATCAAGAGCACCCAAGAAACATTCAAGTGAGTAATCATCAGATTAACCGAAGCAAATTGAGTAGAACTCCAACAAAAACTAAACCCCGATCCCAGCAGGATAACAGAAAGTCAGAAACCAAATTCTCCTTTAAACAACCGTACGGAAAACTCAACTAGCGCCCAAGAAAAACAAGAACACGCGCAAATCGAAGGGCTCCTCTCCAAATAAACACCCAAAACCCCGCAGAAAGAATCAAGAATCACCCCGACATTTTGCTTCTGCTCCCGAATCGCACCTCGAAGCAAGAACCGAATCCCCCGCAATTCGCCGTCACCCCCAAAAAAAAAATCCTGCGCCCCCGGCATACCCTATGGATCCGCCCCTGCCGGCTACACTACAGCAGCGGGCCCGCCCCCGTGTGTGCCCCCATGCAAGACTCCGCCTGGCCCCGTCGTCGTGCGCAGCCGCTTGGACTCCGTCAACTCTGCGCCCCAACGCCTCCGCGCCTCGGCTGGCTATGCCCGCGAAGTGTACGTGCGTGCGCATGCATAAAGGTCCGGAGTGATATAAGCATGTTGCGAGCCTCTTGCAAGCATCCGTACATGGTGTTAGCTCTATGTGCATGCATGAAATACCTGTTGCATGACCCGCATGCATGGAACATCCGTATACATGCATGCAGGATACATCCGTCTACCCGCATGCATGGAATACTCATCTACCAGTGTGCATGAAATATTTACCCGCACGCCTCCGCGTGAGACTCCGCCCGGCCTCCGTCTCCGCATGTAGCCGCTGGGCTCGCCGGGCTTCTTTGGGCCAGCCCGAAGCACGGCCGGCACGGCCCGGCCCAAGTACGGCCCGGCCCGACACGTGGCGGGCCGTGCCGGCACGGCACGAACGGTGGGCCGGGCTGGGCTTCAAAATCCGGCACGGTGGGCGGCACGGCACGGCACGGCAGATCGGGCCGTGCTCGGGCCGGCACGGCACGAAGAGCACGGTTGGCCAGAAACTATTTAAAATTGATTTCTTAACTATAGTAAATTGTACTCATGATTCTCCTTGAGCTTTTCTATTTGACTAGTTGGGTAGGCCTATGCTAGATTGTCGGGCGATGTCCACGTACGCCATAGTCTAATTTGCACCAAGATATGCATTCCATTGACTAGATGACCAAGTTCGAAGGTGAAATGGCATGAGACAATAGAATCGAATTTTAAGTAGGTTTTTAATAAGGCGGATACAAGAGAAAGGAAGATAGCGGTCACCGCTACTATTGTCGCTATCGCTTTTGTCGTGTATAGTTACTTTGGGCTGGGCTTGGGCTGGCACGGCACGAACGCTGGCACGGTGGGCTTTGGGCCGTGCTTGGGCCTGGCCGAAGACGAGGCGGGCCGGCACGGCACGGCACGACGGGATGACTGGACCGAACCGGCACGGCACGAAGTAGCCCGAAGCACGGTGGGCCTGGGCCGTGCCGGCACGGCACGGCCCAATTCCCACCTCTCGTCGTCGCATCCGTCAACTCCGCGTGAGACTCCGCCCGGTCTCCGTCTCCGCATGTAGCCACTGGGCTCCGTCATCGCGTCCGTCGACTCTACGTGAGACTCCGCCCGGTCTCCGTCTCCGCATGTAGCCGCTGGGCTCCGTCGACTCCGCTTCCGACTCCGCCCGGCGTCCGTCGTCGCGTCCGTCGACTCCGCGTGAGACTCCGCCCGGCCTCCGTCTCCGCGTGTAGCCACTGGGCTCCGTCGTCGCGTCCATCGGCTCCGCTCCCGACTCCTCCCGGATCATGCCCGTTTCTATTCATCCTTTTCCAGGAAACCAAGACGAGGACGTAGCATACCTGGAAGCACCCGCGGCGTCGAAGCACAGAAGCGAGACGGCTGTGCATGCATGCATTAGAATTTCAGCTCCGTACCCATCCATCCCTGCATGCTGCGTGCGAGCCGGTGGCCGCAGACGGAGAGCGCGATCGAGTCAGCGCCTCGACGGGGAACGGGTGCTCCTATAGGCGTCGCCCACTGTAATGGGGCTATGCATGCATGACGCAGACCGGAAGGCGGTGGAGCTCCGGCGGCGGCGGGGCAGGCAGGACGAGCGGGATGAGCCGGTCTTGCTGAGTTGCGGTGGCCATCCTCCGCGCTGGCACAGACTTCCCCCACCAACCGACGCAACCGGCTGCGCGTTGGCCTTCGGTCCGTTGAAGGAGCCTTCACGCCGGCTGCTGCGCCTAGCTCCGGCCCCCTCGACGTCGGGCTTCGCGAGTTGGTCACGTACGTGCACCTTCTGCTGCGCGGTGCATTGCCGTGACGCCTCGAGGAATCACGGAGGAAGACCCCGACGATCTTTGCTCGGTCCCAACTTCGCCGGTCCGCTTCTCCGCTGGCTAGTTCGACGCGCACCGCCGCCATGCAGACGACGCGCTCTGACGGGGGAGAGTCTGGCACGCGTGACCAGGCCCGGCCGCCTCTGCGACAGCGTCTTCAGCCTTCCACGCCCGCATGAAGGAGCTCGTTGTTGGAGCAGCTCCCAGGATTAGCAGCTTGCGTAACGACACAAATTCCCTTGGCTGCACTTCTCACGTAACACACACACTAGTTGGCTAGATGGAGCACACAAGAAGACAACTAGACAGATACGTGAGAGAGAACAGTTATGGCGACGAACGCTCCGGCGACGTACGCTTGGTTTTTCTGTTTACTCCATGCAGCAACAAATGCAATTGAGTACATGGCTTTAAAGCCCAACGACGCACGCCGAGCAACAACCTGCTGGCCGGGTCTCACGCATGCATAAGCACGTCTCCACGCATGCACAGGCAACTACCTCATGCACCGCATGACTCCTACTCCATCCGCAAGAACAGGACTAATCACACCGGCCACAACTTAATCATGCATGAAGAATAAAATGACTAAACCCTTCTATCCTATATGCAGGACCAGAATACGTATATGCATGTCTCACATGTCACGTACGTCTACTAATGCATGAACTTTAAATAAAACGCATGCAAGTTAAGATTAGTGCTAACAAATCCCTCCTAATCTTGACTTGCTCTCCTCAACGCATCATCACAAGAGACAGGGCTCGTCGTCGGCCGTCGCGAGGAGCGCCGTCTCTTCCTTCTTCGGTTTGCGGCACTCGCTAGCAAAGTGCCCACGAACTCCGCAGTTGTAGCACTTGCCTTTCTTGCCCTTCGACTTGCGCTCGCCATTCTCGGAGTAGACGCTGCTGCTTCCGTCATCGTCGTCGTCGTCGCAGCCACCACTACGGCCACCGCCATTGTTGCCGCCGCCGCGCCGATCCTTGCCACACTGACGTCGACGCGCCTCCCACTGCTCCTCCGTGAGCAGTAGGCGCTGGACGCCGTCCGCAGCCTCCTCAACGCCGCCACAGCGCTCCTCTGCCACGCGCAGCCTCCCGACAAGTTCCTCGAGCGTCATCGTCTTCAAATCTGCGAACATCTCGATGGAGCACGCGATCTGATTGTATCTCGTCGGCACAACCCGCAGCATCTTCTTCACGACGCGCTCCTCCTCGATCTTCTCCCCAAGCTCGCGCAGCTCCGTGGCGAGGGAGCTGATCCGCACGGCGAAGTCGTCGATCGCCTCACCGTCCTTGAACGGCCGCGTTCTCGAACTACTTGAGGAGGTGCTGCGCCTTGGCCTCCTGTACGCGCGAGTCCCCCATCCGCCTTGACTTGACCGCCTCCCAAGCCTCCTTGGCGTTCTTCTTCACGGCGAGGCCGGCCTTCAGCTCCGGTGGCACCGCGCGCAAGATGACGGCCAACGCCCGCCGATCCTTGGCGCGCTCGGCCTTGCCCGCCTCCACAGCATCCCAGAGCTCCATGCCCTCCAGGTTGACTTGCATCACGAGCGCCCACTCGTGGTAGTTCGTCTTCGTCAGCATCGGGAGCTCCATCACGCTGCCGATGTTGGAGACGACGCGCTCCACCGCGACGATTCGCGGCGAGTTGTCGCTAGGGGAGCCAGAGTCGCCGTCGCCGGCGTTCTTCGGCGGAGGCGTCGTCATCACTGCTTGCTCGCCAGCTCTGATACCACTGTTGGAGCAGCTCCCAGGATTAACAGCTTGCGTAACGACACAAATTCCCTTGGCTGCACTTCTCACGTAACACACACACTAGTTGGCTAGATGGAGCACACAAGAAGACAACTAGACAGATACGTCAGGAGGTACGGCAAGGTAGCCTTCGGCTCTACGTCTCCGTCTCCTGCGCCTCCGCCACCGGCCTGTACGTCGCCATCAACAACAATGTCGACGTACCCAGCGTCGTCAAGCAGGTTTGGCCACGGAGCCTCCGAGCGTCTGCACCTCGCCTGCGGAGCCCGCTCCAAGTCTTCGCGTGTCGGTGAAGCATCGGACCACCCCGACTGCAGGGCGGCTCCGCCAGCTCCCAGGGGCTCCGCTCCGGCCCCGCTCAAGATTCGTAGCTATGGCCTCGACGCGATGCCACTCTTCGCGTAGTTAGCACCAGACTTCGCATGCGAAGCGCGGGTCTCCGCTCGACACCTACGCTAGGCTCTGGCTCCAGCTGTGGCCTCAGTCCTCGACTTCGCTGACTCGGCTTACGGAGGACTTCGCTGGCCTTCGCTTGGCGCCGTAACGGCTTCGCCAGCCTTCGCTCGGCTGCACAGCGCCTTCGCGCTGGCCTTCGCCTGGTGCTGCGATGACTTTGCCGGCGTTCACTCGGTGCCGCGGCGACTTCGCCGGACTTCGATCAACCCCGCGACGACTTCGTAGGCCTACCAATGACACTTCGCCTCGGCTCCAAGGAGTCTTCGCTGGCCTCCATGAAGAGTGCACGCACAGGCACCATGTGTGGCTACGCATGCATGTACGAAGTCTACATTCATGCATGCATACGCGAAGTCTTCAGCCGGCATCGCGACGCAATGTCCGTGCATGCACCCGAAGTAGGCGAAGCATGGACCCCGCGCAGGTGAAGTATCAACTCCGTGCAGGACCCAGCGCAGGTGAAGTCGTGGCTCCGCATCGTCGAAGTCTCCCTCAGCTGCCTTGGCGCCGTCGAAGGTTGCTTCGAAGCCTCCGTGCCCACTATCTCCGCGCCAGGCCAACATGCGGAGGCCGTGCCCGGCAACGTGACCACGCGGAGGCAGCGTCGGCTCTCGCCACTGGCTTCTCCACGAGGGACTCCATGACGTCCAGCGCAAGCCCCACGGCCTCCGAGCCGAGTAGCTCCAGCTGCGTTGAAGATCAACTACGTCTGGGTCTCTGCACCTGCGAAGTCTACTCCACGTCGCCTCTGCCCCGCCCGGTACGCACTGCATGTAGTGTGGGGGTTTTAATAGTCGCCGCTACATCTCTTGCATGCATGGCAATAAAGGAATGGTTTTTTCTTCATATCATTTATTGCGGCTACAGTTCCATTCTGAGAGCATTTGATTTGGCCATGGTTGCTTCGCCGGTTTTGGGCCACCGCAACATCTACTGCTTTCCCAGTGTAGCATTCTGTTGCCGCAACTTTTTGGCCGTTTCTTTTATGCATCCATTTTGTCCGCATTTTTACTTAAATCGCATGACGGCCTTGCGCCTCGGTGTACTCTACGGAGTATAAACAAAGACACGCGTTCGCGCGCGCACTCTCTGTGAAAAACACGGGCATGAGTATAAACAAAAACACGCATTCGCGCGCGCTCTCCGTGAAAAACACGGGCATGAGTATAAACAAAGATACACGTTCGCGCGCGCACTCTCTGTGAAAAACACGGGTATGAGTATAAACAAAGACACGTGTTCGCGCACGCACTCTACGGAGTATAAATAAGACGTAGCGTCGAGGTCCGCCTCCATACGCAACTTCACCGCCCGCAACACGTGGAGGCTTGCCTCCGCGCGTAGTCTACGGACTCTAAATAAGACGCGCGTCGTAGTGCAGCTTGTCTCCTCCGCGCGCACTCTACGGTCTATAAATAAGATGTAGCGCGAGGTCCGCCTCCGCATGCAACTTCATCGCCCGCAATGCGCGGAGGCTTGCCTCCGCACACAGTCTACGGACTCTAAATAAGACGCAGCGGGGGGACGCCCACGCGCGCACTCTACAGAGTATAAATAAGACGTAGTGCGAGGTCCGCCTCCACACACAACTTCACCGCCCGCAACGCGCGGCGGCTTGTCTCCGCGCGCAGTCTACGGACTCTAAATAAGACGTAGCATCGAGGTCCGCCTCCGCACGCACTCTACGGAATATAAATAAGACGTGGATGTTGTCCCTGCGCACTCTACTGAGTATAAACAAGACGCGGATCCCGCGCACGCATGGATGTTGTCCCTATGCGTACTCTACGGAGTATAAATAAGACGTGGATGTTGATCCCAAGCACTCTACGGAGTATAAAAATTGCGACATGGCCGAGACACCAAGGAGTGCCTCGCGTTAAGCGGTGCACCACTTGGATATCGCGCCCCCGCGCGCATCGCAGCAGGGAGTGCCCTCGGCCTACGCCGCAAGCGCCCGCCCTCCGGCGCACTGTTTTTGAAGGTAGGGGAACGGCGGCTCCGCCTCCCTGCCTCCGCATGCGTAGCGCCCTCGGCCTACGCCGCAAGCGCCGGCTCTCCGCGGGCACTGTTTCTAAAAGTAGGGGAACGGCGGCGCCGCCTCCCTACCTCGGTGTGCGTAGTGCCCTCGGCCCACGCCGCAAGCGTCCGCTTTTCGCGGGCACTGTTTTGAAAGGTAGGGGAACGGCAGCTCCGCCTTCCTGGTTTCGCGTGCGTAGTGTCCTTAGCCTACGCCGCAAGCGCCCGCTCTCCGCTCTCCGCTCGCCGTCCGCCTCGTAGGCATCGCCTCGGCGGGACGGCACGTGGTCAGCGCTCGACTTCGCCGTCCGCCTCGTAGGCATCGCCTCGGCGGGACGGCACGTCGTGAGCGCTCGACTTCGCCGTCCGCCTCGTAGGCAGCGCCTCGGCAGGGCGGCACGTCTTCAGCGCTCGACTTCGCCGTCCACCTCGTAGGTAGCACCTCGGCTGGACGGCACGTCTTCAGCGCTCGACTCCGCCGTCCGCCTTGTAGGCATCGCCCCGGCAAGACGGCACGGCTCCGGCGCAGGACTTCGCCGTCCGCCTCGTAGGCATCGCCTCGGCGGGACGGCACGTCTTCAGCGCTCGACTCCGCCGTTCGCCTTGTAGGCATCGCCCTGGCGAGACGGCACGGCTTCGGCGCAGGACTTCATCGTCCACCTTGTAGGCATTGCCTCGGCGGGACGGCACGTCCTTGGCGCTAGACTCCGCCGTCCGCCTTGTAGGCATCGCCTCGGCGAGACGGCATGGCTCCGGCGCAGGACTTTGCCGTCCGCCTCGTAGGCATCGCCTCGGCGGGACAGCACGTCGTCAGCGCTCGACTTCGCAGTCCGCCTTGTAGGCATCGCCTTGGCGGGACGGCTCGTCCTCGGCGCTCGACTTTGCCGTCTGCCTCATAGGCATCGCGACGGCACGTCGTTCGCGCTCGACTTCGCCGTCCGCCTCGTAGGCATCGCCTCGGCGGGACGGTACGTCTTCAGCGCTCGACTTCGCCGTCCGCCTCGTAGGCACCACCTCGGCGGGACGGCACGTCCTCGGCGCTCGACTCCGCCGTCTGCCTTGTAGGCATCGCCTCGGCGAGACGGTATGGCTCCGGCGCAGGACTTCACTCTCCGCCTCGTAGGCATCGCCTCGGTGGGACGGCACATCGTCAGCGCTCGACTGACGGCACGTCATCAGCGCTCGACTTCGTCGTCCGCCTCGTAGGCATCGCCTCGGCGGGGCAGCACGTCGTCAGCGCTCGACTTCGCCGTCCGCCTCGTAGGCATCACCTCGGCGGGACGACACGTCCTCGGCGCTCGACTTCGTCGTCCATGGCTCCGGCGCAGGACTTCGCCGTCCGCCTCGCAGGCATCGCCTCGGTGGGATGGCACATCGTCAGCGCTCAACTTCGCTATCCGCCTCGTTGGCATGCCTCGGCGGGATGGCACAGGATTCAGCGTAGGAGTTCGCTGATTTCTTCGTAGGCATTGCCTCTGGGGTCTGCAAGCTACCAGTTGCATCGGCTCACCACTCGGCACCCTCGCGCTTGCTGTCGGGGAACGGGGGGACTGGGGTGGTTGATCACGTCAGCTCGTCCATCGGGACCTCAGTGCTTGCTGTCGAGGGAGTATTGTTGTGGGGGTGGCCCAACCCCCCGCGACTGGGCCATGCAACTAGTCCAACATGTAATAGGCCCAATAGTGTAGAGGAATATACGAGTGTAAATATACCAATGTACCCTCATCCTCTGTAAGTACTAAGGGGTAGAATGGGGATTTCCCATTCTACCCCACTCATGTATATAAACCCCCAGGAGGGGTAGGAGGAGGGGCATCCTCTCATTCTTACCAACTCTCCCACAGATCTAGTTCCCCTCTTCCTCTTCTATGAGTCCCCTTCTTTACTGTTTGGCCTGTAGCCACAACATGTTGCATTGTACGTTTTTTCCTAGATGTCAGATCTTATGTAGGTCATGTTTTAAAGTATCGTGGCTTTTATCTAAAATGACACTGTAGTGGCTGCTATATTTTTCTGAGGTATTTAATTAAAAAATAATGAAGAAAAATAGACAAAAATGAAAAATACTATTATATCTCTATGGATAATGCAAAGCAAAAAAAAAGGCAAAATTCACATTAAGAAGCCAATGAGTTCTAAACGGTTTTTGGCTTTTGGAAGCCATAAGCCATCGCTATTTGGAACGGGCCATAGATAGATTTTGGCCATCCGATTTGCTGCAATCAAAAAATTGTCAAAACCTTGTCTCATGTGGCAATATCTGGCTGCTGCTAGCTCGCGCGGAGCTCGAGCTTGCCAAGGAGGAGGCGGCAGTGGAGCTCGGGATACCGTAGTTGCAACCTGCTTCCAAGGTCTTGGAGGTGCAGGATGGAAGAGAAGCTCGTCTCTGGTGGCAATCCCTAGCCACCACTAGCTCGCCGGAGCTCTATATTGATGGAGGAGTAGGGAGGGAGGGAGGGAGGGAGGGAGGAGGATCTAGATGGTAGTATTCTTGATTTAGCACAAAAAAAATTGTGAACCGTAACAATCAATTCACATGGTTGCAAGAAAATTCCTATTCAATGCAACAAACACAATATAACACCCCGCCCCAACCTCTGAGCCCGTAGTGCTACCACTACTCGATAACATTATTATTTACATTCATCGCTGCTAGATTTCAGCAACATCTCTCCTCCATTTAATACTCAATGACACGATAAGCAATATATGCTTAACGATGAACATTGTAGCAAATGTACAAGTTTGCTAACTATCAAAAGGACACGCATGAGCCTCACCCCAACTAAATATTTCCATTAAGACATACTTTTAACACTAACTATTTTAGCATGCCATTCAAGTCTAAATATGCTAACTAAGGGTGATATGTGACTTACTATTTACAAGTGGAATAATTGTGCTACTCCTGCCCGTGCATGTCGCCTCCAATATTCACCTAAAATTCAACAAATAAGTAAGAGTGAATCCAAAGACTCAGCAACCGCATAATAGAATGATAAACACTACCTTAGCATCAACATTAACCTAGTAATGCCATTTCTCACATGTTTCAACATAATCATAAACATAAACATGTCATTCTCCACATGTCCCAACGTAATCATATCTTCATTCTCATATCTCATCATTATCATTCCATTAGTGCAATGCAAACTATTCTACATGCTCATTTGCTTATCACATTGCATATATTGGTATAGCCTAAGTGAACACCCGTCGGTGTTCACCCTATCATGGGCCCATCCTCATCGGTACAGGGATCTCTCCACTCCCATGGAGGCCTACTGAGGTAGGTATTATATATCCACCCACGGTGGATATTTTTTATTATATGATTGCACATGATGCAAATGCATATATCCATTGTTATAAACACAATATCACTATTAGCAACGTAGCATCATTGCTTATCCCATTCCATCATCATTGTCATCATTAGATAAGCAACATCATATAATGTAAACACTGCATATTCCATAAAATTTGCCGTCTATCACTCTACTATACACTTGCCTGTTTAATCTTGAAAATTCTACGTGGACGGCACTTATCTAGAGCCTCCACCTGTACAAGCATCATCCAATCTCAATACCACAGCGATACATGCATGGTCACGGCAGTCCTAGGTAGCTTCGAGGTTGTTGTGGACTCCGTATTCACATCGTCGGTGTTGTGGCTACCAGCCTGTAACATCCCAAAATTTTATTTGCCTTTTATTGGTTTTTCTGGAGTTTATTTGGATTTATCTGGATCTTATTTCAAAGTCTAAAGCAAGAAAATGTATCTAAAATATTTTATAAAAGCCAAAAAGAGTTTATTTTATTTTTCCTAGCCTTTTCTAAAATTTTCAGAATTTTCTGGAATTAAAAATCAATTTTAAAAGGTTAAAAAGTATTTTATAAAATTATTAAATGAAAATCTGAAATTAAAATTATTTTTCCTAAGTCTAAATTGCCTCCAGGAATTTTTAGGAATTTTCCTAGAATTTTTGGGCCTTAAATATTAATTTTTAAGTGTGTATAAAGTTATCTAGCATTTCTGGAAATTAAAAACGAAAATTAAAACCCAAAAACCCCTCGGGCTGACACGTGGCACAGCCGGATCGCGTCCACCCCGCCGGCCGATCTAATCTGGGCCGTCCCCATCCACTTACCCCTTCGGGTTGGATCCAACGGCCGATCCCCTTTGTGCACACGTGGCTCAAATCCGGCCGTCCGCCTCTCTCCCGTCACCTCTCTCTCTCCCGCCGACATGCGGGGCCCGCCCGTCAGCTCCTTCCCCCACCTCCCCTTCTTCCTCCTCCCGCCGGCCGCCATTAACGCCATAACCGAGCGTTTAAAGCTTCGGTTACCCCTCCCCTTGACCGGCTATTGATGCCATTAGTGGCCCTTAAGCCCGCGCGCTAGTAACCGCCCCACCTCCGCCCGTTTCCCGTCGGCTTAAAGCCCTCCTCGCCGTTATGCGGCCGTTTCTAAAATCCTTAACTCCGGCGAGCCATTACCTCCTCCCCGCGCCTATAAAACCCCTTCCCCCGAGCCGCCCTTCCCTCCCTTTCCTTCCCCGTGCGCCACCGCCTCTTTTCCCCTTCTCCCCGAGCCGAATCGGCCCCCGACCCGTGCTTCCCCGTCCGCCGTCCGTGCGAGCTCCGGTGAGGAATCGCCGTCGCTCCGGTCCCTCCCGCGCCTCGCCGTCGACGCCTTCGTGACCCCCGTGCGCCGGCGACCATCTTCCCCACCTCCACCGAGCGACGCCGTCACCGGAGCCCCGTCGACGCCGAAGACCCGTACGCCGCCGCTGCCAACCTCGCCGCCGACCCCCTTCCCGCGCCTCCCGAACCCCGTGCGCAGGTGAGCACGAATCCCCGCCTTCCCCTCTCGCTTTTGCGCGTCACCGCCGTCGCCGCCCCGCCCGTCGCCGCCTTCGGCCGGCGCCGCCCCGTCAGCACGCGCGCCCACGTGGCAGGCCGCGTGGCGCCGCGTGGCCGCCCCGTCATCGCCTGGCCGCCACCTCTCCCTTGGGCCACGTCGGCCATGGACCGCGCCCACGGTGGACCGCCCCGACCCGTGAACCCAGTCCACCGCACACCCGGCCCCACTTGTCAGAGAGATAAACTCTTTTACAGTATAAAAATAATTCAACCTGAAAAATAAAATAGATGCTGACGTCATAAATGAAATTTTCAGTATAAAAATAATTCAGAAAATTAGTCTTTTTCTTTTTCTTTAGATTTAACTTCCAAAGGCCATAACTTCTTCATTTTAACTCCGATTTAACCCGTTCAAATTTCTAAATTTTTCTAAAATCCTAATCTTTCCATTTCTGGGCTCTTTTTGAATTTTTGGATTTTATTTGAATTTTGTTTGAATTTCTTTTGGTTTTTTGCGTATAGATTGCGACGAATCCGGAGAGTATTTCTTCGACGAATCGCAGCAAGACTTCGAGCAAGGCAAGTTACACCTTTGACCATGTTGATCCCAGTAATTTAAATTATTTATGTTGTTTTTAAATTATTATGCATGCGTACTTTTATTCAATCTAGTTTAAATTCAGTTTAAACTCTAGTTATACCCAATTCCTTTTGTGTATGGCCAATCTTAAAATTGAACGAACATACCTTGTCACCATAGATGAAAACCTAGTTGGTACATTAGTATTGACTAGAACATTTTATAGAATTGCTTAGCCATGCTTAGATTAATTTAGGTGGGAAGAATGGTTTCACGCAAAATGTTGGTTTAAAAAAAAAATCTATTCTTGACTTTGGTGAGTCAAGAAGGTCTATAAAATTTTGATAAAATAAAGTGGATAAAACCTGTTTTAGACTTAGGCATTGGTATGGTGGTGGGTGCTTGCTGGCATGCGTCGTAGTTTGTTGACTCGATGTTGATTGCCAGGCACAAGGGGTATGCGGGTAGGCCTAAGTCAAATTAAGGACCAGACTGTGAACTACTATTACAAAGTCACACCGTACTACCACAAGTTTGGTATGGGACAGATCTGGCTAAGTAATTTGTGAAGTTCCATTTTAGTTTCGCTATAGGCTGAATGTGAGCGTGGCGTAGGCCATGAGAAGTCTCACATGGCACAAGAGGGGGCTCCAACATGTGGATTCATGTTGTGGTGAAACCTTAGTGGCGGCGTAGCTAATTTGGTAATGGAACATTGGAACAGCCTTATCATGATCTCCTCGGCCGCACACCTAAGGAAGTGTGTAATCCGGTGGCAAAACAGGAGAACATGTCTTGTGGGTAAAGTTGTACACCTCTGCAGAGTAACAAACTATCCTGGATAGCCGTGTCCACGGTCAAGGACATGCTTAGTATGGTTTTTCACGGATTAGACTTTGGTTTTAATAAAATTTGGTTATGGAAACTTGTGAATCTTTTGGAAAGATGGTCCGGGTGGGATACCCGTGGTTAGGTTGGTGTTAGGTTGTTGCCTGCACTAACGTTATTATTTTGTTAAATCTTGTTTTTATGTTCTGTATCAACTTCAGCTTTTGCACTTACGTTATTGTATTTGTTTCAATAATGCTGTTTATGCAAAACAACCATATTATGCCTTCCTTTGTAACTCCATTATGCATGCATACACTCTGTTATATTTCCCTGGTGTAACTTGCGTAAGCACTTCGTGTGCTTACCTTGGGAGTACTTTATGTGCTCACCTTGCTAAAATCTGTTGCCAGAGGACGACGTCGACTACGTTGAGGATTGCGACGAATAGGCCACGTCTTACAGTCAATTCGCCTTGTGGGAAGGCAGGATGGGCTGCTCCTTTTTATTTATCTTCCGCTGTTTATTTTCATGTTTGGCCATGAAGCCACCTTATTGTAAACTTTGCCATAAGGCCCGTACTTTTGCTTTATAATAAAGTTTGGTTATCATGCATGATATGTATCACTGTTTAATCTGTGTGCACTAGCTTTTCCTGGGATAGTGCGAATAACACAGAGGGTTCTGGAGTTGTTGCTCCGGGTCCCGACAGAGATGGTATCAGAGCATGTTGACCCTAAGACGTGACCGTAGGTAGAATAGAATGGATGACCTTAAGGATTTTATTTTCTAAAAATACATATATATATAATAAGAACATTTTGAAAATCCTTCTACCTCTTACCTCCTTCATTCCTTCACTCGTCTATTCTTTAAAAAAAAATAAAAAATAATATGCATAATTGGTGACTAACTCCTTTTCTTTTTCAAAATTGTAGATGGCTGAACGTCCTACCACAGCCAGCCATGGAATCCTAGCTGGACACCTAGCTGACTGCCTTTGGGATCTCCTTCAAGAGTTGGGTGTTACGGCACGCCCCGTGTACCAAGGATATTTGGGAACCTATGGAGATCAAGAACGTTGGAGAGTGGAAGTGCTGATCTACGCCAATGTGGGAAATGAAGAAGCATGTCACACCTTTGATGCTCCTATACCCCCCGGGACACCTTCTTCAACGGAGTCCAAGACGCAGCTCGTGAAGCAATTCGGCAGATGAGGGACATCTACGCCCAAGAGCTTCAACGCACCACATTCCGATACTTCCCCAGCAAGTACCCTGCCAGCTCCAGCAGCGTCTTCTCCTCGACAGAATTTGAGAGTAACCCTCGGCTCGTTCAGCAGGTGCAGTACACCAAGTCCTTGGACTATGTGTACCAAGACACCTTGAAGGAGTTGAGTCTCATGGCGCAGCGACTCCGCGAAGCAGAAGAGGAATTAGCCAAGTATCGTGTAGAAGATGAGGGTTCTTCTGTTACAGGACCACCCCCAAAGAAGCTTAAAATCCAGCCTTCTACTAGTAGTAGCACCAGCCCATAGAAACCATAGTTTAAAGTTTAAAGTTATAGAACGATACTTGTGAGCTGTTATTCCTTTGTCAACAGCCTCAAGGTTATATGCAATAAAATAATATGTTTGGTTGCACCTTGAATTTTTGTTGAGTTTCTTGTTTCGTGTTGGGAATGTTACATAGACCTCCTCCTAGTTCTCTCTCGTTCTTCCCTCTAAATCTAGAAGAATCTGGCAGATGGTGAACACAAGGAGGAATGTCAACGACAACGCCAACAACACCGGAGCGCAAGGAAGTCAGTCTGTCCCCATCCCTCCTCCTCCGCCAGCAGCTGGACCCGACTGGGCTCAAATGATGGCAAACCAAAATCAGTTGATTCAACTGTTAGCTCAAGCTATCAACAACCCTGCTCAGCAAGCTCCTCAGCCACCAGCTCAAGCTCCTCAAAACCGGATGTCAGAATTTTTGAGGATAAGGCCTCCGACCTTCTCAAGCAGCACCGAGCCAATGGATGCTGATGATTGGCTCCGCGCGATAGGCAAGAAGTTGGATATTCTGCAATGCACTGATCGAGAAAGGGTCTTGTTTGCTTCTCACCAGCTTAATGGACCTGCATCCGAGTGGTGGGATACCTTGATTGCTTCTCATGCCAACCCTCAGGCCATCGCATGGGATGAGTTTGTTCAGAGTTTCCGCAAGGCTCATATTCCAACTGGCACCATTACCCTGAAGAAGAAGGAATTCAGAGCTCTGCGCCAAGGAAGCCGCTCAGTGAATGAGTACCTGCAAAAGTTCAATCAACTGGCGCGCTATGCACCAGAAGATGTGGCTACCGATGAAGCCAAGCAAGAAAGATTTTTGGAGGGCCTGAATGACAATATTTCTGTCCAGTTGATATCAAGTGACTATGCAGACTTTCATCAGTTGATTAGCAAAGCCATTCGCCAGGAGGGCAAGTTTGTAGAGATGGAAAACCGGAAGAGAAGGATGGCCACGCAAAAGGCTAACCCTGGAGGTTTTCCCAAGCCCCGTAGTAACCCACCTCAGGTTGGGCAGTTCAAGCCGCACTCCAGCAACTTCAAGCCTCAATCAAGCAGCTTCAGGCCAGCAGCTAACCGGCCAACTTTCCAAGTCAACCGCCCCAAACATCAGGCAGCTTTCGTTCCTCTTACCGGTGGTCAAGCTCAGAAGAATACTACTGCATCTGATGGAGTGACCTGTTTCTATTGCAAGGAAACAGGGCATTATGCCAAGTCATGCCCTAAGAAGCTTCAAGCTGCAGCTAATGCAAATGCTTCGGGAGGTCAGAATCAAGGTCAGCAGTTCAAGAAGCCAGAAAACTATGTTAAGGGACGTGTGAACCACATCACCGCTGAAGAAGCTCAGGCTGCACCAGATGTCGTACTGGGTATGTTCCTTGTAAACTCAGTATCAGCTTCAGTTCTTTTTGATTCCGGAGCTTCCCATTCTTTTATTTCCTTGGATTTTGTGGTTAAGAACGTGTTGGGTATGTTTCTCTTAGTACACCCATGATAGTTCTCTCCCCGGGAGCGGAAATGAGAACAAGGACCTTGTGTCCGAGAATAGAGTTAATCATAAATGGAGTTCTGTTCTTAGCGGACTTAATAGTATTGGAATCTCAGGGATTGGATGTAATTCTTGGTATGAACTGGTTAGCCAAGAACAATGGTCAGATTTATTGTGCTACCCGATCCATAACCCTCACCAATGATCAAGGAGTAGAAGTAAACTTTTCCCCTGAAAACCCTGCAGAAGGAGAATGTGTTCTCACTCATCTCCAAGTACAAGAAGAAATACCTGTAGTACGGGAATACCCAGATGTATTTCCGGAGGATTTACCAGGGATGCCACCGGATAGGGAAATCGAGTTTGTGATTGACCTAGTCCCCGGCACCGCCCCAATTTCCAAGAGACCTTACCGTATGCCAGCTAATGAGTTAGCTGAGTTGAAGAAACAGATTCAAGAATTGGAGGATACAGGGTATATTCGTCCAAGTTCTTCCCCTTGGGGTGCACCTGTTTTGTTCGTCAAGAAAAAGGATGGAAGCATGAGAATGTGTGTGGATTACAGAGCGCTTAATGAGGTTACTATTAAGAACAAGTATCCGTTGCCCAGGATCGATGATCTGTTCGATCAGCTGAAGGGAGCCAGTGTCTTCTCCAAGATCGATTTGAGATCAGGATATCACCAGTTGAAGATCCGTGCAGAGGATATCCCTAAGACTGCATTCTCTACCCGTTATGGACATTATGAGTTCACTGTCATGTCCTTTGGACTAACAAATGCGCCTGCTTACTTCATGAGCATGATGCATAGTGTATTCATGGAGTATTTAGATAAGTTTGTTGTAATCTTCATAGATGACATTCTTATCTATTCCAAGGATGAAGAAGAGCATGAGAATCATCTTCGGATAACCCTGGGAAAGCTTAGAGAGCATCAGCTTTATGCCAAATTCAGTAAATGCGAATTTTGGCTAAAGGAGGTTGCTTTTCTTGGTCATATTGTGACAGCTGAAGGAATTGCAGTGGATCCCTCTAAAGTGCAAGCCGTAATGGAATGGCAGCCACCCAAGTCAGTAACAGAAGTCAGAAGTTTCCTTGGACTTGCTGGTTATTATCGCCGCTTCATAGCAGGATTTTCAGAATTAGCCAAACCCATGACTCAGCTTCTAAAGAAAGAAAAGAAGTTTGAATGGACAAAAGCCTGTGAGCAGAGTTTCCAGACTCTCAAGAATAAGTTAGTTTCAGCCCCAGTGCTTATACTACCCGATGTGCATAAGGATTTTGAAGTTTTCTGTGACGCGTCCCGTCAAGGTTTGGGATGTGTTCTTATGCAAGAAGGCAGAGTGGTAGCCTATGCATCACGCCAGCTAAGACCACATGAGGGTAATTATCCTACTCATGATTTGGAACTAGCAGCCGTAGTGCATGCTTTGAAGATCTGGCGTCATTACCTCATCGGTAATCGTTGTGAAGTGTACACAGATCATAAGAGTTTGAAATACATTTTCACTCAAGCAGAACTCAACCTAAGGCAGCGCAGATGGTTAGAGTTGATCAAGGATTATAATATTGGAATTCATTATCATCCCGGCAAAGCAAATGTCGTGGCAGATGCGCTAAGCAGAAAGTCTTATGCAAACAGTGTGTTGTCAAAAGAAGATCAGATCCGACTTCAGGAAGGAATCTCCCGTTTAAGTATAAACCCGGTGAATCAAGGTTTTCTCTCAGCTCTAGAGATTCAACCTGTTTTACCTGATCAAATAAAGGAAGCCCAAAAAGTTGATGAGGATATCCAAGAAATCAGGAAGAATATGAGAAGAGGTAAAGCACCAGGATTCAGTGAAGATGAGAATGGAACCGTCTGGTTTGAAAACCGCATTTGCGTGCCCAATAATCAAGGGATCAAGAAAGCAATTTTGCAAGAAGCCCATGAAACTCCATATTCAATTCACCCAGGTCGTACCAAGATGTATCAGGACCTTAAGGAAAGATACTGGTGGGTTAGTATGAAAAGGGAAATTGCAGAGTTTGTTGAAGCTTGTGATACCTGCCAGAAAGTCAAGGCAGAGCATCAGAAACCTGCGGGACTTTTGCAACCCTTGCCAATACCAGATTGGAAGTGGGAAGAGATTGGTATGGACTTCATAACCGGACTCCCTAGAACTCAATCCGGCTATGACTCAATCTGGGTGGTAATTGACAGATTGACCAAAGTAGCTCATTTTATACCAGTCAAGACTACTTATTCTGGAAGTAAGTTAGCTGAGATTTACATGGCTAGAATTGTGTGTTTGCATGGAGTTCCGAAAAAGATAGTATCGGACAGAGGTAGTCAGTTCACATCCAAGTTCTGGCAGAAACTTCATGAAGAGTTAGGGAGTAAGCTTAATTTCAGTACGGCTTATCATCCCCAAACAGATGGCCAGACAGAGCGAGTAAATCAAGTGCTAGAGGATATGTTGAGAGCATGTGCTCTGGATTTTGGAAATAGTTGGGATCGCTCATTGCCCTATGCTGAGTTTTCCTACAACAATAGTTATCAGGCCAGTTTGCAAATGGCACCTTTTGAAGCACTGTATGGCAGGAAGTGCAGAACACCCTTGCATTGGGAACAGTCTGGAGAATTCCAAGATGCGGGACCAACCTTACTTCAAGATGCTGAAGATAAAGTAAGGAAGATCAAAGACAGGTTAAAGATAGCTCAATCCAGGCAGAAAAGTTATGCCGACAATCGTCGTCGAGACCTGACTTTCGAAGTTGGGGACTACGTGTATCTCAGAGTATCTCCGCTCAGAGGAGTCAAAAGATTCCAAGTCAGGGGAAAGCTTGCACCAAGATTTGTTGGGCCATTCAAGATCTCAAGCCGCAAAGGAGAAGTTGCATACCAGTTGGAATTGCCGCCAAGCATGTCAGGTGTGCACAACGTTTTTCACGTTTCCCAGTTGAAGAAATGTCTCAGAGTGCCCGCAGAGCAGGCAGACCTGGAAACCCTTGATCTTCAAGAGGATCTCACCTATCAAGAGCAACCGATCAAGATTCTTGAGACAGCCGAGCGTCAGACTAGAAGAAAGACTATCAGATTCTGCAGAGTTCAATGGAGCAATCACACCGAAGACGAAGCAACTTGGGAGCGAGAAGAAGATCTGAAAGCCAACCATCCCCATCTCTTTGCTAACTAGTTCAAATCTCGAGGGCGAGATTTCTTTAAGGGGGGTAGGTTTGTAACATCCCAAAATTTTATTTGCCTTTTATTGGTTTTTCTGGAGTTTATTTGGATTTATCTGGATCTTATTTCAAAGTCTAAAGCAAGAAAATGTATCTAAAATATTTTATAAAAGCCAAAAAGAGTTTATTTTATTTTTCCTAGCCTTTTCTAAAATTTTCAGAATTTTCTGGAATTAAAAATCAATTTTAAAAGGTTAAAAAGTATTTTATAAAATTATTAAATGAAAATCTGAAATTAAAATTATTTTTCCTAAGTCTAAATTGCCTCCAGGAATTTTTAGGAATTTTCCTAGAATTTTTGGGCCTTAAATATTAATTTTTAAGTGTGTATAAAGTTATCTAGCATTTCTGGAAATTAAAAACGAAAATTAAAACCCAAAAACCCCTCGGGCTGACACGTGGCACAGCCGGATCGCGTCCACCCCGCCGGCCGATCTAATCTGGGCCGTCCCCATCCACTTACCCCTTCGGGTTGGATCCAACGGCCGATCCCCTTTGTGCACACGTGGCTCAAATCCGGCCGTCCGCCTCTCTCCCGTCACCTCTCTCTCTCCCGCCGACATGCGGGGCCCGCCCGTCAGCTCCTTCCCCCACCTCCCCTTCTTCCTCCTCCCGCCGGCCGCCATTAACGCCATAACCGAGCGTTTAAAGCTTCGGTTACCCCTCCCCTTGACCGGCTATTGATGCCATTAGTGGCCCTTAAGCCCGCGCGCTAGTAACCGCCCCACCTCCGCCCGTTTCCCGTCGGCTTAAAGCCCTCCTCGCCGTTATGCGGCCGTTTCTAAAATCCTTAACTCCGGCGAGCCATTACCTCCTCCCCGCGCCTATAAAACCCCTTCCCCCGAGCCGCCCTTCCCTCCCTTTCCTTCCCCGTGCGCCACCGCCTCTTTTCCCCTTCTCCCCGAGCCGAATCGGCCCCCGACCCGTGCTTCCCCGTCCGCCGTCCGTGCGAGCTCCGGTGAGGAATCGCCGTCGCTCCGGTCCCTCCCGCGCCTCGCCGTCGACGCCTTCGTGACCCCCGTGCGCCGGCGACCATCTTCCCCACCTCCACCGAGCGACGCCGTCACCGGAGCCCCGTCGACGCCGAAGACCCGTACGCCGCCGCTGCCAACCTCGCCGCCGACCCCCTTCCTGCGCCTCCCGAACCCCGTGCGCAGGTGAGCACGAATCCCCGCCTTCCCCTCTCGCTTTTGCGCGTCACCGCCGTCGCCGCCCCGCCCGTCGCCGCCTTCGGCCGGCGCCGCCCCGTCAGCACGCGCGCCCACGTGGCAGGCCGCGTGGCGCCGCGTGGCCGCCCCGTCATCGCCTGGCCGCCACCTCTCCCTTGGGCCACGTCGGCCATGGACCGCGCCCACGGTGGACCGCCCCGACCCGTGAACCCAGTCCACCGCACACCCGGCCCCACTTGTCAGAGAGATAAACTCTTTTACAGTATAAAAATAATTCAACCTGAAAAATAAAATAGATGCTGACGTCATAAATGAAATTTTCAGTATAAAAATAATTCAGAAAATTAGTCTTTTTCTTTTTCTTTAGATTTAACTTCCAAAGGCCATAACTTCTTCATTTTAACTCCGATTTAACCCGTTCAAATTTCTAAATTTTTCTAAAATCCTAATCTTTCCATTTCTGGGCTCTTTTTGAATTTTTGGATTTTATTTGAATTTTGTTTGAATTTCTTTTGGTTTTTTGCGTATAGATTGCGACGAATCCGGAGAGTATTTCTTCGACGAATCGCAGCAAGACTTCGAGCAAGGCAAGTTACACCTTTGACCATGTTGATCCCAGTAATTTAAATTATTTATGTTGTTTTTAAATTATTATGCATGCGTACTTTTATTCAATCTAGTTTAAATTCAGTTTAAACTCTAGTTATACCCAATTCCTTTGTGTATGGCCAATCTTAAAATTGAACGAACATACCTTGTCACCATAGATGAAAACCTAGTTGGTACATTAGTATTGACTAGAACATTTTATAGAATTGCTTAGCCATGCTTAGATTAATTTAGGTGGGAAGAATGGTTTCACGCAAAATGTTGGTTTAAAAAAAATCTATTCTTGACTTTGGTGAGTCAAGAAGGTCTATAAAATTTTGATAAAATAAAGTGGATAAAACCTGTTTTAGACTTAGGCATTGGTATGGTGGTGGGTGCTTGCTGGCATGCGTCGTAGTTTGTTGACTCGATGTTGATTGCCAGGCACAAGGGGTATGCGGGTAGGCCTAAGTCAAATTAAGGACCAGACTGTGAACTACTATTACAAAGTCACACCGTACTACCACAAGTTTGGTATGGGACAGATCTGGCTAAGTAATTTGTGAAGTTCCATTTTAGTTTCGCTATAGGCTGAATGTGAGCGTGGCGTAGGCCATGAGAAGTCTCACATGGCACAAGAGGGGGCTCCAACATGTGGATTCATGTTGTGGTGAAACCTTAGTGGCGGCGTAGCTAATTTGGTAATGGAACATTGGAACAGCCTTATCATGATCTCCTCGGCCGCACACCTAAGGAAGTGTGTAATCCGGTGGCAAAACAGGAGAACATGTCTTGTGGGTAAAGTTGTACACCTCTGCAGAGTAACAAACTATCCTGGATAGCTGTGTCCACGGTCAAGGACATGCTTAGTATGGTTTTTCACGGATTAGACTTTGGTTTTAATAAAATTTGGTTATGGAAACTTGTGAATCTTTTGGAAAGATGGTCCGGGTGGGATACCCGTGGTTAGGTTGGTGTTAGGTTGTTGCCTGCACTAACGTTATTATTTTGTTAAATCTTGTTTTTATGTTCTGTATCAACTTCAGCTTTTGCACTTACGTTATTGTATTTGTTTCAATAATGCTGTTTATGCAAAACAACCATATTATGCCTTCCTTTGTAACTCCATTATGCATGCATACACTCTGTTATATTTCCCTGGTGTAACTTGCGTAAGCACTTCGTGTGCTTACCTTGGGAGTACTTTATGTGCTCACCTTGCTAAAATCTGTTGCCAAAGGACGACGTCGACTACGTTGAGGATTGCGACGAATAGGCCACGTCTTACAGTCAATTCGCCTTGTGGGAAGGCAGGATGGGCTGCTCCTTTTTATTTATCTTCCGCTGTTTATTTTCATGTTTGGCCATGAAGCCACCTTATTGTAAACTTTGCCATAAGGCCCGTACTTTTGCTTTATAATAAAGTTTGGTTATCATGCATGATATGTATCACTGTTTAATCTGTGTGCACTAGCTTTTCCTGGGATAGTGCGAATAACACAGAGGGTTCTGGAGTTGTTGCTCCGGGTCCCGACACAGCCAAACAGAGAAGGAGAGGACTAGTGGAAGAAGGAGAGGAGGAGAGGAGCCAGATCTGTGTGAGGGAATGGAGTAAGAATGAGGGAGATGTCCCCCCTTTGCCCCTCCTGGGGGCTTATATGTATGTGAGTGGGGTAGAATGGGAAATCCCCATTCTACCCCTTAGTATTTACAAAGGATGGGGGTACACTGGTATATTTACACTGTTATATTCCTCTACACTATTGGGCCTATTACATGTTGGACTAGTTGCACGGCCCAGTCACGGGGGGCTGGGCCACCCCTACAACAGTACTCCCTCGACAGCAAGCGCTGAGGTCCCGATGGGCGAGCTGATGCGATCAACCACCCCAGCCCCCCGTTCCCTGAGAGCAAGCACGAGGGTGCCGATGCAACTGATAGCTCGCAGACCCTAGAGGCAATGCTTATGACGGAACCGGTGAAGCGCCGGGGACGTCGTCGAGCGCCGAAGGCGTGTCGTCGAGCGCCGAAGACGTGCCGTACCGCCGAGGCGATGCCTACAAGGCGGACGACGGAGTCGAGCGCCGAAGACGTGCCGTCCCACCGAGGTGATGCCTACAAGGCGGACGACGGAGTCGAGCGCCGAAGACGTGCCGTCCCACCGAGGCGATGCCTACGAGGCGGATGGCGGAATCGAGGCCGAAGGCGTGTCGTCGAGCGCCGAAGACGTGCCGTCCCACCGAGGCGATGCCTACAAGGCGGACGGCGGAATCGAGGCCGAAGGCGTGTCGTCGAGCGCCGAAGACGTGCCGTGCCGCCGAGGCGATGCCTACAAGGCGGACGGCGAAGTTGAGGCCGAAGGCGCGTCGTCGAGCGCCGAAGACGTGCCGTCCCGCCGAGGCGATGCCTACCAGGCGGTCGGCGGAGTCGAGCACCGAAGGCGTATCGTCGAGCGCCGAAGACGTGCCGTACCGCCGAGGCGATGCCTACAAGGTGGACGACGGAGTCGAGCGCCGAAGACGTGCCGTCCCACCGAGGCGATGCCTACGAGGCGGACGGCGGAATCGAGGCCGAAGGCGTGTCGTGGAGCGCCGAAGACGTGGCGTACCGCCGAGGCGATGCCTACAAGGCGGACGACGGAGTCGAGCGCCGAAGGCGTATCCTCGGGCGCCGAAGACGTGCCGTACCGCCGAGGCGATGCCTACAAGGCGGACGACGGAGTCGAGCGCCGAAGACGTGCCGTCCCACCGAGGCGATGCCTACGAGGCGGACGGCGGAATCGAGGCCGAAGGTGTGTCGTCGAGCGCCGAAGACGTGCCGTACCGCCGAGGCGATGCCTACAAGGCGGACGACGGAGTCGAGCGCCGAAGACATGCCGTCGAGCGCCCCAGACGTGCCGTCCCGCCGAGGCGATGCCTACGCGGCGGACAGCGGAGTCGAGCGCCGAGGACATGTCGACACTTATGTTCTCTACCATCGAAAAGGAGTGCTCGCGGATAGCGGGCACTTGGAGCGTAGGCCGAAGGCACTACGCACGCCGAGGTAGGGAGGCGAGACCGCCGTTCCCCTACCTTCAAAAGGGGGTGCCCGCGGGAAGCGGGCGCTTGGAGCGTAGGCCGAAGGCACTACGCACGCCGAGGTAGGGAGGCGAGACCGCCGTTCCCCTACCTTCAAAAAGGCGTGCCCGCGGGGAGCGGGCGCTTGGAGCGTAGGCCGGAGGCACTACGCACGCCGTGGTAGGGAGGCGAGACCGCCGTTCCCCTACCTTCAAAAAGGTGTGCCCGCGGGGAGCGGGCGCTTGGAGCGTAGGCCGCAGGCACTACGCACGCCGAGGTAGGGAGGCGAGACCGCCGTTCCCCTACCTTCAAAACGGAGAGCCCACGGGGAGCGGGCGCTTGGAGCGTAGGCCGGAGGCACTACGCACGCCGAGGTAGGGAGGCGAGACCGCCGTTCCCCTACCTTCAAAAAGGAGTGCCCGCGGGGAGCGGGCGCGTGGCGCGTAGGCCGGAGCGGGCGCTTGGGGCGTAGGCCGGAGGCACTACGCACGCCGAGGTAGGGAGGCGAGACCGCCATTCCCCTACCTTCAAAAAGGAGTGCTCGCGGATAGCGGGCGCTTGGGGCGTAGGCCGAAGGCACTACGCACGCCGTGGTAGGGAGGCGAGACCGCCGTTCCCCTACCTTCAAAAACGAGTGCCCGCGGGGAGCGGGCGCTTGGGTAGGGAGGCGAGACCGTCGTTCCCCTACCTTCAAAAAGGAGTGCCCGCGGGGAGCGGGCGCTTGGAGCGTAGGCCGGAGGCACTACGCACGCCGAGGTAGGGAGGCGAGACCGCCGTTCCCCTACCTTCAAAAAGGAGTGCCCGCGGGGAGCGGGCGCTTGGAGCGTAGGCCGGAGGCACTACGCACGCCGAGGTAGGGAGGCGAGACCGCCGTTCCCCTACCTTCAAAAAGGAGTGCCCGCGGGGAGCGGACGCTTGGAGCGTAGGCCGGAGGCACTACGCACGCCGAGGTAGGGAGGCGAGACCGCCGTTCCCTTACCTTCAAAAAGGAGTGCCCGCGGATAGCGGGCGCTTGGAGCGTAGGCCGAAGGCACTACGCACGCCGTGGTAGGGAGGCGAGACCGCCGTTCCCGTACCTTCAAAAAGGAGTGCCCGCGGGGAGCGGGCGCTTGGGGCGTAGGCCGGAGGCACTACGCACGTTGAGGTAGGGAGGCGAGACCGCCGTTCCCCTACCTTCAAAAAGGAGTGCCCGCGGGGAGCGGGCAATTGGGGCGTAGGCCGGAAGCACTACGCACGCCGAGGTAGGGAGGCGAGACCGCCGTTCCCCTACCTTCAAAACGGAGTGCCCGCGGGGAGCGGGCGCTTGGGGCGTAGGCCGGAGGCACTACGCACGCCGAGGTAGGGAGGAGAGACCGCCGTTCCCCTACCTTCAAAAAGGAGTGCCCGCAGGGAGCGGGCGCGTGGCGCGTAGGCCGGAGGCACTACGCACGCCGAGGTTGGGAGGCGAGACCGCCGTTCCCCTACCTTCAAAAAGGAGTGCCCGCGGGGAGCGGGCGCTTGGAGCGTAGGCCGGAGGCACTACGCACGCCGAGGTAGCGAGGCGAGACCGCCGTTCACCTACCTTCAAAAAGGAGTGCCCGCGGGGAGCGGGCGCTTGGAGCGTAGGCCGGAGGCACTACGCACGCCGAGGTAGGGAGGCGAGACCGCCGTTCCCCTACCTTCAAAAAGGAGTGCCCGCGGGGAGCGGGCGCTTGGAGCGTAGGCCGGAGGTACTACGCACGCCGAGGATGGGAGGCGAGACCGCCGTTCCCCTACCTTCAAAAAGGAGTGCCCGCGGGGAGCGGGCGCTTGGGGCGTAGGCCGGAGGCACTACGCACGCCGAGGTAGGGAGGCGAGACCGCCGTTCCCCTACCTTCAAAAAGGAGTTCCCGCGGGGAGCGGGCGCTTGGGGCGTAGGCCGGAGGCACTACGCACGCCGAGGTAGGGAGGTGAGACCGCCGTTCCCCTACCATCAAAAAGGAGTGCCCGCGGGGAGCGGGCGCTTGGGGCGTAGGCCGGAGGCACTACGCACGCCGAGGTAGGGAGGCGAGACCGCCGGTCCCCTACCTTCAAAAAGGAGTGCCCGCGGGGAGCGGGCGCTTGGGGCGTAGGCCGGAGGCACTACGCACGCCGAGGTAGGGAGGCGAGACCGCCGTTCCCCTACGTTCAAAAAGGCGTGCCCGCGGGGAGCGGGCGCTTGGGGCGTAGGCCGGAGGCACTACGCACGCCGAGGTAGGGAGGCGAGACCGCCGTTCCCCTACCTTCAAAAAGGAGTGCCCGCGGGGAGCGGGCGCTTGGGGCGTAGGCCGGAGGCACTACGCACGCCGAGGTAGGGAGGCGAGACCGCCGTTCCCCTACCTTCAAAAAGGAGTGCCCGCGGGGAGGGGGCGCTTAGGGCGTAGGCCGGAGGCACTACGCACGCCGAGGTATGGAGGCGAGACCGCCGTTCCCCTACCTTCAAAAAGGAGTGCCCGCGGGGAGCGGGCGCTTGGAGCGTAGGCCGGAGGCACTACGCACGCCGAGTTAGGGAGGCGAGACCGCCGTTCCCCTACCTTCAAAAAGGAGTGCCCGCGGGGAGCGGGCGCTTGGAGCGTAGGCCGGAGGCACTACGCACGTCGAGGTTGGGAGGCGAGACCGCCGTTCCCCTACCTTCAAAAAGGAGTCCCCGCGGGGAGCGGGCGCTTGGGGCGTAGGCCGGAGGCACTACGCACGCCGAGGTAGGGAGGCCAGACCGCCTTTCCCCTACCTTCAAAAAGGAGTGCCCGCGGCGAGCGGGCGCTTGGGGCGTAGGCCGGAGGCACTACGCACGCCGAGGTAGGGAGGCGAGACCGCCGTTCCCATACCTTCAAAAAGGAGTTCCCGCGGCGAGCGGGCGCTTGGGGCGTAGGCCGGAGGCACTACGCACGCCGAGGTAGGGAGGCGAGACCGCCGTTCCCATACCTTCAAAAAGGAGTGCCGGCGGGGAGCGGGCGCTTGGGGCGTAGGCCGGAGGCACTACGCACGCCGAGGTAGGGAGGCGAGACCGCCGTTCCCCAACCTTCAAAAAGGAGTGCCCGCGGGGAGCGGGCGCTTGCAGCGTAGGCCGGAGGTACTACGCACGCCGAGGTAGGGAGGCGAGACCGCCGTTCCCCTACCTTCAAAAAGGAGTGCCCGCGGGGAGCGGGCGCTTGGGGCGTAGGCCGGAGGCACTACGCACGCCGAGGTAGGGAGGCGAGACCGCCGTTCCCCTACCTTCAAAAAGGAGTGCCCGCGGCGAGCGGGCGCGTGGCGCGTAGGCCGGAGGCACTACGCACGCCGAGGTTGGGAGGCGAGACCGCCGTTCCCCTACCTTCAAAAACGAGTGCCCGCGGGGAGCGGGCGCCTGGAGCGTAGGCCGGAGGCACTACGCACGCCGAGGTAGCGAGGCGAGACCGCCGTTCCCCTACCTTCAAAAAGGAGTGCCCGCGGGGAGCGGGCGCTTGGAGCGTAGGCCGGAGGCACTACGCACGCCGAGGTAGGGAGGTGAGACCGCCGTTCCCCTACCTTCAAAAAGGAGTGCCAGCGGGGAGCGGGTGCTTGGGGCGTAGGCCGGAGGCACTACGCACGCCGAGGTAGCGACGCGAGACCGCCGTTCCCCTACCTTGACAAAGGAGTGCCCGCGGGGAGCGGGCGCTTGGCGCGTAGGCCGGAGGCACTACGCACGCCGAGGTAGGGAGGCGAGACCGCCGTTCCCCTACCATCAAAAAGGAGTGCCCGCGGGGAGCGGGCGCTTGGAGCGTAGGACGGAGGCACTACGCACGCCGAGGTAGGGAGGCGAGACCGCCGTTCCCCTACCTTCAAAACGGAGTTCCCGCGGGGAGCGGGCGCTTGGGGCGTAGGCCGGAGGCACTACGCACGCCGAGGTAGGGAGGAGAGACCGCCGTTCCCCTACCTTCAAAAAGGAGTGCCCGCAGGGAGCGGGCGCGTGGCGCGTAGGCCGGAGGCACTACGCACGCCGAGGTTGGGAGGCGAGACCGCCGTTCCCCTACCTTCAAAAAGGAGTGCCCGCGGGGAGCGGGCGCTTGGAGCGTAGGCCGGAGGCACTACGCACGCCGAGGTAGCGAGGCGAGACCGCCGTTCACCTACCTTCAAAAAGGAGTGCCCGCGGGGAGCGGGCGCTTGGAGCGTAGGCCGGAGGCACTACGCACGCCGAGGTAGGGAGGCGAGACCGCCGTTCCCCTACCTTCAAAAAGGAGTGCCCGCGGGGAGCGGGCGCTTGGAGCGTAGGCCGGAGGTACTACGCACGCCGAGGATGGGAGGCGAGACCGCCGTTCCCCTACCTTCAAAAAGGAGTGCCCGCGGGGAGCGGGCGCTTGGGGCGTAGGCCGGAGGCACTACGCACGCCGAGGTAGGGAGGCGAGACCGCCGTTCCCCTACCTTCAAAAAGGAGTTCCCGCGGGGAGCGGGCGCTTGGGGCGTAGGCCGGAGGCACTACGCACGCCGAGGTAGGGAGGTGAGACCGCCGTTCCCCTACCATCAAAAAGGAGTGCCCGCGGGGAGCGGGCGCTTGGGGCGTAGGCCGGAGGCACTACGCACGCCGAGGTAGGGAGGCGAGACCGCCGGTCCCCTACCTTCAAAAAGGAGTGCCCGCGGGGAGCGGGCGCTTGGGGCGTAGGCCGGAGGCACTACGCACGCCGAGGTAGGGAGGCGAGACCGCCGTTCCCCTACGTTCAAAAAGGCGTGCCCGCGGGGAGCGGGCGCTTGGGGCGTAGGCCGGAGGCACTACGCACGCCGAGGTAGGGAGGCGAGACCGCCGTTCCCCTACCTTCAAAAAGGAGTGCCCGCGGGGAGCGGGCGCTTGGGGCGTAGGCCGGAGGCACTACGCACGCCGAGGTAGGGAGGCGAGACCGCCGTTCCCCTACCTTCAAAAAGGAGTGCCCGCGGGGAGGGGGCGCTTAGGGCGTAGGCCGGAGGCACTACGCACGCCGAGGTATGGAGGCGAGACCGCCGTTCCCCTACCTTCAAAAAGGAGTGCCCGCGGGGAGCGGGCGCTTGGAGCGTAGGCCGGAGGCACTACGCACGCCGAGTTAGGGAGGCGAGACCGCCGTTCCCCTACCTTCAAAAAGGAGTGCCCGCGGGGAGCGGGCGCTTGGAGCGTAGGCCGGAGGCACTACGCACGTCGAGGTTAGGGAGGCGAGACCGCCGTTCCCCTACCTTCAAAAAGGAGTCCCCGCGGGGAGCGGGCGCTTGGGGCGTAGGCCGGAGGCACTACGCACGCCGAGGTAGGGAGGCCGAGACCGCCGTTCCCCTACCTTCAAAAAGGAGTGCCCGCGGCGAGCGGGCGCTTGGGGCGTAGGCCGGAGGCACTACGCACGCCGAGGTAGGGAGGCGAGACCGCCGTTCCCATACCTTCAAAAAGGAGTGCCCGCGGCGAGCGGGCGCTTGGGGCGTAGGCCGGAGGCACTACGCACGCCGAGGTAGGGAGGCGAGACCGCCGTTCCCATACCTTCAAAAAGGAGTGCCCGGCGGGGAGCGGGCGCTTGGGGCGTAGGCCGGAGGCACTACGCACGCCGAGGTAGGGAGGCGAGACCGCCGTTCCCCAACCTTCAAAAAGGAGTGCCCGCGGGGAGCGGGCGCTTGGCAGCGTAGGCCGGAGGTACTACGCACGCCGAGGTAGGGAGGCGAGACCGCCGTTCCCCTACCTTCAAAAAGGAGTGCCCGCGGGGAGCGGGCGCTTGGGGCGTAGGCCGGAGGCACTACGCACGCCGAGGTAGGGAGGCGAGACCGCCGTTCCCCTACCTTCAAAAAGGAGTGCCCGCGGCGAGCGGGCGCGTGGCGCGTAGGCCGGAGGCACTACGCACGCCGAGGTTGGGAGGCGAGACCGCCGTTCCCCTACCTTCAAAAACGAGTGCCCGCGGGGAGCGGGCGCCTTGGAGCGTAGGCCGGAGGCACTACGCACGCCGAGGTAGCGAGGCGAGACCGCCGTTCCCCTACCTTCAAAAAGGAGTGCCCGCGGGGAGCGGGCGCTTGGAGCGTAGGCCGGAGGCACTACGCACGCCGAGGTAGGGAGGCGAGACCGCCGTTCCCCTACCTTCAAAAAGGAGTGCCAGCGGGGAGCGGGCGCTTGGGGCGTAGGCCGGAGGCACTACGCACGCCGAGGTAGCGACGGCGAGACCGCCGTTCCCCTACCTTGACAAAAGGAGTGCCCGCGGGGAGCGGGCGCTTGGCGCGTAGGCCGGAGGCACTACGCACGCCGAGGTAGGGAGGCGAGACCGCCGTTCCCCTACCATTCAAAAAGGAGTGCCCGCGGGGAGCGGGCGCTTGGCGCGTAGGACGGAGGCACTACGCACGCCGAGGTAGGGAGGCGAGACCGCCGTTCCCCTACCTTCAAAAAGGAGTGCCCGCGGGGAGGGGGCGCTTGGAGCGTAGGCCGGAGGCACTACGCACGCCGAGGTAGGGAGGCGATACCGCCGGTTCCCCTACCTTCAAAAAGGAGTGCCCGCGGGGAGCGGGCGCTTGGAGCGTAGGCCGGAGGCACTACGCACGCCGAGGTAGGGAGGCGAGACCGCCGTTCCCCTACCTTCAAAAAGGAGTGCCCGCGGGGAGCGGGCGCTTGGGGCGTAGGCCGGAGGCACTACGCACGCCGAGGTAGGGAGGCGAGACCGCCGTTCCCCTACCTTCAAAAAGGAGTGCCCGCGGGGAGCGGGCGCTTGGGGCGTAGGCCGGAGGCACTACGCACGCCGAGGTAGGGAGGCGAGACCGCCGTTCCCCTACCTTCAAAAAGGAGTGCCCGCGGGGAGGGGGCGCTTAGGGCGTAGGCCGGAGGCACTACGCACGCCGAGGTATGGAGGCGAGACCGCCGTTCCCCTACCTTCAAAAAGGAGTGCCCGCGGGGAGCGGGCGCTTGGAGCGTAGGCCGGAGGCACTACGCACGCCGAGTTAGGGAGGCGAGACCGCCGTTCCCCTACCTTCAAAAAGGAGTGCCCGCGGGGAGCGGGCGCTTGGAGCGTAGGCCGGAGGCACTACGCACGTCGAGGTTGGGAGGCGAGACCGCCGTTCCCCTACCTTCAAAAAGGAGTCCCCGCGGGGAGCGGGCGCTTGGGGCGTAGGCCGGAGGCACTACGCACGCCGAGGTAGGGAGGCCAGACCGCCTTTCCCCTACCTTCAAAAAGGAGTGCCCGCGGCGAGCGGGCGCTTGGGGCGTAGGCCGGAGGCACTACGCACGCCGAGGTAGGGAGGCGAGACCGCCGTTCCCCTACCTTCAAAAAGGAGTTCCCGCGGGGAGCGGGCGCTTGGGGCGTAGGCCGGAGGCACTACGCACGCCGAGGTAGGGAGGCCAGACCGCCTTTCCCCTACCTTCAAAAAGGAGTGCCCGCGGCGAGCGGGCGCTTGGGGCGTAGGCCGGAGGCACTACGCACGCCGAGCTAGGGAGGCGAGACCGCCGTTCCCCTACGTTCAAGAAGGTGTGCCCGCGGGGAGCGGGCGCTAGGCGCGTAGGCCGGAGGCACTACGCACGCCGAGGTAGGGAGGCGAGACCGCCGTTCCCCTACCTTCAAAAAGGAGTGCCGGCGGGGAGCGGGCGCTTGGAGCGTAGGCCGGAGGCACTACGCACGCCGAGGTAGGGAGGCGAGACCGCCGTTCCCCAACCTTCAAAAAGGAGTGCCCGCGGGGAGCGGGCGCTTGCAGCGTAGGCCGGAGGCACTACGCACGCCGAGGTAGGGAGGCGAGACCGCCGTTCCCCTACCTTCAAAAAGGAGTGCACGCGGGGAGCGGGCGCTTGGAGCGTAGGCCGGAGGTACTACGCACGCCGAGGTAGGGAGGCGAGACCGCCGTTCCCCTACCTTCAAAAAGGAGTGCCCGCGGGGAGCGGGCGCTTGGGGCGTAGGCCGGAGGCACTACGCACGCCGAGGTAGGGAGGCGAGACCGCCGTTCCCCTACCTTCAAAAAGGAGTGCCCGCGGCGAGCGGGCGCGTGGCGCGTAGGCCGGAGGCACTACGCACGCCGAGGTTGGGAGGCGAGACCGCCGTTCCCCTACCTTCAAAAACGAGTGCCCGCGGGGAGCGGGCGCCTGGAGCGTAGGCCGGAGGCACTACGCACGCCGAGGTAGCGAGGCGAGACCGCCGTTCCCCTACCTTCAAAAAGGAGTGCCCGCGGGGAGCGGGCGCTTGGAGCGTAGGCCGGAGGCACTACGCACGCCGAGGTAGGGAGGTGAGACCGCCGTTCCCCTACCTTCAAAAAGGAGTGCCAGCGGGGAGCGGGTGCTTGGGGCGTAGGCCGGAGGCACTACGCACGCCGAGGTAGCGACGCGAGACCGCCGTTCCCCTACCTTGACAAAGGAGTGCCCGCGGGGAGCGGGCGCTTGGCGCGTAGGCCGGAGGCACTACGCACGCCGAGGTAGGGAGGCGAGACCGCCGTTCCCCTACCATCAAAAAGGAGTGCCCGCGGGGAGCGGGCGCTTGGAGCGTAGGACGGAGGCACTACGCACGCCGAGGTAGGGAGGCGAGACCGCCGTTCCCCTACCTTCAAAAAGGAGTGCCCGCGGGGAGGGGGCGCTTGGAGCGTAGGCCGGAGGCACTACGCACGCCGAGGTAGGGAGGCGAGACCGCGGTTCCCCTACCTTCAAAAAGGAGTGCCCGCGGGGAGCGGGCGCTTGGAGCGTAGGCCGGAGGCACTACGCACGCCGAGGTTGGGAGGCGAGACCGTCGTTCCCCTACCTTCAAAAAGGAGTGCCCGCGGGGAGCGGGCGCTTGGGGCGTAGGCCGGAGGCACTACGCACGCTGAGGTAGGGAGGCGAGACAGCCGTTCCCCTACCTTCAAAAAGGAGTTCCTGCGGGGAGCGGGCGCTTGGGGCGTAGGCCGGAGGCACTACGCACGCCGAGGTAGGGAGGCCAGACCGCCGTTCCCCTACCTTCAAAAAGGAGTGCCCGCGGGGAGCGGGCGCTTGGGGCGTAGGCCGGAGGCACTACGCACGCCGAGGTAGGGAGGCGAGACCGCCGTTCCCCTACCTTCAAAAAGGAGTGCCCGCGGGGAGCGGGCGCTTGGGGCGTAGGCCGGAGGCACTACGCACGCCGAGGTAGGGAGGCGAGACCGCCGTTCCCCTACCTTCAAAAAGGAGTTCCCGCGGGGAGCGGGCACTTGGAGCGTTGGCCGGAGGCACTACGCACGCCGAGGTAGGGAGGCGAGACCGCCGTTCCCCTACCTTCAAAAAGGAGTTCCCGCGGGGAGCGGGCACTTGGAGCGTTGGCCGGAGGCACTACGCACGCCGAGGTAGGGAGGCGAGACCGCCGTTCCCCTACCTTCAAAAAGGAGTGCCCGCGGGGAGCGGGCGCTTGGAGCGTAGGCCGGAGGCACTACGCACGCCGAGGTTGGGAGGCGAGACCGCCGTTCCCCTACCTTCAAAAAGTAGTGCCCGCGGGGAGCGGGCACTTGGAGCGTTGGCCGGAGGCACTACGCACGCCGAGGTAGGGAGGCGAGACCGCCGTTCCCCTACCTTCAAAAAGGAGTGCCCGCGGGGAGCGGGCGCTTGGAGCGTAGGCCGGAGGCACTACGCACGCCGAGGTTGGGAGGCGAGACCGCCGTTCCCCTACCTTCAAAAAGGAGTGCCCGCGGGGAGCGGGCGCTTGGGGCGTAGGCCGGAGGCACTACGCACGCTGAGGTAGGGGGCGAGACCGCCGTTCCCCTACCTTCAAAAAGGAGTTCCCGCGGGGAGCAGGCGCTTGGGGCGTAGGCCGGAGGCACTACGCACGCCGAGGTAGGGAGGCCAGACCGCCGTTCCCCTACCTTCAAAAAGGAGTGCATCGCCTCGGCGGGACGGGACGTCTGGGGCGCTCGACGGCATGTTTTCGGCGCTCGACTCCGTCGTCCGCCTTGTAGGCATCGCCTCGGCGGTACGGCACGTCTTCGGCGCTCGACGACAGGCCTTCGGCCTCGGTTCCGCCGTCCGTCTCGTAGGCATCGCCTCGGTGGGACGGCACGTCTTCGGCACTCGACGATACGCCTTCGGCGCTCGACTCCGTCGTCCGCCTTGTAGGCATCGCCTCGGCGGTACGCCACATCTTCGGCGCTCGACGACACGCCTTCGGCCTCGATTCCGCCGTCCACCTCGAAGGCATCGCCTCGGTGGGACGGCACGTCTGGGGCGCTCGACGGCATGTCTTCGGCGCTCGACTCCGTCGACCGCCTTGTAGGCATCGCCTCGGCGGTACGGCACGTCTTCGGCGCTCGACGACACGCCTTCGGCCTCGATTCCGCCGTCCGCCTCGTAGGCATCGCCTCGGTGGGACGGCACGTCTTCGGCGCTCGACTCCGTCGTCCGCCTTGTAGGCATCGCCTCGGCGGTACGGCACGTCTTCGGCGCTCGATGATACGCCTTCGGCGCTCGACTCCGCCGACCGCCTGGTAGGCATCGCCTCGGCGGGACGGCACGTCTTCGGCGCTCGACGACGCGCCTTCGGCCTCAACTTCGCCGTCCGCCTTGTAGGCATCGCCTCGGCGGGACGGCACGTCTTCGGCGCTCGACGACACGCCTTCGGCCTCGACTCCACCGTCCGCCTCGTAGGCATCGCCTCGGTGGGACGGCACGTCTTCGGCACTCGACGACACGCCTTCGGCCTCGATTCCGCCGTCCGCCTTGTAGGCATCGCCTCGGTGGGACGGCACGTCTTCGATGCTCGACTCCGTCGTCCGCCTTGTAGGCATCGCCTCGGCGGTACGCCACGTCTTCGGCGCTCGACGACACGCCTTCGGCCTCGATTCCGCCGTCCGCCTCGTAGGCATCACCTCGGTGGGACGGCACGTCTTCGGCGCTCGACTCCGTCGTCCGCCGTGTAGGCATCGCCTCGGTGGGACGGCACGTCTTCGGCGCTCGACTCCGTCGTCCGCCCTGTAGGCATCGCCTCGGCGGTACGGCACGTCTTCGGCGCTCGACTCCGCCGACCGCCTGGTAGGCATCGCCTCGGCGGGACGGCACGTCTTCGGCGCTCGACGACGTCCCCGGCGCTTCACCGGTTCCATCATAAGCATTGCCTCTAGGGTCTGCGAGCTATCAGTTGCATCGGCACCCTCGTGCTTGCTGTCAGGGAACGGGGGGCTGGGGTGGTTGATCGCGTCAGCTCGCCCATCGGGACCTCAGCGCTTGCTGTCGAGGGAGTACTGTTGTAGGGGTGGCCCAGCCCCTCGTGACTGGGTCGTGCAACTAGTCCAACATGTAATAGGCCCAATAGTGTAAAGGAATATAAAAGTGTAAATATACAAGTGTACCCCCATCCTTTGTAAATACTAAGGGGTAGAATGGGGATTTCCCATTCTACCCCACTCACATATATATAAGCCCCCAGGAGGGGCAAAGGGGGGACATCTCCTTCATTCTTACTCCATTCCCTCACATAGATCTGGCTCCATTCTACCCCTTAGTATTTACAAAGGATGGGGGTACACTGGTATATTTACACTGTTATATTCCTCTACACTATTGGGCCTATTACATGTTGGACTAGTTGCACGGCCCAGTCACGAGGGGCTGGGCCACCCCTACAACAGTCGGTCTTTCCCAACCCCCCAAGAGCTCCTTTCCTTCAGGCTCTCTCTCTTTGTCACTGTCTTTGTGTGGTTGTTGCATTTGGTAGGGTGGTTGGTTGGCTCTTTATTGGTGGCTAAGCAAGGCAATGGCCTTGGCTTTGTCTTGGGTTTGGGTTTGCCTTCGGATGAGTGAAGGAAATGAGTTTGGGAAGGATGGTGAAGGCCTCTGTTGGTGCCTTAAATAGGGAGGAAATGAGGCGGCTTTTCTTTGGCCTTGGCTATTCATTTTCGAGGCTGCCCTTGCCTTATCTTTAGGGCTCTCTCAATTTGCTATTTACTCATGGACCATTGGTCCATAGGGTAAGCTCAGCACTATTCTTTTTTTCTACTATAGAAGGTAAGTAAAAATGTGGGTGTTGGATTCCTTTACTACCGAATGATGATACTCATTTAAGCAAGAGGCGTTGATCAGCCTCGTACTGTCTGGGAATCTTGATGAGCACTATTGATTCAGTATTTTAAAATCCAAAGGCTCTGACAACAAAAAATAAGTTATTTCTTTTATTCTCCCTTGAATTGTCTTCGTTCTTCGCTTTTATTTCTACTAGTAATACACAAACGCAAACTAAAAATTGTGCAACAAATGAGAACTACTATGGCAACAAATATAAGAATCTGTTGCAACAAAATTAAAACATTGTTGCAATAAAAACAAAAACCCAGTGAATCGGCCACAACATTTTGAAGAGAGTGCTGCAACATTTAGAAATAGCCATTATAATAACTTGACTTACTAGTTCCAACTTTTTAGATGGACTTGGAGTGGGAGTAGGAGGAGGATGATAGCCCACATGCCACCATGTCATCAGCTGGATCTAGCAACGCTAACACATATCCTTGTCACCCTTGACATTGACCGTGCCACTACTGAGTTTGCCATCTACAAGGGATTGCCATTGTCAGGGATGACAAGTGAGTATGGCACCCAAGAGAGAGAGAGAGAGAGAGAGAGAGAGAGAGAGATGGAGGAATGGAGGTGTTTCTTCGGTGGTAGGCTCCTGGGAGGTGAAGTCTAGCTGTCGGTGAGCCACCAAATCGAGTGAGAGCATGAGAAGCGGTGGAGGTAGATGGAGAGAGATCTAGTAGAGAAGGGGAATGTGATAAGATTAGGAATAGGAGGTTGGAAGCGAGCAGCTAGTTAGTCAATTAGTGGGCCGTCTAAGCATTTGATTTTTTGTTGCTATCATATGTCCTCGTGGAAGCAATTCCCAAGGAGGCGGCGATGGTTTTTTAGTGGGTTTTAAGGAGTAGATGGGGGCCACATGTTAGATAGTTGAGAGAAGGGAAGGGATAGGTAGATGAACCATCATCACTCACCAATAGGTTTTTTTAAGTAGGTCAAGATACTAAAATGCACATCATCTACACTTACCTTGTGCCAACCAGCTGGTGTAGAGAGGAGACCAAACACCTCCTTTATGCATTGACTTAATGGGTCCTATGTAATACTTGAGAGAGGAGGAAGCTTGGGCCAGCTTCGGCCTAGCCCAACCCAACCACTCTGTCATATAACCTAGCCAGTGGTCTCCCAATTCACTCCTCCCCCTGTGCTGACCCCCGTTGTTTGCCATCTTCCCTGCGACGTCACCCTAGCCACCCTCGTTGTCACCATTGCTCCACCCTTGGAACCTCACTGTCGTTGCCCCCTTGCTTTTCCACCATGCCACTGCCCTTCTCCCACTCATGCGTGCTATCGCCCCTCCGGACACACCTTGTGTGTCCCATGCCCTAGCTGCCAGCGCTGTCGCATACGCCCCACTACATCACCGCCGCTGCTGGGGTGCCACCCACCATTGCCATGGCCGCCTGCACCGCCCTCCTCCCACCGGTCAAGTAGAGGGGAGGGAAGGAAGTAGGGGCGACCGTGGGCAGCCGGCCAACTGAGTGGAAGAAGAGGGGAGGGAGAGGAAAAGAAGAAGGGATGGGGGATTCGGCCAAGAGGGCCAGGCGAAGATGAAAAGTAAGGAAGAAAAGACAAGTAGAGGAAGGTGAAGTGCTGCTTGTGAGGAAGGAAAGGAAGAAAGGGAGAAAAGAAAGAGAGGAAGAGAAGGAAGAAAGAAGGGCCCCCGCCATGAAGGAAAGGAAGAGAAGAGAAGAGAAGAAAAAGTGGAGAAAGAAAAGGGGAAAGACTGATCTAGCACCTGATCCGCCATATCAGGCCAAGACAAGAAAGGAGCCTCAATCCATTTATTAGGGGTTAGGGTAATGCCTTGAAACCATTTCCCCTACTTGTTTATTGGGTTATGTAGAGGTCGAATTGTTGAATAGCAAGATAGATGCATAGGATGGTTAGAACATAGCTAGTGGATGGAATTCATGTGTAGTGTAGTGGTGTTATGGCCGTGTGTGTAGAGCTAGTGAAGTGTGTTGGCCATGTGCTGTTGTGTCGGTGCATGCGTGACTGACTATTATTCAATGAATGATTAGTGAGTCAATGATTAGTACTTGACTAATTAGTGATTGATTAGAGTAAGCAATTAATTAGCGTATGTAATTATTGAGATGAGTGAATGATTTGTATGGATTAATTAGTACATGTTAATTAGTATAGACTAATTGACTACGGTAATTGCTAAAGCTCTATAAAAGGCTAAAACGCCACATTTAGCATTTTAGATTACAAGTTGGTGTCAGAGTCAGATACTACCCTGTATGGAATAGCTCAGCCTTTAGGCTGAAATCGAAGTTTTGTATGGTGTAATATTTACATCATGGTAACCTAGAATATGTGAGTAGAGTTATGTAGATTAACGAACCCAGAATATTTGCTACGTTAGGTTTCGGGTTTGAAAGGCACAGTCGATCGAGCATCCAGAACAACGAGATGGTATCTAGTGAAAGAGTGTGGTATGTGTTGGGTTTGCATGAGGAATGATGTCATTTATATGTGTGCATGTATGGCTATGATATATTGAGTTGGGTTAATGCTTGTTCAGGTGGAGGTTTGGGTGTGGTGCCATCCATGCATCGTCGACAAGGTTGAACAGACAAGTGCATGGTAAAATGGTAAATTAAGGTAGTGATTGCTTGCTATGAATTGAATTTATAATGCACTACCTACTATGCTGTTGTGAGTTGATTATTTCTGTTTGCAAATTGATATAATGATGAATGATAAGTAATGGCACATGTGATGGATACCCGATGTTATATTGACGAATGGTTATTGGAATATGACATGTTGATATGCTTAAATGGAGAAGTTACATTGTATGCATTGATGTCATGGAAATAGATGGCATGTGTGCTATCTATGATCTACTTTATGTGGACACTCCAAGGGAGTGGAGACTGAGGTCCCCGTATGAAAAAGGATGGGCTGTTATGGTCCCTATATGAAAAAGGACGGGCTATTGAGATCCTCGCATGAAAAAGGGTGAGCTCGAGTGAGCATTGACGGGTGCTCACTTCGCTATACCAGTACAGGCTAAAGAGACTAGTAGTGTGCCCGTGTTAACGCTACGGTAACATACAAAACAAGATAAAATTTGTACCAGATCCCCCACGCACTTCCTCCACCTCCAAAAGCCAAATTTAAATCCAATAGTACATCATCGTTAAATTAGGTGAAAAAAATAGTTATTGACATGACAGTGTTGGTAACTGATCCTGATATAATTTGGATGGTTTCTGTGTTACATAAACTGTTGCATGGTTTTTCCCCCTTGAAGACAAGTTTTAAGCTATGCAAGGCATCCGAATTATCATTTGAGACCATCTCAACTGTAGTTAATAGTCTATTTTTGCTCTAATTGCAAGTGGTGAAAGTAATTTTTTTCTTATTTCTATCTAATTCGATACAAAATTACTGTCATGGTTCATCTCATGATAAAATCTTAAAACCATGTGCACAACTCACATAGAATTCAAATCACAGGGAGGAATTTGTAGAACTGCTAGACAATATGTTGACCTAATGCAGATTCCTAGGAGAGAAAATAGTAATTTCATTTGATTGTGCAGAATGAAAATGATAGCAACAATAACAAAAGAAGTAACTATTTCCTCACCATATTGCGAGTAATCATTCGCCCCACAGAAGTCAAACGGAAGCTACTCAAGGACAATCGGCTTGGATCCAAGGGCAAGTACCAAGGCACCGGAGAATCTTCAGCAAGATCCTTATCCCAAATAACCTTCATGAAGAAAAAAAAATTATATCCATTGGAGATCAAATGAAACTCCATGATATTGAGAAGAAACAAATACTTGTAGTATATATTTTTTTTCAGCAGCGGATTTGCCCCAGGTAAATCCTAGAAGCACATAATTAAACAAAAAAAAGGCAAAGTATAATATCTTACCTCAAAGCCAGCATCTTTAACAGCTTGAAGACATTGCTGAGTGCTTCGGATATCTGGCAGGCCATTACCAAGCTCGATTTCATCCTTAATCCTATTGTGTGTTGCATTGTTTGGATCATAGTGATCGGTAATGCACCACTCATATACAGCAAAACACTGACCGGGCTTCAATACACGGTAGATCTCCTTATAGCAGCCAACCTTTGCAACAAAATAAAATCAATTCAGTTTTGTAATGCTAGAAGGTATTAAAAGTGATGACAGATCTTTCCACATAAGTGACAATTTGAAGTCCTACCGGATCAGGCGCATGGCATGTTGCTTCGATGGCATAAACAGCATCGAAACTGTTATCAGAGAACGGCATGTTCATGAAGTCTGCCTGTAGTACAGACCAATATGTAGGTAATGTAAGTAATATCATTTACCTTATTTAAAATATCAAAAAACTCCAAGTACAAGCATCAATCTTTTAACATTTTTATACAGCCAAGCAATTGCAGCGACTTGTTTGTGTAAGAACTTTTGTCTTTATCCATTATAGACTGCTTTACTAAAAAGATGGCTGATAACATTTTTATGCAGCAAAGCAACTGCAAAGACATGTATGCTTACAAAAAGGAGGAAAGAAAGAACAGCAAAGCAAACAAATGAGCTAAGCCAAGAAGGAAATGTGCTCTAGTAGTCTAGTAGGTAAGCCAACATACCTTCACAAAATTGCAAGTTCCACCTACTCCTGCCAACCGATTGAGCTCCTGAATATTAAAATCTCATGTTAACAGAAGAGTATTGTGATAACCAGTGTGACATTAAAAGCTGCATATTTAACTCAAGTTCTGAATCAAAATCAGCAGCAGAATTAACCAAATCAGATATGGGAGTGTGGTGTCAAATAACCTTTCCCCTAGATATCTGGTATTCATTGTTGTTTAATCCAGTAACTGAAGTGGAGCTGCCAGGAACCATTGCCAGTCAGTTATTTCTAGCTCCAAGTAATATATTGATACTGAAAGATGACAGAATCAATAATCCCTTATCTAACTAACAAAGACATTCTGTTATGCATCTTCCTTGCATGGGATGGATCGACGATGATATATCAAAAAACGAAAATAATGTTTCAAGTAAACTATGAGCTAAGTTTTTCTCTTCCCGAGATCAAAAAAAAAGTTTTTCTCTTCCCAAAGAAAAGGCACATGTTACTTCCAAAAAAACATGATAGGTGAACTTGAAAAGGTCAATTGTCCATGATGCTTTCCTGCGACCATCTCTCCAAAATCAAATCACTACCAGTTTACAATTTTATAAGTGATAAAGATTGATAAATTCTGATACATTTGTCATGCATATGAAACGTTTGAACTCAATGCATCACAAGCATGAAGGGCTGTGGCCCAGTAAACAAACCTAAATCTTGCAATTTCTCTTAATGGTCCGCCTATTCCACAGCCCACATCCAAAACCTACACCCAACAAGTGAAGCAAACAATATCTAGTTATTCATGTTTCATATTTACGTATTGCTGTAGCAAGAGCAACAAAAACCATTCTGAAATAGGCTAATAGGTTTAATAAGAAAACTGACCTTCATTCCTGGTTTCAACCCAAGCTGTAGGGCCAGAAAGTGCTCATGTCGTTTGATGCTTTCCCGTAAAGATTCTCCGTTCCATCTAAAATATTGTTGCACATGGCAAGTATAGTTCAGTCACTATGAACCAGGTGACAAACAAAACCAATATTACTTTTTCACATTTCCTTAGAATAAGCACAACATGATATTTTTTCTGCAAAATGAAAGATCAATTATTTTTTATTTCCACAAGAGGGTCCTCACCTGTGAGCAAAGTGGAAGGATTCACCCCAGCCATACTCATAGAAGCTAGTAGCAAGATCATAGTACTTATTGACTTGATAAGGAACATAGTATGAGCTGCTAATATTCAACACCTAATGGGCCAAAAACAATCTCCCACTATCATGGACCATGGGATAACGCAGCACAGCGAACATATGTCAGCGCTCTCAATTTGTAACATTGGAGATTTCATTCTTCCAAACAGACAAGAAAGAGGCAATATTCAAAAATATATGTTTAGGATATTTAATGAAATGATTAATATGTAGCCACAAAGATTGTAAACAGCAGAACATAGAGCTTGCATATGTGTTTCTAACTTCAACCATCATCCCAACTATATGAGAAATGCGACTTTTAATCATCTTTTGAAGAACATTAGCGACACGGATATTTAGTAAAGCAGAATTGCAAGCTAACAACATTTCGTTTGCATTCATTGAAGCTAACTACACAGTTATAGTCTTCTCATTGTACAACTAAACATTGCAGACAAATTTTCATAGAAAAACATTGCACATAAATAACTTGAGTAGGTAGGCATCAAATTTACCAAAATACTACATACAGTACAACTGTCTTCAAAATAAGATGATTATTACCACATCAGTGTAGTTGGACTTCCTTGCTTCCTCCTTCCCTCCATAATATCCATGATATTTCTCATACCTTGTGAAAATATTTTATTCCAAAATTTAGAGTAAAACAAGGAAAATATAAGCAAGTAATGAACATAAATTTTACTCAAAAAGGGAATGAACACAAACATTCTTAAGAGTCGGGATGCTAGTCAATAAGATTCCATTCAGCAACTTCTACAGTTTGTCCATGTAAAGGCGAAAGTGAACATCTTGATTGCTCCTTAATAGTGTGTATATGTGAAGGGACCAGTTAACACGACATCTAGTAGACTGAGGACCAGTTGACATGGCATGGAAGCTAATTAATAATAAATATTTTATTCAGCAGTTTTTACAGTGCATTCGTGCAAAAATGAAAGTGATTATCTTGATGGTCCCTTGGTACAGTAGTATGTACAATATGAAGGGACCAGTTGACATGGCTTGCAGTAGACTAAGGGGCCAGATAGCGTGCAGGCATACAACATCAGATGCGCATTTAATCTAACAAGCAATTAAATACTGAAACATAAGCTAACAAGCTCACACACATCAAGAACTTACACATGTCTAGCACTGGTAACTCGAAGAATAAGATTCTTAACAAGGGCCAAAAACAATATAGTCTATATATTCTTAACAAGGGCCAAAAACAATATAGTCTATATATTCCCTCGCCTGAATCGGCCACAGAGCCACGGGCGCCGCGGCCGCAGCCGCCGCAGTGGGGTTCTCCCGTACGACCCCAGCCCTGACAAGGAACTCCTCCAGCGTCATCTCCCCGAACGTCGGCTGCCTCCTGGGCTGCGGCGCCTCCCCGCCGCCGCCGGCCGTCCCCGTCGGCGCCTCCCGCACGAAGTCCCGCCAGACCTCGTCCACCGTCTTGACGCTAAGATACGCTAAAGCTCACATTTTTAAATTACCTAGAAGCAGGTGGCGTCAACAAGGCCGAAGGCAGCGACGGCGGCCCAGGCTGCCCAACCAGAGGGCTGCTTCCCGCGGCGACGAAGAAGGGCCCGGTCTTGGGTACGACCCCCTTCATGGCCACCATGGCTGTGCCCCAGAAGAAGAAGGGCGACACCCACTCCCTCCCCTCGAGCGCCGCCGAGACCCCCTCCTCGTCCCCCTCCTCCGCCTCGGGGGGCCGCGCGAAGAGGGGATTGGCTCCCGAGTCCGGGCGGTCGACAAAGCACTCGACATCGGTGCCGTTCCGACGCAGTAGACCGCGTCGGTCGCTGGCGGGGAGGGGGTGGCGGAGGGGGTGTTTAGGAGGGAGCGGCGGGTGAAGCGGCAGGACGACGAGGCGGGGTGACGCGGGCCATGCGAAGGAGGCGGCGGTAGAGCGAAGAAGTGGGGGGGGGGGAGGAGGCGGCGGCGGCGCGGGGTGGGGAGGAGTAGGCGAGGGCGGAGCGGCGGATGAGGGAGGGGACGAGGCGAGGGCGGAGGACGGAGGGGAGGTGGCGGCGCGGAGAACCGGGGGGAGATGCGGAGGGCGAGACGGGGGCGGAGGGAGGGGAGGCGCGGGGGAGGATGGGGAGGCGCGGGGGAGGCGGATGGAGCGGAGGAGGCGGAGGGAGGGGGTAGTGCAGGTCGAGCGGGGGCACAGGGGACGTAGCGGGAGGTGGCGGCGGCAGCGCGGGGTGGTTTCTAGGTTAAATGATATGTGCATGATCCGGATGATTTTGGCCTTAGGATCTTCAATGAGTAAGAGAAGAAGGTTTAAGGAGAGATCCAGGCCATTCATTCGTATGAAGTTGGATTACTTTGGTACACAAATCTGGGTGGACTTAGATTAGGCATGACTGTGGGGGTGGTTGAGGGGGTGGATTTAGTAAAGAAAATTTTGGTGTATTATAGAGTAGGGTAGATGAGGGATGTGCATGTGTGCACACAATTGCATTGTGACAGAGAATAGGTGCAAATGCATAATGAATGGTTGGTAAAAAATTGATAGATTAAATGGAAATGAGTGGTTAATAAGACTGTGATGGATATTGAATGATATGTGTATCTGTTGTTTATTATTTTACTTTGTACGTGCTGAGTCTTTGGACTTATCCTTGTTTTGTTGACTTTTTTAGGTGAATCTGATTGAAAGCATACATGGTATGAGTACACCCTTTTGCACCGCACTCATTAAATAACAGCTTAGCCAGTCACTTCGCATTTGGGTTTAAATCTCTTGTTAAAGTTGCTTTAGTTAAATCCTGATTAGCATATGCTTTGAAAATGCTAAAGGTTTGCATGGGATGCGGTTAGTTCCTTTTTGCTGGAAGAAGAGAATGAAGTTCTCTTTTAGTGTGAAATCCATATGCTTGTCCTATGTGGTATTCGCCGTTATGTTTAGTATAGTATCAGGCTCATGATTTTGAGCCTTTTGGGCACGGTTCTCTAAGCTTTTCTTATGTTATGCTTATCTGTGATATGGAATCAATTGTCCTATTGCAATTATTCTATATATGTTGATTGTTCCCTATTTGTAGCCGTATAAATAGTGGAGTTGTTGCCAAAATTTTTAGCAGCACCAAGTTTAGATGGTAAGAGTGCAGTGGTAATATTCTGGGCTCAGAGGATGGGCTAGGGTGTTACATCCTAATAGATCCTATGATCTGGGTTCACTGATACAAAACAGAAATACACAAGCCCCACAATTTGCAAACAAAAAAAAATACAATTAGGTACTTTGAATAATCTAGAGGCTTTCCATAACGTAGTGGAGCTCGACCACCACTGCTTCGCTTGTTGTGTGGCTCTCAGAGCAACTCCATCCCATTAGTTATTTCTCCCTCTCTATTTCCTAGGATGAAGAGGCTAGCTATTATTTTCAGCTCTCTATTTGAGTTAGCATTCTAATGGCCTAGCTATTTGAGAAGCGAGTGAGGAGGCGCTCGTCAAATCTAGCTAGCGGCCGGGAGAAAATAGCGACTCGATAAAAATGAAGAGGAGGATAAAGAACCGGTTGGAGTCTATTTCTTGAGTCATATTAGGTAAATATACAATGAAGAGCAGGATAAAGAACCGGTTGAAGTTGCTCTCAATGGTCAATACGCCGGATGAATGCCTCGAGCTCTACCACACAACCGGCCTTGTGGCGCCTGACGGCGGAAATGGGCAATCTTTGGTCTGCTTCCATTGTTGTGTGGAGCTGCGGGTTGAGGTGAAGCCTACGTCTGGCTCGTCACCGTCGACAACCGGAAAGCAACGCCAGAGGTCCGGAGAACCAGAGCTTCCTTGTGTTTACGGCGTGGTGGATTTCGGTGCTGGTCTTTTACAGTTTGACCTCGACTTCTTTCCTTAGTGGGATTACATTACAAACGATGGGCATATCCCCCCCCCCCCATCGAGGAGAGCCCATGTACTCAAAATTTGCTTGCTCTTCATTTTGTCATGTGGTCTGATAAATAGTTCTAGATGAATGCCACAAATCGGCACTGCCCATGAAATTTGGTAACGCCCAAACCAAAACACACCGAAACATCGACAAAATCGGGATGAGTCACCCGAATTTTGGCTCGATCGCGCGCAATGGCGGAATCAGGATTTAGCTACGCCCCGGGCTGAACTCTAACAACATAAAACTAACGCCAATTTGTACCCATACCACGATATAACAACAGTATATCATAATTAACTAATTGCATTACTGATATGAAACTTGAGTTCAATACTAAACAAGTAAACATAAATCATAATAAGAAACATGACATAATATCAAAATATAAAAAATGTAACATGACAAAGATACAATTTGAGTACCTAAATTACGAAGATTTGCTCTCTATCCTATCATGTCATTTCTTCATTGATAGTTGGACGTGAACCAGAACCTGTAAAGACAACATATGAGAGTAAATCAGATGACAATGTCTTCGCCCGCTTCATTTTGTATTGACTAATAACTCCTAGTTTCCTACAGCGAAAATTCAGTATTTCACATTTAAATCAGGGGACAACAGTACAACATCACATTTAAATCCACCAATAAATCAGGGGACAACACTACAACACCATACAAATCAGATATAAACATCACATATAAGTAAGGCAAGCAATATGGGAAAGTTACAAAAAATTTAAAACAAAACTATTAAACTAGTTTCTCCTGCTTTCATAGTTTCATATATGATTCTCCATGTCTCCAGACTCCAGCGGTCCAGCCCAAACAAGCCATCCAGGAATCGGATGTTCCAAGCTAGCCTACCAAAAAAACATGGAGCCAGCCACTTATGGTAATCAAATTAGCAAAATTAAGTAGACTCCAATGTCCTAACTCCTACCAATTCGGCATCCACATATATTGGAATCCCATTCCAGGTTCGCAGTATTTCTCAAGACAAATTCCCAGCGAACTAATAGACATTAAGGATTCTGCAAGTAGTCTGTCCATCAAAATCAAAGGACAACCAGATATTTCTTGGCCCGTGGCAAGCTTAAGTGCAATATGATGCTTCATATGACTACAGTATGGAATACCACCACAATTCACAAATAATAAACCCATATTATGCAGAAGATAATCATTAATCAATTGACCAACATCTTTGTTGCTGGAAAACCTGTGTCCTACTTAACCTGTACAAACCACCACTGTGGGACTGTGGGTAATGGTAATCTTATAAAGGTGAACAGAGATTAAATTCACAAGTATATTCACCACATAATATTTCAGCAACTTTAAAGATAATCTAAAAGGTCATCATATATATGATATTCCAGTGTCCTAACTCCTACCATTACAGATTACACCAACACTGCAACACATAAATAGTAATTCACCATTTCACTGATTCACTCCATCATGGAGTATTGGAGTCTCCATGTCTCCATGACCCCATGAATCCATCCTTACAGACCTGGAGGCGGGGCGGCGCCGGGAGGCGACGCGGCGCTGGATCGGCGGAGATCAGATCCGAGTTGGGGCGGGCCGGGAGGCGGGGCGGGCTGGGAGGCGGGGCAGGCCGGGAAGCGGGGCGGCACCGGAAGGCAGGGCGGCGCTGGATCGGCGAGCTGGCGCCGGGAAGAGGGGTGGCGCCAGGAGGCGGGAAGGCGCCGGGAGGCGGGGCGGCACCGGGGCTGGTTGGCGTCGCTTTTTTGGCTTCGGGAGGCGGGGCGGTTAGGGTTCTGAGCAGTGAGCAGGCGAGGGCGAGGGCGAGCGCGTTGCTAACAATTCTGGCCTTCTGGGCGTTGGGCTCATGGGCCGCGCGGCGCGGAGAGCCGGAGAAAGGGACAGGCTGACGCTGGCGGAATGTAAAATAGGCTATGCGCTATTGGACTACCTGGGCTGAATACTAATAACTCTACCCCGGGCTGGGCTAAAAATATCTGGGCTATATACTGTATTTTTTTCACGCCCCGGGCTAGAGCCCACCTTGCCATGGGCCTAATTCCACCCCTGATCGCGCGCATCCTTGCAATCTAACGTGGCAAAAGTTGGTTGGATGTATTAAATATGGGTTTTGTTTGATTAATGAGATAGCATTCTTAATTCAATAACTAGTCACAACATTCTTCATGCCTTCCAACTCCACACTCGAAGCCAGTTATGAAACTCATGTGCAGATTAATCATATATAGATATTACAATTACTAGAGTTGTATAGCAAACACAACTGAATTTTTCAAAGGCATTAGAACTATATAACAAATACAATATTTTGCCATATCTAGCCGGGCAATTCTGCTAGTTCTTTTGTACCAGCAATCATATGGAACTATCCAAACAGTCATGGATATGGAAGTAGCAGCTACCATATAGAATTAGCATGGGGACTTTGAAACAAGAACAAAGGTAATTCTTTTGGTATTAGCAGCAAAAGGTAATTCTCTTGCACACTTTGCTGAGGACAAGTTCTGATTTATTTCACATTCATTTCCATCATCTTCATAAATTACACAAGAGACAAACTTTGTGGGATCATTATTCTTGATCATGCCCATCGTTCAATGCGGGCGCCCGGGGGGGGGGGATCATCATGGAGGTTAAGATCCAAAACAGAAAGCCATTCTCCGGAGTAATCTCCAACAGCATCTCTCCACCTTCCTGCTCCCAAAATGTAGGTAATTAACAGTTGAATATATGATCACAGTTAACAGACCAGCTGGACAATCAAAGTAAACAATAACAGCTGATTCGCTGAAACCTGAATGGTACACCCAATCAAATATATTAAAAGCTTGTTCTGAAACACAAAGATGAAGAAGGGGTTTCCATTCGGCTATTAATCTTCAGACCTCTTACTTGGATGGAGAAAAGTAAATAACCTACAGCTTCACATCCATCTCCAATACGTTAGTTCAGAAACAGAAGTAAATTGCAAATTCACAATCAGCACAGAAAGTCAGAAATTAAGCAGAGCACAAAAGAGAAACCTTGCAATATCATTCATGTTGACTATGCCCATAGTCCCAGTGCTGGGAAGGTAGGAGGCCAGACCATCATGAAGGGAAATATCCAAAACAAGTCGCCAGTCTCAGGAGTCATCTCGAACACTTTCTCCACTGCCCTGCTCCTAAAATGAATCCAGAAGACTTGGCGATCCAACTGCCACCTTATATCTTACCCACTCCCCCTCACTCGGACCAATCCACCTAGTCGACTTCTTGTATTTCTTGTGAGTTGTGTATTCACTCCAATAATACCCTTTAGTATCAAAGGGCTCTTCCTATGTGCTTGTACTTACGATTAACCAGAGAAGTATAAAAGGATGAATGAAATTAAATGGTGATTGAGTACACATATGATTACATGAAGCAAAAAATTCACAGCAGTGTTTGTACTGTTACAGGAAAAAAAGAGATTTCTAAAGTAAGGGATCAATGCTCCTATAAGATTTGTAGGTCAGCATTCATATCAAGTATGGGTAAACAAGCAGTACAACTGTACAACAAACTTCACCAGACTGCAAGCCTAGTAAAAAAAAAGAAATCTATACATTGTTCACCAGTCTTTATGTGGCAATGCCCATGATAAAAAAGATCGATTATATCCAACATGAACAACAATTAACAAGGCATAAGGCTTGGAACTGGGGAGGCAGGAGTCATTAATATATAATAACATGAATGCGACTCATGGCATGCTGGTGAAGTGGTAATGCTGCGAAACAATGTGATCTTCAGAGAAAAAAAATGTGACTCTATGACGTATGCAAAATTATAAGAATTACTCTATTTGATAATGCTTGGCCAACCTAACAAAAAAATGTCATTGCATATGTAGTTTATTCACTTACCAAGCCTAATCAACAGGGTGTTGATTAGCAAACTTGCAATTGTCAACTGCTCATCTAGATACTGATTATAAGAAACGAAACCAACAAGTAAGCAACCAAATTTAACTCTTCCAAATAATTAAAGAAAGGAGCTAAACATGTGCTAACCAAGGGGTCAAGGAATATGTACTGCATTTTTGCATTTGCTGGGAGTCAATTGACCCAAAATTGTAGAAATTCCAAAGAGAATGCACCAGTTTACAGAGAGAGGGGGAAAATGCACCATGAGCATATAATACAGTACAAATTAGAGAACCCTAATTTATACACAAGCTGTTGGCTTGATCTTTTACGATACGACAGCATTAGTCGCTTCTCTCTTTGGGCTCGGCTAGAACAGCAGGGACTTCCATGCAAGAATTTGATGTGTATGTACTCCCACGACCAATCCCTAATGCCTCCCGTGTGTAAATTCCAGCAGCCCTGTCCTCCCCTTGATTGTGTGAATAGTGGTTTTCAGTATATGCAATTACTGTTGATTGTACAGGAAGTATATACAATGGTTATGGGCCACATGGGTTACGGGCCTCATGGGCTTCATACACAAAGATACTCTTAACACCTCCCTCAAATTTAAGGCGGATGTGACACATTGAGTTTGAGAACATGAAGCCTATGATGTTCTCTAGTTTGAGCCTTCATGAAGAAATCCGCCACTTGAAGCTCCAAAGGAACATGCTGGAGACGAATAGTTGATTGTTGGTAATGAAAACGTGTAAATGAAGCATCCACTCCAATATGCTTCGTTAGCTCATGCTTGGTAGGATCATTTGCAAGCTGGATAGCAGCAATACTGTCACAAAGAAGGGATGTGGGTGCATCACATGGAACACCAAGATCAGCCAAAAGCCATCGAAGCCATACGATCTCTGATGTGGTAGTATCAAGTGCTCAAAGCTCAGCCTCAGCACTGGAACGGGACACTGAAGTCTGTTTCTTGGACATCCAGGCAATTAGGGAGGTGCCAAGAAAAAGACAATAGCCAGTGACTGAGCGATGGTCAATAGGATCACTGGCCCAGGTGGAGTCGGAGTAAGCATGAAGCTGAAGCTAATTAGAGTGAGCATGAAGCTGAACAACGAGATGTTGTCCCCCTTAAGTACCAAAGTGCGCAAAGTAAGTGACTGTAATGAACTGAGGTAGGAGCGCTGACAAACTGACTGAGAACATGAACTGCATGAGCAATATCAGGCCTAGTCACAGTGAGATACACAAGGCTACCTACAAGATGCCTGTAGCGAGAGAAATCCTCAAGAGGGGTGCCATCAGTAGGACGCTGCTGCCAATGGAGCTCCATAGGTGTAGCAGTAGTTCGTGTATCAGTAAGATCTGAGCGAGAGATCAAATGACGTGTACCAATGTTGAGAGATATAGTAGTCATCATCAATATGATCAACCTCAGTTCCCAGAAAATGACTAGGGGACCCCAGATCTGACATCTTGGACTGCTCACTCAATTTTTGCTTAACAAAGGCAATGTATTCTGAATCACCTCCAGTAATCAATATATCATCCACATAGAGGAGAAGCAATGTACGCCCACGCTTAGAGGTGTGAATAAAGAGCACAGGGTCATGTTCATTAGGAGAGCAACCAACAGCTCGAACCACATAGTTAAACGCTCAAACCAGGCACAAGGGACTTACTTGAGCCCTAGAGAGCCTTTCAAAGGCGACATACATGCCCAGATGGAGCCTCAGCACTGTTATGAATATTGTGTGTATATTCATAAGGCTCAAAGGGCAATATATATAGGGAGCACAAGGGGATATACAGAGGAATATGTCATATACAGATAAGGAAACCAAGATATATAAGGAAATGAATAACAATCCTATTCTATCCTTAACACCCCCTCAAACTCATGGTGGATCACACATACTGAGTTTGGAGAGAAAATACAAATGTTGTGCTCTAGTTTGGGACTTTGTGAAGCCAGCAAGTTGTACTGTTAGACTAATAGCACCTGTACTGTCAGACATAAGTGTCGTAGGTCCCCTCACAGGTACACTAAAGTCTACAAGTAGCCACCTCAACCAAGTAATCTCTGTTGTCACTACTGCCATAGCTCTCAACTCAGCCTCTGCACTCGAACGGTAAACTGCAGTCTGCTTCTTTGCCTTCTAGGCAATCAAGAAGGAGCCAAGAAAAACACAGTAAGCAGAAAGAGAACGACGATCAAAAGGATCACTAGCCTAGGTCGCATCAGAGTACGCTTGAAGCTGTAGTGACGTGAAGCTAGGGAAAAACAAGCGACGGGAGATTGTCCCACGCAAGTAGCGAAGAACACCAAGGAGGTGACCGTAGTGAAGATGAGTAGGATTAGACATGAACTGACTCAAGATATGAACATCATAAGCAGTATCAGGACGAGTGCTCACAAGATATACCAAACTCTCGACAAGATGGTGATAACGGGTAGGATCCTCAAGAAGATCACTATTAGTAGCACGAAGCTGAAGGGAGAGCTCCATAGGAGTCTCAGTAGTGCGGGTGTCTGTCAAACCAGGCCGATCAAGAAGATCCTGGACATTCTTCTGCTGGTAGAGGTAGTAACCCTCAGGCGTGGAAGAAACCTCAATCCCAAGGAAGTACGTAAGCAAACCAAGATCAGTCATCAGAAACTGCTCACTGAGATGCTTCTTCACGTATGTGATGAATCATCCACATATATAGAAGTAGTGTCCTACCTCGAGGTGAGACATGGACAAAAAGAGCAGGATCGTGGGCACTAACAGTGAAATCGGCAGTGGTAATCACTGAGGTGAAACGCGCAAACTAGGCACGAGGGGCTTGTGGCCATAAAGAGCACGACGAAGACGACAAATATGGCCATCTGGAACAAAATACCAAGTGGTGGCTGCATGTAAACCTCATGCAAAACATTATTAAGAAAGACATTCTTAACATCCAACTGAGAGAGATACCACCGGCGAACAGAAGCAACCGCAACAAGAGTGCGAACAGTGGTCATATGGGCAACAGGGGCAAACGTCTTATCGTAATCACGACCATACTCCTGCTGGAAGCCATGAGCCACAAGACGAGCCTTGTAGCGCTCAATAGTACCATTAGACATGGTCTTAATCTTGTACACCCACTTACATGTGATAGGATGAGCATGCACAGGTGTCGATACAATATCCCAAGTCTCTGTTCATCTAAGAGTATCAAGCTCCTCTGCCATAGCAAGCTGGCACTCAAAATGAGAAGCAGCCTCACTATAAGAGCTAGGCTCAATGACAGAGAGAGCATGAGCGGTCGAAGTAAAACCAAGACGGTTAGGAGGTCGAAGGGATGTCCGGTTACGAAGGGCGTAGCGAGGAGCATCATCAGAGGAATCAGACGTCGATGTCGGCAAAATACCAGAAGATGAGTATGGTAAAGGACGAGGACGTCCAGAATAGTGCACCCCAGAGAAACGAGACGGTGGTGCTGCAGGAGCAAGAGGCGGTGTTGCAGAAGGCAACACAAGAGGTGAAGGTACAGAAGGAACCACTGGAGACAGGCTAGAGGAAGGTTGTGAAAAAGGAAAAATGGGTGAAGAGTCAGGGAGAGACAACCAAGAGATTGTCTTGATGGTGGAAGCAGGACGAGGAGCTAAATCTCGATAGAAGAAAGGTCGAGATTCATTAAAGACACCGTCTCGTGAGATCCTAATCCGTCAAGCAGAAAGCTCATAGCAGCGATAACCCTTATGCTCAGAACTGTATCCAAGGAACACACTCAAATGACTGGGCTGACAGTTTGGTGCGCTCACAAGGCTGCAGCAGGACAAGACAGGTGCAGCCAAAAACATGAAGGTGATTGTACTGGGGGGCTCTAGAGTAGAGGCGCCCTATAGGACTGATATCCTTGAGAGCAGTGAAAAGTTGCATATTGATGTGATATGCAGCCTTAGAAATAGCCTCCGCCCAGAACTGTGGTGGAACATGAGAAGAGTGCGAGCCGTCTCAAGTAGATGACGATGCTTACGTTCAGCAACCCCATTCTGAGCATGGGCACCAGGACAAGATAACTGGTTAAGAGTACCCTACTTAGAAAGAAATTGTCTGAAAGCAACAGAACAGTATTCTCTAGCAGAATCATAGCGAAAAGTACGGATAGAGGACTCCAACTGAGTACGAACCATCGTGGCAAAGCTACGATAGATCGCAAGAAACTGACCACGATTAGACATAGAGAAAAGCCAAGTGAAATGGGAATAATTATCAACGAAAATTACATAGAATTTATGCTTGCCTTTTGAGATAATAGACGTAGCTCCCCATACATCCGAACGAACTAAATCAAAAGGACGAGAAGACATGAACTCACTAGAATAATAAGGAAATTGTAGATGCTTGCCCAGCTTACAATCCTGACAAAACATTAACGTGTCAACAGTAACACGTCCAAGAACACCATGACGAACTAATAAAGAAAGACGGGACCCATACAGATGTCCTAAACGATGATGCCACTGCGCAAAAGCTCCAGAGGTGGTGGCAGCAGTGGTGGTAGAGGCAGACGTAGCAGGAGCAGCTAAAGTGGACGGAAGGTGGAGGCGGTCGAGAATGTAGAGACCCTGGCGATCCCTACGGCGCCAGCCAGTCCCAAGTACCGTCCCTGTTTGTCAATCCTGAACGAAACAGGTGTGAGTCAAAAACAACCCTTCAACCAAGATCAACGAGCTGTCCCACTGAAAGAAGCTGCATGGTAAGCTGGGGAACATAAAAAACAGCTGGAACAGAAAAGTCAGTGGACAAAAGAATGCCCTAACAACAAACAGACAAGGAAGTACCGTCAGCTGTCTGATCAGAGATAGGAAAACAAGGAGGTCCTACTTAAGTTAGAACGCCTCCAACAAGGTATTGACACATTTCTAAACTCGGAAAGTGGATGTGTGGAAGCAACAAAGATGGGCTATATTTTCCAAAAGCTTTACGAACTCATCCAAATGTTTTACTCTTTCTGTAACTTTGATCATGTTCGATGCTTCATTTTGGTGAATCGAGAGATCATTGCTAAAATCATTGAGCGGACAATGCAGAAAATGGGACATCCCTCACATTACACAGTTCCTTTTATTACTGGAGAAAGCCCTTCAGTTGATGTTTTGGAGGTAGTTGGTCAGAATTACTCTGATTTTGTTCTTAATATCGCCAGTAAGAAGTTGAAGCCTGGGGTCCCTAGTAAAAAAAGTCCCCAAGGTGTCAATTCTGAAACCAGATACCCAGCAGACAATTGGAACAGTTGTCAGTTTGCACTGAGTAATGGTTCACTGGTTCATAATAATCAGAGTGTCCCACAAAGTGGCCTAAGTTATGGAGATAATGATCTAAGCTACATTGATTGGCCTGGCATTGATAATTTTGAGGACGACACACTATTCAGGTGTGGCTCCACATATGGTCAACAGCAACTGGAGAACACAGAGGAGCTATCATGGATTCTTTCTTCTTCAGACGCCATTTACTCTTCTGATGTTGCTCTGCAGCCAGGGTTGGAGCCCTCTTATTCAGATTATGGAATTCTGGATGACCTGTCAGCATTCAATTGTACACATGACATATCCCTGCCAACAGCTGATCCTTCAGCTGCTGTATATGACAAATTGTACACGGTTGCAACTGGCTTGAAGGTTCATATCTTGGATCCTAACTATGTCCCTGGCCAAAGGAAGGGTCTGTATGTGAAGGAGTGTGCTGCATTCTATACGAGCTCAACAAATGACTGGGAGGTAGGGGTGAAAACGGATCGGATTCGGTCGGATATTGCTTAAACCGTATCCTAACCCACATTTTTTCTCCGGATTCGGAGTCGAATACGGTAAGACCGGATACGAATACGAATTCGGAATATTCGGAGTTTCGAATACGGTACCATCGGGTCGGATATGTAACGGATTCGGCTCAGAAACGGATAATACAGGCGGATAGTACGGATGATTACAGTTCAAGAAGTGAGAACAACAGGAACACAAATTATACATAAGTGGTAAATTCATACAAGCCACAATAGGAACACAAAGATTCATACGAGATTACGAGTACGGAGTACCATACATAACATAAGTTTATCTTGTCATAATAGAAACACAAAATAACAATAATGTAGGCTCCTAGCCTCAAGCAGTTAACAATTGAACGCTCAAAGTGCCTTCATGCTCTATGGCTCGTCATCACTAGCTATTTCTTCTTTCTACAATTCGCCAATTAATATGTCAAACTAAGTTAGAAGCAAATTTATAACGAAAAAAGATAAAAAAAAACATTTACAAAAAGAAGAGTACAATACCTTAATCAACTCTTAAAAAATGCCCTAGAGTTTCAATGTTTAGCATGACTGAATTAAAAAACATGTCCTTTGAACAGTCACCTGAGCTTGGCACTCAAATGCAAGGCCAAAGAATGTCGCAGCAACCCAGTGCTTCCCAATTGACTCGGCCAGACGGATGTGCGCCAGCCAGTACGAGGCGGCCTCGAGCTGATCGAGCGTGCAACTGCTGCAATTCTGCGCGCTAAAGAACGACGTCTCTGAGGCCACGACCTTTGCTGGCTTCTTCTCCAGGGCTTTCTCAGACACCATCGGCGTGTGCCTAGCGGCGTCCTCGGTGGAAGCTCACTCGCTGGCTTCCGGGGGCGGCCACCGCCGCCGCCGCGTCCTCCTGGAAGCTCACTCGCTGGCTCCTCTTCTTGACTTTCGCCTCAGATCCAGGCCCGGGCAAGCTTTCTTCAGGGGCTTTGCTGCAGGACGAGACGGCTTAGTCCCCCTGACCGGATTCGGCGGCGACAGCTTGGAAGGCTTCTGCAGCGGCGGCGGCGACACATTCGAAGGCTTCTGCAGAAGCGGAGGCGACAACTTTGAAGGCTTCTGCGGCGGCGGCGGCTTCTCGGGCAGGGCTGCACGAGGGTTGGTGCCTCACTGCCTTGGGTTGGGGCTCTTCCGGTCTTCCCGTTGCTTCGACGCCTCGGGAGACGGATTACGGGAGCCTGAACGCCTGATCGATTCGCATGGCGTGGATGCCCCTGGGTGGTGCGCGACAGCGCGAGGCAGGCGCGGTGCGCTGCTGGGCAGTTTTGGGATTTCGCGTGGACCCCCAAGGCACAGGCGCGACTCAGATATTTCGCGAGGCGCGAGGCGGGAGAACCGGAGAAGTCTGATTGTTTCGCCGTTTTGTTTCGGATATCTATTCGGATTTCATTCGGATAATATCTGATTTACCGAATACCAAAGCTATTCGGTCGGATATTAACTATACCGAATCCGTTACCGAATCCGTCTACACGTATCCGTATCCGAAACCGAATCCGACCGGATACCAAACCAGTTTACCGAATTCGCTACCAACCGGATTCGGTACCGGATCGGTCGGGAAAAACCCGACCCGTTTTCACCCCTACTGGGAGGAGCATTTTGCTGTTAAGCACTTCTCTGTGGAGAGTCAGCTTGAGTTCAAGGCTATTTCCTTCGTTTCCAAGAGGGCCCCTTCGACCTCATCGACACCAGGAAAAAGCTCAACGACATCAAACTCTTTGTGCGCCGTGTCTTCATCATGGACAACTGCGAAATTCCCTCTGAGTTTGGTCGCATCAACTCGGACACACGGCTTATTTCCTACACTGAATTCTCTATACCAGTTGGTGACTCAGGGCTCATTCAAGGGGTTGATTTGCTGCTTGAGGAAGTTACTTGGGAGGGCGCAGATTTTATAAAGGGAACTTTTCCAGAGTTTATTTCTCAGACTATTCGATCATGGGTTCCTGAATTCTACTCCCAGACCATAAAAACTTGATTTCCATACTTGAGGACAAGTATGCTCTTGAGGGGAAGGAAATGTCAGAAACTGGGAAATGCCTGAAGGGAGTCCTCTGTCTATTTTCCAGCAACATACCGCTTCGTCTATTTCAGTTGATCTCATCCAATGGCTAGGATTGCATGTACCTTTGGGAGGGGGACATCAACGGTCTACAATGGTTCTGCTAATGCTAGTTTAAGTAGTTAATGAACTTGCTTTGCTTATAGTTAATGAGGTGTTTTACTTGATGCAATCGCAGAGCTTAATGTTGCTTCTGTACTCATATACGCGGTGCGACCGAAAGGAAGGCATATCCAATTGCCGATATTTCTCTAGTCTTTTACTGTAGCCCTAGCTTTACCGTAGCGTTCTCAGCTGTCTGTTCTAGGCGATTGTTCCCCTTTTCCGTTCCCAATTGCTGTTCTCTTCCACTTTCCACTCGGATTCCCACCTGGGATGTGACAAAATGGTGGAGGACGCACGTTTGAGCTAGACTGGCATAACCTGCTGAGCTGTGAGAGAGCTACTACAGTAGAGCCTAACAGAGTTGCTGAACAGTCACCTTTTTGAGCAGAAACTGATGAGCTGTTCTGTCCTCCTGTGAAGGGCCTCCCTGCCCCCCTTTGGTCGCCCACCCCCAGGTGTCTTCTTTCGCTTTTTCCGCACCGCACAACTCTGGTAGTCGTGCCCGAAGTTCTTGCAGTAGTTACACTGAACTCCAGTTGGTGCGAGAACAGGAGTGTTGAAGGGCACCTAGGGAGAGGCCGTAGTCAAAGCAGATATCAATGTCGTAGTCAACGAAGCGGCAACAAGCACAGTCGGAACAAACTGTGCAGCTAACTCGAGACAAAGCTCTTTAGCCCGAGGTGTCGAAAGGGCCTCTGTAATGGTCGGCCATAGAGAGCGGCTCAGCAGCTGAGCTCTAACAAGCTCAAACTCTGGGCGAAGGCGGCAGACGAAGTCATAAAGGCGAAGGCAATCATGATCCGCCTTCTGCACTGTGACACTTCTGATAAAGTGAAGAGGCCAACTCGTCTATCTGGCACCAAAGACTTGCCAGGGCCCGAAAGAAATCGTCAACAGAAGAATCTCCCTGGCGAAGTGTCTCTAACTCATGCTGAAGCGAAAAAAAAACTGAGCATCACTGCTCTGCTAGTATCGCTCACGCAAGTGCTCCCAGATCTGTCGAGTAGACCATAGACCAACAATGTCTGGTTGGATGGAGTCATCAACGCTGACCACCAGGCACGAACACGGGCCTCGTCAGCACACCAGCGCTCGAAAGCGTTAATGGCATATTGAAAAGACTCATCAGCAGCGTTAGCAACCGCCTTTGCCTCCTTTGTAGCCTCATCCGCTATAGGAGGTGTAGAGATAGACTGCCTAGGAGGAGGCTGAACTGACGGTAGCGGAGAAGGGCGTGCACCGGTGAGACATGTCCCCAAAGGCGGAGACCATCAAGCGTGATCTCCATGAGTGAAAACCATAACCTGTAGTTCGTTCCATCGAGCTTTGTTCCCGAGAATAGAATCGCAACAGATGGAATGGAAGCCATCGGCAGGCAGCGCTGGACAGCGCGGCGACCAAGGCAACGAAATGTAACAGGCGGCGCTGGATGGTGTGACGGTTAGATCAACGTTATATATATTTTTTCTTTTTTGTTCTTTTCTTTTTTACGAAACTACAAAAAATTCAGCTGTTGCTTCGCTTCTTCGCTTCAGCCGAAGCAGACGTCCGTGCACTTGTCGCTGGGCGGACGACGGAGCAACGACTGACGAAGCGACGGACGGATGAAGACGACGGCGGTGGCGACAATGACGATGGATCGGCCAGATCTAGCGAGCGGGGTCAGATCGAGCGAGATAGTGCCGGATCTAGCGACGACGGCTCAGGCGATAGTGGCCCAAGTGACGACGGCGGTAGCGATGGCTCGGACAGACATGGCCCGTATGGCGGCTGAACCGGCTCGGGCAGTGGTGGCCAGGGCGGCTCGGGCAGAGGTGGCTCGGGCGGCGGCGGCTCGGGCGGTAACAGAGGCAGCGAAAGAACAAGGTCAGAGCCCTAGCTCTGATATCATGTTATGAAAATTGTGTGTATATTCATGAGGCCCAAAGGGCAATATATATAGGGAGTACAAGGGGATATACAGAGGAATATACAGATAAGGAAACCAAGGCATATAAGGAAACGAATAACAATTCTATTCTATCCTTAACAGTTTCAATACTATGAGTGATGGTGACTGATGTCACATTTAAACTGGTGAATAATGGATAGCGTTGAGTGAGAATTGATGAAAGAGTTTCCCTGAATTATGTGTCTCGTGATGGGTATCATCACTGAGTAATAATGATGTTTTAGATCGCTTGATTCCTATAATATGGATCAAGGATGCCAATATTATTGGAATCATTGGAGTATTGGGAACCTTGGTATATGAGCCTCAGATTTGCTGACAACTAGTGGAGGCTAAAAGATTGGGATAAAGTTGAAGTAGAGTTATTGGAAGATTTAGTTATTCAATGTTAAATAAAAATCCTAATGGAGCTTACCTCATTTTCTGGATGTGAGAAACTGAGTTGATGTGTCATTCGATGTCCCCCATGTTCGGTGACTACTATTTGAAGAAGTAGCCCGCGGAATAATTCATTTTCATTAGAGTCGATCATTGTTGGAGTTCATTGCGAGGCAAATAGTGTGAACTAAAACGCTAGAGGTAAGACTACTGGAGGGATTGAAGTGATGGGATCTAATGCAAATTTTATGGGCACATGGGCACCTGTTGACAATGTGTCATTAGTGAAGGGATTTTTCTTAGGTACGTTGCGAGTCATGTACTAAAGTTTTCCAAGATTCATGTGGATATTGCCCCAGGATTAAATTAGCTTTGTAGCTTATAGATTGGTGTTGGAAGGATGTATTGTCACAAATTATATCTTTATGTCCCTAATGAGCTTTTGGATGTTTCGATATGTTGAACTATGGGATTCTATTATTCTTGCTAAGAGAGTTAGTAAGAACTATATTCGCAAATTTAGCCACATGGATGTGTGATCGATGTGGATTCTTAAGGGACATGAAGATATAATTTGTGTTATCAACCAAGATGATTGATCGATATTTAATGGATTATTTTGAGTTCCCATGATTTGGGAATTTGTTTAGGTCCACTTTGAGGGAAAGTGGATTTAAGTGGGAAGTTGCGGGGTTTCCACATTTCATATATGATTTATATGGTTTTTCGCTACGGCGTTATCTATTCGCCTAAAAGAGTGCTTTCTTTTCTTTGAGAAGGCTGATTTCGGGAATAGAAATTTTCAACATGATATATGCGACATAGAGACATGTATTAGGACGGCGATTGATTTCCTGTCCGATTTTCTCTCTGAGTGGATTCATTGTGATGAAATGATTTCCTATGACGAAATGAATTTCCTTTTGTTTTGGGAGAAGGGTTGTTGTTTGTGGATGAATGGGGTTGATCCCATGATATGGTTTACCTTTATGAATGACTTTGCTTTGTAGAAACGAGTTGATTTTATGAATGTTATGTGATACTTCTATTGTAAAAAAGAAGAGCTCTCTTTGTTGCAAACAAAAGTAGCGTTGTCTATTTTGTGCAAGCAATGATAGTGATTTTCTTAGAGGATTGAGGATTTTCCTATGCCGAGGCATGAGACGTTAAGGATTGCTAAGGTGCGTGGGTCGTGTCAGACCAAGCATAAGATGACTTAAGAATTGTGCCTCGCATGTGCGAGTACCCAGAGTTATTTTCTACGGGTACAAGTTAGAATTTTTTCTATTCAGCGTGTCGTGGTATTCTTGCCTAGCGCCAGAATTCGGGCTCGAATTCTGTTAAGCGGGTAGAATGTAATACCCGTGGGAAAGAAAAGAGAAGGAAAGCGAAGAAATTGCCGTCATAGCCCTAGAAGTTAATTTCAAGAAGGGTAGTCCGTTCACAGAGATACCTGACCGCCCGAGGGCCAGTCGGCACGTCTCACAACCATAGGGTCATCATTCGGCGTTAAACAAACTTAAAGTATGTTTAGAAGACCGTGGAACTAGTCAACCACCCAAAATACCCTTATGCAATCACAGGGCAACAGTAGAGATAGCAAAGCATATCCAGGAAAGCCCTGGAAAGCACAACACCGCACAGCCCATCGAGACCGCACGGCTATAGTAAGGAGCAGCAAGTCCTTCTGGAATGCACAGCACGGCCACAAGATAAAGGCCACACCCAGCCAACCGATAAGAGAGGAGAAGCAAGAGGAAACTTTGAGCATGGCACCAGAGGACCCAGGTCACTTCTTCCTTCCCATTCAAAATCCAACCCACATAGCCAAATATCGCTGGCCACCACAAGGCCAGAACCAGGGCAAGCCAACCAAGAGCAAGAAGTCAGCAAGGAACCAAACCGCAGGCCAGCAAGCCATAGAAGGGCAGCTGCACCGCCGACCACAACCACCATCCAACATAGGCAAGCTATGCCCCAATTTTCCCATGATTCCATTATTCAGAGCCACATATGCAGCATAGCAAAACACTAGAACGTCACCACAAAGACCATGCGCAGAAGAGAACGGAACGGAGCGGGAGAGGAAGAGACTACCTAGGAGGCCATCGTGCCCTAGAGAGCACTATACGCACTCGACGAGCACCACACCCTCCCCCAGTGAGTGGAGTGATCCCGAGCCCCGCCATAGCACCTCTAGAACCACCCTCGCCCAAGCCATTTGGCAAAAAAGGCATCACAACCTACAAGCAAGAGATGCACTAAATCAAATCAAGAACTGAATGGAGATTTGGGAGGGAGTTAAGAGCAGATAGAGGAAGGGAACCAAGGGCCTGCACGGCCACCGAAGCTGGGCGGTGGCGCATGGAGCCGGGTGGCGATGGGAGGCGTAGGCGACCGGGCTAGCCGGCCTTGAGGGATGGCGAGTAGACTAGGCAGGCCGCGCTGTGTAGCGCCGGCAGCCGGGTGATCGACGAGTGGGGAAACCGAGCCACGAGTGTTGAATGCCAAAGAGAAATGGGCAAGGGAAGCTCAATCCAGATCAGCGTGAGGAGAGGAGAGCTCGGAGAGGAGAAATGGGGAATGAGGGAGACGACTGGGTTGGAAAAGAAAAGAAGGCGAGGAAGGAAAAAGAAAAAAAGAAGAGAAAAAGAAAAGGAAAGAGAAAGAAGAGGAAATGGTAGGCGTGTAAATAAGATTTATCTGCGATTATAGACGACGTGATCAATAAATTATGATCGTTTGGGCGCCGAGGCATCGGAAAGGTGTCCGGTGAGAGAGATTGTTGGTATCGGGTTTGTGCGTAGGAACACAGTTGGTTGTCTATACGCGTAGAACCGTTGTCGTTTGCGTGAATTGCATTGTGAGTTTGGAAGATGCTTTCAGGTGGAGGTTTTAGTTTGGCACTCCTCCATGCATCGTCCACAGAAATAACCAGGCAAGTGTATGATGGAATAGTGGTTTGTGTTACAGGATTGTGTTTATTCTCTTATACCATGTTTTATCGCATATTATGAAATGATGCTTATGATTGAATATCAACATTGGAACAATGTTGCATCTGCATTTGCACCATGTGCACTCAAGAGTTAGGATGGTGAGAAAGTCTCTAGCTATGAGTAAAGTTGGTTGACTACTCCGGAGTGCTTTTGAGTAAGACCTACTATGGTAGTCTCCTCCAGGGATGGAGGCAGAGGGGTTTCACCAACAGGTGAAACAACTCCACTATACTAGTATAAGCTGCATGGAGACGTATGGCATGACATCGCATTGCATTTGCAAGAAATGAACCGGAGGTAGAGATGCAGTACAGAGTTCATGAGTTACAATTCATGATTACATGATTTACTAGATTACTATGCTAACCCCACTGTTTTATGATGTGCTTGCTAAGTCTTCGAACTCACCATTGCTTTGTTGTTGATTTTAGGTATCTGTTAAAGGCAACATGTACGGCGAAAGTAGCACAGTTGTTTCACGTGCAACAGTAATTCACATATCATCTATAGTTGACATATTTAGCCTTTGATGGCATGCCAGGTGGTAGTGTTAAAAGATGTCATAACAAGAAATATTTAGCCTTGTATAGTCTGGGTACCTTTTTGGTAATTAGCAAATTTATATCTCTGCTGTGTTTAGTGTCAAGTGTATTGACTTTTGTCATTTGGTTGATATTTAAATAGAGGAATTGCTTTGCAAGACCAGCAACAAAGGTAGGAGTTGGTAGCATCATAGAGTAGGTGGTTGCACTTTGGGCTTAGAGGACGGGGCTACGATGTTACAAATGCGAAGACATGCTAGCACAACGCATCATCAGGGAGAGCACATCATCAGGGAGAGCACATCGACATTTTGTTCGCCGGTCTTATTGGACCGCAAGAAGGATAATTCGTGGCGTTTCTACATGGATTATCGAATACTTAATGACAAGACGATGAAAGACAATTACTATCCCGGTGGTTGATGAGCTTCTCGATGAGCTCAAGAGTGCCCGCTTCTTCAACAAGCTCGACCTCCATAGTGGGTACCATCAAGTGCGCATGCACCCGCCAGACATCGAGAAGACGGCCTTCCGCACTCATCGCGGTCATTATGAGTTCATCGTTATGCCATTTGGGTTGACTAACGCTCCCGCCACTTTCCAAGCCCTTGTGAATGAGGTTCTCAAGCCTTTCCTCCATATTGTACTCCGTCTTCTTCAATGACATTTTGGTTCAGTCCCACATGGGCGGAGCATCTTCAACATGTCCGGGTTGTTCTTTAGCTTTTGCGTCAACAACTTGTCCTTAAACGCTCCAAGTGTCAATTTGGCGAAGCATCAGGGGCGTATCTTGGGGCATATCATATCTGGCCAAGGCGTGTCCATGGATCCAAGCAAGGTTGAGGCGGTCGAGAATTGGCCAACACCTACTTCGGTCAGGGCGTTGTGGGGGGTTCCTCGACCTCACTGGGTACTACTGTAAGTTCATTAAGGGCTACGGTGAGGTGGCTAGCCCCCTCACAAAATTACTCAAGAGGGATCGTTCATTTGTATGGACACCGGAGGCTGACATGGCGTTCGTCGCGTTGAAGACAGCACTGATTTCCGGCCCAGTCCTCCCAACTTCCTGATTTTAGTGCCTGATTTTTGGTGGATCGTGATGCATCAGGAACAGGATTTGGGGCCGTACTCCATCAAGGCTCTGGACCTATTGCTTTCTTCAGTCAGGCAGCAGCACCTTACCATATGAAGTTGGCGGCTTATGAATGTGAGTTGATTGGTCTTGTTAAAGCAGTCCAGCATTGGAGGCCATATCTTTGGGGCCGTCCATGCACCATCCGTACGGATCATTATAGCTTGAAGTATCTTTTGGATCAGCGTCTATTGACCATACCACAACACACATGGGTGAGCAAGTTATTCGGTTATGATTTCACCGTTGAATTCAAGCCAGGCCGGCAAAACACCGCGACAGATGCTCTCTCGGCGCGTAGACCCTACAACAACACTACTCGCTATATCCTTTCCAGCATTCGCTATCTCTCGGGACCCCGGATTTCCGAATCCGGCCCCTCTGTGTAATTCAGCACTAGTCCCAGATCAAAACTAGTGCACACAGTCAAACAGAAATGATTACATAACCAACAACGATTATTACAATAATAGAGAGTACAGACCGAAAGGTCTCTTTATTACAACTGAGGTTTCAAGACCTCGCACACACACAAAACACATCGAAAGCAAAAGATAAATCCAGCGAAGACCCATCAATACGCCACAGGCAATTGACTGGGGAAGCGCGACCTAGTACTCCGGGAATCCTTCGTCGAATCCACACGCGAAGTAGTCGTAGTCTCCCTCTTGAGCTTCATATTCCTCTGAGTTGATTTTTAGTGCAGCATGTGAGTATATAAAGTACTCCGCAAGTCTTGGGAAAGAATGCATTAGATGCAAGGCTTAACAAAGGAAGGCTATATGATTCTTTTGCACAAAGCAACGTTTTGTTTTAAATAACAGTAAATATTTTCGAAGGCATTAATTTGAACAAAGTAATTGTTTTAACTGAAACTAGTAAACATTTTATAGTGAAGGTTATATCCACCAACACTAGTTAACCAACTTTAACCGATAAAGATTAAAACGATGGGTTCCAACCACCCACTCTGGCTCCAACCACCAGGACAACCTACCGAGTTCCCTCCACTCTCGGGATAACAAAACTTTGTTTTTAAAACGAAAGACCAAAGCTCTACCATATGAATGCATTCCTTGCCCGCCCTTGACTGTGGGCACGGCTATTCGAATAATTTAACACTCTGCAGAGGTTGTACAACTTTACCCCCAAGAGATAAATTATCCTAATAGTCCATGCTTCCTTTGGCATGAGACCCAGATAAAATATCACAAAGCCTTTACCTCACTCTATTCTAGCTAGACACCACCCGCTGAGGTTTCACCGCTGAAGGGTTAAATCCACCCAGTCAGAAACCCCCTCTTGCGCCACATGAGTATAGTAAATCCCTGTTCCTCACTGTGAATAACCAGTAAATTCCTGGCACCCGCTTTCCACTGGTGGCACCTAAACTAAACTATCGTAAGTTAATCAGCTAGGTCATACCCATATAGACTTGGGGTTATACGGTAGTGCTCAGTCTGGACAATCACAATGTCGGTCCTTAATTGACTAGGGCGGAACATACACTTTACAAGATCTCGTGCTTACCGCACCAATCCAAGTCAACCATCTTCCCTGGTTTAAAACAATTTTTACATTTTAATTTATTTTAAAAGAACAGTGGCAACATCAATCGCCACTAAAATCCAAATACAAAGATTATTGTAATAAAACATAATTTCTCATTTCAAGATTACAAAGATTAAATAGAATGACTAAGCATTTTAGTACCGTTCTAACATTAACAAGGATATTAATAATAATCTCATTATTGAGACAAAGAAAATCCTAAGGTTACAAAGGTACATGGCATTCAAGTTCAATTGAGGGCATAATAAGGTTGGATTAACTTAATACCTAAAGATAGAAACTAATGTTTTTATGTAATTAGCAATGCAATTAAATTTAAAATAATAAAAAGCATTTCTCAAATATAGGTACAAAATGTTCAAAGGAGACTTGTCTTCTTGTGCGCTATTTAGTCCCTCTTGCTGCGGCTCGACAAACTCTTCGGCGACGTCGGGTTCTACGCGCGAAACGATAAAACAAATAAATAAATACAAATAAAATTACAAAAATATAAAATATGCACTGGAAAAAAGTTTATGATTTTATACGAATTTAGAAATTTGAATCACTGAATTCGGAGTTCGGACGACGGAGAACGAGCGATTGGAAAATTGAATGGATTGGAAATTCCAGAAAATGCAAAACCGAGGGAATATTCTCTGGAATCTTATTTTCAGCTGATTTTTGGATATATTTGAGTGTATGACGTGTGGGGCCCGGCTGTCATTGAGTAGAGATTTTTTTAATAATATATGACAAGTAGGTCCCGCTTGTCATTGACTAGAGGTAGAAAATGGCCAAGGGCTAACCGAAAAAACATATGCCTTGCCCAGGATTCGAACCCACCACCTCCCACATGCATGCTCTAGCTTGCCTCCCCTAACCAAGTGAGCATCTATTCTTTTGTGACAAAGAACCATCACAAAGGAAAGAAAAAGCAAAGCAGATGCTATTCTTTGATGAAAACAACCGAAGTATACAGAGGGGTTGCGGCCAAGGAGAATGGAGGGCCTAGTGAGGTAAGAGAGGGGCAGCGCGGGAAGGGGAGACCGAAGGGGTGCGGCTCTTACCGGCGGCGGCTCGGGAGATGGCCGGAGAAGGCGGCGGTGGCGGCTTTTGGCGGCACGGGCGGTGGCTTCAACGGTCGGGGCGACGGCCGAAAGGTGGAGGAGAGCGGTGGAGAGAGGAAAAGCCGAAGGGGAGGAATCGGTGCATGGGGAGAAGATTTTATAGGTGGAGAGAAAGAAGAAACGGCCGGCGGTTTTAGCGAGGGTTAAAGGACGGGAAACGGCCGGTATTAGAGAGGGGTGATTAGGGGCTTTCATTGCGCACTTGCTCGGGGATTAAAAGGGGAAGCAACGGTTGCATTTAAGTGCTCTAATTCGACTCTAATGGAGGAGAGAGAGCTAGAGGAGAAGGTGAGATAGAAGAAACATATGACATGTGGGGCCCATGCGTCGAGGAGAGAGAAGTGAAGGGGTACGGGCCGTCGGATTGGTGACACGTGGCAAGTGAATGAATCAAGGCCTTTGGATTGAATGAAGGGGTAAGTGACTTTGGATGGCTAGGATTAAATCAAAGAAAGAGATGGATTCAATCTGAGAGTGATACGTGGCAAGCAGAGATTAAATTGATTTTATTTTCGGATTGCTTTTCAGAAAATACTAGAAACATTATTAATACTTAGAAAATAATAATTAATGTCTAAAAATTCCAGAAAATTCATAGAATATTCCGAGAGTTATTTTAGACTTAGGAAAAATATTTTAAATTTCAGATTTGCATTTAATAATTTTATAAAATACTTTTTAACTTCTAAAATTGATTTTTAATTCCAGAAAATTCTCAAAAATTATTGTAAAATTTAGGGAAGGTTGAGAAAAATAAAATAAACTCTTTTTGGCTTTAATAAAATATTTAAAATACATTTTCTTGATTTAAATTTTGAAATAAAATTCAGATAAATCCAAATAAAGTTCAAATACTTTAAATAATTAATTTGAAATTAAATTTTTAAAGAAAGCAAATTTTGGGATGTTACACTATCATTGATGACTTACGTTCAAAAATTGCAGCCACGCCGAACCTACAAGCTCTGCGCAACAAGGTGACAGCAGGTTCAGCTGAGTCAGACTGGTCTGTACGTGATGGACTTCTATTGTTTGATGGCAAGGTTTATGTGCCCACCGAATCCCCTCTATGGTAGCAAATCGTCATGGATGCTCATGGTCAAGGTCACGAGGGTGTTCAAAAGACATTGCATCGCTTGCGTGCAACATTCTACCATCCTCAAGCTAACAAATTGGTCCATGAATTTGTGAAAGGATGCACTGTATCAGCGGACTATAACAGATCACCTTCACCCAGCCGGCCTCCTACAGCCACTGGAGGTTCCTACTAGTGTGTGGCAAGATATCTCAATGGATTTTGTAGAGGGATTTCCAAAGGTGGGAGGTAAATCAGTCATCCTAACGATGGTCAATCGATTCTTGAAGTATGCCCACTTTATTGCTTTAGGCCATCCCTACACAACCAGTGTAGTGGCGCGTGCGTTCTTTCATGATATTGTGTGCACCATAGTATTCCTTCGATTGTCAGTGACCAAGATCCGATCTTCACTAGCAATTTCTGGGCAGAATTGTTTCATCCCGCTGGTGTTAAGCTCCATCTTAGCTCCGCTTTTCATCCTCAAAGCGACGGGCAATCGGAAGTGGTTAATCGCATTATTGTCATGTATGTACGGTGTCTTGCCAGAGAATAGACCCAAACAATGGCTTTCGTGGGCAGAATATTGTTATAACTCTTCTTTCCAAACATCCCTGAAGACAACTCCGTTCCAAGTTGTCTATGGTCGTCCTCCTCCTATGCTGTTGTCTTATACACTTGGCTCCGTTCGTGTGGCAGCGGTTGATCGACAATTCAAAGCCCGGGATGAGTTCCTGGACGAAATTGCGAACGTTTGCTGCAGGCCCAGAACTACATGAAGCAACAGAATGACAAGAAGCGCCGCGAGGTTAACTATGAGGTGGGCGACTAGGTATGGCTTCGCCTTCATCATCGTGCAGCTACCTCTATCAAATCTAGCTCTACATCCAAGCTTTCGCCACGATTTTATGGCCCTTTTCGCATGGTGGAACGCATTAGGTCGGTGGCGTATCGTCTGCACCTTCCCACTCATGCTCGTATCCATGACGTCTTTCATGTTGCTCTCCTGAATAATATGAAGGCACACCACTAGTGGAGCCAGTCGCATTACCGGACTTTGTTCAAGGTCGCGTTGTTCCGTCGCCCGACCGAATTGTTAGTGCGCGCCTCAATCGCGGAAATTGGGAGCTCCTTGTTCAATGGAAAGGGTGTTCGGCTGCATATGTTACTTGGGTCTTATTGTCCGACTTAAAGGAACGCTACGCGACATTCTAGCTCGAGGACGAACTGTTTCTAAGGAGGAAGTGTTGTGGACGCTTTTGTCGGCAAAGTATATAGGTGTCGTTCACGGCAGCCAGTTAGCAGCAATACGGATAGTGCAGAGCAGTCGCTAGCTTCAACAAGAACTCCGGCTGGATGCCCTATAGGGCTAGCGGCGACAACATCTGGAAGGGTTGTAGTAGAGTCGGACACGGCTACAGCAGGGTTAGTTGGGGATTCCGAATCAGAGAAGGATTAGTAGTTTGAATTAGGAAAGGCTATTATATATTCGGAAGTGCTTGATAGCAATAAGTATCTTTATATTAGGCAGTCCTTTTGAGAAGAGTTCTATTATTAGTCTGCTATAGAGTTTCCTTGTTAGGGGGTACCTCTTATATAAAGGTAGCCGTCAGTTCTTTGAAGAGAATAAGAAAGATCAATTCATCTAAACCTAGGGTTTGGTCAAAGCCTTGGCCACAAGGGCTAGGGGTGACCTTTGCCAGCTATCTTTCCCCAATTCAAGCCATAACATGTAAACAGATAAAGAGATTCAATACTGGTACTTTGCATTTATAAGAACTTCATGACTAATATGAGAGTTCCAATATCAGTTCGCACATTCTTAGAAAAAGAAAGTATAACCATGTCTCTACAACCTGGAAGAACAGAATGTATACACTCCCTCCAGTCAATAAAATGTGATGTTTTTCAGAGAAATACTCCCACTAAGTCCTCCAGTTCCAAATTGTAGAAAGATGGAAGCAAACACCACACAGCCAAAGGCTGGGATGGCATTCTATTAATAGGCCAATGGGCATAATTACAGGAGATTACAATCCTCAAATAGAGCTATTCTAGGCTAAATACATTAATTCTAGTACCCGCCCGCAGTCGTAGCGGGAGGAGCCCGGACGCAAAGACTGGACCGAAAATCCTGGAACAGCTGAGTCGGAAGACCCTTAGTCATGATGTCCGCGAACTGGTGGGAGGATGGCACATGCAGGACACGGACCTCACCAAGAGAGACCTTTTCGCGGACAAAGTGAATGTCGATCTCAATGTGCTTCGTCCGCCGGTATTGCACTGGATTGGTGGACATGTATATGGCGCTGACGTTGTCACAGTACACCACGGTGGCCGAAATAGGGGAAACATGAAGCTCCTGAAGATGCCGCAGCGAACAACACTCAGCGACAACATGAGCAACGACACGATACTCAGCCTCTGCACTCGAGCGGGACACTGTAGTCTGGCGTTTGGAGGACCAAGACACCAGGTTGTCACCGAGATAAACGCAGTTGCCGGACGTGGAGCGCCGAGAGTCCGGACAGCCAGCCCAGTCGGCGTCAGAGTAGGCAGTGAGAGATGTCACTGGCGATAGACCAATGTGAAGACCAGTATCAAGAGTGCCCTTGACGTACCGTAAGATGCGTTTGATCAACGCGAGATGAGGTTCCCGTGGATCATGCATAAATAGGCACACCTGTTGGACAGCATACGCCAGGTCAGGACGGGTGAGCGTCAGATACTACAGAGCCCCTGCAAGACTCCTGTACTCTGACGGATCAGCAACAGAAGCTCCATCACGGCCGGAGAGCTTGGCATGGGTGTCAACCGGCGTAGCAGTTGGATGACACTCAGTCATGCCAGTGCGTCGTAGAAGGTCCATGGCATATTATCGCTGGGACAGGAATAGGCCGTCGGAGGAGCGCGTGACAGAGATGCCGAGGAAGAAGTGTAGTGCGCCGAGATCTGTCATGGCGAACTCTGAGCGAAGCTGACTGGTGATGCGCTGTAGAGGAGGCGGTGAGGATGATGTCGTCGACGTACAGCAGTAGATAAGCCATGTCAGTCCCCTGACGAAGGATGAACAGGGATGTGTCGGAGGAGGATGTGACGAAGCCGAGCCGACGAATGTAAGTAGCAAACCGCTGGTACCACGCTCGGGGAGCCTGCTTCAAACCATAGAGTGATTTCTGAAGAAGACACACATGGTCAGGATGAGCTGGATCCACGAAGCCGGGGGGCTGCTGGCAGTAGACCGTCTCGTCAAGTGAACCGTGGAGGAAAGCATTCTTGACGTCAAGTTGATGAATCGGCCAAGAGTGGGAGGTGGCGATGGAAAGAACAGTACGGATGGTCGCCGGCTTGACCACTGGGTTGAAGGTCTCGTCAGTCAACGCCGAGCTGCTGGGAGAAGCCGCGAACTACCCAGCGCGCTTTATAGCGAGCCAGGCTGCCATCGGACTGGAACTTCTGCTTGAAGATCCATTTGCCAGACAACATTGGCGCCGGCGGACGAGGGACAAGGCGCCAGGTGTTGTTGTCCATGAGAGCTTTGTACTCGTCTTCCATCGCAGCGCGCCAATTTGGATCTGCGAGGGCACTGCGAGAGGTAGCTGGGATAGGAGACGCCGTGGTATGCTGAGCCGTCAGGGAGTAGAACTCCAAGGAGGGGTCAGTAGCGGCCCGAGACCGCGTCACCATCCGGGGGATGCTGAAGGAGCCGAGACGGACACGGTCGGTGGTGCGGAAGTCGGGATAGCAGGTGGCACAGCTGGTGGTGAGATCCCAGCTGAAGGTGCTGCCGCATGTGGCCGTATGGTGTAGACCAGATGCACAGGCGGTCGGAGCGGTGCAGCAGTAGCGCCAGCCACGCCGTGGGGTACGGGTGGTGGGGATGGCAGCGACCGCTCGACACCGAAGGGTGGAGCTATCGCTGGAGGAGCCCGCCCAGCTGATGGCGCTGCCGCATGTGGCCGTCTGGTATAGACCAGATGCACAGGCGGGCGGAGCGATGCGGCAGGGGCTCCAATGGCGTCGGGGGGCACCAACGGCGAGGAGGGCAGCGACTGCTCAACACCGGAGGGTGGAGCTATCGCTGAAGGAACCGGCAGGGGTGCCATGGCAGCAGTGCGAAGCTGTGACACAGCGAGATTGTGGACTAGAAACTCCAAGTCGGTCTCAGTGACAGAAGAAGATCCGGGCAAAATATCACTGCTGGCAAACGGAAAAGAGCTCTCATCAAAAACGACATGACGAGAGATGATCACTCGGTTGGTGGCAAGGTTAAGACAGCGGTACCCTTTGTGCTGAGGAGGATAACCAAGAAACACACATGCCGCAGAGCGAGGAGCGAGTTTGTGAGCAGCAGTGGCGGATAAGTTGGGAAAGCAAAGACAACCGAAAACCCGTAGGTGACTGTACTGTGGGGGCTTGTGGTGGAGAAGAGTGTAGGGAATGGCACCGCTGATGGCAGAGGAAGGGCATCGGTTGAGATAGGTGGCAGTGGCTAGAGCCTCAGCCCAAAATTTGGGGGGCATATGAGCGTGTAGGAGCGTGCGAACCACATTGTTTATTGTGCGAATCATCCGCTCGGCCTTGCCGTTCTGCGGAGAAGTGTAGGGGCATGATAGGCGTAAAGTGATGCCCCGAGACGCAAAGAAGGATGTGTTGGCATGGTTCACGAACTCGCGGCCATTGTCAGCCTGAACAGACTTGAGAAAAAGGCCGAACTGTGTGCTAGCATAGGCGGCGAGGTCTACTATGTGTTGGTGGACATCAGATTTCTTTTGAAGTGGAAAGGTCCAGCAAAAATGAGTGAAATCATCAACGATAACCAGATAATACAGCGAACCAGAAATGCTAGCAACAGGAGAGGTCCACACATCACAATGTATAAGCTCAAAAGGCGCAGAAGTGCGCGAACTGGATCTAGCAAAAGGAAGGCGCGCATGTTTGCCAAGTTGACAAGACTGGCACAGCGAGCGAGCTACGTTATTACAAGAAATAAGCGAATGTTTATTCAAAGCATCAAGGGAGGCGACGCCGGGATGTCCAAGACGCTGGTGCCATAACTGGGAGGAGACGGCGAGGTGAGCGCTGGCGGTGACAGGAGGGTTGGCATCACAAATGGTAGAGGTCGCCCTCACTATTGCAGCGAAGCATCACTTGTTGCGTCAGAGGATCCTTAACGGAAAAACCGAGAGCGTCAAACTCGATGGAACAGTGATTATCACGTGTGAACTTTCTAACGGAAAGAAGGTTACAAACTATATGAGGAACAACAATGTCAGGGGTGTGGGCCTTGGGCTCAAGGCCCAGTCGGGTTATTATTAGGAATTAGAGATTGGTTTCTATTTGAGTTAGAGATTGGTTTCCTTGTATTAGAGATATAGTTAGAGATATGATATTAGTTACTATATCTGTTAGAGTTATGATTGGGATTAGATTCCATCTGTTAGGGGGAGCCGTCTATATAAGAGGGCTACCGCATGCCATTGTAATCAAGCAGAATAATATCAAAGTCTTCCTAGTCTATAGTCTCTCCTCTCTCCCTACGCCGACGCCATCCGGCTACCTTCTTGGTGGTGTTTACCCCGGTCCATGACAACTTGGTATCAGAGCAGTCGATCCCTTCCCACGACTTCTGCTACCATGATTCCTGTTGCCGAGTCGTTGGCCGCAATAAGAGCTACCGCTAATGAGATAGCTAACGGCTGGAGCGACGCGCTCGTGCTCTGCAAGGAGATCCGCGAGCAGTTGAAGGAAATCAAGGAATCGAATGAGAATGCGATGAAGAAGCTACAAGAGATAATGAAGGCACGTCATCATTCTACACCAGATTCCCAGATCACCACATCACCAAATCCTCAACAACAACAACAAGAACCATCCCAGCAACCATCACCAGATCATCCACCCGAAGACTCCTCCACCAAGATCCCTCCAGCACCTAGCTCGTATCTACCCTGCTCCACCGACGCTGCAACCTCTCCACCGACGGCAACTCCACCGCACCCCCTCTGCAGCGTCAGCCGCCGGCTCTTCTTCGTCAGCACTGCGCCGTCCACGGGCCGGATTCACGCAGGTCGCTACCGGAGTCGCCGACCTCGCTCGGGGGTCACCGTCGCCGCCCTGGTTGCGAGTCGCCACCAGCCGGGCCGACTCCGCCTGCACGGCCGCCGCCGCCCGGGATCACCTCCGCCGCGGCACCGCCGCTCCTCCGCCTGGCCGCTCCGCGGGCTGCCACCGCCCGGAACCACCGCCGCTGCCGGATCTACGCGGGACGCCCGACCGCTGCCGCTCCAGATCCGCCGCCACCGCGTCACAGCCGCCGCCGCAGGGTTCGCCTCCCGCCGCCGCCACACAGGCCGCCCGTCCGCCGGCCGCCGCCACTCGTCGCTGCCACCTCCCGCCGCCGATCCAGATCCGCCTCCGCCGGGCCACCTCCGTCGCGGCGCCGTCGTTCCCTCGGCCGCCCGCGCCGCCTGCTGCTTCGCCCGTATCGCCGCCGCCGCCGCCGTCCCCTCCGGACATGCAGCAGCTGCCTCCGTCCGAGTCGCCGCCGCGCTGCTCCGTCCGAGCCGCCGGCTCCGCCTCGTCGCATCCGCCGCCGCCGCTGGGTTCGCCTTTGCCCGAGCCGCCGCCGCTCCGTTGGCTGCGGTTCCGCCGGCCGCCGCTTCCCAAAGCCGCCGCCGTCGCCGGTCCACACCGGCCGCCGCCGCCTGCGGGGGGGTTCGCCCGGAACCGCCACCGCCGCGCTCCTTCAATTTCCTCCGGTTTGGGTTGTGTGAGGTGTGGAGTGCGGATGGGTTTCGGTCGGTTTGAAAACCGACCGGTTAGGTAAAAAAACATCAAAAAAATAAAAAAAATTCAAAAAAAAAGAGAAAAAAAAAAGAAAAAAAAGAGAAGCTGATTTTGCAGGCATCATATTCCAAAGACGCTACACGGTCGTCTCATCCGCTGCAGCACACCCGCCATCGTTCGTCTTCTACATCGGCGTCGAAGGTCTTCCATTGGCCGCCGTCTAGCAGCTCGAGGACGAGCTGCATGTCCGAGAGGGGTGTAGTGTCAGGGGTGTGGGCCTTGGGCTCAAGGCCCAGTCGGGTTATTATTAGGAATTAGAGATTGGTTTCTATTTGAGTTAGAGATTGGTTTCCTTGTATTAGAGATATAGTTAGAGATATGATATTAGTTACTATATCTGTTAGAGTTATGATTGGGATTAGATTCCATCTGTTAGGGGGAGCCGTCTATATAAGAGGGCTACCGCATGCCATTGTAATCAAGCAGAATAATATCAAAGTCTTCCTAGTCTATAGTCTCTCCTCTCTCCCTACGCCGACGCCATCCGGCTACCTTCTTGGTGGTGTTTACCCCGGTCCATGACAAACAAGGACATCATTAAGAAGAAATTTTGTGGTGGGTGTATGAAGAGAGGTGTGGCCGCTAGAGGTGATAGGGAGGCGAGAACCATTGCCAACAGTGACGGATGTGTTAGCGGGAGGTTGGGAGGATATGAGTATACCGTCATTGGACGCCATGTGAGACGTGGCGCCACTGTCCAGGATCCAGCCTCCATGCCCTTGGACAGCCATCTGGTTCAGCGCGGTGATGAGGCCCTGTTGGTCCCATGTTGTGGAAGGCGGAGCCGGGGCGAAGGCAGTGTGTGTAGGGATGAAAACGGAACAGAAATATCCCGTACCGAACCGCATCGTTTTCTACATTTGACCCGATCGAATTCGTATTTTCGGACAAATTCGAATTCGGTTCGAAATACGGAATACCAAATTCGAAAACGGAGCGGAAACGGTTTAGGCGTTTTTCGACCATTTTCTACTTTTCTACATTTTATTCGGAATATACCGTATTGTAAATTCGGTTCGAAATACGGAATACCAAATTTTTTTTCCATATTCTAAAATTTTTGGATCAATTGAGTGATCTTGAGGTTGAGGCTTTGGCTAATGTTGTGGCTAAACTGAAAATTGAGGTATGTGTATGTTTATTGACTGCTTGCTCTGAAATATGCTATTGCTACATCTAATTTTAATTCACTTTGCAAACTTGTAGAAAAAGGACAAGGAGGGGGATGAGGACTCTGAGGACAATGGGGAAGCAAAAGATATGGAAAGCGATCCTGACCTCATGGATGATGCTGATGAACTGTAGATGTTCTGCTAGCTGTTAATTGCTTGTTCTAGACTTGTATTGTATTTGTATTTGTATTTGTGTCGGCTATTGTGTTAATACTTAAGACCAAGGGTCATGCACTTGTTAATTATTATATGCACTTGAACTTGATCATGCACTTGGTAATTGTTATGTACTTGGTCACTTGTTAATTGTTATGCATTTGGTCCTATAGGTCGGTATTCCGTATTGAATTTTCGTATACCGACCGTGTTCGACATAATTCCGCTCGAATTGGTTCGTTTTCGAAATTCTCGATATTCCGTAAGTTCGCGTTCGTTTTTGTGTCCGGCTTTACCGCTTTCGCTTTCGTTTTCGTATTCAAATGTAGAAGTAGAAAACGGTTGAGGAGTTTTCCGACCGTTTCCGACCGTTTTCATCCCTAAGTGTGTGCCTGAGGCGGAGCACCGAGGAGGCCGGGGGCAGGGGAAGGGCGCCACTGGCCGCCATGGGATGCCCACTGACCAGCACCGGGAGGCGTCCACGGGTTGAAGCAGAACCAGGGCCCTGCTGGAGGTGGCAAGCGCCCGCCCTGGAGTCCACCGTTGTTCTGCTGATGGGCGCCGCTGTTGTTCTGCTTGCCGCGGCGGTTGCGTCCGAAGTCGTGGGCGATGGTGTTGGAAGAGCCGGCCGAAGTCGTGGTGGAGCGGCAGCCGGATTGGCTGCAAGCCGAGGAACCACTGGTGGCAAGAAGGGTCGTCTCGGTGGCGATCTTCGTCTCGTTGGCCAGGCAAGTCTCCTTGAGGGCAAGCATAGAGCGTGCCCTGGCGAAGGAGGGAAATGGCAACGAGTTGGCGATGTCGTCGGCGGTGTTGGAGTAACGCGGATTGAGTCCACGCAACAAGTTGAGAACAAGCTGGGAGTCAGAGACGGGGTGGCCGACATCGCGGAGGGCATTAGCGAGGTTCTTGACGTGCTGGATGTAGTCGGCGATGGCCTGGTCGCCTTGCACCAGAAAGTGGAATTGGCTGCTGAGGAAGATGGCGCGAGACTCCTTGTTGTCGCGGAAGAGTGCCTCGATCGCGACCCACAGATCGCGCGCGGTCTCGTCGTCAGCCATCGCGAAATCGAGGACGTCTTTGGCGACAGAGCCGTAAAGCCAGCTGAGGACGGCGGAGTCGGCAAGAGCCCAGGCGGGATCGTCCGGGTACGCCAGGTCAGAGCCGTCGATGTGGGAGAGAAGACCGAACTTGGCGCACATGGTCCGGAAGAATTTGGACCAGTGGGAGTAGTTCGTCGTCTTCATGTCGAGGGTGGTCGGAACGTGAGCCTTGACGACAACCGTGCAGAAGGGGTTGAGGATGATCGGCGGCGCGGCATGCACTCCGGTGACGCTGCCGCCAGAGACGGCTGCAGCGGTGTCTGCAGCGGCGGCGGCTGCTGAGGCAGCAGCGGCAGCATCCGCTTCTTGAGGGGCGGTCGCCATGGCAGGGGGAGGCTAGATAGCGGTGAGCGGCGGCTGGTGTGAAAGCAGAGGAGGAGCGGCAGCGGGTGTTACACCCTAAAACCGAAAACAGAGGAGGTGCGGCGGCTAGATAGCGGCAGCGGGTGGGTTTGCTCGGGGGCGGCGCAGGGGCAGGGGCGGCGCAGGCGGGAGGGGTGGCGGGGAAAACCCTAACCCGAAACAGAGGAGGGGCAGCGGAAGGTGCTCAGGAAGGAAGAAAAATATGATACCATGTAGAAAGATGGAAGCAAACACCACACAGCCAAAGGCAGGGTGGCAATCTATTAATAGGCCAATGGGCATAATTACAGGAGATTACAATCCTCAAATAGAGGAGCTATTCTAAGCTAAATACATTAATTCTAATACAAATTAAAGGTCTGATAATTAATGGAAGTATACTGTTTGAGAACAACACTAACCAGCACAGCAGAGCATGCGATTTTTAGTTTTGGGAATGGAAAAACCCTTTACGAGGATTGGGTCATTGTTATTTTATTATCAGGATTAACTTAGGGAGGAGGGAGTAGTAAATACGCCATGATCAAATGCAGTGATTTTAAAATAACTTAGATTTTGTCATTATTATATGCAAGAACCTTTGTAAGTTTAAGCAACAAAGAAGGTAAATTTCTAGAAGGTATGACCACAGGACAATAGAAAGTTATTTTAAGCAATGAAAAACTGTGGTTCAGAATGGCCACACACCAGTGGACACTTTGATGGACTTCTCTCCTGCAATCTGTTATGAATATTGTGTGTATTGATATGAGACCCAAAGAGCCATGTATATAGGAGAGTACAAGAGGATATGCCATATAGAGATAAGGCATATATGGAATAGAATACAAACTCTATATCCTAATACAACTCTATCTCCAATACCCTTAACACCCCCCCCCACAAATGCAAGGCGTATGCAATAGCATTGCATTTGAAAAAAGGGTTAATACTAAAACAAGAAACATCCGACGTCCGAGTCGTGATAAGTCGTCGTTGCGTGCAGTCGTCGAATAAACTGTCAAATCAAGCCGAAGAGGAATAGATAGAAGCATGACGGCACAGATCAAAGCCTGAGCCACCCGTTCGAAGGGTAGGGGACGGAGCGCGCGCGTCTACTTCGACTTAAGCGCCAGCTTCGCTGCCACCCGTTCGAAGGGTAGGGGACGGAGCGCGCGCGTCTACTTCGACTTAGGCGCCAGCCTCGCTGCCACCCGCTCGAAGGGTAGGGGACGGAGCGCGCGCGTCTACTTCGACTTAGGCGCCAGCCTCGCTGCCACCCGCTCGAAGGGTAGGGGACGGAGCGCGCGCGTCTACTTCGACTTAGGCGCCAGCCTCGCTGCCACCCGTTCGAAGGGTAGGGGACGGAGCGCGCGCGTCTACTTCGACTTAGGCGCCAGCTTCGCTGCCACCCGTTCGAAGGGTAGGGGACGGACCGCGCGCGTCTACTTCGACTTACGCGCCAGCTTCGCTGCCACCCGTTGGAAGGGTAGGGGACGGAGTGCGCGCGTCTACTTCGACTTAGGCGCCAGTCTCCGCTACCACCATCCCAGGCTTTCGGCTCCCCAGCCACAAGCCCGGAGACATTCACAGGCCGCAGGGGACGGAGGCGGCCAAAGGACTCGACGACATGGCTTCGGGCCTGTGAAGCCCTTCACCATGAGAGGCTCCTGTCGTAGGGTGGCCCCCACCTAAACCCAGCAGGCCTGGTAGGAAGGTATAAGGCCCAGAATAGGCCATGTGTAATGACATAACTGCCCCCAGAGGGGATAACCAGATGTAAGGGTATAACTGTAAAAGCACTCCTCATGTGTATATATATATGATGACAAGCCATGGGGAGGGGCCAGGCCATTACACTCATCTTCATCACTCTCCACTACCATCTATCTCTCTGTTTGGTCTGTAGCCACAACAGTAGCCGTCTGTTCTTTGAAGAGAATAAGAAAAGATCAATTCATCTAAACCTAGGGTTTGGTCAGAGCCTTGGCCACAAGGGCTAGGGGTGACCTTTGCCAGCTATCTTTCCCCAATTCAAGCCATAACATGTAAACAGATAAAGAGATTCAATACTGGTACTTTGCATTTCTAAGAACTTCATGACTAATATGAGAGTTCCAATATCAGTTCGCACATTCTTAGAAAAAGAAAGTATAACCATGTCTCTACCAAGGTTATTAAGGCGGTAAGGCGAGGCGACTCACCCCCCTCACACCTTTTAAGCGGTAAGGCGCGAGGCGAGGCGACGCCTTACATACATCGTAAGGCGAAGAAAACCGAGCTTTGGAGGTTTAAATTAGTAGAAATTTGAAGAGGAATAAGGACTTAATTGTAATTTTATACAAGTCTGAAGGCTAAATTGCAAATATTCTAACTTCTCTTCACAGTGGGAGGAGTTAATTGCAATTTCTTGGAAGTCGGAGGGCTAAGTCGCAAAAATAACTCTTCCTCTGTTAAGACCCGGTTAACCCTAACGATCGAATCGTTCACGCCGCCGCTCCCGTGCCTTAAGCGCACGCCGCCGCCTCTTGCCTTCTACGCACGCCGCCGCCTCCCTTCCCCTGCCTTCTGCGCAAAAGAGACGTGCTCTCGCCCTCTCTTCGTTGCCGCCTCCGCCTCCTCGCCGTCGCCGGCTGCGAGCCATCGGGGGAGCGCTCTTCTCCTCCGCCTTCACACCGTACCGGCTGCAAACCATCGAGAGAGGAGGGGAGAGGGGAGAGGAGGGGGAGGGAGAGGAGGTGTACCTTGCTGCTACTGGAGAGGATGCCAAGATGAGAGCGGCGAGATGGAGGCCCCGCCGCCTAGGGTTCCAGGCGAGGTGAGTACTCTTCGCCCTTGTCTCTCTGGTTTAGCTGCCGCTCCCGTCTCAGTTCTGGTTTCGCTCGGGTAGACCTAAGGCGGACGAACGGCAAGGCGAGGGCGACGCATTGACCCCCCGAGCCGCCTTACCGCTTAGGCGACGCCTTAATAAGCATGGTCTCAACAACCTGGAAGAACAGAATGTATACACTCCCTCCATTCAATAAAATGTGATGTTTTTCAGAGAAATACTCCCACTAACTCCTCCAGTTCCAAATTAAAGGTCTTATAATTAATGGAAGTAGATTGTTTGAGAACAACACTAACCAGCACAGCAGAGCATGCGATTTTTAGTTTTGGGAATGGAAAAACCCTTTACGAGGAGTTGGGTCATTGTTATTTTATTATCAGGATTAACATAGGGAGGAGGGAGTAGTAAATACGCCATGATCAAATGCAGTGATTTTAAAAAAACTTTGATTTTGTCATTAATATATGCAAGAACCTTTGTAAGTTTAAGCAACAAAGAAGGTAAATTTCTAGAAGGTATGACCACAGGACAATAGAAAGCTATTTTAAGCAACGAAAAACTGTGGTTCAGAATGGCCACTCACCAGTGGACACTTTAATGGACTTCTCTCCAGTAATCATCACCGCAAGAATGTGCTTCATGTTTCAGAATCTTGTACAAGTATGGTTCGTCACAACTCAACTCATGGTATTTGTAGATTGGGCAGGAAAGAAATTTATAGAAAATATTAACAGTAATGAGCAGGAAATACAATAAAAACAGAGCTATTATAAGATTACTTCACTGGTTGCATACCTATTTGCTTGTTGTCATGATAGCATGATCTGAAAAACAGAAAATTCAGAAATGAAACAGATTAGCGTCACAGGGACATCACTTTGGATTTAAGAAAAGGTAAGCTAATTTGGTCACGGTAAAGATCAGGCAAGCACGCAACAGAACAGATTAAACAAAAAAAGTGAAGCCAGAAACTTTGATCCTGAACACTTTTTTGTCAAAAAGATAAAGCGAAAGTTAATCAACATCAAAGATTAGATGGGAATGTTAATGCAACATGTAAATGAAAATATAAGGTATATCTCCGGTAAGTGATGCTATAAAAAAAGATCCTTAAAACACAAACCTCCAGTAGCCTTGGCATATCAAGGTTGGAGGGCTGGATAAGGACTTGTGAGATCGGAGACACGATGATGTGCCGAAGGGAGAGTGGAAACAAAGCGCTTTGATAATGAGTTGATTCATAAGCTCACCTCTGCAAACTAATTATTAGCTGATTCATAAGCTCACATCTAAAAGGAAGTAATGGAACCGTAATGACTGCGAGTAGCAAGTAAAAACCTAATGAACTATAGTGTTACTCGCTGGAGTCTTGCTCTTGGTGATAGCAAGATCCTTACTCTCATGGAGAGGATGACACTAGGAGATGGGGCAAGTTTTCTTGTTTATTGCTCACACAATGCCATACCAACCTGAGGGGTTGGAGATACATATTTATAGGCTGAGAACCAGCCAAGCATATGCTAAGATGCTATCCTAGATGCTGTCCTAAAGCGGTCAATATGCTGTCCTAAAGCAGATGCTGTCCTAAAAGCAGATGCTGTCCTAAAGCAAAAGCAGATGCTGTCCTAAAAGCAGATGCTGTCCTAAAGCAGTCAAAAAGCAAAAACTACCACAGCCCCACAAAGACCACAGTACAGGGACTTATTCATCATTCTCCCCCTAAGTCTTGTGCGTCGTCTTGTGGGAGGGTTGAACCATCCTGATCTTGGAGCAGAGCTCAAGGAACTTGATCCTTCCAAGAGGCTTGGTGAGCAGATCCGCAAGCTGATCCGTGGTGTTGATGTAGCTTGCCTTGATGCTTCCTTCATCCAAGCAGCCTCGGATGAAATGGTACTTCACCCGGATGTGCTTGCTCCGTTCATGAAAAACGGGGTTCTTTGCCAGGGCTAGAGCGGACTTGCTGTCCACCCTGAGCTCCACTGCTTCAGTGTCCCTGCCGAGGAGATCACCAAGCAGTCGAGCGAGCCAGAGTGCCTGAGTCGAAGCAGTGGAAGCCGCTATGTACTCGGCCTCACAGCTGGACAGGGCCACCACCTGCTGCTTGACTGACTGCCAGTGAACGAGACACTTGCCGAGGAAGAAGAGAATCCCGCTTGTGCTCTTGCTGGTGTCGATGTCGCCCGCGTGGTCGCTGTCGCTGTACCCGACGAAGTGTGCCGCGCCGGGACACCTCGGGTAATGGAGGCCGTGGTCAAGAGTCCCCGCAACGTAGCGGATGATCCTCTTCACAGCCTGCTGATGCTCCGTCGTCGGTCGTTGCATGAACCGACTAACGTAGCCGACGGAGAATGCCAAGTCCGGTCGTGTGTGGGCGAGGTAGCGAAGGCTCCCCACAAGACGCCGGTACTGCGTAGCGTCCACCTCCTCCGTCGTGCTGTCGCAGCTCAGCTTCAGCCTCTCCTCCATTGGAGTGAGAGCTGGGTTGCAGTCGGTGAGCCCAGCTAGCTCAACGACGCGCTTGGCGTAGGCGGTCTGTCGAAGCGTGATCCCGGAATAATCCTGGTGCACCTCGATCCCTAAGTAGAAGGAGAGAGGCCCCAGGTCACTCATCTGGAAGGTGGCCTTCATCTCTTCCTTGAATGCCGCAACCTCCGCATCCTGAATGCCAGTGATCACCAAGTCGTCGACGTAGACGCCCACCAGCAGGGCGTTGCCGCCTTTGCCCCGCCGGTAGACTGCAGCCTCGTGTGCGCTCTGCTGGAACCCCATTTGCTTGAGGGTGGAGTCCAGCTTAGCGTTCCAGGCTCGTGGTGCCTGTCGCAAGCCGTAGAGGGCCTTGCGCAGGCGGAGAACCTTGCCCTCCTTGCCGGGGATGACGAATCCCGGCGGCTGACGGACGTAGACCTCCTCCTTCAAGTCGCCGTTGAGGAAGGCGGACTTGACGTCCATGTGATGGACGCGCCAATCCTCCTGGGCTGCAAGTGCGAGGAGAAGACGAACGGACTCCATGCGCGCGACGGGTGCGAAGGCGTCATCGAAGTCGACCCCCTCCTGCTGCACGAAGCCTCGTGCCACCAAGCGAGCCTTGTGCTTGACGATGGCGCCGGCTTCATCCCGCTTCAGCTTGAACACCCACTTAAGGGTGATCGCGCGGTGACCGGCAGGAAGATCCGCCAGCTCCCACGTCCGGTTCTGCTCGACAGCGTCCATCTCCTGCTTCATCGCGACACGCCACGCCGCGTCTCCCTCCGCCTCAGCGAAGGAGCGGGGCTCGCCGTCGTCGCACGCCAAGTGCAGCTCCGCCTCGAAGTCGTGCTACGCCAGTCCAGGGACGGGCAGCTCGCCGAGGATGTTGTCCATGGTACGATGGCGCAGAGGCTCGTCGTCGTGGTAGGCGTCGACGCGATCCTCGTCGTGAGACAGCGGAGTAGCGAACTCCACCGTGCGCTGCTCGTCGTGGACCGAAGCTGTTGGGGCCGATTCCGGTGGTGTGGCCGCCGGTGCAGGAGAGTGGTGAGCCGGTGCGGGAGAGCGTGGAGTGGCCGGTGGTGAAGAGTGGGGCGTAGCCGGTGCCGAAGGTGGTGGAGCACTCGCCGGAGCTGGTGGCGAGCAAGGTGTCGAGGTGGACGAGCTCGGTGCAGACGAGCTGCTAGCTCCCCCGGCTCTCTTGAAGTGGACGTAGTCGACAACAAAGTCCCTGAGAGTCGAAGTCGAACCGTCGTCCACCGCCTTGTCCCACGTCCAGCCTCGCCCTTCGTCGAACACAATGTCACGCGAGATGCGGACTCGCTGTGTGTCAGGGTCGAGGATGCGGTAGGCCTTCGAGCCCTCCGCGTAGCCGATGAACACTCCCGGAGTGCTCCTGTCGTCGAGCTTACCGATGTGGCCAAGCTCCTTGGCGAACGCGAGGGAGCCGAAGACCCGCAAGTGGGAGACCGTCGGCTTGCGCCCATGCCAAGCCTCGTACGGCGTCCTGCCGTCGAGCGCCTTGGTAGGCGAGCGGTTGAGGATGTAGACGGCCGTCACCACTGCCTCTCCCCAGAAGACAGTCGGCATCCCCCTCTGCTTGAGGAGGGCCCGAGCCATCCCCACAACCGTCTGGTTGCGCCGCTCGACGACACCGTTCTGCTGCGGGCTGTACGGCGCGGAGTAGTGGCGCTGAATGCCCTCATCAGCGCAGTACGACGCGAATTCAGCCGCCGTGAATTCGCCGCCGTTGTCTGTGCGCAGCACGCGCAACTTGCGGCCGCACTCCGCCTCCGCAGCAGCCTGCGTGCGCCTGATGGCGTCCGCAGCCTCTCCCTTGCTGCCGAGGACCATCACCCACATGTAGCGGGAGAGGTCGTCGACGAGCAGCAGGAAGTAGCGTCGTCCTCCCGGTGTGGCCGGTGTCACCGGGCCACACAAGTCCCCGTGCACGAGCTCGAGCCTCTCCTTGGCTCGGAAACTCGCCTGCTGGGGAAACGGGAGTCGCCTCTGCTTCGTCAACACGCAGACGTCGCAGAGCTGCTCCACATGGTCAAGGCACGGCAGGCCTCGCACCATTTCCGTGGCACTGAGCCGCTTCAGGGCCTCGAAGTGAAGGTGCCCAAAGCGCTCGTGCCACTGCCACGCCTCGTCGTCCCGACGAGCTGCGAGACAGAGGGGTTGTGCCACCTGCACGTGAAGAGTGTAGAGTCGATTTGCGCCTCTGGTTACCTTGGCAAGGAGGCGGCGTCGAAGATCCCAAATCCGCAGCACCCCGTGCTCGATCTCGACACGCGAGCCGTTCTCATCCAACTGTCCCAAGCTGATGATGGAGTTCCGCAGATCGGGGATGTAGTAGACGCCGGTGAGCAGCCGGTGCTCGCCAGTCTTGGCGACGAAGACGACAGAGCCGACGCCCTTGATCTCCACGGCGGAGGCGTCGCCGAACTTGACGGTGCCTCGAACGCCTGAGTCGAGCTCGGAGAAGAACTCCCACCGCCCGGTCATGTGGTGGGTGGCGCCGGTGTCGAGGCACCACCCGTCGGTCTTGTCATTGCCGGAACTGTCGCCGAGGAGGGCGTGTGCTTTTGGCTCGTCAAGGTGGAGGAGAGCCACTGCGGCCGGTGCCGCTGGAGGTAGTTCGATGCTCGCATGAGCAATGAACAGGACCGGCTGCTCCTCCTCCGCTTGCGCGACGTGGGCCTGGCCGCGTCGTGGCTGTCGACAATCCTTGGCCCAATGACCAAGCTTGCCGCAGTTGTGGCAAGAGTCGTCTCGTGCCGGCTTTTGCTTGCCAGCATCGCCGCCCTGGGCGCCTCCTCGCGCCCCTGCCTGGGCGTCTTTGCGCGGCTTGCCGCGCTTGCCATGCTTGCGGCCGCCTGTCGTGGAAGAAGGCTCCCCCTTCTTCCTGTCACCTTGGCCGGCAGCCCACTGCTCCCGAGTGAGGAGGAGCTTCCCGCCAATGGTGACGGGTCCCGAGAGGCTCTGTGGCTCATCGATGTCGACGACCTTGAGGCGACCCAACGCCTCCTCGATGGTCATCGTGGAGAGGTCCAGCAGAGACCCGATCGAGCGAGCCATCTGCTTGTACTTCTCGGGGACGCAGCGGAAGAGCTTCTCCACAGCTCTCTTCGCCGTAGGTGTCGTCGCCGAACTGCACCAACTTGTGCAACAGTGTTGAGACGGAGAGCAAAGTCATCAACGTCCTCACCTGGCTTGAAGACCTGGCTTGAAGGCCAGGTGCTCCCACTCCGTGCGTAGTGCCTGCAGTGTAGACTTGCGGGCGCGGTCGCTGCCGATGCGTGCTGCAGCGATGGCGTCCCAAGCCTCTTTGGCAGTCCGCTTGTTGGTAAGCGAGAACTGCATCTCGGGCGGGACTGCGGCGATGAGAGCATCCAGCGCCCGTCGATCCTGGTCGTAGTCGACGTTGCCGTACCGGACTGCATCCCACATATGCCGCACCTGGAGCTTCACCCTCATCACCGCAGCCCACTCGACATAGTTGGTCTTGGTGAGGGTAGGCCACCCGCCGCCGGGGCCGACGTCCCTGACGACAGCCTGGTACTCGTGGTGACCACGGTACCGAACCGGGGAGAGAGAGCCGCGTTGCCTGTGAGGGCCGCGCTCTCCGTCGACCCGTACGCCGCCGCCGTGCGTGCCTCCTCCAGGAGCGCCACCGGCGTGTGCGCCTCCTCCCTTGCGCTGCCTCCCTCTCCAGCAGCTGAGGGTCCGCGTCGGCGCTGTCATCAACAGAGCCGGAGCTGCTGTTGCTGCCGTGCAGAGCCTTGACCTCTGCTGCTGCCGCACGCGCTGCATCTGCCGCCGCTGCTTCCACCTCCGCCCTGGCTGCTGCCAGCTCCGCCGCTGCCAGCCTTAACGCCCTTTCCGCCGCCGCAGCGGTCTCTGCCGCCGCTCGCTCGCGCTGCTCTGCCGCGACGAGCTCGGCCGTCTGCTGACGCCGCATGCTCGAGGCGACCGAGCGCTGAGACTGCCCTGCGGACATGGCGCGCTACTGGGGGGCTGTTGCGTGGAGAGAGGGCTGCTTCTGACGAGCTGCTGCCCGTCTCCGAAGAGGAGTGAGCGGGGACAGCCGGAGCTGCTGCTGCTACCGGCTGGGGCTGCTGCGAGGCCGGAGAAGGAGATGAGCAGGAGATGCTCAGGCTACAGGATACTAAGGCTCTGATACCACTTGTTACTCGCTGGAGTCTTGCTCTTGGTGATAGCAAGATCCTTACTCTCATGGAGAGGATGACACTAGGAGATGGGGCAAGTTTTCTTGTTTATTGCTCACACAATGCCATACCAACCTGAGGGGTTGGAGATACATATTTATAGGCTGAGAACCAGCCAAGCATATGCTAAGATGCTATCCTAGATGCTGTCCTAAAGCGGTCAATATGCTGTCCTAAAAGCAGATGCTGTCCTAAAAGCAGATGCTGTCCTAAAAGCAGATGTTGTCCTAAAAGCATATGCTGTCCTAAAGCAGTCAAAAAGCAAAAACTACCACAGCCCCACAAAGACCACAGTACAGGGACTTATTCATCATATAGGTTGTGTAAAATAATAAAGTTGTTTAACTCATATTGTTATCTACTCACACGATAAATCACTGGCAGAAGGGTACAGAGAAGTCAAACCAAAACCTATAAAACCAAGTAAAAGAAACACTGAGAACTACTTGCGCACTCCGCACAATACTTCACCACTCACTCTGAATGACTGAATCATAGAAGCGTAGAATTGCATACGCTACCAACCAAATCATAAGCAGTAAGAAATCCCATGCACAACCAAACCAACTAAGTTATGCTAGAAGTGACGCCAGCTCACTTCTAAAAATACACACCTTGCTGAAGTACTTGGACAAATCTAGACAAAAATCCAAAAGAGAATCAAACTCACCACTTAAATTCTGTTCCTAACTACTACCACTTCAAGTAACCCTGTAGTTCAAACCCAAGGCATATCAGATTTGGCCCTATAATTGCACTCTGCTCTAAGCACAAAAGTATAGGTTGAACAAACCAAAACACAAACCCAAAATCCAGCCGCACAAATTATCATAAGTAAGCTCAGCCACACATCACACTCCAATTAACTAAAAGCATATCACATCAACTGCTCACGTCACTCTCCTCACTGTAAGTGGAAATGTTATAGCATATTAAGTTACCCAACCCAAAAGAAAATGAACCGGCAGCTTTAATTCCATTGCTTGCTACAAGGAGGAGAACGCCACTCAAATGAAATGAGGAGCAAAACCAACTCCAATCAGAGAAGGATTAGTAGTTTGTATTAGGAAAGGCTATTATATATTCGGAAGTGCTTGATAGCAATAAGTATCTTTATATTAGGCAGTCCTTTTGAGAAGAGTTGTAGTATTAGTCAGTTATAGAGTTTCCTTGTTAGGGGGTACCTCTTATATAAAGGTAGCCGTCTGTTCTTTGAAGAGAATAAGAAAAGATCAATTCATCTAAACCTAGGGTTTGGTCAAAGCCTTGGCCACAAGGACTAGGGGTGACCTTTGCCAGCTATCTTTCCCCAATTCAAGCCATAACATGTAAACAGATAAAGAGATTCAATACTGGTACTTTGCATTTCTAAGAACTTCATGACTAATATGAGAGTTCCAATATCAGTTCGCACATTCTTAGAAAAAGAAAGTATAACCATGTCTCTACAACCCGGAAGAACAGAATGTATACACTCCCTCCAGTCAATAAAATGTGATGTTTTTCAGAGAAATACTCCCACTAACTCCTCCAGTTCCAAATTAAAGGTCTGATAATTAATGGAAGTAGATTGTTTGAGAACAACACTAACCAGCACAGCAGAGCATGCGATTTTTAGTTTTGGGAATGGAAAAACCCTTTACGAGGAGTTGGGCCATTGTTATTTTATTATCAGGATTAACTTAGGGAGGAAGGAGTAGTAAATACGCCATGATCAAATGCAGTGATTTTAAAATAACTTAGATTTTGTCATTAATATATGCAAGAACCTTTGAAAGTTTAAGCAACAAAGAAGGTAAATTTCTAGAAGGTATGACCACAGGACAATAGAAAGCTATTTTAAGCAATGAAAAACTGTGGTTCAGAATGGCCACTCACCAGTGGACACTTTGATGGACTTCTCTTCTGTAATCACCATTCACCGCAAGAATGTGCTGCATGTTTCAGAATCTTGTGCAAGTATGGTTCGTCACAACTCAACTCATGGTATTTGTAGATTGGGCCGGAAAGAAATTTATATAAAATAGTAACAATCATGATCAGGAAATACAATAAAAACAGAGCTATTATAAGATTACTTCACTGGTTGCATACCTATTTGCTGCTTGTCATGATAGCATGATCTGAAAAACAGAAAATTGAGAAATGAAACAGATTAGCGTCACAGGGACATCACTTTGGATTTAAGAAAAGCTAAGCTAATTTGGTCAGGGTAAAGATCAGGCAAGCACGCAACAGAACAGATTAAACAAAAAAAGTAAAGCCAGAAGCTTTGACCCTGAACACTTTTTTGTCAAAAAGATAAAGCGAAAGTTAATCAACATCAAAGATTAGATGGGAATGTCAATGCAACATGTAAACGAAAATATAAGGTATATCTCCGGTAAGTGATGCTATAAAAAAAGATCCTTAAAACACAAACCTCCAGTAGACTTGGCATATCAAGGTTGGAGGGCTGTGTAGAAGATAGGATTGGGGGCAATTGACCACACTCTCAATGGGAGAGGGGCGCCTGTATTTATAGGGCAGCTGCTGCTGCTATATATGGTAGTTTACGAATACAAGGATGCTATCTATGAATATGGTATGCAATCTCCTATTGCCTGATATATGCAATCTCCTATTGCCTAATATATCCAGGCTATTAATATACAATCTCCTATTGCCTAATACCCGCCCGCAGCCTTTTGTCAACAGTGGCGTTGGGAGCCTTTTGTCATAATGTCGGCAAACTGGTGGGACGAGGGAACATGAAGGACCCGAATCTTGCCCAGGGCCACCTTCTCACGCACGAAGTGAATGTCGATCTCGATGTGTTTCGTGCGCTTGTGGTGGACCGGATTGGCCGTCATGTAGACGGCGCTGACGTTGTCGCAGAAGACCACCGTAGCCTGGGGCAGCTGAATATGGAGCTCCTGAAGGACTTGTCGCAGCCAACAGCACTCAGCCACAACGTGGGCCACGGCACGATATTCTGCCTCAGCGCTAGAGCGGGATACCGTGGCCTGGCGTTTGGAGGACCAGGAGACCAGGTTGTCACCGAGATAGACACAGAACCCAGAGGTGGATCGCCTGGAGTCAGGGCAGCCGGCCCAGTCGGCGTCGGAGTATGCTGTCAGCGTCTGAATGGGGCCGGCGCTGATGTGAAGACCGGAGGACAGCGTGCCCTTCACATAGCGCAGAATGCGCTTGATTAGCGCGCGATGGGGCTCCCTCGGGGCGTGCATGAAGAGGCACACCTGCTGAACTGCGTAGGCCAGATCAGGACGCGTCAGGGTCAGGTACTGGAGAGCCCCTGCTAGGCTCCTGTACTCTGAGCTGTCCTTGTCTGACAGTTTGTCGCCGTCGTGGGCGGAGGGCTTGGCCTGAGTGTCAACAGGTGTTGTCGTAGGATGACACTCAGCCATGCCCGCCCGTTGGAGGAGATCAACAGCGTACTGTCGCTGCGACAGGAAGAGGCCGTCGGAGGAGCGGGTGACGGCGACGCCGAGGAAGTGGTGAAGAGCACCCAGGTCGGTCATGGCGAACTCGGACTGGAGTCGGGCCATGAGTTGGTGCAGAAGAGTGGAAGTCGAGGCGGTGAGGATGATGTCGTCGACGTAGAGTAGTAGGTAGGCGAGACTCGTCCCCTCTTTGAGAACAAAGAGGGACGTGTCGGAAGTGGAGGCGACGAAGCCGAGCTGGCGAAGGAAGGTCGCGAACCGCTGGTACCAAGCTCGCGGCGCCTGCTTCAGTCCGTACAGGGACTTCTGCAGGAGGCAGACGTGATCTGCGGCGGCAGGGTCGACGAAGCCCTGTGGCTGCTGGCAGTAGACCGTCTCGTTGAGGTGGCCGTGAAGAAAGGCGTTCTTCACGTCCAGCTGGTGGATTGGCCAGGCGCGGGAGGCGGCGATGCTGAGAACGGTCCGAATGGTGGCCTGTTTGACCACCGGACTGAAGGTCTCGTCGTAGTCGATGCCGTCCCGTTGAGAGAAGCCGCGGACCACCCAGCGGGCCTTGTGACGAGCGAGGGACCCATCGGCGTGGAACTTGTGCCGGAAAGTCCACTTGCCCGTCACAACGTTCGCGCCAGGAGGGCGTGGAACCAGGCGCCAGGTGGCGTTGGTGAGGAGTGCCTGGTATTCATCCATCATGGCAGCCCGCCAGTTTGCGTCGGCCAGGGCGCTGCGGTAGTTTGCTGGTAGGGGCGATGGTGAGGGCGAGGAGGTGGCAGCGAGCCCCTCGTAGTTCACGCGCGGGAGGGCGCCCGCCCTGGTGCGCGTGAGTGGCGGAGACGGGGGTGCTGCCGCGGACGCAGCCGGAGGCGCCGGTGCTGCGGGGTCGGCTGATGGCGCAGGTGCTGGCGGGGGTCGTCGACTGTAGAACCGTGGGAACGGAACCACAGTAGGGCCAGGCGGGGGCACGTGACCACGCCCGCCTGGTGATGGAGGAGCCGAGCTGGGGCTGGGGGGCACAGGGCCGCGCCCCCAGGTAGTAGAAGGGCCGGTTCTGGCTCGTCGTCGGGGGGCGGCTGCGCAGCGTCCGAGGTGGACGGGGCAGCCGCGGTCGTCGAGGAGGGGCCTCCACCTGCAGGAACAGTAGAGCAAGGCACCGAAACCGAATCGTGGTCTAGGAGGAAATCCAGGGAGCGAGGGAGCGTGCAGGTGGTGGAAAAGGGAAAAACAGTCTCATCGAACACGACGTGGCGAGAGATGATGATGCGTTGGGTTGTTGGGTTAAGGCACCGATAGCCTTTATGAGAGGATGGGTAGCCGAGGAAGATGCATGCTGCGGAGCGAGGTGCGAGCTTGTGTGGGGAGGTAGCTTGTAGGTTTGGGTAGCATAGGCAGCCAAAGACGCGAAGGTGGCTGTAGGTGGGTGGCTGGCCGTGAAGGCGAGTGAAGGGAACTTCATGTGCTATGGAGGAGGGGCGCCTATTGAGTAAGTAGCAGGCGGCAGCGAGGGCCTCGGCCCAGTATGTGGGTGGCATGGAAGCATAGAGCAGCATGGTGCGGATGGAGTTGTTGAGGGTGCGGATGATGCGTTCCGCCTTGCCGTTTTGAGAGGAAGTGTATGGGCAGGAGAGACGGAGAAGTGTTCCTCGGGCAGCGAAGAAGGTGGTGTTGGCTGTGTTGACAAATTCGGTGCCGTTGTCGGTTTGGAAGCATTTGACGGGGAGGTTGAATTGGGTTTGTGCAAGAGCTGTGAGTTGGACTAGGTGTTGGTGGACCTCGGATTTGCGTCGAAGAGGAAAGACCCAACAGTAGTGACTGTAATCATCTAAGCAGACTAGATAATATGAGAGACCAGATATACTAGGGATGGGAGAGGTCCAAACATCACAGTGAATTATTTCAAATGGTGCATGAGTACAAGACTGAGAGGCACTGAAGGGTAGACGCGTGTGCTTGCCTAACTGACATGAATGGCAAGGGGAGCGGTCTACTTTATTACAGGAAACAACGTGTATTTTGTGTAGATGTTCTAGTGCGGCAGGGGCTGGATGGCCGAGACGCTGGTGCCACAGGGTCGACGAGGCGGCCAGGAGAGCATGTGAGGAGGCGCCGGCGGTCGGGGGGATGGCAGGAATGGTGTAGAGGTCGCTGGTGCTATTGCAGCGATGAATCACGCGTCCCGTCTGGGTATCCTTAACAGAAAAGCCAAGAGCGTCAAATTCAAGTGAGCAGTGATTTTCACGGGTGAATTGACGAACGGATAAAAGATTGCGAACGAGGGATGGGGCGACGAGAATGTTGTTGAGGGAGAAGTTTGCTGTGGTGGTGGGTAGGATGGAGTGACCTCTAGACGTGACCGGAATGCTGGTGCCATTGCCTACTGTTATGGAGGAGGTGGAGGGAGGTAGGCGCTGGAGGAGCATACCGTCGGAGGACGTCATGTGGGACGAAGCGCCGGAGTCAACGACCCACGAGGGGCTGCCCTGGACAGCCATGTTCTGCAGGGCAGCAATGAGGCCGGCCGAGTCCCATGCCGGTCCGCCGGTGTTGGTGGAGGAGGCCTGGACGGGGGCGAACACCGTGTGCGCCTGAGGAGGGGCGCCGAGCACCCCCTGTTGGCGTGGGGGCTGCCATGGGTGGCTGCCACCGCCCTGGTCGCGCTCCCAGGGGGGTACGACGCGTTCGCCGGGGCTGACACGTGCGCCGGTCCAGGGATCAAAACTCCAGGGCTGGCGCTTGCTGTCGCGCCGAGTGTTGTCGCGGCGGCCGCCGTTGCCGCGCTGCTGCTGCTGCTGCTGCTGGCGCGGCTGCCGCTGTTGGCGCGGCTGCTGCTGCTGCTGCTGCTGGACGTCGGCTGGTGGGGCACTGCCGGGGGCGCTGTTGAAGGCAGCGAAGAGGGCGGAGGCGGCGCGGACCTTGTCCTCGTTCGTGAGACGCAGCTCCTTGAGGAGGAGTTGGTTCCTGGCGACGGTGAATGTGAGAGGCTCCTGGGCGGCGATGTTGTCGGCGACGGATTGGTACTTCTCGTTGAGGCCGCGGAGTAGGTTGAGGACGAGGTTGGGCTCGGTGATGGTCTGCCCGACGTCGTGAAGATTGTCGGCGGCCTCCTTCATGCGCAAGCAGTACTCGTCGATGGAGGAGTCTCCCTGGGTCATCGAGTGGAACTCGTGACTCAGGAAGATGGCGCGGGGCGCCTTGTTGGCCTGGTACAGGGCGGTGATGGCCGTCCAGAGCTGGCCGGCGGTCTGCTGGTTGCCGGTCATGGCGAGGTTGAGAACGGAGTCGGAGACGGTGCCGAAGATCCAGCTGCGGATGCAGAAGTCAGCCTGCAGCCATGCGTTGTCGATGGGTGTAGGGGAGACGACGGCGAGGTGCGAGAGCAGCCCGAATTTGCCGCACATGGCGTGGAAGGCTGTGGACCATTTGGTGTAGTTGGAGGGTCGCAGCTCGAGGGTCATGGGGATGTGGGTTTTCACATTGACCAGAGCGTAGGGGCAGACGGCCGGGTTGGTGGCGTCGACCAAGGCTGGAGAGGTGGCGGCGACCAAGGCTGGAGAGGTGGCGGCCATGCTGGCGCAGCTGTTGGGCGGCGCAGCAGGGTGGGCGGCGCTCAGGTAGAGAGCGGCGCAAGTTGGGAAGGGGAGGGAGGGCCAAGATCAGATTGCTCTGATACCATGTAGAAGATAGGATTGGGGGCAATTGACCACACTCTCAATGGGAGAGGGGCGCCTGTATTTATAGGGCAGCTGCTGCTGCTATATATGGTAGTTTACGAATACAAGGATGCTATCTATGAATATGGTATGCAATCTCCTATTGCCTGATATATGCAATCTCCTATTGCCTAATATATCCAGGCTATTAATATACAATCTCCTATTGCCTAATAGGCTGGATAAGGACTTGTGAGATCGGAGACACGATGATGTGGCGAAGGGAGAGTGGAAACAAAGCGCTTTGATAATGAGTTGATTCATAAGCTCACCTCTGCAAACTAATTATTAGCTGATTCATAAGAAGCAATGACATCTAAAAGGAAGTAATGGAACCTAAATGACTGCGAGTAGCAAGTAAAAAACTAATGAACTATAGGTTGTGTAAAATAATAATTAATAAAGTTGTTTAACTCATACTGTTATCTACTCACACGATAAATCATTGGCAGAAGGGTACAGAGAAGTCAAACCAAAACCTATAAAACCAAGTAAAAGAAACACTGAGAACTACTTGCGCACTCCGCACAATACTTCACCACTCACTCTGAATGACTGAATCATAGAAGCGTAGAATTGCATGCGCTACCAAGTACCAACCAATTCATTAGCAGTAAGAAATTCCATGCACAACCAAACCAACTAAGTTATGCTAGAAGTGACGCCAGCTCACTTCTAAAAATACACACCTTGCTGAAGTACTTGGACAAATCTAGCCAAAAATCTAAAAGAGAATCAAACTCACCACTTAAATTGTGTTCCTAACTACTACCACTTCAAGTAACCCTGTAGTTCAAACCCAAGGCATATCAGATTTGGCCCTATAATTGCACTCTGCTCTAAGCACAAAAGTATAGGTAGAACAAACCAAAACACAAACCCAAAATCAAGCCGCACAAATTATCATATGTAAGCTCAGCCACACATCACACTCCAATTAACTAAAAGCATATCACATCAACTGCCCACGTCACTCTCCTCACTGTAAGTGGAAATGTTATAGCACATTAAGTTACCCAACCCAAAAGAAAATGAACCGGCAGCTTTAATTCCATTGCTTGCTGCAAGGAGGAGAACGCCACTCAAATGAAATGAGGAGCAAAACCAACTCCGATCAGAGAAGGATTAGTAGTTTGTATTAGGAGGAAAGGCTATTATATATTCGGAAGTGCTTGATAGCAATAAGTATCTTTATATTAGGCAGTCCTTTTGAGAAGAGTTCTAGTATTAGTCTGTTATAGAGTTTCCTTGTTAGGGGGTACCTCTTATATAAAGGTAGCCGTCTGTTCTTTGAAGAGAATAAGAAAAGATCAATTCATCTAAACCTAGAATTTGGTCAAAGCCTTGGCCACAAGGGCTAGGGGTGACCTTTGCCAGCTATCTTTCCCCAATTCAAGCCATAACATGTAAACAGATAAAGAGATTCAATACTGGTACTTTGCATTTCTAAGAACTTCATGACTAATATGAGAGTTCCAATATCAGTTCGCACATTCTTAGAAAAAGAAAGTATAACCATGTCTCTACAACCTGGAAGAACAGAATGTATACACTCCCTCCAGTCAATAAAATGTGATGTTTTTCAGAGAAATACTCCCACTAACTCCTCCAGTTCCAAATTAAAGGTCTGATAATTAATGGAAGTAGATTGTTTGAGAACAACACTAACCAGCACAGCAGAGCATGCGATTTTTAGTTTTGGGAATGGAAAAACCCTTTACGAGGAGTTGGGTCATTGTTATTTTATTATCAGGATTAACTTAGGGAGGAGGGAGTAGTAAATACGCCATGATCAAATGCAGTGATTTTAAAATAACTTAGATTTTGTCATTAATATATGCAAGAACCTTTGAAAGTTTAAGCAACAAAGAAGGTAAATTTCTAGAAGGTATGACCACAGGACAATAGAAAGCTATTTGAAGCAATGAAAAACTGTGGTTCAGAATGGCCACTCACCAGTGGACACTTTGATGGACTTCTCTCCTGTAATCACCATTCACCGCAAGAATGTGCTGCATGTTTCAGAATCTTGTGCCAGTATGGTTCGTCACAACTCAACTCATGGTATTTGTAGATTGGGCCGGAAAGAAATTTATAGAAAATAGTAACAATCATGATCAGGAAATACAATAAAAACAGAGCTATTATAAGATTACTTCACTGGTTGCATACCTATTTGCTGCTTGTCATGATAGCATGATCTGAAAAACAGAAAATTGAGAAATGAAACAGATTAGTGTCACAGGGACATCACTTTGGATTTAAGAAAAGCTAAGCTAATTTGGTCAGGGTAAAGATCAGGCAAGCACGCAACAGAACAGATTAAACAAAAAAAGTGAAGCCAGAAGCTTTGATCCTGAACACTTTTTTGTCAAAAAGATAAAGCGAAAGTTAATCAACATCAAAGATTAGATGGGAATGTCAATGCAACATGTAAACGAAAATATAAGGTATATCTCCGGTAAGTGATGCTATAAAAAAAGATCCTTAAAACACAAACCTCCAGTAGCCTTGGCATATCAAGGTTGGAGGGCTGGATAAGGACTTGTGAGATTGGAGACACGATGATGTGATGAAGGGAGAGTGGAAACAAAGCGCTTTGATAATGAGTTGATTCATAAGCTCACCTCTGCAAACTAATTATTAGCTGATTCATAAGAAGCAACGACATCTAAAAGGAAGTAATGGAACCTTAATGACTGCGAGTAGCAAGTAAAAACCTAATGAACTATAGGTTGTGTAAAATAATAATTAATAAAGTTGTTTAACTCATACTGTTATCTACTCACACGATAAATCATTGGCAGAAGGGTACAGAGAAGTCAAACCAAAACCTATAAAACCAAGTAAAAGAAACACTGAGAACTACTTGCGCACTCCGCACAATACTTCACCACTCACTCTGAATAACGGAATCATAGAAGCGTAGAATTGCATGCGCTACCAACCAATTCATTAGCAGTAAGAAATTCCATGCACAACCAAACCAACTAAGTTATGCTAGAAGTGACGCCAGCTCACTTCTAAAAATACACACCTTGCTGAAGTACTTGGACAAATCTAGCCAAAAATCTAAAAGAGAATCAAACTCACCACTTGAATTGTGTTCCTAACTACTACCACTTCAAGTAACCCTGTAGTTCAAACCCAAGGCATATCAGATTTGGCCCTATAATTGCACTCTGCTCTAAGCACAAAAGTATAGGTAGAACAAACCAAAACACAAACCCAAAATCAAGCCGCACAAATTATCATAAGTAAGCTCAGCCACACATCACACTCCAATTAACTAAAAGCATATCACATCAACTGCTCACGTCACTCTCCTCACTGTAAGTGGAAATGTTATAGCACATTAAGTTACCCAACCCAAAAGAAAATGAACCGGCAGCTTTAATTCCATTGCTTGCTGCAAGGAGGAGAACGCCACTCAAATGAAATGAGGAGCAAAACCAACTCCAATCAGAGAAGGATTAGTAGTTTGTATTAGGAAAGGCTATTATATATTCGGAAGTGCTTGATAGCAATAAGTATCTTTATATTAGGCAGTCCTTTTGAGAAGAGTTGTAGTATTAGTCTGTTATAGAGTTTCCTTGTTAGGGGGTACCTCTTATATAAAGGTAGCCGTCTGTTCTTTGAAGAGAATAAGAAAAGATCAATTCATCTAAACCTAGGGTTTGGTCAAAGCCTTGGCCACAAGGGCTGGGTGACCTTTGCCAGCTATCTTTCCCCAATTCAAGCCATAACATGTAAACAGATAAAGAGATTCAATACTGGTACTTTGCATTTCTAAGAACTTCATGACTAATATGAGAGTTCCAATATCAGTTCGCACATTCTTAGAAAAAGAAAGTATAACCATGTCTCTACAACCTGGAAGAACAGAATGTATACACTCCCTCCAGTCAATAAAATGTGATGTTTTTCAGAGAAATACTCCCACTAACTCCTCCAGTTCCAAATTAAAGGTCTGATAATTAATGGAAGTAGATTGTTTGAGAACAACACTAACCAGCACAGCAGAGCATGCGATTTTTAGTTTTGGGAATGGAAAAACCCTTTACGAGGAGTTGGGTCATTGTTATTTTATTATCAGGATTAACTTAGGGAGGAGGGAGTAGTAAATACGCCATGATCAAATGCAGTGATTTTAAAATAACTTAGATTTTGTCATTAATATATGCAAGAACCTTTGAAAGTTTAAGCAACAAAGAATGTAAATTTCTAGAAGGTATGACCACAGGACAATAGAAAGCTATTTTAAGCAATGAAAAACTGTGGTTCAGAATGGCCACTCACCAGTGGACACTTTGATGGACTTCTCTCCTGTAATCATCACCGCAAGAATGTGCTGCATGTTTCAGAATCTTGTGCAAGTATGGTTCGTCACAACTCAACTCATGGTTTTTGTAGATTGGGCCGGAAAGAAATTTATAGAAAATAGTAACAATCATGATCAGGAAATACAATAAAAACAGAGCTATTATAAGATTACTTCACTGGTTGCATACCTATTTGCTTGTTGTCATGATAGCATGATCTGAAAAACAGAAAATTGAGAAATGAAACAGATTAGTGTCACAGGGACATCACTTTGGATTTAAGAAAAGGTAAGCTAATTTGGTCAGGGTAAAGATCAGGCAAGCACGCAACAGAACAGATTAAACAAAAAAAGTGAAGCCAGAAGCTTTGATCCTGAACACTTTTTTGTCAAAAAGATAAAGCGAAAGTTAATCAACATCAAAGATTAGATGGGAATGTCAATGCAACATGTAAATGAAAATATAAGGTATATCTCCGGTAAGTGATGCTATAAAAAATGATCCAACCCAAACGGGCAAAACCATACCAGAAAGGAAACAGGCAAACATACCATACCAGAGAGGAAACAACCCAACCCAAACAACAGCATCTAACCCTCCCAACATCGACTAAGACAAAAAAAAAGAATCGTCAAAAACGGGGGAGACGAGGCGGCGCCGAGACATCGTCGGGGAAGCCTCGCTATCGCCGGAGACGAGGCGCCGCAGCCAGCGTCGTCGCACGCTGCCTCGAGTCCGGCGTGCCGCCGAGCCCACCTCTCCTTCTCAGGGCGCCGTGCAGCGCCCCTGCGCCACCGGCTCCGCATCCGCAACGTCGAGAGGGAAGCAGCCGGACTCGCCGTCGAGGGAGGCCAGCATCGTCTCCGCGGTTGCCGCCTCCACCGCAGCTCGGCACCGCGCCCACCGTCTCCACGTCCGGTCACAAATGTAACGCGCGCCGCGCCGAAGGCTCCGCCTCCAATTGCGGACGCGCCGCCGCGCCCTCCAGTTGCGCTTCCGGCCGCAATGCCGCTCCACCGCCGCACCCGAGTATTCCGCCTCCGCCGCAACGCATCTCCAGCGCTCCGCCACCTATTCTAAATGGATTGGATGGGGCGGCGTCTAGGGTTTTGGTGGGCTATAAGAGGAGCTCGGAATTTGGATGTGAGGGGGAAAGAAAAGGAAAGCCTCAGATCGGATTCGAAATCGGGAGCCCAACGGTAAAATCGCGGAGCCTAACAACGTCGAGTAAGGCTGCGCTTTAAGGATCCTTGCGGAGAGGCGGTGGACGAGAAGCTGCGGCGCGGCATGGCTCGTTTAAGGATCCTTGGGCAGAGGCGGTGGACGAGAAGCTGCGGAGGTGCTTGGGAAAGGAAAGGAAAGAAGCGTGAGGAAGCAAGGGAGGTGCACGCCCGTGGGGCCCGCGGGTAAGAGAGAGGTACACTAGGTGTGGATATCGAGCAATTCTTCGTCTTATCGAGCTTTTTCTAGAATTGATATAGTTTGATTTAATATCATTTTATGTATAATTTAAAAGTATTTTTAGAAACGAGCTAACGAGCCGAGCCGAGCTAGAGTAAAATTCAAATTCATTTGAAATCAACTCATTTTAATGTTTAACCAATTAACAAGTATAATTGAATCAATTTTGAACCGAACCAACAAACCCCACTAACGAGCTTTTTTCCACCCCTAGGTACGTCATAAGTGGCGTTTGACCGTTGGTAAGGGCGCTGCTGCTTCGTGAGCTTGCCTTAGTTGTTTGTGGTTTAAGTATACTAGTAGCTTATGGTATAGTGTATCTGCGTAGGTTGCATCCAGTAGAGCAACAAACATACGAAAGTAGGGAAAAACCCATGAAAAACTAAGGAAGATAGACAGTACATACGGGCTTTGAAACAACTCGAATTTTGAAAACAATTTAAATTTCTTTGAATTTTGTTTTCGTCTGATTCTTGACTCTATCCAGCACCTTCCTCACTTGTTCGCGCCACCTTTTCCCCGCCACTCCATATCCTTCGTCCATTTGTACGCAGCCCCGACCATAGCCATTGTTCACCGTCCAAAAATATTGCCATCGCAAAAATCTTGATCAGCCACCACCTTCTTGATTCAAAGGCCGTACCTCCTCGATGGTAGCGTCTCTGACGCTCCATTAGTGTCCCCTACCAGCCGTTGAGTCTACCAAAGCCAGGAAAGCCGCCGTCGTCGATTTTTCTCTCGGTCGACCTGTTTCGCCGCAACCTTCAGTCGTCTCGATCCATTTCCCCACTGCCACGCCTTTGCCACTCACCCTTGGTCATACGCCTCACCAGCCCCGTCCCTGACACCCCTTAATTACCCCTTGATTCACGGCAAAGCTCCCAGGCCAAACTTGGCCGCCGCCTCCCTTGCCCTGTCTCATAATAGACATGACACATTCCCTGTCTTTTGACCACCGCCTTGCATCGCCCGAGGAGTACTCTACACGAGGTGCCACTCATCGTGCCGACCTCACTCGCGCCACTTTTGAACCGTGCCGAGTTCTCCCGCACATTCCCGCTAGGACACACGCCATAACCCAGCGAAGTCCTTTCCTATGCCAAACAGCCTTAGAGCCCTATTTAAACCCCCGAACCCCTCCATTCGAAAGCACTGGTACCCGAGGTGAGCCATCCACCCTCAATTGCTCCTACGACCAAATCTCCATCAACGATCACCGGAAAACCCAAAGTAATCTCAAATTTTATTCCTTTTATTCAGTTCATCCTTTTTCAATTGCTTTGGTCTGTAGCTTTATCATGCTCGTAGAAACTTTGCTGAAGCTTTGCCCTAACCTCCTGAGCCCCCTACTGTGCCGACACCTTTGTCCGCCGCTCGGCCAAAGGAGGTCACCATGGACAGCTCGGCTCAACCATCCTCGACCCCAAACCACCACACCCCTAAGCTCCCGCTCAATTGAAATGTTATTATCTTTTTAACCCGCCATTAACCCCTATGCCATTCAAAAGTTCCGAGAAGAGAGGATCTCACCACCGACGCTCGCCTAACTTCCAGCCACTCTGAGCCCAAAAAAAATGGAATCCTCGTGACCCTAGGAACCTACCCATGGTCGTCAATTATTGTTTCGACCACGAATTCTCTGACCGCCCCACCGCTTGAAATCCACGACCACTTCACACGGCCACAACCACTTCTCACAGTTACGACTTTCCCGGCACTCAAGAGCTCTAACTGCACTCGGCCGCATCAGGCTTTTGACAACAATACGTACTCGGACGCTTCTAACTGCAAAGTGTTCTTTCGACTACTATAGTGTTTTTTACTACGGTTTACGACCATGGTGCCTTACGACCATAGTTGTCTTATGACCATGGTACCTTCGACCATGGTGCATCATCTTGATGCTACGACCATGGCTTCTTGTGTACTCGGAATCTTCGACTGCCTCACACTCGGAGTCTTCGACTGCCTCACACTCGGAGCTACAATACTCAATGCACAATACTTAGTATACAGTACTCAGAGCATAGTACTCGAAGCCTCCTACTTCGACTTCCGCAGTTTCGACTGCTGCTTCAGCTACAGCTTCAACCACTGCTTCAACTGTTGCTTCAATTACGGCTTCAAGTGTGGCTTCGCCTACAGCTTCTACAACCACTTACAACTCATCAAGATTAAATCTAACAATCTCTGCAGCCACTCGGTCGTCGTCCGATTGTCGTATCAACTGTCCACCCAACTTTGTAGTCGTACTCGAGACCACCTAAGTACTCGTAACTCTATTCTCCGAATACGCAGCGACAACCCGATAAGGACTAAACCTGCTATGAACAGTAAAACCCGCGATGAATAGTACTAGACCCGTTACTATTCATAGAGCCCTAAAATACAGAATTTTTTGTACGGATAATCCATTTTTTATTCGAAATTACATAAATATACCCGCGGGAAAATTTTTTACAAAAATAGGCTCCAGTCGCCTAATGGTTGGGCGACTGGAGGCGTTCGCCCAACCACACGGCGACACAATATATCTCGCTGCACAGTAGAGCGATTGCATTAAATCGCTCTTCCGTATGGCGATTGGCATGCAGTCGCCATACCGTTAGGCGACTGCCATGCAGTCGCCATCCCGTTAGGCGACTTCAGGTAGCCCCCGTGATTGTTTTAGAATTTGTGAATTTTGTAACGTTGAACCGGTAAAAAATACGGTGAAGTTGTAATAAAAGTTTATGTTCATTGTATATTGTAGGTGTGTAAAAAGTTTTTTAATTTTTTTTTTGAAAGATTGAGTAGAGAACGATCGATACATACACTGTTAAGTGAGATAGTTTATATGCGGAAAGAGATGATAGACTTATGTAAATATAAATAAACTTCATAATATAACTGTGAGTAACATGGCGCATGTATTTTCATTACATGCATAACATATATAGCATCTGCAGCACGCCTCACTGGTCACCCTGCTGTGCCCCGTCACCGCGCCCGCGTCCTCCCATACGGCCTCGCTTGGCCCTCCTCCGGTGCAACGGATTAGGACGATCCGAAAAGGTAAAACGAGGAGGAGGGTGTCTATCCCGCCCCTGCGCTGGTGGAGTCAGCTGCACCTCTGGCTGTGTAATCTCCGGTGCACCGGGGAGGGCACTGGCAGAAAGAACCTGCGGTGCGACGTCGGGCGACGGCGCGAAAAACTGGTCCACATCCTCCTGGCCTGGGGAGACGCCGTGCTGGTAAGTACCTGCAATATTAATATCGTTAGTGCGTTGCATGTCGTCTTCGGATAAACACGGTATAAGACCCTATGCGTACCCGTAGCTGGCGCCATGGAGGAGGCGTACACCCCCTGCGTGGGGAAGACAGGGGTCTGCGTAGGAGGCGTGAAGTGAACCGGTGTAGGAGGCCCTGCCCAGGCTGAACCCCCTGGCTGCTCCGGGTGAGGTGGTGGAGGACGTGTCCACGTAGGTGCACCATAGTAGTGCCACGCTGGTGGAGGTGGCACAGGTGGAGGTGGCACTGGTGGACGAGCAGTCGTAGCGGGGGGCGTGGAGACCGCCGGTAGCCTCGTGCAGGACAGTAGGCTAACGATACGTCTACACCCCTCGTGCACCCGACGCGCAAAGCTGAGGCCCTCCTCATGGGTCAGCTGCGCACCACTGGCGAGCCTCTCCAGTACTGTGCCGGACTCGGCGTATAGGTCAGAACCGACGTCAGCTTGGACACAAAGACATAAAATGGTCGATTATGGAAACGACATTACCATTTGGGAATCTTTGAAATGACATGTAACGTACCGCGAGGTGAGCGTCGTGCGCGAAGTGCGCGGGGTACGTGTCCGTCGGAGCGGCGACGTGTGTGGCAGGCGGGTCTACCACATATACGAGCCTGATACGGGTCTGCGGCTGGTACCAGCGCAGGTACTCCGAGTACTCCCTGCTGTCGTACGGTCGGTCCTCGTCCACGCGGTCGTCGAGCGCATCCTGCCACTGCTCGACCCAGGGCTGCATTCTCACCGACCAGTCCGTGCCTCTTTTCACTCCCTTCCCGCTGTGCCTGCGTATAAAACCATTACGTAATGTGAGATACTTGCGAACGCAGTAGTAAGTATGTACATATTTAGCACAAACGTACACTCACCCGTGCACGTGCCGCGGAAGCGATGGTCCGACTGGTACAGGAACCGGCTGCCATAGCCCGAACTGCCGCATCACCCGCTGGGGTGCGTAGTCCTCCACGTAGATGAGGTACACGAGCTTCCGGCGGGTGAGCCAGAAAGCCCGGTCACGCCAGCAAAGTGAAGACAGACCGCCAGGAGCACGGGCCTGCACTACCGTATCAGCGTACGGCTCCCAGCGCACGTCGTCGGCTGTGATGCGGTCGAGCTGCTCCACAAAGACTCGGTACGCCCGCGTGACCTGCACGTGCGCGAACTGTACCTGCAAGAAAGACAAGTTGTTTACAATGACGATCGTCAATAAGAAAGAAATAGTTAACTGTGATAAAACTTACTCGGCGACGGCACCACATAGAACCCATCGTCGGCCGATCGACTTCTCCCCCCGGATACATCTCGGGCCCGTACGGACCCACGTCGTCTAGCACAGGTCGTCCGACGCTTAAGCGCTCGAACGACCACAACTGTAGTAGCAGGGGACAACCCGTGAGGATCGAGTTCGGCTTGACCCTCGTGCACGCATCGCACAGCGCGCGGTACGTCGCGGCAAGTACGGCCGATCCCCAGCTGACCTGGTGGGGCTCGCCGTCAGCGATCGCCCTCGCATAAGCGATAAGGCGCGCATCCACCGAGTTGCCGTGGCTGGTGGTGAAAAGCACCCAAACAAACAGCCACAGCACGTACGCCTCCAGGTGCCGCGAGACCTGCTGATCGTCTGCCTGCGGAACCATGCGCTCCACCTGAATGCAAAAAAGTTGTTATTAGTACGTAATACCACAAAAAAGGGCTTCGAAGATACGATCGATTTTATATACCACGTACCCGGTACTGTCTGAGCCACCTCAGTGTCGGCCCATGGGTCTGCGCCTCTCCGAACACGTGGTGGTCAGCGGCCGGTGGAACGACACCCTCGAATCTGCCGAGCAGGTCAGCGCGCCAGTCGGCCGGGGCCTCCGGTAGGAAGGCAGCGTCTCCCGCGATCGGAAGCCCAAGAAGCAGGGACACATCCTGCAAGGTCGGCGTCATCTCCCCGAATGGGAGGTGGAAAGTGTGCGTCTCGGGCCGCCAACGGTCCACCAAAGCTGTCAGTAGGGAACGGTCGAACGGAAATCGTCGTGATCGATCCCCGCCCGCCTCGTCCCCGCCCTCGTCCCCGCCAGCGGCTCCATCCTCCTCTGTGGCCTGCACCATCCGGGCAAGAGGGAGTAGCCCGGCATCCCGCAGCCTGCAAACAAAGTGAAGGTCAGCACGGAACGAACTAACAGTCGCACTAAACGCTGGAATAGTGCTCACCTGGCAGTCCAACGAGGGTCGAGTCCCCAGGCCACGCGAGGTGTCCGTGTCCGGACCACTCCCAACTGAGGCGGCTCGTCCGTGCTCCCCGGTGGCGGCACTAGATGGGAAGCGCGATGAGAGCGGTCCACGTGCTCGTCCAACAGCGCGAACCGCCACTCCGAGTCACGTCCAGCACGAGTCATACCTGCAAAATTTGTACAATACTTTCAACATTCAATTTTCTGCATCTAAATTTGTACAATAATTTCAACACTAAATTTTATACATCTAAGACTGTACATTAAACTTGGTACATCTAAATTTCTACATCTAAACTTGTACATTATACTTTCTACATCTAAATTTGTACAATAAATGGTACACAAAATTTATAAACTAAATTTTCTAAACTTTATTTGTAAACTACATTTAGTACACAAAATTTGAAAATTAAATGTCTAAATTATATTTCTATATTTAATTTCTAAACTAAATTTTGAAACTACATTTTCTAAACTAAATTTGTAAACTAATTTTCTACACTACATTTTCTAAACGAATTTTCTAAACTAAATTTGTAAACTAATTTTCTACACTACATTTTCTAAACTAATTTTCTAAACAATATTTCTAAACTAATTTTCTACACTACATTTTCTAAACTAATTTTCTAAACTAAATCTCTAAACTAATTCTCTACACTACATTTTCTAAACTAATTTTCTAAACTAATTTTCTACACTACATTTTCTAAACTAATTTTCTACACTAACAAAAAATATAACACGAAAAATTACCTGAAAATCGCGCACTCCCCCTCCTCTTCTCCTCCTCTCCCTCTCCTTCTCTTCTCCTCCTCTCCCTCTCCTTCTCTTCCCCTCCTCTTCTCCTCCTCTCCCTCTCTTCTCTGCGACGGCGGCCGAACGACACAGGACCGCGCTCGGCCTGGCCTAGCGCGGTATATATCTCACTACAAGTCGCCGAACCGTTGAGCGACTGAAATGCAGTCGCCTAACGGTTGGGCGACTGGATGGAAGTCGCCCAACCGTGGGGCGACTGCAATTAATCGCCCAACGGTTAGTAGATTCATTAAATGTCGCCGTGTGGTTGGGCGAACGCCTCCAGTCGCCCAACCATTAGGCGACTGGAGCCTATTTTTGTAAAAAATTTTCCCGCGGGTATATTTATGTAATTTCGAATAAAAAATGGATTATCCGTACAAAAAATTCCTAAAATACATACATACATCCATTTCGGTCGTTTCAAGTCCATTTACCCATTTCTCAACTCTATTTCCCATATCAGACATCGATAAAGCTCTAAACCACTCAGATGATATTCTAACTCCAAATCCAATACCGTACGTACCCACTACCATTCATAAAAATCCATACAACGCCTATATACTCCTTCAACTGTCTTAGACCCATTTAGTCCAATTCCAACTCTATCCAGCCAAGTCAAGCATCACCTCAACCCTGACCACCAAACCTATTTTCTCTATATCTTTTGGTTATTTATTTGTGTTTTGCTCCAAGCTTGCATTCCGCAAAGCAGTAACGCATTCGTTTTTCCATGCTAGTATTCGAACCCAAAGAGTTGGTCAATAGAGGAACTACACGAGCAATTGAAGCAAGCCTAGAGCACTACAAGAAAGACAAAAACAAATATCAAAAAAGGAGGCAAGTCCTTATATTGATCATGTTAAACCTAGTTTTTAAATGCAGTATTTTGATTTCAAATACAAATGCATGTGTTGTAGGGGTGGCCCCCACCTAAGCCCAGCTGGCCTGTTAGAAGGTTGTAAAGCCCAACATGGGACATGTATAATGGCACAAATGCCCTTGAGATGGACATTTGGGTGTAAGGGCGTAATTGTAAAATACTCCCCATGTGGATATATATAAAGCTGCTCTGGGCTTAGGGAAGGCCCGAGGATTGTTCATTGCTCATCTCTACTATTGCACTCACACATCACTGTTTGGTCTATAACCACAACAGTTGGCGCCGACCGTGGGGAAGACAAGACAAAGCTCGAAGATCTAAAGGATGTCACCAAAGAAGGCTTCATCATCGGCGACAAAGAAGAAGAGGAGTACGAAGGAGGCGCTCAGCAACGCTAGGGCTTCGGCATCGGCCACGGGTGCGAGTGGTAGTGCTGGCGCTACGGCTGCCGACCTCGACGCTCATGGCACGACGTCGCTCCCACCGCTAACATGGCGGTCAGCACGGGCGGTGCCGATCAAGCCGTTAGGAGCGGTGATGTTGATGCTCGTAATGCCACGGCCACTGCCCCCACCCCTAGCGTGGGAGTGGCCGGTGGCCTCGACGGTAACGCCTGGTCTTGTCACCGACTCTGGAGTCTACTGCACCGACACGCCAAGCAGCTCTAGAGCACAAGCTGTGGTCGCCGCCAACCCGACGGTGCAACCCAGTGCTCCGGCCGCCGCAACCACGTTGACGGTGGAGAACGCTCTACTGACGGCCCTCGGCACACTGCAGCGTGAGCTAGTGGACCTTCGCGGGGCCATGCGGGATATACAAGAGGCTCGGAGCCAACAAGTCCCGTCGGTGGCCGCGTCAGAGCCTACGCCAGAGCGGGCGAACAGCCGCGACGCCCCTACCTCCAGTCGCGTCCCGCTGCGGCGCGTGGATCCAGAGTCTCCCCTCTCCGCGGGCCTGCAGCAATCGGCGTGCCCAGAGGACTTCAAGTTCCCCACCGCCATCGAGCCGTATAAGGGTGACATGGACCCTCGGGAGTTTGCGCGCGTGCACGAGACCGCCATCGAAGCTGCAGGCGGAGACGACACCACCAAAGCAAAGGGCCTCCCCCTCGCATTGTAGGGCGTGGTGCTCTCTTGGTTTTTACCATAAAGTCGAACTCCATTTACACGTGGGAACAGATCCACGACCGCCTCTACAACAACTTTCAGGGGAACTACGTCGAGCGCGTCGATGCGGATCAGCTCTTCGCTATCAAGCAAAAACCCTTGGAGAAGCTCCGAGAGTACTTCAAGCGCTTCGCCAAGGTCCGCTACCAGGTCAAGGATGTCAACGAGATAACCATCATCAACGCAGCGATACAAGGCCTCCGCCCAGGGCCGCTGGCTGAGTACAATGCACGCAGCTGATCAAGACGGTTGCGAAGCTCTTCGATAAGATGGAAGAGTATGCGAGAGTGGAGGAGGACGTGTGACGCAAAGGCGACGACCCCGACATTAATCAAGCGGAGGACTCGTCGAAGAACGAAGACTCATCGAAGAAGGAGGACCCCTCGAAGGGCAAGCGTAAGCAAGAGCCTTCGAAGGACGCCCCGAGCGCAAGGGCGCCAAGCATAAGCAGGACTCGAGCGACAAGCCCAAGCGCAGCCAGCGCAGGCTCCAGAGGGCCCGCCATGTCCTTGACATTGAGGGTGGCTCCGAGGACAGCGCCCTCGCCTTCCGTGGGCGAGGTCGTAGAGGCTGGGGGCGGGGACACGGCCAGGGTCACGACGATAGACCCCGTGCAGAGCAAGAAAACCAGGACTATGGCATGTGGTGCGAGGTGCACGACCGTGGTGATCACTTCACATGAGCATGCACCGCCATTGCGGCGCTCCGTCAGAGTGTCACCAGAGATAGGGCCCTAGAAGCAGCTCCACCAGTGTGGCCCACGTGCAGCAGCCCTAAGAGGGCCTCCTGCGAATTCAAGCCCACGTGCAGCAGCCCCAAGAAGGCCCCCTACGGATACAGGGCCCCGAGGGAGCCCACCGCCAGATCATAAATGTGATCTCCGGGGGCTCGTTGCTAGAGTTCTCCTCGGCGCGATAGCAGAAGGCCTACACGCGAAGGCTGCACCACGTGGCGGCATACCCGACGCAGGCACCGTCGGCCTGGGCGCGGCACGACATCACGTTCATGCCCGCTGATGCAGAGGGCGTGGAGTTCCCTCACCAAGATCCCCTGGTCATCCAGGCCGCTATCACAGGATGCGATGTCAAACGCGTCCTGGTCGATGGAGGCAGCTCCGTGAACATCCTGTTCACGTCGGCCTTCTACCAGATGGGGATCCCCCAGAGTCTCTTGGGCCCCTTGGGAATCCCACTGTAGGGCTTCGGGGGTCAGCCACTGAAGACGTTGGGCCAGATACGCCTACAAGTCTCCTTTGGCAAGGGCGACAACACGAGGAGCGAAGACGTCACCTTCGATGTCGTCGACATCCTGTACCCATATAATGCCATACTGGGGCGCCCAACCCTCAACTCCTTCGGGGTAGTCCCACACCATGGCTTCTTATGCATGAAGCTCCCGGGCCTGCAAGGTATCATCACCACCTTCGGCGACCAAGACCTCGCCCGGTGCATCGAGCTTGGTGCTCAGGGCTCGTAACACAAGGGTAACTGACAATCCTAAGGCGGACATGTCCTCCGCTCCAGGATGGATGCCTAAGCCCCGGCTGGAGGGCCAAGAGGGTGCCCCTGCACGCCGGCGGACTGTGAGTGTCCACTGGCAAAGGCGAAGCCGATTAGCCAGAGGCTTCGGCGCAGGTCGATCGAGCAGCAACAAGCAGCCAAGGCAGGGGTAGCGAAGCTTCTCCAAGCCGGAACCATCTGCGAAGTCCAGCATCCAGGGCATCAATCTCAACCCGGACAAATGCGTCTTTGGCGTGCAGACGAGGAAGCTCCTGGCTTCCTTGTGTCCGGACGTGGCATTCAGGCGAACCCGGGCAAGGTCGACGCTATCCTCCACGGCAGCACCAGAGGCTCCTGTCCTGCTCAACCTCGCACGGACCCACGGGAGTTTGTGCGCGTGTATGAGACTGCCATCGAAGCCGCTAGCGGAGACGACACCACGAAGGCAAAGGGACTCCCCCTCGCGCTACAGGGGTGGGCTCTCTTGGTTCTTCACCATCGAGCCGCAATCCATCTACGCATGCGAGCAGATCCGCGACCAGCTCTACAACAACTTCCAAGGAAACTATGTCGAGCGCGTCGACGCGGATCAGCTCTTCGTAGTCAAGCAGAAACCCTCGGAGAGGCTCCGGGACTACTTCAAATGCTTCGCGAAGGTACGCTGCCAGGTCAAGGATGTCAATGAAACAACTGTCATCAGTGCAGCGATACAAGGTCTCCGTCTGAGGCCGATGGCCGAGTACAACGCACGGAAACCAATCAAGACGGTGGCGAAGCTCTTCGACAAGATGGAAGAGTACACTAGAGCGGAAGAAGATGCGTGGCGGCGACATGGCGATGACTCCGACACCAATCAGGCGGAGGGCTCGGCGAAAAATGATGGTTCGCCGAAGGAAGGCTCCTCGAAGGGCAAGCGTAAGCAGGAGCCATCAAAGGACGCCTCCGAGCGCAAGGATACTCAGCACAGAGACTCTTCGGGCGACAAGCCCAAACGCGACCAACGCAAATCTCGGAAACCCCGCTATGTCTTCGACATCGAGGGGGGCTCCGCCGAGGACGAGGCCGTGGGCGGGCCCACAGGGAATACGACGACCAACACCTTGGGCAGTGGTGCAAGGTCCATGGTCGTGGCAGCCACGACACGCTGCGTGCGCCACCATCGCAGCACTCCAGCAAAGCGTCGCCAGGGACAGAAACCTGGAGGCCCAGGATCAAGGGATACAACCCCAGGAGGGCCCCTACGGATTCAGGCCCACGTGCAGCAACCTCGGGAGGGCCTCTTGCAGTTACAAGCCCTAGGGGAGCCCAGCGCAGGGTCATAAACGTCATCTCCGGGGGGTCCTCGTTGGAGTTTGCTTCGGCGCGGCAGCGGAAGGCCTACGTGAGGAGGCTGCACCATGTCGCGGCATACCCAGCGTAGGCACCGCCGGCGTGGGCACAACATGAAATTACCTTCATGCCGGCCGACACTGAAGGCGTGGACTTCCCCCACCAAGACCCCATGGTCATCCAGCTCGCCATTGCAAGATACGACGTTAGGCGCGTCCTGGTCGATGGAGGAAGCTCCGCGAACATCTTGTTCGCAGCGGCCTTTGATCAGATGGGGATCCCCCGAAATCGACTGGACCCTTCGGGAATCCCATTGCAAGGTTTCGGAGGTCAGCCCCTACGGGCGTTGGGCCAGACATGCCTCCAAGTCTCCTTTGGCCGAGGCGATAATGTGAGGACCGAGGACGCCACCTTCGACGTCGTCGACATCTCGTACCCCTACAACGCCATACTGGGGCGGCCAACCCTAAACTCTATCGGGGCGGTCCCACACCACGGCTTCCTATGCATGAAGCTACCCGGACCGCGGGCCATCATCACCATCCACGGCGATCAGGACATGGCTCGATGCATAGAGCTCGGCACCAAAGGTCCGCACCACGAGGCTCAGCGGAATACCTAGGCCAGATGGGCGCGCGCGGGGATCCTTGCCGGCTCCGGAACGTGCCCCACCAAGCCCCCTCACGAATCACCTCGGCAGTAGAGGCTCCCACCACGTACCGCCTCGCCACCGGGCAACGACAGCCGCGGCCGTTCCTGTCTTCAAGCGGTCAGTGGTCAATACCTCATTTTTGTAATCGCGCACCCGCACAAACGGGAATTTAATAAAGTTCACCATTTGCAAAAATGTTGTCTTGTTCCTCCACAAAAGTGCGCGAAGGAGTACCTTCGCGCACGCACTCTTCATGAGTATGGCAAAAACACAGGCATGAGTATAAACAAATACACGCGTTCGCGCGCGCACTCTCTGTGAAAAACACGGGCATGAGTATAAACGAAGACACGCGTTCGCACGTGCACTCTCCATGAAAACCACGGGTATGAGTATAAACGAAGACACGCGTTTGCGCGCACACTCTCTGTGAGAAACATGGGTATGAGTATAAACAAAGACGAGTGGGGGGACGCCTCTGCGCGCACTCCGCGAAGTAAAAATAAGACGTAGCGTTGAGGTTCACCTCTCGCATGCACCTTCACCTCCTGCAACGCGCGAAGGCAAGCTCTCGCACGCACCTTCACCTCCCGCAACACGCGGAGGCTTGCCTCCACGCGCAGTCTACGGACTCTAAATAAGACGCAACGCTGAGGTCCGCCTCCTCACGCGCACTCCACGGAGTATAAATAAGACGTAGCGTTGAGGCCGACCTCTCGCACGCACCTTCGCCGCCCACAACGCGCAGAGGCTTGCCTCCGCGCGCAGTCTACGGACTCTAGATAAGACGCAGCGCCGAGGTCCGCCTCCGCGCGCGCATTCCACGGAGTATAAATAAGACGTGGCGTTGAGGTTCACCTCTCGTATGCACCTTCACCGCCCGCATCGCGCGGAGGCTTGCCCCCACGCGCAGTCTACAGACTCTAAATAATACGTAGCGCGTGCACACTCCACGGAGTATAAATAAGACACGGATGTTGTCCCTGCGCACTCTACTGAGTATAAACAAGACGCGGATGTTCCCGCGCACGCATAGGCATTATCCCTGTGCGTACTCTTCGGAGTATAAACAAGACGTGGTTGATGGTCCCACGCACTCTACGGAATATCAACAACATGTGGTTGATACGTCCACGCGCCTTGAGTTTTGATAAGATGCACCAGTGGCTCGCCTCTGCGTCCAGCGCCCACCTCGCAGCGTTTGCGCACGAGGCACCAGAGGCTAGCCTCCGCGTGCACCTTGCAGTGTTCACGCGAGAGGCAGCAGAGGCTCGCCTCCAAATGCACCTCGCAATGTTCGCATGAGGCGTACGAGAGGCTCGCCTTCGTAGACGCCCTATAAAGCCGGCGTAAGACGCAACGACAGCTTACATTCACGAGCACCCCGCGAAGCACCGACAAGCCTTGGCAGAGGCTGACCGCAATGCGCGCCCTGCAGAAAGCAGGTCAACTACGTGTCTACTTTGAAGGGTAGGGGACGGAGCGCTCGCGCGTCACTTCGACTAAGGCGCCAGCTCCGCTGCCACCACTTCGAAGGGTACGGGACGAAGCGCTCGCACGTCTACTTCGGCTAGGCCCAGACCGTTGCGTGCAGGCAAGCGTGGTGTCGTCTCATGAATCCACCACGGGACCGCATGACCATAAGAAAGGATGGAGACACGGGCAACATCTTTCAACTACACCCCACCCCCTCCTCCTATTTGTATTCATCGAAAGATGTTTACAAAGGCATACAATAAAAGTGTACAAGCATCCTCGGGCGCTCAAAGCTGCTACTCGGCCGGCTCCTCCTTAACACGCGCCCGTGCCAAAGCTTCACTCGAGGAAGCCCGGCTCGCCCAGAAGTCCAGCGACTCCTCAGCCCTCCACCAGCGCCGAAGACGCCGTCGGGTCACGAGATCAGAAACTAGCAGCCGGTCCCGGGCGGGTAGCTGCTCGGAACATGCGGGCACACAGGTCAGAACACCGGTGAAGCAACTTGTACTTTATTCACAAGGAAAAGGGGCCTGTGTTTTACAACGCACACCAACACACGGAGATCATGGCGTCACACCTGTGGGTTCGCGTCGCCCCCCGAACCTGCTGGGCCGCCCTCGTCGCGCCGCGGGACCTCATCCAGCCACAGGCCTAGGTCCCCTTCGTCGTACAAGCTGTTCTGCAGCTCGACCTTCGCCGCAGCCTCCCCGATATACTCCCAGATCCTCTCATGGAAGAATCGCACAGGGCGGCAAACAGCGCGCACGGCATCAGACATCACCTCGGCCCCAGCCAGCATCTCCAAATGAGGATCGGCCAGCTCGAGGACATGCTGGCAGCCCCGATGTCGCAGGAGCGCACATATTAAGCACGAGGTCATGTAGGAGCAGTGGTTGCCGAAGGTCGTCGTGGAGCTACGGGCAATGTTGGCCACATCCCCGATACACCGAAGCGTCCGCGATAGCTCCTCGGGCTCGAGGAGTGGTGCGGCACTTCAGCGATAAGGTCTTTAAGGGTGACCTCCAGGGCCAGCATGGCATCCCACGCAGCCACCGAAGCGTCGCCCAGGGTCCGGTCCCGCTCCGCCAGAGGTGTGGCAAGTTCGTTCTTCTCCTTCTCTAGTGCAGCGATTTGCTGGAGTAAGCCGTCTCGCTCCTCCGCAACCTCTCGTCGCGCTGCCTCTCTGGTTGATAACCGCGCCGCCGCCACGAGTGCCTCGGTGCACGACCTCGTCTTCGCACACTCTGCTTCCAAGTGGCGGATGCGCTCGTCCTGGGCGGAGTGCGTCCCCCTGGCTACGCACACAGACCCTCGGTGGCCTGCAACGCCTGGGCCAAGACGAGGGTCTGTACGACAAAGGGGTCAGCACGCTTCTAAACGACCAGATACCGTCAGAAGGTCAGATACTTACTCTCACTCCCGATACCTCCAGCGCATCCCCAAGGCGCCCCGTCCTGTAGGATGACAGTGCCTGCGGGTCAACGCTCGCGGCCGCGTCATCCACGACTCCACGCCACGCCCCCAATGCCTCTGGGGGAGGGACGAAGTCCGCTAAGTTCGGGTGCGTGGCGTTCGTGTCGGTAGCCTTGAGAGCGCGGGACACCCTTCTCAAAGGAACGTCCCCGCGCCCTGGAGACCGCCAGTCCTCGGGGATGAACGCCGCTGCAAGAAGAGGCACCGGTTAGTCCTGTAAGAACACTGCAAAACTATGCTAGGGTATAACAGGGCAGCATACCTTCGGTGGCAGGCGGCGGACTTCGCTGGGGCATCCCCCTAGCCTCGGACGGGTGGACAGGGACGCCAGGCACCGCGGACGGAGCCAGCCCTGGGGGCCGGGGAGTATCCATGTCGGGGCCCAATGCCGGCACCCCCGCACCTCGGCCGCTGTGGCCTACGAAGGGGCCAGAGGGATGCTGGATGCGGGAGCTTCAGTGTCCGAGTCGGGGGCCCACAAGCTCCCAAGTCGGGCCGCCACGGCGAACCCCCTCGAAGTTCGATGAAGGGGGGATCGCAGGCGTGGCCGCTTTGCCCGGGGTGAAGGAGGCGAGGACCCCGCCTCCGTAACCGCCGCGGAAGGTTCCACAACACCAACACTTGCGGGCGGGGGCCCTAACCTAGCAACCTCTATGGCAGGTCTGTAACATCCTGATTTTTTGGAGTTTATAAAGCCAATTTTCAAAAAAATTAATTTGCTGGAATTTTCTGGAATTAATTAAAGCTTAAAAGGAATTTTCAGAATTTATTTAGATTTAATATGATTAAATTAAACATTAACATTTGCCAAGATCATTTTATTTGAGTTCCCTGAGTCTCAAGGAATTTTCTGGAATTTTTGGTGATTTTTCCGGATTTATTTGCTATTTTCTAGAGCTCAAAAAGAATTATCTGAATTTCTGGAAAAAGAAAAGAAAAACAAAAAGAGAAAATCCCGAACCGGCCGGTGGGCCGAAACCCACCGAACCGGCCCGGTCCAGCCGCGCCCGGCCTGCCCCGCCCGCGCCACGCGTCGCCGATCCGCCGCTCCCCGCGTCCGCCTTGGCCCTTCGGATGCGTGCCGCGTGTCACCCATCCGCCCGCTGCCGCTCGCGCTCGCGCGCATCGCTACTGCCCGCTCGCCCACGCCACCGACAGGTGGGGCCCACCTGTCAGCGCCGTATCCGGCCGGGACTCCCGCGCGAGCCGCTAACCCTAACCCTAACCCGCCGCAGCCCGGGGTATTTAAGGCGCGGACCCCGAGGATCGCCGCCGCCTTCACCGCCGCCCTCGCCGCCGCCTTCGCCGCCGTGCGCAGCCGCCGCCTCCTCCGCCGCTAGCTCCGCCGTCCGCCGTCGTCCGCTGCCGGTGAGCCCCGTCGCCGGCCAGATCCGCTCGCCACCGCTCGGTCGCCGTCGCGCCCAGACCCGCGCCGCCTCGTTCCGCCGCCGTCTACCGCCGCCGTCGTTGCCGTCGCCGGTGAGCTCCGCCGCCCGGTCACCCCGTCGGCCAAACCCCGCCGCCCGCACCTCGGCCCACGCCAGCGCCTCGCACCGACCGCCGACAGCTGGGTCGCACCCGCGCCACCCCGCCGCTTCGCCTTCCCGTGCGCCAGGTCCGCCATGCGCCGAGTCGCTGACAAGCCGGGCCCACCCGACAGCCAAGGTCCATAGACCGAGCCACGCCAGCCAGCCACGCAAGCCGAGCCACGTCAGCCCTATGCCGACGTGTCAGCCTAGTCAGCAGCCCCGTAGCCGCCACGTCAGCCCTAGCTGCCCCGTCAGCACTCCGGTCGCCACCTGCACTGTTCCGTGCGCCGGATCCACCGTAGACCTAACCTCCCGTGCACCCGGTCCACAGCACAGTGCCTTTTCCAATTTTCAGCCTTTTTCCTAAAATCAGATTTTCCAGAGCCCCGTTCTCCCTCGTCCTAGCTCCGATTGACCCAATTCTTTTTCCTAAATTCATCTAAAATTGAGCTCTACCTTTTGGTTCAGGTTTGAGAATTTTTGGAGTTCATTTGAGATTTATTTGAATTTATTTTGTCTTTTCGTTTTGTTTCTCTCTCGTTAGATCACGCGTTCGAGGGAGCCGCCGTTGGATTTGAAGATCAAGAACCGTCAACTGAGCAAGGCCAAGGCAAGTCGTGTCCTTTCATCATGTTGAACCCAGTTTGCAATCTATTATTTAAATATTTTGTTTTAAATTACATTGCATCGCTACTTTTATACAAACCTTGTAATTGGTAGTTATCGCCTCAATTGAGTAATTCCCTCCTTGTTAAATTTGAATGCCATGATGCCATTGTCACCATAGGTTGGGAAACTTAGTAGTGATGCTATGTTACGATCACATTTGGGATGGCACGATTAGTATGCTTAGTCATGCTTTTAGTATCGTTTGGGTTCATCATCACATGTGACTAATTAATTTGACTTAATGATATACTGAATCGTGGTTGGTGCCAGCAATATAAAATTTGTGCCATGGCATTGGTGTGTCGTTGGCGTGGTTATACAAATTTGGTTTTCACTCGAGCGAATGATCGTGCAGTAAAGGGGAGAAGTGTGGTTAACACTTCAGGGATGTGGATGTTTCGCCTGGGTATTATTTAAGGACTTAACTTTGTGCGCCATTGATCTGAGCTGTACCGTGCAAACCACATGTCTAGTATGGGATAGACCTGGCATAATAATTTGTGAAGTCTCAACTTTGGTTTCACTACTGATGTTGTTGTGGCGCAAGAGGAGGCAATTACCGACTAGGGGGTTACCCTACTCGACGGCGAAACCTTAGCGAGTGGGATCGGGTTGAGATGGATCATTGTAAAAGCCTTGTTGTGGTTACCTTAAGCTGAGGCTAATCACATCGTGTGGGTACAGTTGTGCAACCTCTGCAGAGTGTAAAACTATTCGAATAGCCGTGTCCTCGGTCATGGACAATGCTCGGTGATTTCACACGAGGTATAGTTACTCTTGGAAAATTTGTAGTTGGTCAGTGGATGGTTAATTCACTGTTGGTTTAGCTTGTGGATGGGAGGTTCATAAGTAGTTTACTTCAATTCCTTTGATTATTCATTATTGTTTTATTTACAATTCGCCTTCAATCTATTTATGGTAATTTCAAATGCTGTTTATGCAAATTAACCCTTTCAGCCTTCCATTGGTAAGCCTTGCATACTATATTGCATCATTTGTTACAAACGGCTTGCTGAGTACCAATGTACTCACGGCTTTACGCCTATGTTGCTCAGTTGAGGAAGAGGAGTACTACCAGCAGGAGGTTCCCGGAGGCGAGTACTTCGACAACTACGCGTTCTAGGCTTCGCTCCCCACTCGATTGCCCGTGGGCATGTCGATTGGCCACTACGTTTCATTTTGGATTTTCCGCTGCTAATTTTTGTTAAGCCCCTAAGGCTATTGAGATTGTAAGCTTGACCATAAGGTCTCACTTTTGGATATTGATTAATAATTTGAGATTCCCTTATTTAATATCGTGATTGTGGTGATGATTACCTCTATGTTTGACTGTGTGCACTAGCGTGATCCTGGACTAGTGCAGCATACACAGAGAGTCCGGATTTGCATATTCGGGTCTCGACAAGGTCCCCCCGTCTCGACCACCATTGTTGGTGAAGACCTCGTCAACTCGGCCCCCGCGGAGGGCACCTCCGACATTGTCGCTGCCGCAAGCAGGGACTTTGCTCCGGTGCCACCAACAGACGGTAGCTCCACCTCGGCGACCACCGCGGCCGACGAGACTTCCCCCTCCCGGTCGACCATGGCACGCCCTCGGCATCGATGGGGGCAACGGCAGCCGCCGCGCACGGAGCGTCACAGAAGCCTGAGGCTTCCCGTGAGATGGCGCCTTTCTTCCTCGGGCGCCGTCATTCTGATGTCACGGCTGGCTCGGAGCTGGAGGGGCGCGCTTCGACACGCGAACGCCCAGGGCTTCGCACACACGATTTATCCGCCCTAGCCCCTCCTCCGCGGTTGCAGCTGTACGCTGCTCGTGCTCCCTGGCCGTATATGGCCCAAGGAACATGTTTACTGCACGCTCCGCGTCCTTTAGGTGAATCCCTATGCGAGGCGGAAGACATGGCTAAACACGATGCAATGAGCACGAATGGAGAGGAGGACATGGTCAGGGCTTACGAAGGCCGGAGGGTGCCGGTAGCAAACAAACGGACGGGTCAACATTGTCGTCTCGGAGTTTCCCGGCAGTGAGGCGCCACCCATCGGCAAGCGGCGCCACGCTGTACATAATGTACTCCTCGGCGAGGTCACGCATGTTGAAGTGGGTGGTGACCGCCACAAGTCTGCACGCCCTTCGCCTATCCTCGGGGTCGAGCGTTACGCTGGGCATGGTGTTGAACGCCATCGGCTGGCCCGTGCATTCGAGGCCGCTACCGCTCGCCACACGGTGGTAGAACCACCGCTTTGTCCAGCCAGTCTCCCATTTCGCTCGAGTTGAGTTCGCAGGGAAGAGCTTCCTGCACGGCGACCGCCGAATGAAATTGACGCTGCCGAAGTTCGACAGCGTCCCGCCCTTCTGCTCCTTCAGCTGGCACTGTGCATCGTGCAGATACGCGAACATTGAGGCGCTGGGCCAGCACGCCTCCGAGCGCAAGGCCCAGCTGTACACGGCAAGATGAGCCAGCGCGTTCGGAGTCAGTTGTGCCAGCTCCAGCCCGAAGGTCCGCAGCACATCGCCAACGACCATCGCGGCCGGGATGGGAAGTCGGCTTCGAAGTAGGCGACAAAGACGATCGTCTCCGACTTCTGAGGTCGTGGTTCCGCCTCATCATCGGTGGGCAGCCGCACCGCCTGGCGGTCCGACAGCTTCCCCTCACGCAGCAGTGTACAGATTGTCTCCTCTGTCACGAGCGTTGGACCCAAAACGCTGGAATACGAACCCTCCTTCCTCTCCGTCGCCACCCACCAGTTGTCCCCAGCCGTCGGGTCGCGCCCCTCAAGCGTGTACTCCACCTCACGCGGCGAGGACCGCCGGCGGATGGTGCAGTCGCCGACCGTTTGAGCACGCTCGCCACCGGGCGCCATCGTTATCCAGGAGCTAGACGACGGCGGAAGGGAAGTGCGGCGACAGGGAAAGCAAAGAGGAGCAGGAGACGAGACGGGCGTTCAGAAAGCGCGTGGAGGAGGCGCAAATGCGGTACCACGGGGGTACCCGGCGGTAAGCGTAACCGACGGACGACAAACCGCTCGCCTCCCCACACCGAAGCCGAAGCATCGCGACCGCCCACGCGTGTCGGCTCACGATGTGCCAACAGTGCACGACGCGCCAATAGCGCCCCGCTGCGTGTCGGCTCCCACCGTGGTCCCCCACTTAAACCCAGCAGGCCTGTTAAGAGAGTGTAAGGCCTAGAATGGGACATGTATAGTGACATAGGTACCCCTGAGGGAAGTACTCATGTGTAAGGGTATAATTGTAAAAGCACTCCCCATGTGGATGTATATATATAGGACATAGGCCATGGGGAAGGACCCTAAGCCATTTTCTACTCACCTAACTCCCCACTACCATACTCTCTCTCTCTGTTTGGTCTGTAGCTACAACAGTTGGCGCCGTCCGTGGGGAGGACAAGAGCAAGCCTCCAGGTCTGAAGGAGGATGGCACCAAAGAAAGCTTCACCTCGCCGGCGAAGAAGAAGAAGGCGGAAGCGGCGAAGTCTCGCGTCAGCACTAGGGCTTCGGCTTTAGCTGCCGCAGGTACGAGCGGTGGTGCAGGTGCGACCGTGAACCCCGCCACCGACGCGATGCCCAACCCCGCCACCGACGCGACGACCAACCCCGCCAGCAACACAACGCCAGACCCCACCAGCACCGCCCCGATGACCAACCCCGGCGATGGCAATGCAGGCGCATCCATTTTTCCACCCGGCGCAGAAGCGGTGAATGGCCCCAGCGGTGACGCGGACCTCGTCACCGGCTCCAAGGTCCTCCAGGACAACACGGCGGGCAGCCTGGGCGTGCAGGCCGTGGTCACCGCCGTGCCGGTAGCACCGCCAAGCGGTGGAGGCTGCCCTGCTGGCGACCCTTAGCGCATTTCAGCGGGAGCTAACAGACCTCCGCGGAGCTGTGCGGGACATGCAAGAGGCTCGGAGCTAACACGCCCCCCGGCGGTGGCATCCGAACCCGCTCCGGAGAGGGCGGATAGCCGCGACGCCCCTACGTCTAGTCGCGTCCAATTGCGGCGCGTAGACCCGGAGTCCCCGCTCTCCGCGGGCCTACAGCAGGCGGCATGGCCGGAAGATTTCAAGTTCCCGAGCGTCATCGAGGCCTACAAAGGCGACTCCGACCCGCCAGAGTTCGTGCGCGTGTATGAGACCGTATCGAAGCCGCTGGCGGAGATGACACCACGAAGGCAAAAGGACTCCCTCTTGCATTACAAGGGGTGGCGCTGTCCTGGTTCTTCACCATTGAACCACAGTTCATCTACGCGTGGGAACAGATCCGCGACCGACTCTACAACAACTTCCAGGGAAACTACGTCGAGCATGTCGATGCGGACCAGCTCTTCGCAGTCAAGCAAAAATCCGAGGAAAGGCTCCGGGATTACTTCAAGTGCTTCGCAAAAGTGCGCTGCCAGGTCAAGGACGTCAACGAAACAACCGTCATCAACACAGCAATACAAGGCCTCCGACCGGGACCGATGGCCGAATACAACGTGCACAAGCCCATTAAGACGGTCGCGAAGCTCTTCGACAAGATGGAAGAGTACGCCAGAGCGGAGGAGGACGCGCGGAGGCGACACGGTGATGACTCCGACACCAACAAGGCGGAAGGCTCGGCAAAGAGCGAAGGCTCGCCGAAGCAGGGCTCTTCGAAAGGTAAGTGCAAGCAAGAGCAGCTGAAGGGCGCCTCCGAACGCAAGGACACCCAACACAATGACCCGCCAGGCGATAGGGCCAAGCACGACCAACGCAAGTCCAGGAAATCTCGTTACGTCTTTGACATCGAGGGCGGCTCTGAAGACAACGCCTCCACAGGTCGCGGAGGTAGAGGGCGCCGAGGCCGAGGACGGGGACATGGCCGGGGTCGTGACAACAGAACCTGCGAAGAGTACAGCGACCAGCACCATGGGCAGTGGTGCAAAATCCATGGCCGAGGCAACCATGACACGCGTGCTTGCGCCACTATCGCAGCGCTACGGCAGAGCGTCGCTAGGGACAAAAACCCGAAAACACGCGCGCCCATCGTGGCCCACATCCAACACCCCGAGGACCAAGGAATACAGCCCCAGGAAGGCCTCCTGCGAATTCAGGCACATGTGCAACAACCTCGGGAGGGCCTCCTACAGTTACAAGCCCCGGAAGGAGCCCAGCGTAGGATCATCAACGTCATTTCCGGAGGCTCCTCGTTGGAGTTCGCCTTGGCACGGCAACGGAAGGCTTACGCGAGGAGGCTGCACCACGTCGCGGTATACCCGGCGCAGGCGCCGCCGAAATGGGCACAACATGAAGTCACATTCACGCCCGCTGACGCTGAGGGCGTGGAGTTTCCCCACCAAGACCCTTTGGTCGTCCGGGTCCTTGTAGCCGGATGTGAAGTCAGGCGCGTCCTAGTCAATGGAGGAAGCTCCGCGAACATCCTATTCGCCGCGGCCTTCGACCAAATGGGGATCCCTCGGAGTCGATTGGGCCCTTCAGGCATCCTGCTGCAAGGATTTGGAGAGCAGCCTTTGCGCGCTTTGGGCCAGATATGCCTCCAAGTCTCCTTCGGCCAAAACGATAACGTGAGGAGCGAAGACGCCATCTTCGACGTGGTCGACATTGCATACCCCTACAACGCCATATTAGGGTGGCCGCTCCTAAATACTCTCGGGGCAATCCCGCATCACGGCTTCCTGTGCATGAAGCTTCCCGGACCGCGGGCCATCATCATCGTCCATGGCGACCAGGACATGGCTCGGCGCATAGAGCTTGGCGCCAGAGGTCCATGCCACGCGGCTCGCCAAGGCACCTAAGCCGGGTGTGCAGGTGCGGAGCCCTCGGGCGCCCCCCGAGAGCGTCTCGCGTTCCTCGGGCACAAGGTTCCCCCGGCAGCAGCGACTCGTCAGCGGTCGCCCCGTCCTCATAGCGGTTAGTGGTCGGTATCCCCCCTTTTTTATAATTGCTCACCCGCGCAAACGGGAATTTAATAAAGTTCACCGTTTGCACAAATTCTTGTTCTTCGCAACAAAGACACGCGTTCGCGCGCGCACTCTCTGTCAAAGACACGGGTATGAGTATAAACCAAGACGAGCGGAGGAACGCCTCCGCACGCACTCTACGGAGTATAAATAAGATGTAGCGTCGAGGTCCGACTCCTCACGCACCTCACCGCCCACAACGTGTGGAGGCTTGCCTCCGCGCGCAGTCCACGGACTCTAAATAAGACGTAGCGTCGAGGTCCGCCTCTGCACGCACTCTCCGGAGTATAAAAAAAGACACGGATGCTATCCCTGTGCACTCTACGGAGTATAAACAAGACGCGAACACCGCGCACGCATGGGCGTTGCCCCAGTGCGTACTCTTCGGAGTATAAATAAGATGTGGATGTCGATCCCACGCACTCTCTGGAGTATAAAAAAGATGCGGATGCTATCCCTGCGCACTCTACGGAGTATAAATAAGACACGAACACCACGCACGCATGGGCCTTGCCCTAGTGCGTACTCTTCGGAGTATAAATAAGACGTGGATGTCGATCCCATGCACTCTCCGGAGTATAAAAAGACGCGGATGCTATCCCTGCGCACTCTACGGAGTCTAAACAAGACGCGAACCCCGCGCACGCATGGGCGTTGCCCTAGTGCGTACTCTTCGAAGTATAAATAAGATGTGGATGTCGATCCCACGCACCCTCCGGAGCATAAAAAAGACGCGGATGCTATCCCCGCGCACTCTACGGAGTCTAAACAAGACGCGAACCCCGCGCACGCATGGGCGTTGCCTAGTGCGTACTCTTCGGAGTATAAATAAGACGTGGATGTCGATCCCACGCACCCTCCGGAGCATAAAAAGACGTGGATGCTATCCCCGCGCACTCTACGGAGTATAAATAAGACGCGAACCCCGCGCACGCATGGGCGTTGTCCCAGGGCGTACTCTTCGGAGTATAAACAAGACGTGGATGTTGGCCCCACGTACTTATAGGACAGAGAGCTTACCCCGATTGATTCTACAGAGTGGAAAGTGCACCACGGGGGCCCACTCCCACGCACAGCCCGCGAAGTACCAAGGCGACGTGTCAGAGGCTAGCTCCCGCGCGGCGCACCCGCGAGCGAGAAACACCAGAGGCTGCTCTTGCATAATCTTGGGAAGGAGCGCTCGCGCGTCTACCTCGACCAAGGCGCCAGCTCCGTTGCCATCACTTCGAAGGGTATGGGACGGAGCGCTCGTGCTCTACTTCGACTAGGCGCCAGCTCCGCTGCCAGCACTTCGAAGGGTAGGGCATGGAGCGCTCGCGCGTCTACTTCGACTAGGCGCCAGCTCCGCTGCCACCACTTCGAAGGGTAGGGCACGGAGCGCTTGCGCGTCTACTTCGGATAGGTGCCAGCTCCGCTGCCACCACTTCGAAGGGTAGGGGACGGAGCGCTCGCACGTCTACTTTGACTAGGCGCCAGCTCCGCTGCCATCACTCCGAAGGGTAGGGGACGGAGCGCTTGCACGTCTACTTCGACTAGGCGCCAGCTCCGCTGCCGCCGCTTCGAAGGGATATCGGACTGAGCGTGTGTGTGCAACTACGCGTCTACCTCGATCACACTGCCCTCGCAAGGCGCAAATCGTCGTATACGGGCGAGCGTAGTACCCCTCCGAGTTTACCATGGGACAGCGTAGCCGAAGGGGCGGAGATGCACTTCGCAGGATCTGATCAAGACTGTTCTTTGCATTCGCTAAGGACGCTTACAAAGGTGCACAAACACCTCCAGCGCACCACGCCGCTACTCGATAGGCTCATCCTTAACATGCGTCCGTGTCGAGGCTCCACTCGAAGGCGCCCGACCCGCCCAGAAATCCAACGCTTCCTCGGCCCTTTGCCAGCGCCGAAGACGCCGTCGGGTCGCAAGGTCGGAGATTAGCAGCCGGCCCCGGCTGTGTAGCTGCTCGGGACAAGGGGCAGGAATCAGAACAGTGGGGAAACAACTCCGTACTTTACCAAGAAAAAAAACAACCCGGGCTTCGGTTACAACGCACACCAACACGCGACAACCTCCCGTCACGCCGGTGGACCTCGTCCAGAAACTGGCCGAGGTTTCCCTTGCCGTGCAAGTTGTTCCGCGGCTCGACTATGGCTGCGGCCTCACCGCAGTATTCCCATATCTGCTCATGGAAGAACTTCACGGCGTGGCGTACGGCGCGCTCGGCGCCGGACATTACCTTGCCCCCGGCGGGCATCTCCAGCCGAGGATCGACTAGCCCCGCAACATATTCACAACCGCGGTGTCGCAGGAGCGCGCATGTCAGACACGATGCCACGTAGGCGCAATGATTGCCGAAGATCACCACGGCGCCGCGTGCAACGTCGGCCGCATCTCCAATCCACCGGAGTGACCGCGACAGGTCCTCGGGCCCGAAGGAGCGCGCCGGCACTTCGACGACAAGCCCTTTAAGGGTGTCTTCCAGGGCCAGCATGGCGTCCCGGGCAGCTACCGAAGCGTCGCCCAAGGCTTGATCTTGCTCCGCGAGAGAGGCAGCAAGCTCGCTGTTTTTCCCCTCTAGAGCAGCGATTTGTTGCAGAAGGCTGTCCCGCTCTGCAGCAGCTTCTTGCCGCACCGCTTCCGCGGTCGACGCTCGCGCTGCGGCAATGAGCCCCTCGGTGCGCGTCTTCATCTCTGCGCATTCCAACTCCAGGCGGCGTATACGAGCATCCTGGGCGGAGCGCCCTCCTATAGCTCCCTGCAGCTCCTCTTCGGCGGCCTGCAGCCTACTCCGTAGCGCTACTCCCTCGCGAACGTGGGCACCTCGCAGGGCCTGGGCCAACACGAGTGTCAGCGCGGCGCAGGAGTTAGCAAGCGCTAAACGGCTGCAAGTGGTCTAAAAGACAGACGCTTACCCTCACTCCCGACACTTCCAATGCATCTCCAAGGCGCCCTGACCCGTAGGTCTGCAACGCCTATTGACCGATGCTGGTGGCCGCGTTCTCCGCAATCCCGCGCCATGCCCTCAGAGCATCCGACGGAGGGATGAAGTCCGTCAGGCTCGGGCGCGCGACATCTGTGTCGCCAGCACCAGGACCCCCGCGCTCAAGGAACGACTCCTCCTCCGGGATAAGTGCCGCTGCAAAGAGGAAGTACACATTTGTCACGGGGCGTGCAAAAATTGTCGAAGGAGTGCCGTCATAACCTACCTTCGGTGGCAGACGGGGGACTTCGCGGAGACGTCTCCCTAGCCGCGGGCGGGATCGCTTCTACTTCGGCCCCAACAGACGGCGTTGTCTCACAAGGCCTAGGGACCTCCGAGTTGGGACCTTGCGCCAACCGATCCTGCGCCACGGTCACTGTGGCCCGAGGGGCCGGGAGGGCGCGGGGTGGAGGAACCTCGGTGCTCAAAGCGGAGTCCCACAAGCTCCTAACACCGGTCGCCACAACGAACCCTCGCGAAGTCCGCGGAAGGGGCGACTGCAGGCGTGGCCGCTTCGCTTGAGGGGAAGGTACCACCTCGGTACCCGCCACAGAAGGAGCCCCTGCGGCAACAACACTCGCCGAAGGGGTCTCCACAGCTACAACGACAGCGGTCGGGGGCTTCGCCCCCACAACCTCTATGGGGGACACTTCAGCCTCGGTCGCCGCTATTAGCAAAGGCTGCGCTCCACACATTCTCGCGGAGGGCAGCCCCGCCACAGCCATGGCCGGAGACGAGGACTCCGCACCGGAGCCGCCAGCCAGCACCACCACCTCGGCGACGGTCGCGGGCAGCGAGACCTCCGCGGCGCGCCCTCCGCCGCCGGCGCTTTCGCCGTCAATACCTGCGCCCTCCAAGTTTGTGTCGGCATACTTCGCCGAACCCGACTCTGGGCTCGCCGCACCGGCAGGAATAGCGGCAGCCGCCGTACTGGGCATGGTCGCAGTGCTCCGGGTCCTCTTGCGGGATGACGCCTTCGTCTTCACGGCACCGTCATCCTCATGTTGCTGGTCCGGAGGGGTGCGATCCGGCACAGGAAGCCCTAAGGCCTCACACACGCGGTTTATCCGCCCCAATCCGGCCTTCGCAGTCGCAGCTGCGCGCTGCCCGTGCTCTCTGCCGGTGTATGGCCCGAGGAACACGCGCACGGCGCGCTCCGCGTCTTCAAGGCGAGTCTCTGCGCCAGACAGAGCACATTTACACAATGCAATACGTACGAACGAAGAGGAAGACATGGTCGAGGCTTACGAAGACCAGTCGGCACGGGCAGCGAGCAAACGGATGGGCGAACGTTTTCATCCTGACATTCACCGGCCGTGAAGCGCCAATCGTGGGAAAGCGGCGTCGCACCGAGCATCATGTACTCCTCGGCGAGGTCGCGCATATTGAAGCGGGCGGCGACCCCCACAAGTCTTCACGCCCTCAGCCTATCTTCCTGGTCAAGCGTTAAGCCGGGGGTGGTCTTGAATGTAATCGGCCCGCCTGCGCACTCAAGGCCGCTGCCACTCGTCACACGATGGTAGAACCACCGCCTCGCCCAGTTGGACTCCCATTTCCCTCGGGTCGAGTTCGCGGGGAAGAGCTTCCCACATGACGTCCGCAAGACGAAGTTGACGCTGCCAAATTTCGACAGCATACCATCCTTCCGCTCCTTCGGTTGGCACCGGGCTTCATGCAGATACGCGAACAGGGAGGCGCTGGGCCAACACCCCTCCGAGCGCAGGGCCCAGCTGTACACGGCAAGGCGAGCCACCGCGTTTAGAGTCAGTTGTGACAACTCCAGCTTGAAGGTCCGCAGCACGTCCCCAACAATTGCTGCGGACGGGATGCGAAGTCCGGCTTCGAAGTAGGCGACGAAGACGATCGCCTCCGACTTCTCAGGGCGCGGCTCCGTCTCATCATCGGCGGGCAACCGCACCGCTTGGCAGTCTGATAGCCTCCCCTCTCACAGCAGTGACCGGATCGTCTCCTCCGTCACAAGCGTGCGGCCCAACTCGTCGGATCTTCTTCGCCGCCCACCACTTGTCTGCCGCCGCCGGATCGCGCTCCTCCAGCGCGTATTTCACCTCGAGTGGTGAGGACCGCCTGCGGATGGCGTAGCCGCCCACCTGAGTACGCTCGTCGCAAGTCGCCATCAGCATCCACGAGGAACTCGGCGGTGAAAAGGAGCGCAGGAACAGGGCGAGCGAATGCGGGGGGCGACGTGAACAACCAGAAAGCGTAAGGAGGAGGCGCAGGCACAACGCCACGGGGGGTACTTAAAGGCCCCCCGCCTCCCACTGTTGGTAAGCGTAAACGACGAGCGACAACCGCTCACCTCCCCATGTGCGAAGCCGAAGCGTCGCGGCGGTATACGTAGCCAGCATGCGACCGTGGTCGTACAGAGTCCTGTCACCACACGACGCGCCACTAGCGTCCCACCGCGTGTCGGTCAGCGCAAGGAATAAACGGAGGTCGCGCGACCCGACATAGCCTTCGGCACGCATCGGCGCGGCCCTTCGGACCCTAAACTGCGATAGCCCAAACGGGGTCACCAACCCCCCGACCCTGGCCGCACCTGTCCGAAGGGACAACCGCAAATCTGCGTGACATGGGCAACCGAAGATCGGCAAGAAGTGCAACTGCTAGCAGCCGGTGACGCGCGTTGGAAGGTGAGCAGCCAGCGTGCGGCGCACCTACAGCGCCACGCCACGTGCCCTGCCCCTCTGGGGAAGGGGTTTGACCGCTGACGGCCTGTTGCACGCCAATCATGGCCCGCCGCGTGTGCATCTCGAATGGACAAGCGCGTACGGATACAGCAGCCCGCTCGTGCCAGCCCTGGGGTCGGCGTGATTCCTGGAGCCATTAAGGCGCACTACCGCGTGGTCGCGCTCACCCCAGGGAGTGCCTCGCTCCAAGCAGTGCACCACTCATAGCGCAACTGTGCGCGTGGCACCGGGGAGTGCATCGCCACCACTTCGAAGGGTAGGGGACGGAGCGCTCACGCGTCTACTTTGACTAGGCGCCAACTCCGCTGCCACCACTTCGAAGGGTAGGGGACGGAGAGCTCGCGAGTCTACTTCGACTGGGCGCCAGCTCCGCTGCCACCACTTCGAAGCGTAGGGAACGGAGCGCTCGTGCGTCTACTTTGACTAGGCGCCAGCTCCGCTGCCACCACTTCAAAGGGTAGGGGACGGTGCGCTCGTGCGTTTACTTCGACTAGGCGCCAGCTCCGCTGCCACCACTTCGAAGCGTAGGGGACGGAGCGCTCGCGCGTCTACTTCGACTAAGGCGCCAGCTCCGCTACCACCCCTTCAAAGCGTAGGGGACGGAGTGCTCGCGCGTCTACTTAGACTAGGCGCTAGCTCCGTTGCCGCCACGTCGAAGCCGCTACTTCGACTAAGGCGCCATTTCCGCCGCCACCACTTCGAAGATTAGGGGACGGAGCGCCCGCGCGCTTACCCCCACGCACGTAGCACCCCCGGACCACCCCGCAAACGCCTGCTCTCCGCGGCTATTATCCTCCAAGGCAGGAGACCAGCGGCTTCGGAGCACCACCCCGCTGCCCGCCTTGTAGGCACCGCCTCGGCGGGACGGCACGTTCGACGGCATTCCCCACACATCGCACCGGCGCAGGTTATGTCACGCCAAGTTTTGGCTTGTTCTCATAAACAGGCCACCTTCAGTGCGTCAATATTCTTTCGAAAGACGGGCTTGATCAGAAGCCCCGATTGAAGGTGAGCCTGTCTAAGAGAACAGGGAAAACCTTGCCGTTATATGCAGAAATACGGCGCGAGCACAGCAGCTGCGAGCAGTTGCCGTTAACAGACGCCAACCAAGCTCCCGAAAAAATAGGCCTCCATCAGTACATCAACATTCCCCGAGCCGCGTAGTGCCGCCATGGAATGTGGATGCACTGAAGATGCCCATTTTAGGGGAGCAGCACCTATCCGAGCACACAATGCAGGTACAATGTTACACCAGCACGCTATATATACCCCATCAGTGGGGAAGCCAACCGACAGAAGTCCAGCCGGCGGAAGTCCAACCACCGTGATGCTCCAAGACCCGCGCCGCGCCAAGCATGTTCCGCCACGTGGACGGCCGGGAGAAGGAACGTTGCAACATGGTATCGCCGCGCCCCCTCAAGTCTCGCGCCACGTCAACCAAGCCCCGCTGGGCAGGCTGGCAGTCGCTTATCGTCAAGGGCGCTCAACGCCGGAGGCGCGCGCGCGACGCATTTGACTCCGCCAACACCCCCAGTCTGGCCCGGGCAATCACCGACCCCGCCAAATCGGAGGCAACTTCGGCCTCCAATCCGCCCCCTCGGTGGCGAGGCCAACCTCGACTTCGATCTTCGCTTCGGATGACAACCTCGACCCCGCCACGGTAGGACTCTGTGGGTGACGAACACTACACTTTGAACGTTGAAAAAGCTCATAGGCCGCAGGGACGGAGGGGGCCAAAGGGCTCGGCAACATGGCTTCGGCCCGTGAAGCCCTTCACCATGAGAGGCTCCTGTTGTAGGGGTGGCCCCCCACTTAAACCCAGCAGGCCTATTAAGAGAGTGTAAGTCCCAGAATGGGACATGTATAGTGACATAGGTACCCCTAAGGGAAGTACTCATGTGTAAGAGTATAATTGTAAAAGCACTCCCCATGTGGATGTTGGTGATATGCCCTAGAGGCAACATGGAGATGTTGAATATATCACATACTATGTTTATGATACATTGCTTTGTTCCTTGAAATAGACATTATCATTATTGATCAATGAGTATGTGACTTATTCATGAGACTCTTAATGCCAAAATGTTGCTATTTCTAAATGATCCCTGATCATATATCATATGAGGAACAAATATGATTCAAAGATCAGCATATGTATTGATTGATGATCATGTCTCATGGATCATGGTATGGAGATACCAAATCAATAATATGGACATGTGTTAGTGAACATATGTTGGATAGACCCGCCATGAGACACTGCAGAGATTCCATGTGTCATTAGTTGGTCTCAAGTAGTGTTTATGTAGAATCCTTAGACTTGAGATCATCATGGTTCCCAACATGCGTAGTAGCCTATTTTGGGACTACTAACCACTACTCCGTAACTGGGTAGTCATAAAAGTAGTCTTCGGGTTTGCTATGAAACATGTAGTGGGATGTGAATGATCAAGATAGAATTTGCCCCTCCTTATGGGAGAGATATCTCTGGGCCCCTCGATGTAATGGATTATGAAAGTGCATGGCCATGCCAATGTGATTGAGGAGTCAATCACAAGTTTATAATCCATCACGGAATCGAGAGAGTGATTGAGCTATTAAGAGGATGACACAGGTCTCGCCTTGAGCTTAATCTATATCGTGAGGCAAAGGGATTCGTACATGAGAACATTACAGGTTCAGCCGATATGATCTTTACGTATACTTTGGGGTTAATATGTCTTGCTAGAGGCCGCTTTTAACAGGGTGACCGGAAAGGTGTTTCCGGGTCGCGACCAAGTATACGTGAACCTACAGGGTCGCACACTTAACGGGTTGGAACACTAATTCGAATGTGATTCGGATGTGGGCTCAATTCGGATAGAGATCCGGATAGACTCCTATTAGGCCTCGGTCCACGAGGCCCAAGTGAGGAGGTCTATATATTTGGAGGCGGGGGGGGGGGGGGGGCTGAGGGATGTACGCTTCCGTTCCTCCCGAGCAAAACCCTAGCCGCCACCTCCCGAGCCAAACCCTAGCCGCTCGCGAGTGCTGGTACACTCGCGATCGGCGTTCCAGCCCCGGACGTGTGGATACCGGTGGAGGCGCTGCTCGGTGCGGCGTTGATCGGCATCAACAAACTACAGATTGGATCTGCTCGTGGTGTGTTTGATCGCGTGGAGGAGACGATCTGTTCGGGACGATCGGCTACTTCCACTACTACCTCGACGCGCGTGGTTGGATCGGCTTCTCCAACTCTTCTTCCGCTGCGCTGCGCGTCTAGTGGTAACGATCTATGATCCCTCCTTAGCATGATGTCCTGGTGTGCACGGTAGAAATTTTTTATTTTCTGCTATCGTAGCCTACGCGCGTTCCTTCAGTGGATGTATATGTATAGGACATAGGCCGTGGGGAAGGACCCTAAGCCATTTTCTACTCACCTAACTCCCCACTACCATACTCTCTCTCTGTTTGGTCTGTAGCCACAACAGGAGCCAATCATACTTCTGTACTCTTTTTGATCAACTGGCTCGCCATCCTCAACTGGATCAAGTGTGGCTGATGATGCCATGGGAGTTGACGCTGGCTTACCATCACTCATGTCAAAGCGTCTCAGGAGGTCACGAGTGTACTTGCCCTGATGCAAGAAGGTACCCTCCTGAGTCTGCTTGATTTGGAATCCAAGGAAGAAGGTCAACTCCCCCATCATACTCATCTCAAACTCTGTGCTCATGACATCAAAGAACTCGAAAACAAGAGCATGAGAAGAGCGGCCAAAGATGATGTCATCCACAAAATCTGGACGAGAAGGAGGTCATTGCCATGCCTGCGAATGAACAAGGTCTTGTCTACCTTACCCATCTCAAATCCATGACTCAACAGATAGGACTTAAGCATTTCATATCAAGCTCTAGGGGCTTGCTTAAGTCCATACAAGGCTTTGGAAAGCTTGTAGACATGGTTTCGGTATTTGGGGTTCTCGAAACCTGGAGGCTGCCTAATATAGACTTCCCTCAATATACCCTTGGAGGAAGGCACTCTTGACATCCATCGGGTAAAGCTTAAAGCCATTAGACGCTGCGAATGCAAGCAAGATTCTAATGGCGTCTAGCCTAGCTACAAGGGCAAAGGTCTCCTCAAAATCTAAACCCTCAACCTGGGCGAAACCCTGAGCTACCAATCTAGCGTTGTTTCAAATGACTACCCTATCCTCACTCTGCTTGTTTTTAAACACCCACTTGTTACCTATGACATTATGACCTCTAGGGGCTCAACAAGTGACCAGACCTTGTTTCTCTCAAAGTTCTCTAACTCCTCATACATGGCATTGACCCAAGACTCATCAGAAAGAGCATGACTAACATCCTTGGGCTCGAAAGAGGCAACGAAGGCAGAGTGGAGACAGAAGTGAGACATGCCAGACTTTGAGCGTGTGACTCGCTCAAAGAGATCTCCAATCATCTGCTCTGAAGGATGATCTTTTTGAATATGACGGGGACATCCTGGATGAGAAGAAGAAGTGGCCTCTACCTCAAGAGCTGATGAGGTAGGAACAGAGCCACCAGCTCCAGAAGATGTAGAAGGAATGGGCTGATCTCCTCGAGGTGCGGTGGTTGAAGCAAGCACCTCAAGGGGAGGAGGATCTTGATCGGGTAGACGACCCTCATCTCCATCCTCCTCATCGTCCACAAAAATGGGCTCAGACTGCTCTACTGAACCTGAGATATCGGGCCTAGTCCCTAAACTGGCCTCATCGAAGGTCACCTCGCAGGTCTCTACCATTTTACTAGATTCGTAGTTCCAGACCCTATAAGCCAGTGAAGAAGTCAAGTAACCTAGAAAGATACCATCACAAGATCGTGACTCGAACTTATCTAGGTTCCTAGGCTTCAGAATAGAGCACTTGCAACCAAAAACATGGAAATGAGAGATACTGGGCTTTCGCTCATATCTCAACTCATAAGAGGTGCGATGCAAGTGTGCCCTTAGAAAAACTCTATTTGAAACATGGCACGCGGTGGCTATTGCCTCAACCCGACACTTCCTAGGTGTAGAGTACTCATCAAGCATCATCCTGGCCATCTCGACCAAGGTACGGTTCTTCCTCTCCACGACGCCATTTTGCTGGGGGGACGTGCGAAGAAGAGAACTGGTGCTCTACACCTATCTCATCGCAATACCTATCGAAGTAGAAATTCTTGAACTCCGTGCTGTTGTCACTGCGGATCATTCGTAAGGCACCCGAAAGCTCAACAGAAAGCCTACTAAAAAGACCCTGAAAATGGGTAAATGTCTCATCCTTCGAGACTAAGAAAAACACTCAAGAGTACCTCGAGAAGTCATCGACCACAACAAGAATGTACCACTTCCCTCCTGCCGACTGCACTCTAGCTGGACCAACTGTATCTATGTGGAATAACTGTCGTGGTGCATCGGTCATAGTCACTGTGACTAGAGGATGAGAAGCGGCAACCATCTTGCCGTGCCGGCAAGGAGTGCAAACTAGATCTTTGACCATCTTGAGTTTAGGCAGACCACGAATGAGATCGTGGCTGCTAACTCGAGTCAAATGGTCAAATCCAATATGACCAAGTCTCCTATGCCAGAAAGTGAGGTCACGGGACTCAGAAGCAACTAAACACTTGAGAGGATCACCAGAAGACTCAACAAAATCAGCACGAAATATCCTCCCATATCTAGAAATCCCGCAAACCAGACTCCTTGAAGAATCAAGAAATTTGCAAGCATTTTTCTTAAAGCTCACCTCGAATCTGTCATCGGTAAGCTGGGAAACCGAAAGCAAATTATACTGCAGTTTACTCACTAAGGCAACATCTTTTGAAACAAATGAATCATTAGTGCGCACAGTGCCTTTAGCGATGACGTGCCCAGAAGAGGCATCTTCGAAGGTGATCGTCTCATCACCTGGAGCACGGACTAGGGAAGAGAACCAACGGGAGTCTCCAGTCATGTGTTGAGAACAGCTGGAGTCTACAAGCCATACCTCTCTCTTCCCAACTCGGCGAACCTGAGTCAACAAGAGAGAGATGGCTTAGTATTGGGATAAATCAAAAGAGATTTTGGCACCCAATACTGAGTCACACGATGAGCACAAGAAGTAATCACACACGACTGACCTCTAACTACCCTACGCTCTCCGTCACTCAGAAAGCTAGAAGGTTTATGAGCAAACCTGAAGCTGTTGCTGGGCTTGACTGCTATGGAGGAGCGAGTCAAAGCACCAGCAACATCCTGATCTCGCAGCGGGTAGCTATCTCGATGGAGAAAATGAGATCTACCCTTAGGACGGTAGATATCACGACCAGAGGCAAATCGAGGACGAAAATCAGAAAACTCAAAAAACCAAGTCCTCGATGCTGCCCAAACACATCAACATGATCAACTCTAGACTTTCTGTTGGTCGTAGGTGCACTCAAGGTCTGGGGCTGACCCTGAGTACGCCTAAGAGCCTGAAGACGGTCTCTCCGCGCGATCTTGGCGCGCCTGAAGCATCTCTCGATCATGTGTTCATCCTTCTGACAGAAGGTACAATGAAACTTCGCCTTCTGAGAAGTCGAAGCAACAGTGTTACCACCTTACTGTTAGAAATCCCTTGGACAAAGCCTACATATTTGAACTCAACTTTCTTGGTTCTGGGCTTGACCTCGATCACACCTGTTGCTGTGGGTCTAAGAACGGTAGGTGGATGCTTCCTAACATTCTCAAGCAAATCATATCCTAAACCCTGATTGAACTTGAAAATCTTGGATTGGTCTAGAATAAGATTCAGCTTATTTTTGCCTCCAACAAATCTCTCAAGAGTGTTCATAAGATACTGACACTCTTGAAAGAAAGAGGTGCAAGAAGAGCAGGGGGAAGAAGAGACAGCAGAAGGTAAGGGAGAAGAACCAACAACAGAAGAACGAGTAGCACGTGCGGATTTCTCCTGATGCACGGCTGCTTCAACATGAGGGCTTTGCAAGACACACTGGAAACAGTCCTATTGGTAGCCGTTTGGTTCTCGTACTAAGCGTCTCTACCATAGCCTTAGGCTTCTCCCCCACCATAGCACACTCAGCACAAGCAGATTGTGTCTTCTCTAGAAGGTCCTTAGTTAGCTTCACACATTTGTCATCCAAAGCAACGAGTTCAAGTTTTAGTTTTTCACAACAATTGCATGGTGAGCTAACAGGGTCCTTAGTCGCATAATGAGCCAATTTGTTGTTGTGGTCAATCATTTCTTGAAACTGTTTTGAAACAGATTCAAGCTCAGCAGTTAATTTAGGATAGTTGGTGCAAGAAACAATGGGCTCTAACAAGGAAGCATGCAATTCAGCAATTTTATGATATGCCGTCTTTAAGTTCATTTTCAAGTTATTGCAATTTTCACATGTTTCAGGCATATCAAGAAGCATAGTATAAAGACCTCTAAAAGCATTGTCCTTATCCTCACATGAGGTGCAAGAAGTAGTCTCAACAGTAATAGATGAAAGAGCAGCAGTCCTAGTCATCTCTAATTCAGCTAACAGACTAACATTCTCTACCTTAAGAAAATCTAGCTCAGAAGTCACACTATCATGAGAGGTCCTTAGCTTCTCCATATCTCCAAGCAAAGAAATACACATATCATATTCGTCACGGGAGGGAGCAGATATAAGTGAAGTAAGCTCCCGTGACAGTCTATCTACTTCCTTCTCAAGATCAAATATCTTAGCTCTAGATCTAGTATAAAATTTTTCTAGCTTCAGAAATGCATCATTGAGCTGGTCATAGGAGGGACATACCTCATCGGAGTCACTGTAGAGCTCGCTGTCGCTGATCTCACCCTCATGGGCCATGAAGCACATGCCAATGAAGTCGTCGCTGTCCTTGGAATCTTGATCATCCTTCCCATCGTCGTCACATCACCCCTCCACGTCGCTAAAGTCGATGTCATCGAAGGCGGTGAGGACGCGGTGGAAGAGCTTCTTGGCTTTACCAAGGTTGCAGAACTTCTTCTCTTTGCCTTGGGCGTGAGCTGGGGCTTCTTGTTGTGGTTCTTGTTGGTGTAGTCGTTCTTGCTCACACCGCCGTAGTCGTTCTTGCCCTTCTCCAGCTTGGGGCAGTTTGCCCGAATGTGGTTGGGGCCACCACACTCAAAGCAAATCACGGGCCCTCCTCTCTTTCTGTCCCTCACACTCTTGTATGCATGAGAAAATTTTCTGACTAAGAGGGCTAGTTGGTTTTCTGGGAGCTGCTCCAGTTGATCACCATCAATTTCACACAGAGCAGCAAGAGAGAATCCAGAAATAGTGTCAGAAGAAAATCCAGAGGCAGGACTGGGATCGGTGACCAAAGTCATCGACTGTGACTTCGACTTGCGAGAGACAATGTTAATCTCGTGAGTCTTGAGGCGTCAATACAACGCATCAAGAGTCAAAGTCGAAAGATTAGTCGTGTCCTTAATGGTGGTCACTTTCATCTCCCAAACTCGCAAATCCAAGGTCGCAAGTATCTGTCGAGCGTTGTCCGAGTCGGAGTATATGAGACCGACCGCTCGGAGGTTGCTCAAGATCTTGTGAAACCTCGCAAAGCACTCATCAAGGGACTCTCCAGCGAGCATTTTAAACTTGTTGTAATCTCGCTTGTACTGGTCTTGTCGTACCGTCTTGATCTGGGTGGTGCCCTCATGGTATGCATCGAGGGTCACCCAGATGTCGTAGGTCGACGTGAGATGAGAAATACGATCAAATTCGCTTCAACTCAGTCCTTGGATTATTATGTTCCTTGCCTTAACATTTGCCTCAACATCGGGCATGTTTGCTACATTGATGTTTTCATCGGCAGGAACAAGAAAGCGAGTTTTGACTTTCTGTCAGATCGCATAGCCCTGAGCCTGTATGTAAGACTCCATCCTACTCTTCCAGAAGGGATAGTCGATCCCATCGAAGATAGGGGGCTTCGTGGAATACTTGTCCGTTGCCCTGGCTCACAGCCCGGTTAAGATCTATCGAGAAGAGCTAACTTACTCTGATACCAATTGTAGGATCGAAAATGGCAACAGAGGGGGTGAATGGTGCCTTCAAAAATAGCCTCGAAGTATCCACATACTTCTTCTCCGATAGCTATAGAAACTATGAAGAAGAAGATTTATGCTCTCTAGCAAATCGCAATCAGATCGACAAAAAGGTTGATTCAGGCTCGGCCGAAAACATTAATGAAACAATCAAGATTTGAGTGCTCATTGAAGACGAAGGAGAGAACGCAGAACATGAAGAAACATTGCCGAAATCAAGAACTGAAACTAACAAAAGGTCCTGCCCAAAGACTGAAAAGCTACAGTGGTCAAAGCTACAAAACAAAATGAAAAGTGAGCAGCAGAGAACAGCCGGCTAGAAGCAAGGCTTGACCACGGTTAGACCGCCGGCAAGCTCATGGTCTGACCGCTAATTGGCTTCCAGATTGACCGACAAAACAACTCCAGCTTGACTGCAAAATGGGCTTTCAGTTTGACTGGAGAAGCATAGAATCGGTAGCCTGAAGGACACAGGAAACTCTGAAATTGCAGCAAGAAAACAACAGAGAAAAGAACAGAGAACTGCAGTACCGAAAATACTCAGCAGCCGAAAACAGAGAAGTGCAGACCAGAAATGCAGACCAGATAAATGCAGATATTGCAGAGAAAAGAAAACTGAAGACTTGGTAGAAATCTGCAATACTTTGGCTGAAAACAGCAAACCACTGAACCAACTCGGCTAAAACTGAAAGTCTCGGTTGAAGTCTGCAATGCTTCGGCTGAAAACAACAAAGAAGAAATGAAAAACAGGCTGAAAGCTTGTAGCCTAAACAAGGAATAAATGATCTGAATGGAATCCTTCTCTTGGGGCCAAAACAATTTAAGATTAAAGGCTATTTGAGACACAGAACTCAAATCCCAACTGAGATTAATCGAAGGGAAAGGAAAGAAGCAGTCGGCAAGGCAACTGGAAAGGATAAATACAGTGAATACTTTTGGAGAGGGACTGAAAACAGGACTGCAGAGCCTGTCCCACTTCTTTGCTGAACTGAAACAGAAAGAAGAGCGATAAACTAAATACTGAACTGAGAAATCACCCCATACAGTAAATAATGGCAAGAGTAAGAGAAGAGGGCAAGGACTAAAAGAATGTTGTTTTCCCATGCCAAAAGAGTAGGACTTCAACCTAAATAACATCCCAACCTCAGAAGAGAGAAATTGCCGAAAGGGAACAAATGGAAGCAGTGAACACTGCATTTGTCAAGAAGAAGTCACAAGGAGAGACAATACCCAAATAACTTGTGATTCTTGAGATCTTTGAACTTGAGATTGTTGATTTCAACAGGGATTGATCTCAAATCAAAGAGACCCACAACTCAAAAGGCTTTTAGTTAGCACAATCATGAGCATAGGTGTCCCCTGCCTTCAAACCCTAGATTTTATGAAAACAGAGGAACTCCATCGATTGGTCATTTGGGAAGAACATGTCTAATGAGAAACTTTCTCTCGGGAATTTGCTAGCCAAGGGGCTTTGAATAGATTCCCAGTTCAGAGAAAAATGATTTTGCAGCTGCATGACCAATGATTCAACTCTAAATCAAATGAGCAAAGAAGAACAGAGAGTCACAAGAAGGAACAAAGGTCAAAGAGAAAAGAAATCAGATCATCTCAAACAAAAAGGCATCTCAAATTGATTTAGAGACATGAATGATTACATAATGAAAATGTTTACATCTGTTTCATGCCATCTCACTACATCTCTTGCCTTAAGAGCTGACACACGCAGGAGATGAAAACAAGAACCCAGAACACACACAAGCCACCAGGCTCACACCCCCTACAGACCCATACGCAAATAGAAGTTTAAGAAGTGTCAGCCCACTCTCACAACCAGACTTGCATACACAAGTGACAAAACCCACTCACATGCAAAAGAGGAGGGAAAACCAGCATACACTCCAAACCCTAAACCTCTCCTTTTATAGCCGCCACAACCGGGTCTCATTTGCTTCACCTGTTAGCACTTTACCCATCAGCCTCAATTGAATCCGCTTCCATTTTGCAGCCTTGCGCATTTTACCGAAATGCCCCTACTGCACCTTCCTAGAAGCTTCCTCTTGTCTTGCTGTCAACGCCTCACAACCACTTCGAGTCCTCGCCGTCTTCGGCATCTCCCGACCACTTTGACCTCAGCACCGCCTATGCCTAGTCTGGCCTTCCATACCTTGCCACGACTCCGCCTCAAAGTCCTGCAGCCATCACAGACAAGAAAAACATCACACAGCACCGCTCGAAATAGTATAAACATACATTAGCATCAGAAGAAGGTACTCAGGCATGAAATACCCGAAACAGACTCAAACTCCCTAAAACAAGCGTTAATTACTCATCACAAACATGGGGTTACGTGCACATGGTCTCTCAAGGGCCGGTGGCGTCTTCGAGCTACTGATGATGGGTGCATTGGCATCATGATCATCAGACGTCCGATAGGGAAGTGCTCCCAACTCCACAGCTACAGGAGCACGTAGCAGATGGCCAGATTGGGAGTACTAGCAGTGGCGCGCTGTCAAGCGTCACTAGCCCCCGATATGTGGTACATAGAACCGCTGATCCCCAGCTGTACTGAGGAATTGCCCCGAACTCTACGTCCACCAAAGACTCAGCGAGACTGATGAATTCGGCATTGCAAATATCGCCGTTTGTGGCTGGAAACATTATCCAACCAAAGAGATAGATAAGAAACGCGACGAGGTGCATCCTGACGACCTCCAGCGGTGCAACCTGCGGGCACACACTGAAATTGTTAAGCCACGTGCGGGGGATGCCACTTGCACTCTCCAGGATAGGCCAGCCAAACTGGTCTGCCAGCCTCTTCTTCTAATCGGCTAGTGCAGGGGTTGGAACAAGTGCGCCACCCCCGAGAAGGAAACCGGTCAAAAACGCGTCGTCCTTCAAAGTGACCATCATCTCACCCCCAACAAGAGTGGAATGTGTGCATCTCGGCCTCCACCTGTCCACCAGTGCCGCGAGCAGGCTGCCGTCGATGGTGAACTCGTGCTTGGTGGAGACCAGCCTCGTAAAGGGCAACAAGCCTGTGCCCGCCAGGGTTGGGACATAGCGCTCGTCCAGTGCCCACGGACCCCCCACAGCTTAAATGGTGAAGGGCCAGGTGCATCACCCGTCATCCATGCGTGGCAGCGGTGTTTCTCATCGTACGAGTATTCCAGAAGTTCCGGTAGAGCCATACCTACCAATACATACGACAGACGAAATATTAGTGTGAAGATTAATAATTACTTTATAATACAAACTATATTAATTATGACTAACTAAATAACAGTAATTATGACTACGACTACGGAAATAATGTCGAAAGCATATTATAAAAAACTACTTGTCTTTCGGGAGAACTAATCAGCACTACCACGTACCCAATGACTTATGTACTGCCTTCTCCAAATAATTAGCTACGCACTATTAGTTTTGAGAGTACCTTGCAACAAATGGGACAGATAAAATATTAGTGCGAAGATTCAAAATGACAGCAACATACTACAAGTCAGTGATTACATGCGTGCGTGTAACTACATACGAATACTTCACTACTTACTGATAATTTTGATTACTCATCCGAAAAATGACGTGTCATTCATTGCCATCATCCTTAGCACTAACTCATTACTTACCCCAAACTAACAAATTATGAGTACCATACGTACATAAAAATAGTACAAACTATATCTAAATTACTACGATATACTTACTTTGTAATACAAGCTACATTAATCACGACTAACTAAAAACACTAATTGACTACAATTACGGGAATAACATCGAAATCATACAATCAAAAATTACCTGCCTTTCCAGAGAATAAATTAGCACTGCCAATTTAGAGCTATGCACTAGCTTCTTGAACTAATGAGCTACACGCTCCTAATTTTTAGCAACGACCGCGATAATGACCTTCTACGATGAGCGACTGAGATGAGCAACGATGAACTGCCAGAGGTGCATATTTATGCCCGAGCAGAAGGTAAACCCGGTGCACTCACCCCGTACATTGAGAACCCATTATCACAAGCAGCACTTCGAGTGAGAGGGGATGACATCGTAACAATGACAAATGTGCAAACAAGAGAGCGGGCGAGGGGGATGACACTGAAATAATGACATTAGTGCGAACAACAGAGTGCACGAGAGGGGCACATATAGAGAGAGTGACAATTTTGTGAACTAGATAACAACAAATAATATATACCACTATTGGCCGACACATGCCACTTCAAAAGATGTGTAATGATCATTAAATTCATGATTAAGTTAATTTGAATAAATATGGCAAATTTGTACCACATGAAATTTCCAAAAAATTACACAATAATTAATATTATATTGGAAGGCTTCAAATAAAATTTTGTAATTTTTGGAGCTCGTTTTCTATATGTAAAAAATCATAAAATATTGAAATTGTATGAATTTTTAAGCAACATTCACAATGGATAAATTACCCAAAAATTACAATACGAGGTACGTTATGTCGGGAGGCTGTACATAAATTTTCGTAATTTTTAAGCTCATTCAGTATATTTAAAAATTAAAATAACCACTAAATGAAAAAATTAGGGTAGGTAATTAAACCGGCTAATTAGTTGACTTAATTACCTGCCACCCCCTTACGGGACGGCAGGCAAGCCTGCTGTCCCCAACTGGGTGGTAGGCTGCTTGCCGTCTGGTGAGGGGGCGGCAGGTGCCTACCGCCGGCGACAGCGCCATGTGTCGCGTCGCAGGCGCTGCAGACCGCCCACTGGACGACAGAAATGACATTTTGTCAATACAGTTTGTATACTGCTATTTTTGTAAATACGATGTGAAATAGTGTCAAAAATAGCTTTAACTCGGAAAAAGCCCATGGGAAACTAAGGAAGATAGACAAGACATACGGACTTGGTAAATAAAACTGAGAAACATAAATAAGAAACCTTGTAGATAGACAATACGTACGGACTTGGTAAATAAAACTGAGAAACATAAATAAGAAACCTTGTAAAAGAAATAATTACCCCAATGAGGGGTAACCAAATTGCTATATGAAGGAAAGCAGGATAGACTGAAGCGGAATGGAAACCTTGAGGCCATAGGTAAGGCATGCATGTTTCACAGCACAATCTAGCAGACTATCTAGAGACCGTCCAGGGCAGAAAAGGAAATAGCAAAAATTGTGAGCACGAACTGGAGACAACATGATTTTAGTGAAGCACACGAAGCACATTCACAGCGAGTACAGAGCTGTAACCATGGGCATATACAATGCACTGAAACAACAAAGAAACGGATCATAATCTACAGGCATTCCCGCAAGAGCAAACCCCCATCGATCGGACCACAGATAAACCTGTAACGGGCGAGGCTCACTTCTGAGCCTCTAGGTAGCACGGCCCAAGCCACGATACCAGGAAGGAAACAATGGTAATTGACCAATGGAAACCAAAGGGAGAACAACCATGTGGCACTACAAACAGGAACAAAATCGACAACGGAGAACAGACAGGGAACAATCCAACCCAAAGAACTCCCACCATTGAGACCAAGCAGATCGGAAACGGGGAACGGAGGGTACAAAATTACCTCCAGCAGAAGGCTCCACTGGCGTAGATCGAGGCACGCACAAAGCAGAAGCGTAGCAAAACATAGCACAGGCCAAGACACGCGCGAACCGAGCCAAAGACCGGCACCCAAATGGCACGAAGAAGTGAGGCCCAGTCCGCTGCATGAAGCCAAACACGCACCAGCACTGGAAGTGACCAATGAAATGCATCCAACACTCCCAGCAGCGAATTCATCTAGAAGCCAAAACGCATGGGCAAGGGGACGGGCCAAGCGAGAATGGCAAACACATGGGCCAAAGAAAGCAAAGGCTCACGCGGAGAGCAGCAGAGCTGAGCGAGAGCGCATAGTCTGGGCACCTAGAGGACGGCCCATAGGCTCACGCGACGGCGCACTCTAGGTCATCATCGGCGACATTGCTTAGGTACTTGCGTGTAAATCTCTCAATTTGATCAATTTGCGAATCATAGGATATTCTATGCTCATTCCAATTGGAATTTGCAATAGAACATATTACAAATGCACACCATTTTTTTTGTAGTTTTGACTTGGTCAAAATACAGATGCTAGTTAGTACTTATACTTACTAGATGTGTGCTAGTGCCAGTGTGCCGCAGTCTAAGAATAGCAATCATTGTATTTTGCAATCGCATCAAATTTCTAAAGTAGGCTGCATATCACCACTCAATTTGGATCCAATAAGGTAACTAGACCCCATGTCTGCATCACTGGACACTACTCGGTTTGGAATCGATAAAGACGCACCAGAAGAGTCAAAAGATCTCGGCTTTTGAAAACACAAAGCGACCTCTCGTTGAGGGCATGCCATTTGATTACTTCTAATAGCTAAAGATATACCATTTTCTCTCATATTATATTGATCCATTTATCTTGTACAATTAATAGGTTATTTCTTTTACAACTCATTTATAACCATGGATTAAGCTTCATTAGTGAGGTATTTTTCAATGTCGTACCATTATCTATATATGTTTATATATAAATTATAGTTGTTTGCATGTGAATTGTAGTTATGGCTTCACTCATGTCCGACTTCACCCTAGCTATATTTTTTTCCTGGGTTCGCCACTGTGCGGGCGGTTGCACGGTGGCCGAGTGGTAGACCGCTGCCGCCTGGTGGCCGGGCTCCGGTGGCCCAGGTGTCAGCTGCAGGGCACTGCCGCCTGGTGATTGGATGACAGAAATGTCATTTCTGTCATTCTCACGTGTATACAATTATTTTTGTAAATACGGATCCAAATAATGTCATATGTGCCAAAAATTCATAGATTAAGCTGTTATCAGCTGAATTATGATTTTTAGAGGACTTAGATCAGATTGACTCTGCAGCAGTATTGCATGGTTACATTGGTCACTCTGTAGTGTTTAGGGGAATTCATGGTATGCAAATTGGAGTTCGAACAAACGGTGATGCTGCCAATTTTTATGTAGTTTTAACACCTTTTGGTGCATGCCGCATGCAGTGCTCTGTTTTGTTCTCATTGTCTTTCTTTTTAGAGTTTGCAGTTTGCAACTCTGATACGATGCTGTTAAATTCTTTCTGTCAAATGATTGTTACTGAGATATAACCTAGTGTATTTGGCAAGTCAGCTTAGATGATTAGTGCAAATGTATATTATTTTAGATAGAAGTGTTGCTAATCAAATGTATATTATTTTAGATAGAAGTATTGCTTACATCCTAGAATTAGCAGGATAGCACTTTGTGATCTACTACTAGTTCCAGTATACTGGTTTGTACACGGAGTGCGATTGCTACTTCTTCAGTTAGCCACTTAGCCTGCATGGTCGAATTATCTTAATCACCTTTCAGCCAAATCAATGATCATTTTGACATGATAGTTTGTTATTTATGGATCGTAGATATTTCTTTATGAACAACTGAAGATATATTGATCCTTTCAGGTATGCACTGAGAGGTTTGTACTTGATTGAACTTATATGAAGCTGTTTTTTTGGTCTGTATTTATGATTTTTGTTTCGTTTCGTCAGGTACTGGTGATTCGACGTCATCAACACTAATCACATAATGGTTCTAGGAAATGGTCCTCAATCAAATCTCAGAAATTTCTTCGCACTTTTATGTCCTGGTCAAAGATGTGGAATTTCTTCCATGCTAAATGTCTGATTTGGGTTGTGCCTTTCAGCTTATGGCTTTTGAATTCTGATTGTTCGCGAGAGAAAGTAGGAAGAGAGAGAGACAATCTTATGCGATTTTAGCTGGTATAGCTGAAGTCGATACAGTATTACTATAATTAACTTATAAACCCTATCTTAAAAAGACGTATCATTTATGTAGGATCGTTGATGGCAATCAGAAGAGGTGAATGATTGCAGCGTACAGCTGAGAGACCATGTGGAGGTGTCCCCATGTTTGTAATGAATAATTGACGCTTGGGTTGGAAAGTTTGAGTTTGGTTTTGTCGGTTCGCGCCAAGTCGGTGCATGGTGCAGTTTGGTTCGGTTGGACCAGGTCGAATGCGTTCGACGGTGTTTAGGACAGTTCTTTTTCTCGATCAGTCGTTCGGGCTATGTGACGGTTTGCTTGTCTGTATGACTGCAGAACTTTGAAGCTAGGTCATGGTGAGGAGTGGGAGGACCGGGACTAGGCACAGGAGGTGTCGAGGTCCAGACGGTCGGAGACGTTGAAGATGATCGAGGTTGCTGAGGTGGTTGCTGAGGCAGGAGGTGACGAGGAACTGGAGCTGGAGCTACCGGTGGAGGACATGATGGGCGACGACGAGTGCACTGGGATTAGGCTCAGGGAGGAATCGGAGGTCCAGACGGTTGGATGTCGGTTGCGGTCGTGTGCGACGGAACAGACCAGGACTAGACTCAAGTGGAGTCGGAGGTCCAGTCGGTCGGAGTCAGGTGGACACGACGGGCAACGGAGAGATGGATCGGGACTAGGCTCAGGGAGGAGCTGAGGTCCAGACGGTCAGGATGCTGGGTGCGGTCGTGTGCAGCGGAGCAGACTAGACTCAGGGAGGAGTCGAGGTCCAGACGGTCAAGGTGCCGGTTGCAGGAAGCTTCCGCGAAGGTGCTTGGGGAGCAATTTGGAGAATTGACTCAAGTATGAGTGGAGTGGCTGGTTTTCCCTCCATTTCTTGTGTTGACTTTGACTCCTGCCTCTTTTATGTGTGAAGCATGGAGTGAAAAGGGTATGCTACTTCTTGATTTGCCTTTTGGGTGTGAGCCTGGTGCCTTCATATGGAGAGGTGGAGGCAGAAGGCAATGTAAGAAAAACAGGCTTAGAAGTGTGTTCTCAGGTCAAGCAAACAAATAGGTAGCATGTGAGCAGTGTGTATGTGTGCATTGTCTCCTGCGTGTGTGAGAGCTCAAGAAGGGTGTTCTTCTTTGAGAAGCATGTAGTGAGGAGAATGTAACTCATGTGTAATCATTCCTCTCTTGTAAGCATTCATGGTGATGAATCCAGTTGAGAGCTTTAGTTTTCCTTTTCTTTGTGATGGAATTGAGTTTTAGTTTGTTCTCTGCTGGTTCTTTTGATTTGGTGTAAATCTTGATTAAGGAGCTAACTCTTGGTTACTCAGTGATGGGAAATACTCAAGGCCATTTAGTCATTCAATTCCTAAGAGAAATATCTAGAATCAATGAATACTCTCTTTTCGGAGCTAAGCCATTTTACCTCCTCTGTTTTTGATTCCCTAGGGTTTGAAGTCAAGGCATCCTTGCCCTCTTGGTTTTCTTGGTGGAATCTTAAATTTGGTTTGTGGTTTCTTGCTAAGAGATCATCTCCTGCTGGTTTTCAAAGTTTCTTGAGCTAAAGATTGGAGAATGGCAAGTAATTTGGAAATCAGTCTCTTTCTCGGTTCATATTCAGATTTCTGTCCAGATCTCAGTCCATTGCTCTTTTTGGTTGTTTGCCATGATTTCTAAGGTCCCCCTGCTATTTAGTTTGAAGTTCTTTTCTTTTGGACCTGAGAAGAGCAGCAATTAATCTTCATTTTCTGTCTTTTGGTTCTGCTGCACAGTAATTACCGTGTCCTCCTTTTCGGCAGTATTTCAACTTCTCAGTTTTCTGGTTTCAGTCCTGTTTTTGTTGATTTCGGGCAGCAGCAGCCTGCTGTGTTTTCTGCACTTTTTGGACTGCATTTCGTGTCTCTTTTCTCTGCAGGTTTTAGTTTGCTTGCTGCTCCTAGTTTGTTGTTTGGCTGAATTGAAAAACTGTTGTTCGGCTGAATTGAAAAATTGCTGTTTTCAGCATTTGTTCACTGCTGTTTTTAGCATTGCCGATGCCTTGCAGTTTGTAGCCTAGTCTTTCACGTTTCTTTCCTCTGCATTTTTTTGCTAACGACTGTTTTTCCGGTTTAGCTGCTATCGATTGGAACACAACATATTGAGAGATTGCAGCTCTTGATCTTCTCTGTTTTCAGCCTCTAGTTGGTTCCTGTTATCAGCAGCAATTGCAGCCGAACTGATAATTTCTCTTCTCTCTTTTTCAGTTTGTTTCGACAGCAAAAATCAGCAAACAATGTTCTCTGTTTTCTGTGTTTCTGCAGTCTGAACTTTGCTAGCTGTTCACTGATTAATTCTCCTCCTTAAATCTGTTTTCAGCAGCAATACTAGTGTTTACTGTGCTATCCTTTTTCAGTTTTTGTCTTCTCAGATTTTGTGCAGAGTTTGGTTTTGTGTCAGCCGAAGTTGATTTTCTCTTTGATTAAAGTTTCAATTTTCGATAAGCTTCATTCTCTTGCTTCACAGCTGCTATAGCTATCAGAGAGGAAAATGTGGATACTTCGGGGCGTTTTTTGAAGGCACCATTCACCCTCCCTTTATTGCTATTTCCGATCCTACAATTGGTATCAGAGTCGGTTAGCTCTTCTCAATAGATCTTAACCGGTCTGTGAGCCATGGCGACAGACAAGTATTCCACCAAGCCCCCGATCTTCGATGGGATCAACTATCCCTTCTGGAAGGGCCGGATGGAGACCTACATTCAGACTCAGGGCTATGCGATTTGGCGCATGGTCAAAACTCGCTTTGTTGTTCTTGCCGATGAGAACATCAATGTGGCAAACATGCCCGATGTTGAGGTGAATGCTAAGGCAAGGAACACCATCATCCAAGGATTGAGCCGAAACGAGTTTGATCGTATTTCTCATCTTTCGTCGGCTTTCGATATTTGGGTGACCCTCGATGCTTACCATCAGGGCACCACTCAAATTAAGACGGTATGACAGGACCAGTACAAGCGAGATTACAACAAGTTTGAAATGCTCGCTGGAGAGTCCCTTGATGAGTGCTTTGCGAGGTTTCATAAGATTTTAAGCAATCTCCGAGCGATCGGTCTCAGATACCCCGACTCGGACAACGCTCGCCAAATGCTTTCGGCTTTGGATTTGCGTGTTTGGGAGATGAAAGTGACCACCATCAAGGACACTACGGATCTTTCGACTTTGACTCTTGATGCGCTGTACTCACGCCTCAAGACTCACGAGATTGACATTGTCTCTCGCAAGTCGAAGACATGTGAAAATTGCAATAACTTGAAAATGAATTTAAAGAAGGCAGATCATAAAATTGCTGAACTGCATGCTTCATTACTTGAGCCCATTGTTTCTTGCACCAAATGTCCTAAATTAACTGCTGAACTTGAATCTGTCTCAAAACAGTTTCAAGAAATGATTGATCACAATAAGAAAATGGCTCGGTATGCTTCTAATGATTCTGTTAGCTCACCATGCAATAATTGTGAAAAACTAAAATCTGAGTTGATTGTATTAGATGATAAATGTGTGAAGCTAACTAAGGACCTACTAGAGAAGTCACCATCTGCTTGTGATGTGTGTGTTGTTGTGGGGAAGAAGCTTGAGGGTATCGTAGAGATGCTTAGTGACGAGAACCAAATGGCTAGCAATAGGACTGTCCCTTCGGAGGCAGCTGTGCGTGCAGATGCCATTCATTCTTCTGCTGTTGGTTCTTCTTCTTCTTCTCCCTTACCTTCTGCTGTCTCTTCTTTCCCTGCACTTCTTACACATCTCTCTTTCAGGAGTGTCAATATCTTATTAACACTCTTGAGAGATTTGTTGGAGGCAAGAAGAAGCTGAATCTTATTCTAGACCAGTCCAAGATTTGCAAATTCAATCAAGGTCTAGGATATGATTTTCTTGAGGATGTTAGGAAGCATCCACGTGCTGTTCTCAGATCCATAGCAGGAGGTGTGATCGAGGTTAAGCCCAGAACCAAGAAAGTTGAGTTCAAATCTGCGGGCTTTGTCCAGGGATCTCTCACAGTAAAATAGTATCACCTGTTGCTTCGACCTCTCAGTAGGCGAAGCCCCATCATGCTATTTCTACCTCTTAGAAGGTGAAGTATCATTGTACTTTCTGTCAGAAGAATGTACATTTGATCGAGAGATGCTTCAAGCGTGTAACATCCTAAATTTTTGATGTTTGAAATCTTGAGAAATTTAAAACTTTTGTTTGCGTCTTACTGGCATTTGAAAATTTTTGGTCAAAATCTTACTTGGGTTTTCTTGAGTTTTGTGCTGAGCCAAATAAATAATTCTCAAATGCACATAAGAATTATGACGATAAAAGATACAAAGTAATTTAACTATGAGTTTTTAATTTTAATAACCAAAAATCTAGAAATCAAATTAAATAGAAATCCACCTTAAGCCAAAATTGACCCAAGAACTCAAAACTCGAATTCGATGTCGAGTTTTTCCGAACTCGAAATTCGAAATTCAATTGCAAACTTAAGTCTAAAAAATAATCAAAGTGCCAATTTAAAACATAAATATTAGATAAAGGAAGTAAAACTTTGAATTTCAATTTAACTAGGTAGAGAAAATAAATAGCCTAGAAATAATTGAACTGAAATTCCAAAATTTCAGAATTTATAAAGTTTCCTACTTTTCTCCCTTTTCGCTCCCCCCATTTCTCCTCCTCCCTGCCAGTGGGCCCTTCCCTATTTCCTTCTCTGGCCGCTGGCCCAGCCGAGCACCCTGGCCTCTCTCTCCCCTTCCCCTTTCTTTTCCCCTTCTTTCTTTTCTCCCCATCTCTCGCGCTGGCTCTTCCTACCCCGCACGTCTTCCCCGTCCTCCCTCGCGTCATCGTCCTCCATCCCCTGTGCGCCCGGCGCCCAGCGTCAGCTACGCCACCCACCACGCGTCACCATGGACCCCACCGCCATCTTTTCGCCACAGGTGCGCCGCATCATTCCCCGCCGCCACCAACGCCCGTCCCTTCCCCATTACGGCCGTCGCCGCCCACACCGAGGACATCTCCGGCCGAACAGCAGCGTGCGTCGGCACAGGGCGCCCGGACCACGGTCTGACCGCGCACACGTCTCCTAGTCCATTGGCGTCACGATCGCGTTGCCGCTGCTATAGCCATGCCGTGCCAGCACCGCCGCCCATGCACGGCCAACTGCCCTCCTCGGCACCCACGCAATTTGCCTTCTATAAAGCCCAGCCGAGACTTCCATTTGCACCGCCCGAACTCCCTCCTCCTTCCCTAGGCTTTAATTGAACCCCCGCGCCTCCGTTGTTCACCGGCGCCGCTTTCTTCCCTGCGGCCGGCCACCCAGCCCGCCGCTGCCCCACTCCACAATAGTCCAATTCGTTGCACCCACACCCTCCCCGGGACACTGTGAGCACATTCCCGCCCTCTGCCGAGCTCGCCGATCCGTCTCCGGTGACGGCGACGATCCTTCCCTGAGAGCGCCGCCACCGCACGCCGCCAGCACACTCCCGGCTCCCCACGACCCCCACCGACATCTCCATCGGTCTCCACTCCGCGCGGGGATCCCATTTTGCCCACCGCCAGCACATCCCCGGCCACCGCCTACCGCCGGCCAAGCAAGCTCCGGGCGCCGCCGCCTTGCTCTGTTTTGAGCCCATCCCTGCGCTTGTTTCTTCTAGTTAATCCCCCTCTGTCATTCGCAAGTGGGCCGTTGCCCAGTTGGTCAGCCGAGTCAAGCCAACGCATGAAGCAGCAAGTCCCAAGTTCGATTCCCTCCCGACGCATTTCTTTCTTTCTTTTATTTTTGTTTTTATTAATCATTTCAGTTTAGGAAAATCAATTGAGGAAAATTAGGAAATATGTAGGAAATAAATTAAGGAAGCTAAGATAATTAATTGGGTTCAACTAAAATTTATATGCATCAAAATATAGAATTATAAGACTATGAACAAATAAGAGATTAAGGGAAATAATTAGGTGAAGTTTAAATAATTAGTTGGAATGAAAGTTTAAGCACAAGTTTAATTAGAGGTAGTGGCAAAAAAATATGACTCCATATTTGTAAACAATAATCAAGGGCCCTAAGGAGAATAATATCAATAAAGAGGCATGAATTAGATAAAATATTAAACGTAATTGAAATAGAATGTCCATATAAATTAGAGACTTATCTAAGCATATATATATATATATATATATATATAGGAAAATACATGTTTAATTTAAGATTTTAGTTATCTTCCCATTATTTAACTTGATTAATATTATACCTCTTTTGGAATATTCGAATATGTGAACCTTGTCACCCTAGCAAAATTATAATAGTAACCTTTCGAAAATAAGTCTGTAATTATATGCCATGCTTAGTACTGCATAGATACTCGGGGCGCTGAAATGCTCCAAGCATCACTTTTAATCATGAGAAAATTTGGTTGGGCAGTCATGGTGGTAATGACTGGTATATGTTGGATATGATTATTTTATTCTCCCCAAAACCCCAAATTACTTATCTATCTGGGCGGATGGTTCGGGGGTATGGTGCAGTGGTGCACGAGAGTGTGGTTTGTGGTAGAACCGCCCAGATAACCCTAAAGACCGAATCTTGTCATGACCTCCTGTGTAAACAAGTACAACCACAAGTCTGTAAAGTACAACTTGGCTTAGTAAATTTACCGGACCCTGAAAGTCATCATCATGGCAGTAGTGCAAGTGGCTGTCTGGGTGGTGGGCTTGAATGGGACACCCGCAAGTGGCTGTCTGGGTGGCGGGCTTGAGGGTGAAGTTCTTCGCGGTGTGCTAGCAGTGTGGGTAGCCAGCTGCTAGGCGCTTAGGATGGGAACATCCCGCACAACCTATGAGACCTGCCGCAAGCGGGACAAGCTCATAGGGGTGAGATGATGGAAGGGGCGAGGTATTTTGAACGGTTACTGTGATGGTTGGTTCAACTGCACGACTAAGGAATCGGGTGGGGCAACGAGTAAACTGTCTCTTGTGGGTAAAGTGTGCTGTTGTAGGGGTGGCCCCCACCTAAGCCCAGTAGGCCTGTTAGAAGGATGTAAGACCCAAAATGGGACATGTATAATGACATGTGTACCCCTGGGGGGAATACTCACGTGTAAGGGTATAATTGTAAAAGCACCCCTCATGTGGATGTATGTATGTAACACAAGCCATGGGGGAGAACCCCTAAGCCATTCATTTACTCAACTCCCCACTACCATACTCTCTCTCTGTTTGGTCTGTAACCACAACAGTTGGCGCCGTCCGTGGGGAGGACAAGAGCAAGCCTCCAGATCTGAAGGGGGATGGCACCAAGGAAAGCTTCAATGTCGGTGACAAGGGAAAAGGAGGTGGAGGCGGCGAAATCTTGCGTCAATACCAAGGCTTCGGCTCTGGTGACTGCGACTGTGGATGGCGGCGCGGATGTGACGACCGTGAGCACCGGCATCCACGACGCGACGCCCGACTCCGCCACCACCACCCCGACCACCAACCCCAGTGGTGACAACGCAGGCGCGTCCACGTCTTTACTCGGCGCGGGAGCGGTCGGCGGTCCCGGCGACGACGCGCGCTTCGTCTCCAGCTCCGGGGTCCTCCGCGCTAGCGCCGCGGGCAGATCCCCAACCACACCCACGGTGGAAACAGCCCTGCTGGCGGCCCTCAGCGCATGCCAACAGGAGCTGTCGGACCTCCGCGGAGCTGTGCGGGACATACAAGAGGCTCGGAGCCGACGCGCAACACCGGAGGCGCCGTCTCAGCCCACCTCGGAGAGGGCGAATAGCCGCGATGCCAATACGCCCAGTCGCGTTCCCCTACGACGCATAGACCCAGAGTCCCTGCTCTTCGTGGACCTGCAGCAAGCGACGTGGCCCGAAGACTTCAAGTTCCCGAGCATCGTCGAAGCCTATAAGGGTGACTCCGACCCACGCGAGTTCGTATGCGTGTACGAGACCGCCATCGAAGCCGCTGGCGGAGACGACTCTACGAAGGCAAAAGGACTCCCCCTCGCGTTGCAAGGAGCGGCGCTGTCCTGGTTCTTCACCATCGAACCGCAGTCCATCTACGCGTGGGAACAGATCCGCGATCGGCTCTACAACAACTTCCAGGGAAGCTACGTCGAGCGTATCGATGCGGACCAGCTCTTCGCAGTTAAACAGAAGCCCAAGGAGGGGCTCCGGACCTACTTTAAACGCTTCGCCAAGGTACGTTGCCAAGTCAGGGACGTTAGCGAGGCAACCGTTATCAACGCAGCGATACAAGGTCTCCGCCCGGGACCGCTCGCTGAGCATAGCGCGCGGAAGCCGCTCAAGTCGGAGGCAGAGCTCTTCGACAAAATCGACGCGTACGCCCAAGCCGAGGAGGACGCGCGGGGGCGCAGCGGCACCGACTCCAACGCCGGGCAAACGGAGGACGGGTCGCAAAGGAGCAGCGCAAGAGACAACCTGAGGACGAAGCACAGGAAAGTGTCTGTGGGCGACACTCGTGAGCCCGTCGACGATGGGTACACCAAACTTCACCAGGCGACAGCCGTCGGCCCCGGCGTAACCGGCGAAGACCCCGCAAGGCCCGCCACGTCCTCGCTGCGCAAGGCGTCCCCCGGGAAGCCGCGCTAATCTCGCGCGTCGGAGGGGGGTGCGAAGGAGGCCGCGATGAGAAGCCGCGTGCGGAGCAGGAACTCCTAGAATACGGCAGATGGTGCGAGGTGCACGGTTATGGGGGCCACTTCACGCGGACATGCACCAAGGTTGCGGCGTTACGGCAAGCGGTGGCCCCTGTACGGGCCTCGGAAGCACGGACCCCCGCAATAGCCCACGTACAGCGTACGCAAGTCAGTTCCTTACGTGCTGGGTCCCCCGGAGAGACCCAGTGCTCGGGTATTAATGTCATCGTTGGAGGCTCTTCGTCGAGCACTTCCTCGACGCAACTTCGTCTGCGGGCGTCCCATCGCAGCATCACCTTCACGTCAGCTGATGCCCAGGGCGTGGAATTCCCCCACCAAGATCCTTTGGTCATCCAGGCCGACATTGCAGGTTGCGACGTTAGGCGTATCCTCATTGACGGAGGGAGCTCCGCAAACATTTTGTTCGCGGAGGCCCTTGATCGTATGGGAATACCTCGGAGCCTGTTAGAAGCTTCGAAAGCCCCCCTCCAGGGCCTCGGAGGGCATCCTTTGAAGGCTCTGGGTCAGATTCGCCTCCAAGTCTCCTTATGCCAGGCCGACAACGCCAGGACTGAAGATGTCGTCTTCGACGTCTTGGACGTCTCGTACCCGTACAACGCTATCCTGGGCCGGCCTGCCATCAACTCCTTCAAAGCGGTCCCACACTACGCATTCTTATGCATGAAGCTCCCAGGACGGCGGGGCGTTATCACCCTCTCCGGCAATCAGGACATGGCTCGAAGCATCGAAACCGAAGCTGGACACTTGCACCACAAGGTGCACGCCCTCACCGACAAATACCAGGTGGACACGCCATCCGCTCCGGGATGGACACCCAAGCCCCACCCGGAGGGAGGTGTGAAGAAGGTGCCGCTCCAGGCGGAGAGACACTTCATATCCATAGGCGAGGGCCTCCCTCCGGACGTGGAGCAAGACTTGCTCCGAGTCCTCCAGGCCAACATAGACATCTTCGCGTGGTCCCCGAAAGATATCAAAGGAGTGGACTGCGCCCTCATCGAACATAACCTTGCGATCCGCCCTGACGCTAAGCCCGTCAAGCAGAAACTTCGTCGTATGTCCATCGACAAGCAGCAAGCGGCCAAGGTGGAGGTGGCAAAGCTCCTTCGAGCGGGGGTCATCCGCGAGGTTCAACATCCGGACTGGCTCGCCAATCCGGTGTTGGTCAAAAAGGCCAGCGGCGCTTGGCGCATGTGCATCGACTTTACCGCCCTCAACAAGGCATGCCCGAAGGACGATTACCCTCTGCCGCGCATCGATCAATTGGTCGATGCTACCGCCGGATGCGAGCTCATGAGCTTCTTGGACGCCTACTCCGGCTACCACCAGGTCTACATGGCCAAGGATGACGAGGATAAAACCAGCTTCATTACGCCGGTGGGGACCTTTTGCTTTGTAAGGATGCCCTTCGGCTTGAAGAACGCAGGCGCAACCTTCACCCGCCTCGTCGCGCTGGCCCTGGCCGTCCAGCTGGGAAGGAATGTGGAGGCCTACGTGGACGACGTGGTAGTAAAAATCAGGCAGCTCGCCCCCCACGGCAAGGATCTTCAGGAGACTTTCGATAACCTCAGGAAGGCGGGCATTAAGCTCAATCCGGACAAGTGTGTCTTCGGTGAACAGGCGGGCAAGCTCTTGGGCTTCCTCGTATCCGAGCGGGGCATTCAAGCGAACCCCGACAAGGTTGACGCTATCCTGGGCATGGAACCTCCCAAGACGACGCGGGAGGTCCAGAGGCTAGCAGGCCACGTGGCGGCCTTGAGCCGTTTCCTCTCCAGAGCGGCGGAGCGGGGCTTACCATTTTTCAAGACTCTCCGCGGTTGCGATGGGTTTCATTGGGACGACGACTGCGCAACGGCCTTCGACGACATCAAGAAACACCTCGCAACCCTTCCCACTCTGGTGGCCCCAGCACCAGAGGCTCCCCTCCTGCTCTACCTCGCTGCCTCGGCAACGGCGGTCAGCGCCGTCCTCGTCCTCGAAGAGGGCGCGCTCTAGCGGCCAGTGTACTTTGTCTCCGAAGCCCTCCAGGGCGCCAAGACGCGATATACCGAGCTCGAGAAGCTTGCTTACGCGCTGGTCATGGCTTCAAGAAAGCTCCGGCATTACTTCCTAGCGCACCCGATAATGGTGCCATCCTCGTTCCCTCTGGCGGAGATGCTGCACAACAAGGAGTCCACGGGGCGAATTGGTAAATGGGCAGCCGAGCTGGCCCCATTCTCCCTAACATACGCCTCTCGAACGGCGATCAAGTCTCAAGTTCTGGCGGACTTCCTCGCGGAATGGACCCATCCAGCTCAACCCACCCTTCAAGTCGAAGACCCGGTGTGGACGCTTAACACCGACGGAGCGTACGGGGTCGCGGGCGCAGGGGTGGGCGCCGTTATCACCACACCTGAGGGGCAGCAACTGTTGTACTCAGCGCGCCTAGTGTTCCCGGCCACGAACAACACGGCCGAATACGAGGCGTTACTCTTCGGCCTCGGGAAGCTCAAAGCGATGGGAGCAAGGCGAGTCCTCGTCCGCACTGATTCCCGGTTAGTGGCGGGCCATGTGGACAAGTCCTACCAAGCCAAGGACCCGGAGCTAGCCAAGTACCTCGCAGCTGTACGAGCGAAGGAACGACACTTTTTGGGTGTCACAGTGAAGGCCATCCCTCGAGCAGACAACGAGCAAGCTGACGTCCTGGCCAAGGCTGCTAGTCAGCAGCTCCCAATTCCCGAAGGGGTATTTTACGAAATCCTACCAGCGGCGGCCATAGCGCAGGATAATCGGGATGCAGCCCTCGTCCACCAGATCACCCAGCAGGGTGACTGGCGGGAACCCCTTTTCGCTTTTCTGCAGGGCATCGCGGAACCAGATGATCCCTTTGAGCTCCGGCGTTTGCAACACCGCGCTAGGTCCTTCCAGGTGCTCGACAGGGTGCTTTACAAGAAGGGGGTCTGCGCACCGCTCTTGCGGTGCCTCCGGCGCGAAGAAGGAAAGCGCCTCCTCGCAGAGATTCATGCGGGTCTCTGCGGCTCGCACCTCCAACCAAGGTCTCTGGTGGGCAAGGCATTCAGGCAGGGTTTTTATTGGCCAACAGCTGTCGCGGATGCCCAGGATCTCATGCGCCGTTGTCAAGGTTTCCAATGGATGGGAAGGGCTATCCACAGGCCCCCGACAAGCCTCCATCCCATACCCCCAGTATGGCCGTTGGCGCGGTGGGGCATCGACATCGTGGGATCGCTTCCCAGGGCCCCAGGAGACCTGCGATTCGTCGCGGTTGCTCTGGAGTACTTCTCCAGGTGGCTGGAGGCGGTAGCTCTGTCCAAGATTACCTCGGTGGCTCTGCAGCGCTTCCACTGGCAAAACATCATATGTCGATTCGGCGTGCCCAGGGAGATCACCGTCGACAACGGTCTGCAATTCGATGCAGCCCCATTCAAGGAATTCTGCGGCAACATGGGCATCACCCTCCGGTTCGCTTCGGTTGGACACCCACAGTCCAACGGAGCGGTGGAGCGGGCAAACGGCGCCATCTCCGCCGCAATCAAGAAGCGCCTCGTCGGGCTACCAAAGGGGAAGTGGCCGGGCGAGCTCCACAGCTTCCTCTGGTCCCTCCGCACAACGGTCACACGCCCAACGGGGTTCACGCCTTTCAAGCTCCTCTTCGGTGACGAGGCGGTCACACCTGAAGAAATAAAGGCTGGCTCGCGGCGGGTCCTCGTCCAAGCACCAGACGAGGAATGCCAATTGTCCATGGATCTCCTTGACGGAGACCGAGCAAGCGCAACACAGCACGTCATAAAGTACGCGCGACAGATGGTGCGCGGTCACAATCGTTCGCTGTACCCGCGCGAATTCAGACCGGGAGACCTCGTCCTTAAGATGGCACTCCACGCAGAGACGGTAGGCAAGCTAGAGTCCAAATGGGAAGGCCCGTACATCGTCGCGGAGGCCCTGCAGAAGGGAGCGTATCGCTTGGCCACCTTGGAGGGGCACACGCTCCGCCACACGTGGAATGCGGACAGGCTGCGGCGGTATTACGCCTAATTCAAGCACACGAGGGCAAGGGCCTCCCACGGCTTCGGCGGACGCAAGCGACTAGCAGTTAGTGCCCTAACCCTTGTAACCGCTCACCCGCGCAAACGGGAATTTAATAAAGTGCATCGTTCATGCAAATTCTCCCATTTTCATACCAAAAGCCCGCGAAGGATCACCTTCGTGTGCAATGTGCATGAGCATGAATAAAGATGCGCAGGGGGACGCCTCCGCGCGCAGTCTACGGACTCTAAATAAGACGTAGCGTCGAGGTCCGCCTCCGCACGCACTCTACGGAGTATAAATAAGACGTAACGTTGAGGTTCGCCTCCGCACGCAATTTCACCGCCCGCAACGCCTCGCCTCCGCGAGCAGTCTATGGACTCTAAATAAGACGTAGCGTCGAGGTACGCCTCCGCACGCACTCTACGGAGTATAAAAAAAAAGACGCGGATTGTAGGACCGAAATGGCGACAGAGGGGGGGGTGAATGTCGATCTTTAAAAATCGCCCCCAACAAGTATCCTCACTTAAGCTTCTTCTCCAATAGCTATGGAAGCTATGAAGATAGAAAATAAGCCCTCACTGGAAATCAAGGCAACAAGGAAAAACCAGATCCAAAAAGAAGCAGCCAAGAAAAATAAATTCAGAGCCAGTCTGACTGCAAGCGGTAGTACCGCTGAGACGAGCGGTAGTACCTCTGAGCGGTAGTACCTCTCGAGGAGCGGTAGTACCTCTCACGGAGCGGTAGTACCGCACGACGATCGGACTTGTCCGAACGTTTCTTCGCTGCCGATCGGACTGGTCCGAACAAAACCGGTAGTACCGCTAGGACGAGCGGTAGTACCTCTGAGCGGTAGTACCTCTCGGGGAGCGGTAGTACCTCTCGAGAAAAACAGCAAACTGAAATTTCAGAAAAACTGAGAAAATCGCAAGATTCTTGGATTCTTGGCTTGGGAAACTTTGAGGGAAGCTAGGGAACACTCCCAGAAGACTAAGCCAAGAGCCAATAACAAGAAATCCACTCCAAGAATCAAGAATTTCAGATTTGGGTAAAGATCTGAAATCTTGCAAGAACCGAGCCAAAAACCAAATAACTTCCCGACCGTTGATCCTTTGGCTATGAAATTTTGAGGGAAGCTAATTAATAGCCTCTGGACTCTTCATACCAAATTTCAAGCCATCTTAACAAGGGAATCAAAATCTGGACCAAAACCAAGAAACGAAGAACAAGAACAGAGGAGGCCAAAACTGAAATATGAGAATCAAACTCGGTTTGCTCTTGGGATTAAATAGCCAAATGGCTTTTGAGCATCACCCATGTCATAGCAACCCATTTTGGTACTCTCCAGCAAGCAAGAACTCAGAACCACGAAAATCAAGAAATCTTGCAAAGAGGAAACTGAAGAACAGAAGCTACGAACAGGGAAAACCAAACTTCAGATTTCATTTCTTGAATCACAGGGAATACAGAGGAGTTCCGATACCCCGACTTGATACAAAAGGAAAGATTACAAACTCCTCAATCCATCCTCTCCCTCTCTACTCAAGAACACCACTCAAGAACACATGAGGGAGGAAGAACACACCTCTGTTCTATCACCTAGAACACATCGTAGGGGACAGAGGGAGCACCAGACTCTGCCTCTCCAACCACTAAAGACTAAAGGAAAACCAACTCCTAAAGCCTCTTTTGACTAGAGCTAACCCTAATTCCCTCCAAAATGCTCAAGGAGGGCATGCAGCCCCTCCTCTCCTTTTATAGCGCCTGGCTAACGGGTCTCCGCCCCGTTACGCCCGCTACGTCCAATGGAGCCCGCTCCCGCTTGTGCAGCCTTGCGAATTTCCCGATTCGCCCCTTCTGCACCTTCCGGGAAGCTTCCGCGCTCCTTGCCTCGCACGCCTCGCAACCACCTCGAGTCCACGTCGTCTTCGACACATCCCGACCGTTCTGACCTCAGCGCCACCTGCGCCTAGTCCGGTCCACCGTGTCTCGCCACGACTCCAACTCGATGTCCTGCAGTCACACAGACAAGAAACACGTCAAATAGCACCGCTCGACACATGAAAGCGTAAATACCATTACACTTACCACAGATGAAGTCAAAACCTGTCAAAACATTAGAATATGCATCCTAAACCCAAATGACCAGATTTGACCAAAGTCCGACCGAGCCCGATTGCGCCACGCAACGACTCGACTCCGAACCACTCAAACCAAACTCGACTGACCTAAACCTTTGTCAATTACTCATCACTCTCATGGAGCACGACCACATGGTCTCTCAATCTCCCCCTTGATGAGTCTATTGACAAACGCAGAAAAAGCATTAAGAAGAGTTTGATTTTGAAGAATCCAACATGGTCCAAAGAAAGAAATGAAGCTAATGACCATGTCGACAGAAGGAACACTAGAGCAACTACTGAAAGAGCAAATTGATCTCCAAAGCTCTAAACTGTTCCCAACAGACTTTTTCTTCTCTATTCTCGCCCTTTTGGCAATAAACACATCAAGATGCAATGGAGAGAAGAAGACATGTCAATGGATGAATATGGCTGAAGTTTGTTTATTTAAGCATTTAGAGCCATGAGAATTATCCATATTGACCATAATGTAATACACCAAGCCATAACTCAAAAAAGGACGCTATCTAGATCATGACGACATATATATAAACCAGCTAGAGCACAAAGATGACAATCTGAAATGTAATGCATTTTGTGAGCAAGTCAAGTCATCAATGAGTAAAGTCTAGCTAGAGACATCCAAGGATGATTCAGGCCATGTCAATAAGCTAAGCGGAACAAAGAAGCTAACATTGAGTCCAAATAGAGTGCTATAAGCTCAAGATTGAAACATTGGTTAAGGTACTTGGTTCTGATTGTAGATTAAGCAAATTGAGCACATTAAACATTGTCTTTTGAAAGCATATGGTTGTTTTCAACTCAATTTTTGTTTATGTGCTAGATCTCAAGCCTTATGCGACTACTCCAAGCAATAAGCTTAAGAAGATAGTCTAGGTCATCCAAAACTCCCCCTGAGTTCATGCCTAGTGCAATGGCAAGCTGTCTCATAGGAAAGAATTGGTGAAATCAGTTTTTTCGCACAAATATGGTGGTTGTCAACCAACATTTTGTTTTATCATGTGCTAGATCTCAAGCCTTATGCGACTACTCCAAGCAAGAAGCTTAAGAAGATAGTCTAGGTCATCCAAAACTCCCCCTAAGTTCATGCCAAGTGCAATGGCAAGCCGTCTCATAGGAAAGAATTGATGGGATCAGTTTTTTCGCACAAAAGAGATCTTTTTGCTTTTTAACACATTGTACTAACTCATGTATCATCAGGAGACTAAAACAGCTCAAACTAAGGCTCAATATAGATTCAACGCTCTACTCAGCCTATTTGACATGGCATGAATCATAAAAGGATAGCTCAAGAAAGACTAAACTCAAATGCTAGCATGACAAGTTTAATTTAAGTTGATCAATTTTACTTAACTTATCATGGCAAACGCTAGTCTACACATATGAAGTCATGATAAATTTAGCAAGCTAATCACAAGTCATGGCAAGGTGTAAAGCATTGAAGCATGTCATAACAGGATAATAATCAAGGCTCAATGCAGTTTGATTATAATGCGAAATGCTGAAAATGCATGAAAGACCAGCTCCCCCTCAACATTAGATGCAACTTTTAGTTCAAGTTGAGTTATGTCAGAATTAAGCTCCAGAAGCTCCCAATTGAACTCCCCCTGAACCAAAGCAATAGAATCGAGAAGCTGGGAAAGAAAACAGCAAACATGCAGTCCTTAAAGCATAGAAAAGATATAGAGGCAACTATGGCTCAGACTGACTCTCATCTACCCCATATGACTCCAGGACAATCAGCTGACAGAAAATCACACACTAGAGAGCAAACACGTACCCTGTCTACCCGAGGGTGGCCCAACCCTCGCTAGAACCTATAAGAAGTGAGTGAGCTCGACCTAGTGAGATAAGAAGCAGCTAATCCTGGAAGCACAAGATAAGAGTTAGAAGTCTAAGCATCTCGGCAAGAGAAGCACTCTAACCTATGCTGGAAGGACTAAACCCAAATGCACCCCGAGTGCAATGCAACAGAAATGAGACAGAAGCATAATCAATATAGTAAAGCAGTAAAGCCCAAAGCTCCCCCTCACTACAATCCGTAAGGACACACCACCCCAAGCTCTCCCCGCAGAGCTGAAAACCTCGAACTATCCAAAGGCTTGGTGAAGATATCTGCCAACTGGTGGTCACTCTCCACAAAATGGAGCACTATGTCACCCTTCTCTACATGGTCTCTAAGGAAGTGGAAACGAATATCAATATGCTTGGTCCGAGAGTGCTGCACTGGGTTCTTAGCGATGTTAATCGCAGACGTATTATCACAAAAGAGTGGAACACTGTCTAAAGCTAACCCAAAGTCCCGCAGGGTCGAAACCATCCAAAGTACCTGGCTGCAACAACTGGCAGCAGCAACGTACTCGGCCTCTGCAGTGGACTGTGCAACACCGGACTGCTTCCTCGAAGACCAGGAAACGAGAGAAGTGCCAATGAATTGGCAGGTGCCGGAAGTGCTCTTCCTATCTATCCTACAGCCAGCGAAGTCTGCATCCGAAAAGGCTCTCAGGGAAAGACAGGATGAGGAAGAGTACCAGATACCATAGTCAATGGTAGCTCGAAGGTACCGAAAGATGCGCTTCACCGCCTGACGGTGAGATACACGAGGAGAAGCCTGAAAACGAGCACATAGACACACTGAGAAGTGTATGTCTGGTCTCGAGGCAGTGAGGTAAAGAAGGGAGCCGATCATACTCCTGAACTCTTTCTGATCAACTGGCTCGCCATCCTCATCTGGGTCAAGATAGGCTGTCGAAGCCATGGGAGTTGACACCGGCTTACCATCACTCATATCGAAGCGCTTCAGGAGGTCACGAGTGTACTTTCCTTGATGAAGAAATGTACCCTCCCGAGTCTGCTTAATTTGGAAGCCAAGGAAGAAGGTCAACTCACCCATCATACTCATTTCAAACTCGGTGCTCATGACATTCGAGAACTAGAAAACCAGAGTATGGGAAGAGCCGCCAAAGATAATGTCATCGACATAGATCTGGACGAGCAGAAGGTCAGCGCCAAGCCGGCGGATGAACAAGGTCTTATCAACTTTACCCATTTCAAACCCATGACTCAACAAGTAGGACTTAAGCCTCTCATACCAAGCCCTGGGGGCCTGCTTAAGTCCATACAACGCTTTGAAAAGCTTAAAGACATGGTTTGGGTATTTGGGGTTTACGAAACCAGGAGGCTGTCGGACGTAGACCTCTTCCTCAATAAGGCCATTGAGAAAGGCACTCTTGACGTCCATCTAGTAAAGCTTGAAACCCTTACAAGCTGCAAAGGCAAGCAAAAGTCTAATGGCTTCAAGTCTAGCTACAGGGGCAAAGGTCTCCTCGAAATCTAGACCTTCAACCTGGGAGAACCCCTGAGCAACCAGTCTAGCCTTGTTTCGAATAACCACTCCATCCTCGCTCTGCTTGTTCTTGAACACCCACTTAGTCCCAATAATATTGTGACCTCGCGGGGGCTCGACAAGCGACCAGACCTTGTTCCTCTCAAAATTTTCTAGCTCCTCATGCATGGCATTGACCCAAGACTCATCAGATAAAGCATGAGAGACATCTTTAGGCTCAAAGGAGGCAATGAAAGCAGAATGGAGACAGAATTGAGATAAGCCAGATTTTGAGCGGGTAACACGCTCGAAAAGGTCTCCAATGATCTGCTCTGAAGGATGAGCTTTCTGGATATGTCTAGGAGGTCCAGGATGAGATGAAGAAGTGGCCTCTACCTCGTGAGCTGACGAGGTAGGAACAGAGCCACCAGCTCCAGAAGAAGCAGAAGGCATGGGCTGATCGCCTCGAGGTGCGGTGGAAGACGGCACCTCAAGGGGTGGATGAGGGACAGGATCAGGTAGACAACCGTCGTCTCCATCATCCTCATCATCCACAAAGATGGTCTCGGACTGCTCTAAAGAACCTGAGATATCGGGCCTAGTCCCCGGACTGGCCTCGTCAAAGGTCACCTCACAGGTCTCTACCATTTTGCTAGACTCGCAGTTCCAGACCCTATAAGCCCGCGAAGAAGGCGAGTAACCTAGAAAGATCCCATCACAAGAACGTGACTCGAACTTATCTAGATTCCCGGACTTCAGAATAAAGCACTTGCAACCAAACACACGAAAATGAGAGACGCTGGGCTTTCGCCCGTATCTCAACTCATAAGAAGTGCGATGCAAGTGTGCCCTAAGAAATACTCGATTTGAGACATGGCACGCGGTAGCTATAGCCTCAGCTCAAAACTTCCGCGGTGTAAAGTACTCATCAAGCATCGTCCTGGCCATCTCGACCAAGGTACGGTTCTTTCTCTCCACAACTCCATTTTGTTGTGGGACGTGCGGAGAACAGAACTGGTGCTCTACACCTGTCTCACCACAGAAACTCTCGAAGTAGGAATTCTTGAACTCCGTGCCATTGTCACTGCGGATCGCTCGTAAGGCACCCGGGAGCTCAACAGAAAGCCTACCGAAAAGACCTCGGAAATGTGAAAATGTCTCATCCTTCGAGGCTAAGAAAAATACCCAAGAATACCTCGAGAAGTCATCGACCACAACAAGAACATACCACTTCCCTCCTGCTGACTGCACTCGAGCTGGTCCAACTGTGTCCATGTGGAGCAGCTGTCCCGGTGCATCGGTCATAGTAACTGTGACCGGAGGGTGAGAACCGGCAACCATCTTGCCGTGCCGGCATGGAGAGCAAACAAGATCTTTGACCATCTTGAGTTTAGGCAGACCACGAATGAGATCGTGGCCGCTAACTCGGGTCAAATGGTCAAATCCGATATGACCAAGTCTCCTATGCCAGAAAGAGAGGTCGCGGGACTCAGAAGCAACTAAACACCTGAGAGGATCACCAGAAGACTCAGAAAAATCAGCACAAAAGATCCTCCCATAACGAGAAATCCCGCAAACCAGACTACCCGAAGAATCAAGAATTTTACAAGCATTTTTCTTAAAGCTCACCTCGAAACCGTCATCGGTAAGCTGAGAAACTGAAAGCAAATTGTACTGCAGCTTACTAACCAAGGCCACATCTTTCAAAATGAAAGAATCATTAATGCGCACAGTACCTTTGGCGATGACGCGCCCAGACGAAGCATCTCCGAAGGTGATTGACTCATCACCTGGAGCACGGGCAAGGGAAGAAAACCAACGGGAATCTCCGGTCATGTGTCGTGAACACCCGGAGTCGACGAGCCAAACCTTTCCCTTCCCTGCCCGGCGAACCTGAGTCAACGAGAGAGTAAAGTCTCAGTACTGGGATAAATCAAAAGTGATTTTGGCACCCAATACTGAGTAACACGTGGAGCAGATGAAGTAGTCAAACACGACTGACCTCTATCTACCCTACGCTCTCCGTGACTCAAAGAAGCAGAAGGTCTGTGAACAGACCTGAAGCTGTTGCGGGGTCCAACTGCTACGGGAGAGCGAGTCGGAACACCGGCAACATGCTGATCACGCCGCGGATAGCTATCTCGACGGGGAAACCGAGATCTACCCTCAGGACGGCGGAAGACACGACCAGAGGCAGCATGAGGACAGAAAACAGAAAACTCAGAAAAACCAAGTCCTCGATGCTGCCCAAACCCATCAACAGCAGTAACCCTAGACCTCGTGCTGGTCCTAGGTGCACTCAGGATCTGGGGCTGACCCTGAATACGCCTAAGAGACTCAACACGGTCTCTACGCGCGATCTTGGCGCGCCTGAAGCATCGATCAACCGTGTGTCCATCCTTCTGACAGAAGGTGCAGTGATACTTCATCCTCTGAGAGGTAGAAGTAGCACGGTCAGGCTTCGCCTTCTGAGAGGCCGAAGCAGCAGGTGGACTCACCTTCCTGTCAGAGATCCCTTGGACAAAGCCCGCTGATTTGAATTTAACCTCATCAGATCTGGGCTCGACCTCGATCACACCTCCTACTATGGGTCGGAGAATAGCAGGTGGATGCTTCCTCATATCCTCATAAAAATCATATCCTAGACCTTGATTGAACTTGCAAATCTTGGATTGGTCTAGAATAAGATTAAGCTTCTTCTTGCCTCCTACAAATCTCTCGAGAGTGTTCATAAGGTACTGACACTCCCGAAAGAGAGAGGTGCAAGAAAAGCAAGGGGAAGATGGAACAGCAGGAGGTAAGGGAGCAGATGAAGAACCAACAGCAGAGGGAAGAATGGCTTGTGCACGCACAGCTGACTCTGAAGGGACAGTCCTACTGCTAGCCAGTTGGTTCACGTCGCTAAGCGTCTCAACCTTACCCTGGGGCTTCTCCCCCTTCTCCACAATCACATTACAAGCAGAATGTGGCTTCTCTAGAAGGTCCTTAGTTAGCTTCACACATTTCTCATCCAATGCAATCAAGTCAGATTTTAGTTTGTTACAATTAATGCATGGTGAGCTAACAGGGTCCTTAGAAGCAAACTGAGCCAACTTCCTATCATGATCAATCATTTCTTGAAACTGTTTGGAGACAGCTTCAAGTTCAGCAGTTAACTTAGGACAGTTCAAGCATGAATCAATCGGCTCAAGTAAAGAAGCTTGGAGTTCAGCAATTTTATGATCTGCCCGTTTTAAGTTCATCTTCAAATTATTGCAATTTTTACAAGGATCGGGCAGATCAAGGAGCATGGCATAAGGTCCTCTAGCAGCAATGTCCTTATCCTCACATGAGGTGGGAGAAGTAGTCTCATCAGTAGTAAGTAGGGTAACAGCCATCCTACTCAACTCTAACTCAGCAAGCAGACTAACATTCTCCACCTTAATAGAATCAAGCTCGGAGGACACACTATCATGTGAGGTCCTTAACTTCTCCAAATCACCCAGCAAAGCACAGCATGTATCACAGTCGTCACGGGAGGGAGCAGATGTAAGAGAAGTAAGCTCCCGTGACAGTCTATCTACTTCCTTCTCTAACTCGGTACACATAGTCCTAGCTCTAGCATGAAAACCTCCTAGCTTAAGGAAAGCTTCATTAAGTTGGTCATAGGAGGGACATACCTCGTCCGAGTCGGAGTACAGCTCGCTGTCACTGAGTTCGCCCTCGAGGGCCATGAAGCACATGCCGGAGAAGTCGTCGCCGCCATCCTTGGGCTCTTGGTCACCCGTCCCGTCGTCGTCGCTCCATCCCTCCACCTCGCTGAGGTCGAGGTCGTCGAACGCGGTGAGGACGCGGTGGAAGAGCTTCTTGGCCTTCCCGAAGTTGCGGAACTTCTTCTTTCCCGGGGTCGGAGCTGGAGGCTTCTTGTTGCGGTTCTTATCGGTGTAGTCAATCTTGCTCGAACCGCCGTAGTCGTTCTTGCCCTTCTCCAGCTTGGGGCAGTTTGCCCGAATATGGTTGGGGCCACCACACTCGAAGCAAATCACGGGTCCTACTCTCTTTCTGTCTCTCCTACCCTTGTAGGCATGTGAAAACCTTCGGGCTAGGAGGGCCAGCTGATCATCCGCAAGCTGCTCTAACTGATCATCAGTTATGTCACAGAGAGCAGCGAGGGAAAAACCGCAAGAAGAATCAGAAGAGAGACCAGAAGCAGAACTGGGATCGGTGACCAAAGCCATCGACTGTGACTTCGACCGACGAGAGACAACGTCAATCTCGTGAGTCTTGAGGCGCGAGTACAGCGCGTCAAGAGTCAGGGTCGAGAGGTCTGTCGTGTCTTTGATGGTGGTCACTTTCATCTCCCAAACACGAAGATCGAGTGCAGCGAGCATCTGACGAGCGTTTTCCGAGTCGGGGTATGTGAGACCGACCGCTCGGAGGTTGCTCAAGATCTTGTGAAATCGCGCAAAGCACTCATCTAAGGACTCGCCAGCGTGCATTTCGAACTTGTTGTACTCACGCTTGAACTGGTCCTGTCGCACCGTCTTTATTTGGGTGGTGCCCTCATGGTAAGCATCGAGGGTCTCCCAAATATCGAAGGCGGACGAAAGATGAGAGATGCGGTCAAACTCGCTACGACTCAGGCCCTGGATAATGATGTTCCTTGCCTTAGCGTTTGCCTCAACATCATGCATATTCCCAGCATTGATGTTCTCATCGGCAGGAACAACAAACCGGACCTTGACCTTGCGCCAGATAGCGTACCCCTGAGCCTGGATGTATGTCTCCATTGGGCTCTTCCAGAAGGGGTAATCGATGCCATCGAAAACGGGCGGCTTGGTCGAGTACTTGTCCGTCGCCATGGCTCTTGAGACCGGTTAAGATCTATGAATTAGAGCTAACCGGCTCTGATACCAATTGTAGGACCGAAATGGCGACAGAGGGGGGGGGGTGAATGTCGATCTTTAAAAATCGCCCCCAACAAGTATCCTCACTTAAGCTTCTTCTCCAATAGCTATGGAAGCTATGAAGATAGAAAATAAGCCCTCACTGGAAATCAAGGCAGCAAGGAAAAACCAGATCCAAAAAGAAGCAGCCAAGAAAAATAAATTCAGAGCCAGTCTGACTGCAAGCGGTAGTACCGCTGAGACGAGCGGTAGTACCTCTGAGCGGTAGTACCTCTCGAGAAGCGGTAATACCTCTGAGCGGTAGTACCTCTCACGGAGCGGTAGTACCGCACGACGATCGGACTTGTCCGAACGTTTCTTCGCTGCCGATCGGACTGGTCCGAACAAAACCGGTAGTACCGCTAGGACGAGCGGTAGTACCTCTGAGCGGTAGTACCTCTCGGGGAGCGGTAGTACCTCTCGAGAAAAACAGCAAACTGAAATTTCAGAAAAACTGGGAAAATCGCAAGATTCTTGGATTCTTGGCTTGGGAAACTTTGAGGGAAGCTAGGGAACACTCCCAGAAGACTAAGCCAAGAGCCAATAACAAGAAATCCACTCCAAGAATCAAGAATTTCAGATTTGGGTAAAGATCTGAAATCTTGCAAGAACCGAGCCAAAAACCAAATAACTTCCCGACCGTTGATCCTTTGGCTATGAAATTTTGAGGGAAGCTAATTAATAGCCTCTGGACTCTTCATACCAAATTTCAAGCCATCTTAACAAGGGAATCAAAATCTGGACCAAAACCAAGAAACGAAGAACAAGAACAGAGGAGGCCAAAACTGAAATATGAGAATCAAACTCGGTTTGCTCTTGGGATTAAATAGCCAAATGGCTTTTGAGCATCACCCATGTCATAGCAACCCATTTTGGCACTCTCCAGCAAGCAAGAACTCAGAACCACGAAAATCAAGAAATCTTGCAAAGAGGAAACTGAAGAACAGAAGCTACGAACAGGGAAAACCAAACTTCAGATTTCATTTCTTGAATCACAGGGAATACAGAGGAGTTCCGATACCCCAACTTGATACAAAAGGAAAGATTACAAACTCCTCAATCCATCCTCTCCCTCTCTACTCAAGAACACCACTCAAGAACACATGAGGGAGGAAGAACACACCTCTGTTCTATCACCTAGAACACATCGTAGGGGACAGAGGGAGCACCAGACTCTGCCTCTCCAACCACTAAAGACTAAAGGAAAACCAACTCCTAAAGCCTCTTTTGACTAGAGCTAACCCTAATTCCCTCCAAAATGCTCAAGGAGGGCATGCAGCCCCTCCTCTCCTTTTATAGCGCCTGGCTAACGGGTCTCCGCCCCGTTACGCCCGCTACGTCCAACGGAGCCCGCTCCCGCTTGTGCAGCCTTGCGAATTTCCCGATTCGCCCCTTCTGCACCTTCCGGGAAGCTTCCGCGCTCCTTGCCTCGCACGCCTCGCAACCACCTCGAGTCCACGTCGTCTTCGACACATCCCGACCGTTCTGACCTCAGCGCCACCTGCGCCTAGTCCGGTCCACCGTGTCTCGCCACGACTCCAACTCGATGTCCTGCAGTCACACAGACAAGAAACACGTCAAATAGCACCGCTCGACACATGAAAGCGTAAATACCATTACACTTACCACAGATGAAGTCAAAACCTGTCAAAACATTAGAATATGCATCCTAAACCCAAATGACCAGATTTGACCAAAGTCCGACCGAGCCCGATTGCGCCACGCAACGACTCGACTCCGAACCACTCAAACCAAACTCGACTGACCTAAACCTTTGTCAATTACTCATCACTCTCATGGAGCACGACCACATGGTCTCTCACGGATGCTATCCCTGCGCACTCTACGGAGTATAAACAAGACGCGAACACCGCGCACGCATGGGCGTTGCCCCAGTGCGTACTCTTCGGAGTATAAATAAGATGTGGATGTCAATCCCACGCACTCCATGGAGTATAAAAAAACGACGCGGATGCTATTCCTGCGCACTCTACGGAGTATAAACAAGACGCGAACACCGCGCATCCATGGGCATTGCCCCAGTACGTACTCTTTGGAGTACAAATAAGACGTGGTCGTTGCACCAGCTCCGCTGCCACCACTTCGAAGGGTAGGGGACGGAGCGCTCGCGCGTCTACTTCGACTAGGCGCCAGCCCCGCTGCCACCACTTCGAAGGGTAGGGGACGGAGCGCTCGCGCGTCTACTTCGACAAGGCGCCAGCCCCGCTGCCACCACTTCGAAGGGTAGGGGACGGAGTGCTCGCGTGTCTACTTCGACTAGGCGCCAGCTCCGCTGCCACCACTTCGAAGGGTAGGAGACGGAGCGCTCGCGCGTCTACTTCGACTAGGCGCCAGCTCCGCTGCCACCACTTCGAAGGGTAGGTGACGGATCGCTCGCGCGTCTACTTCGACTAGGCGCCGGCCCCGCTGCCACCACTTCGAAGGGTAGGGGACGGAGCGCTCGCGCGTCTACTTGGACTAGGCGCCGACCCCGCTGCCACCACTTCGAAGGGTAGGGGACGGAGCGCTCGCGCGTCTACTTGGACTAGGCGCTGGCCCCGCTGCCACCACTTCGAAGGGTAGGGAACGGAGCGCTCGCGTGTCTACTTCGACTAGGCGCCAGCTCCGTTGCCACCACTTCGAAGGGTAGGGGACGGAGCGCTCGCGCGTCTACTTCGACTAGGCGCCAGCCCCGCTGCCACCACTTCGAAGGGTAGTGGACGGAGCCCTCACGCGTCTACTTCGACTAGGCGCCGGCCCCGGTGCCACCACTTCGAAGGGTAGGGGACGGAGCCCTCGCGCGTCTACTTCGACTAGGCGCCGGCCCCGGTGCCACCACTTCAAAGGGTAGGGGACGGAGCGCTCGCGCGTCTACTTCGACTAGGCGCCGGCCCCACTGCTACCACTTCGAAGGGTAGGGAACGGAGCGCTCGCGCGTCTACTTCGACTAGGCGCCGGCCCCGCTGCCACCACTTCGAAGGGTAGGGGACGGAGCGCTCGCGCGTCTACTTCGACTAGGCGCCAGCCCCGCTGCCACCACTTCGAAGGGTCGGGGACGGAGCGCTCGCGTGTATACTTCGATTAGGCACCAGCTCCGCTGCCACCACTTCGAAGCGTAGGGGACAGAGCGCGCGCATGTCTACTTCGACTAGGCGCGTGACCCCCCAGCTCACAGCATATTACATAACAAAAAGGGCACGGAAGAGTTATTGCTTAGCCCAAGCAAGACAGTTGCATTACAGCGGCAGCCAGGTGCACGGCGCAGAACGCGCCAAAACCTCAACTTATTCCTATGAGTCCGCGCCATCTTCATCGCGACGAATGCCTGCACCGCCCTCGCTGCGCCGAGGGACCTCTTCGAGCCAGCGAGGCACGTCCCCCTCGTTCCGCAGCGTCCGCCGTAAAGCAACCGTGGCGGCGCCCTCCCCGATGTACTTCCAAATCCGGTCATGGAAGTTTCGGGTGGCAGGCTGGGCGGCGCGAACGGCATCAGATATCACCCCGGGCTGGGCGGGCAAGTCAAGCTGAGGGTTCGCCAGCTCATTGACATGCTCGCACCCACTGGCGTGCAGCAAGGCGAGGGCGAGGCCAGCACTCATATAGCCGCAGTGGGTGCCGAAAGCCTTCGCGCCGGAAAGGGTGACGCTTGAGCCCTCCTCGATTCCCCCAAGCGTCTCCATCAGGTCCTGGCGGCTATGGGTGGCGTCCTCCACGTGCACGGAAAGCTCCTGGAGGGCCCACTCCAAAGACTCCATCGCACTCCACGCAGAAGCACACGCGTTGTCCCAGGATAACGCCTTCTCAGCAACGGAGGCAGTAAGCTGTTCCTTCTCCGCCTCTAGCGTGGAGATTCGCTGAAGAAGGGCAGTCTGCTCCTCCGTCGCAGCGCGTCGAGCCTCCTACATCGCGTGTTGTGCGGCCAGAGCTGCGTTCTTCGCGTTCGCGCCCACCAACTGCGCGTCGTCAATAGCCTCGTCCCGCTCTGCCATCAGCACCCGAATGTACTCGTCCTTGGCGGCGTTGGCGTCATCCGCGGCGCGCAGCTGGTCCTCCAATGCCCTCCTCGATTGCTTTACTAATTGCAAGCGTCTACACGAGCGTAACAACAAAGGTTATCCATCAGATAAGCAAGGGATATGCAGCAAGGACAGAGACCATTACCCTCATTTCCGAGGCACCCAGCGCGAGCGCTAAAAGGTCGCCCCGCAGGACTGCAGCGCCTACCGATCCAGGTGGCTGCCAGCATACTCAGCCACCTCGCTCCAGGCGCGAAGTGTCTCCCACCGAGGGATGAAGTCGGAGACGCAAAGCCCTATAGCCTCCGCCTCGGTGCCTTCGGCACCAGTTGGGGCGCGCGTAGTCCCCTGTTCAACCGGACCGGTGACATCGCGGGCACCCCCATTGCTCGATTCTTGTCCTCGTCTGGGAGACCTTTGTTGGTGATATGCCCTAGAGGCAACATGGAGATGTTGAATATATCACATACTATGTTTATGATACATTGCTTTGTTCCTTGAAATAGACATTATCATTATTGATCAATGAGTATGTGACTTATTCATGAGACTCTTAATGCCAAAATGTTGCTATTTCTAAATGATCCCTGATCATATATCATATGAGGAACATATATGATTCAAAGATCAGCATATGTATTGATTGATGATCATGTCTCATGGATCATGGTATGGAGATACCAAATCAATAATATGGACATGTGTTAGTGAACATATGTTGGATAGACCCGCCATGAGACACTGCAGAGATTCCATGTGTCATTAGTTGGTCTCAAGTAGTGTTTATGTAGAATCGTTAGACTTGAGATCATCATGGTTCCCAACATGCGTAGTAGCCTATTTTGGGACTACTAACCACTACTCCGTAACTGGGTAGTCATAAAAGTAGTCTTCGGGTTTGCTATGAAACATGTAGTGGGATGTGAATGATCAAGATAGAATTTGCCCCTCCTTGTGGGAGAGATATCTCTGGGCCCCTCGATGTAATGGATTATGAAAGTGCATGGCCATGCCAATGTGATTGAGGAGTCAATCACAAGTTTATAATCCATCACGGAATCGAGAGAGTGATTGAGCCATTAAGAGGATGACACAGGTCTCGCCTTGAGCTTAATCTATATCGTGAGGCAAAAGGATTCGTACATGAGAACATTACAGGTTCAGCCGATATGATCTTTACGTATACTTTGGGGTTAATATGTCTTGCTAGAGGCCGCTATTAACAGGGTGACCGGAAAGGTGTTTCCGGGTCGCGACCAAGTATACGTGAACCTACAGGGTCGCACACTTAACGGGTTGGAACACTAATTCGAATGTGATTCGGATGTGGGCTCAATTCGGATAGAGATCCGGATAGACTCCTATTGGGCCTCGGTCCACGAGGCCCAAGTGAGGAGGTCTATATATTTGGAGGCGGGGGGGCTGAGGGATACACGCATATGTTCCTCCCGAACAAAACCCTAGCCGCCACCTCCCGAGCCAAACCCTAGCCGCTCGCGAGTGCTGGTACACTCGCGATCGGAGTTCCAGCCCCGGACGTGTGGATACCGGTGGAGGCGCTGCTCGTTGCGGCGTTGATCGGCATCAACAAACTACAGATTGGATCTGCTCGTGGTGTGGTTGATCGCGTGGAGGAGACGATCTGTTCGGGACGATCGGCTACTTCCACTACTACCTCGACGCGCGTGGTTGGATCGGCTTCTCCAACTCTTCTTCCGCTGCGCTGCGCGTCTAGTGGTAACGATCTATGATCCCTTCTTAGCATGATGTCCTGGTGTGCGCGGTAGAAATTTTTATTTTCTGCTATCGTAGCCTACGCGCGTTCCTTTAGTGGTATCAGAGCCATCTTGCTTAGTTTGCGATCTGGATCAGCGCATATGATGATATGCGGTTGTAGTAGATTGGATCTATTACAGTCTAGATCAGTCGGTTCATGTGATGAATCGATGGTAGCACGGGTTGATGAGATCAATCGGTGAATAGGGGTTGGATGAGGCGCAGATTGTATCACTACTAGTGCCCTAGAGATTGTCTCGGATCGGCATAAGGTGGTTATGTCGAATACTAGTAGGATACGAATCTGATAGCCTCGGGCCAGTGGGAATACTAGTGCCCTAGAGATTGTCTCGGATCGGCATAAGGTGGTTATGCCGAATACTAGTAGGTTACGGATCTGATGGCCTCGGCCCAGTGGAAAAACTAGCATCCTAGAGAATGTCTCGGATCGGCATAAGGTGGTTGTGCCGAATAGTTTTTCCATTGCGATTTCATAGATTGGATCTGTAAATTTCGTAGGGTGTTCAGGGCGCTGCCCTGAAACCCGCGGGGGGCGGCCCCCCCCTCGACCCCCCGCCCGCTGACCGGCCAGCGGGACCGCCGTGCGTACCCGCCTTGTATAGCGTCTTGGGTTCACATCGTTAGGTAGAATACGATTCTACGTCTAACTTGTTTTTGCAGAGAATGACGTGAATAGTATGGCCCTATATCTTATTGGAATATATGAGATGTATGTGATGCATGTAACATTCGTTCATGGCCTGCGTGTCATGATTATTTCAGCTATTGTTAGCTGTCTATATTGTATTTAACGACCTGCGTGTCGACCTTAATGCTTGAATCTATCTTTGTAATCTTCAATTTCTAGCTATTATAGGTAGTAGCCTAGTTTTGAGGTTACAAGCTTTCAAGCATGGTGGCCTAAAGGAGTGATGTGGAGGATGGAGATCGTCTACACCTACATGGAGATGGAGATCACCATTTGTTTGGGCCATACTACTTCACAGTTAAATGTGTTTATCTGTGATATTATCTATCTTATTCTTATGCAATGTTTTTGTCATATGTTGCTTTGGTAGGATAGAATCCCTCATAAAATTAGGTGTTCATGCCCTTCCATATGTTGCACCAAAAGATAATGATCACCGCATGGTAGGTCTACCAAAGTAGAGTGCCGTCGGTTATCATCATTATTTGGGGTAGATGTCGGACATCTACATGCGGAAGCATTTGGTTTACTTAACAAGGTTATCAAAACAGTTTTGGACCTTGGGGCATAGATTGGGGCCGGGGCATGTTGATGTCACCCAACAAGCAAGAGTCACATAGGGATGTGATTAGCAAGGTGTTGCTTACCCATGTCACTAGTTTTCTAGCCGTGATGCCAAAGCTCACTAGGAATTAGTGAAATGAGGTTCTTGACCCACTATGTAACTTAGAGGGAGTTTTGTTGCAAAACACATAGTGGGAGTCTTTTGTTAAATTGTTTAATAAAAGATGAACATAAACATAGTGCTAAACTTTGCATATTCTTTGTTGTAGATCATGTCAACTAATGCCGCATCCAGTTCTTTTAATTTGCGATCTATTCTTGAGAAAGAAAAACTCAATGGAACGAACTTTATGGATTGGTATCGCAACTTGAGAATTGTTCTCAAGCAAGAGCGCAAGGAGTATGTCCTTGAGTCTCATTATCCTGATGACTTGCCTGATAATGCTACTGCGGCTGCACGGAGAGCTTATGAGAAGCAAACGAATGATTACCTTGATGTGAGCTGTCTCATGCTTGCCACAATGTCCTCTGAGCTTCAGAAGCAATATGAGAACACAGATGCCTACAATATCATTGTGGGGTTGCGTGGTATGTTTGAGAACCAAGCAAGGGCTGAGAGGTTCAACACTTCAAAGTCCTTGTTTGCGTGCAGGCTTGCAGAAGGGAATCCCGTCAGCCCTCATGTGATTAAGATGATTGGCTACATTGAGAGTCTGGAAAAGCTTGGTTTTCCCCTTAGCCAAGAGTTGGCTACTGATGTGATTCTCCAGTCGCTCCCCCCGAGCTTTGAGCCATTCATACTGAACTATCACATGAACAACATGGATAAGACCTTGGCAGAGTTGCATGGGATGCTAAAAGCTGCCGAGGAAAGCATTAAGAAAAGCAGCAATCATGTGATGATGATGCAGAAAGGCAAGGGCAAGCCCAATGTCAAGAAAGGCGCGGTCAAAAGAAAGTTAGCTCCCGATGAGATCGCGAGCAGTTCTAAGGCCAAGCAAGTCAAGAAGGGCGCTGCTCCTAATGCAGATTGTTACTACTGTAAGCAATCAGGTCATTGGAAAAGGAACTGCCCAAAGTACTTGGAGGATCTTGAGAAGAAGAAGGGAAGTACGACTTCCTCTCCAGGTATAAATGTTATAGAGATCAATCTTGCTACTTCATCCACTGATTCTTGGGTATTTGATACCGGATCGGTTGCTCACCTTTGCAAATCGTTGCAGGGGCTAAGAAGAAGTAGAAGTTTGAGGAGGAGCGAAGTGGATCTTCGCGTTGGCAATGGAGCAAAAGTTGCTGCGGTCGCTGTTGGCACCATGCCATTGTCTTTACCTTCAGGATTAGTTTTGGAATTGAATAATTGTTATTGTGTTCCATCTCTTTCCAAGAACATTATTTCTGCTTCATGTTTGCAAGCAGAAGGTTATGACTTTAGATCTGTGAACAATGGTTGTTCTCTTTATTTCAAAGATATGTTCTATTGTCATACTCCATTGGTGAATGGGTTATATGTTCTTACTCTTGAAGAGTCACCGGTCTATAACATTAATGCAAAGAGGCAACGTTCGAATGATTTGAATCCCACGTTTATTTGGCACTGTCGCTTAGGTCACATAAATGAGAAACGCATGGAGAAGCTCCATAGAGATGGTATTCTGCACTCATTTGATTTTGAATCATTTGAGACATGCGAATCTTGTTTACTTGGCAAGATGACAAAGGCACCTTTCACCGGTCAAGGTGAACGGGCAAGTGACTTATTGGCACTCGTACATTCTGATGTATGTGGACCAATGAGCTCAACAGCCAGAGGTGGTTTTCAGTACTTCATAACTTTTACTGATGATTTTAGTAGATATGGGTATATCTACCTGATGAAGCATAAGTCCGAATCCTTTGAAAAGTTCAAAGAATTCCAAAATGAAGTGCAAAATCATTTAGGCAAGACAATCAAGTTTCTACGATCTGATCGTGGAGGCGAGTATTTGAGCCATGAGTTTGGCAATCATCTGAAGGATTGTGGAATTGTTCCACAATTGACTCCGCCAGGAACACCTCAATGGAATGGGGTATCTGAACGGAGAAATCGCACCTTATTAGATATGGTGCGCTCCATGATGAGCCAAAGTGATCTTCCGTTGTCTTTTTGGGGGTACGCTCTTGAAACAGCCGCTTTCACACTAAACAGGGTTCCATCAAAATCAGTAGAAAAGACACCATATGAGATGTGGACAGGACAACGTCCTAGCTTGTCTTTTCTTAAGATTTGGGGATGTGAGGCTTATGTAAAACGTTTACAATCTGATAAGCTCAGTCCTAAATCTGATAAATGCTTCTTTATCGGGTATCCTAAGGAAACAAAAGGATATTACTTCTATAATCAAGGAGAAGGCAAAGTGTTTGTCGCCCGGCATGGTGTCTTCTTAGAGAAAGAGTTTCTCTCAAGAAGGGATAGTGGGAGCATGGTGCAACTTGAAGAAATTCGGGAAACACCTGAAAACGTTTCAGCTCCTACAGAACCACAACAGGATGAACAAACTGTTGAAGAACCTGTTGTGGACACACCGGCACCACGTAGGTCAGAGAGGTCACGTCGTGCACCTGAAAGGTACATGTTCTTGACTACTCAACAACGGGACATATTGTTGTTAGACAACGATGAGCCTAAGACCTATGAAGAAGCGATGGTGGGACCAGACTCTGAGAAATGGCTTGAAGCCATGAGATCCGAAATTGAATCCATGCACAGTAATCATGTTTGGAACTTGGTTGATCCACCTGATGGTGTTAAAACCATTGAGTGCAAATGGATTTTCAAGAAAAAGATAGACATAGATGGAAATGTTCACATCTATAAAGCGCGATTGGTGGCCAAAGGTTTCAAACAAATTCAAGGTGTTGATTATGATGAAACTTTTTCGCCCGTCGCAATGATAAAGTCTATTCGGATCATTCTAGCGATTGCTGCATATTTCGACTATGAAATATGGCAAATGGATGTCAAAACAGCTTTCCTTAATGGAAATCTGAGTGAGGATGTGTACATGACACAGCCCACGGGTTTTGTCGATCCGCAATCAGCTGGAAAGATATGCAAGCTGCAAAGATCCATTTATGGATTAAAGCAGGCATCTCGGAGTTGGAACATTCGTTTTGATGAAGTAATCAAAGGGTTTGGTTTCATCAAGAACGAAGAAGAGCCTTGTGTTTACAAAAAGGCTAGTGGGAGCGCACTCGTGTTTCTGGTCTTATATGTGGATGACATATTACTGATCGGAAATGACATTCCTATGCTCGAATCTGTTAAGTCTTCATTGAAAAATAGTTTCTCTATGAAAGACTTAGGAGAGGCGGCATATATTCTGGGCATCAAGATCTATAGGGATAGATCAAGAAGGCTAATTGGATTAAGCCAAGATACGTACATTGACAAGGTGTTGAAAAGGTTCAACATGCAGGATTCCAAGAAAGGCTTCCTACCTATGTCACATGGTATACATCTTAGCAAGAGTCAGTGTCCTAGTACACCTGATGAGCGGGATAAAATGAATGCGATTCCATATGCTTCGGCTATGGGATCCATTATGTATGCCATGCTTTGTACACGTCCAGATGTCTCGTATGCTTTAAGTGCTACAAGTAGATACCAGTCAGATCCAGGTGAAAGTCACTGGATTGCCGTAAAGAACATCTTGAAGTACTTGAGAAGAACTAAAGATGTGTTCCTCGTCTATGGGGGTGAGGAAGAGCTCGTTGTAAATGGTTACACCGATGCTAGCTTCCAAACTGACAAAGATGATTTTAGATCGCAATCTGGATTTGTGTTCTGCCTGAATGGCGGTGCGGTGAGCTGGAAGAGTTCCAAGCAGGAGACGGTTGCTGATTCTACAACAGAGGCCGAGTACATAGCAGCTTCTGAAGCTGCTAAAGAGGCTGTTTGGATCAAGAAATTTGTTTCTGAGCTTGGTGTGGTGGCTAGTGCCTCCAGCCCAATGGACCTCTACTGTGACAATAGTGGGGCCATTGCGCAAGCCAAGGAGCCTAGATCGCACCAGAAGTCCAAGCACATTCTACGGCGATTTCATCTCATCCGCGAGATTGTGGAGAGAGGCGATGTGAAGATATGCAAAGTACAAACGGATTTGAACATTGCAGATCCGTTGACAAAGCCGCTTCCCCAGCCAAAGCATGAGGCTCACACTAGGGCAATGGGTATTAGATACCTACATGGTTGACTCTAGTGCAAGTGGGAGACTGTTGGTGATATGCCCTAGAGGCAACATGGAGATGTTGAATATATCACATACTATGTTTATGATACATTGCTTTGTTCCTTGAAATAGACATTATCATTATTGATCAATGAGTATGTGACTTATTCATGAGACTCTTAATGCCAAAATGTTGCTATTTCTAAATGATCCCTGATCATATATCATATGAGGAACATATATGATTCAAAGATCAGCATATGTATTGATTGATGATCATGTCTCATGGATCATGGTATGGAGATACCAAATCAATAATATGGACATGTGTTAGTGAACATATGTTGGATAGACCCGCCATGAGACACTGCAGAGATTCCATGTGTCATTAGTTGGTCTCAAGTAGTGTTTATGTAGAATCGTTAGACTTGAGATCATCATGGTTCCCAACATGCGTAGTAGCCTATTTTGGGACTACTAACCACTACTCCGTAACTGGGTAGTCATAAAAGTAGTCTTCGGGTTTGCTATGAAACATGTAGTGGGATGTGAATGATCAAGATAGAATTTGCCCCTCCTTGTGGGAGAGATATCTCTGGGCCCCTCGATGTAATGGATTATGAAAGTGCATGGCCATGCCAATGTGATTGAGGAGTCAATCACAAGTTTATAATCCATCACGGAATCGAGAGAGTGATTGAGCCATTAAGAGGATGACACAGGTCTCGCCTTGAGCTTAATCTATATCGTGAGGCAAAAGGATTCGTACATGAGAACATTACAGGTTCAGCCGATATGATCTTTACGTATACTTTGGGGTTAATATGTCTTGCTAGAGGCCGCTATTAACAGGGTGACCGGAAAGGTGTTTCCGGGTCGCGACCAAGTATACGTGAACCTACAGGGTCGCACACTTAACGGGTTGGAACACTAATTCGAATGTGATTCGGATGTGGGCTCAATTCGGATAGAGATCCGGATAGACTCCTATTGGGCCTCGGTCCACGAGGCCCAAGTGAGGAGGTCTATATATTTGGAGGCGGGGGGGCTGAGGGATACACGCATATGTTCCTCCCGAACAAAACCCTAGCCGCCACCTCCCGAGCCAAACCCTAGCCGCTCGCGAGTGCTGGTACACTCGCGATCGGAGTTCCAGCCCCGGACGTGTGGATACCGGTGGAGACGCTGCTCGTTGCGGCGTTGATCGGCATCAACAAACTACAGATTGGATCTGCTCGTGGTGTGGTTGATCGCGTGGAGGAGACGATCTGTTCGGGACGATCGGCTACTTCCACTACTACCTCGACGCGCGTGGTTGGATCGGCTTCTCCAACTCTTCTTCCGCTGCGCTGCGCGTCTAGTGGTAACGATCTATGATCCCTTCTTAGCATGATGTCCTGGTGTGCGCGGTAGAAATTTTTATTTTCTGCTATCGTAGCCTACGCGCGTTCCTTCAACCTTGTCTCGCCTGATGTCGACGGAATAAGCGAGCAAATTGAGGAGAGTTTCGCGAAGTCACGGGAGGAAAATGAACTACACCTACCTCAGTACCCTCTACCGCGGCCTTCACCTGGGTAATGATCACATCGCTGGCCTGAGGAGCGACAACCCCCCGGCTTCAGGAGCATCCCCGCTAGATGTCAGGACCTCAGTCACTAGGCCTGCCACGCTGAACCGGCCCCTCGAAGGTGGCGAAGACTGCACCCGAGGCCGCTTCGCCTTCGGAGTCGCAGGCAAAGCCTCTGTGGTTACCTTGGCGGCCGCGGAAGCCGTCGTCAGAGACAACGCTGCGGTTGCCGCAGGAGGTGACGAGGCGTCATCTTCAAGAACAACGAGGCATGCACCCGTCACCTCGCCACCACATAAGGCCTCGTCGGGAGTGCCGTGCCTCCCCGAACTGGTCGATCCGAGCTCAACGCCCGCCTCGCCCCCCATCCTCACGCTCTCGATCAGCGGCACGATTAGCGAGCTGAAGGCGATGGCCTCCGATCGAACCTCGCATCGAGGGGAGGGCGCCACCACCGTCGCGCCGCTCGGCGATTCCGCAGGCACCGGGCGCTCCGGAACGGGAATCTCCAAAACCTCGCATACCCGATTAATCCGCCCTTGCTTTGCCAAGGAAGTTGCGGACCACGGGCCTTGTGCTCCTTCGCCGTGTACGGTCCAAGAAGTGCAACTACGGCGCGTTCCGCATCTTCTAGCCAGTGTACTGCACGCGCGAGCGGAGTACCATACGTAAGGGTTTGCAACCAACCAAGGGGTATTCGGCCTACGGCAAGGATACTTATAGGGTGCGGAGGGCCTATGGAGCGAAGACACCCCCAGGTGGATGCCGTCCTTCCGGTCGGGCCCCCGCTGCTCGTACTTCCAGTTACAAGAAAGCGGGGATACCCCGTACATGGTGAACTCCTCGGCGAGGTCACGCATGTTGAACCGGAGTGCGACCCCAGCAAGTCTCCACGCCTGTTGCTCGTCACTGGGCCGAAGCGTCACGTCCGGACAGCGGTTGAATGATATCGGCCCTCCCCGGCTTTGGAGGCCGCTCGTGCTCGTCACGAGGTAGTAGAACCACCACCGTGTCCAACCGGACTCCCACTTTTCCCGCGAAGCCAACGCAGGAAACAAGTGCGAGCACTCCGGCCTCAGCACGAAGTCCACGCTGCCGAAGTTCGAGTACGCCCCCCTTCCACTTTCTTCGGCTGGCACCGGGCATCATGCAGGGTGGCAAACAACTCGGCGCTGGGACGGGTACCCACCGTCCGCATCGCCCAAGTAAAGATGGCCAACCGAACGATCGCAGCTGGAGTCAGCTGCGCCAGCTCCAACCCATACGTTCGCAACACTTCGCGAACGAAGTATGTCACCGGGATTCGGAGCCCGGCAACGAGGAACGCCACGAAGATGATCGCCTCTGACTCTCCCGGGGTCGGCTCTGTTTCATCAGGCCCGGGCAAACGAGCCCCAGCTCACTCCTCCAGCTTCTTCTCCCGAAGAAGGGTTTGGAGGGTCTCCTCCGTGACGCGGCTCCGCCCCAGCACACGGGAGTAGCGACCCTTGGACCTCTTCACGGCATCCCAGCGATGGTTGGTTTGCTTGTCGCGCGGCACCAGGCGGTACTCCGCCGGTGGGGGCGTCAGGCAGCGCTGGCTCGACGAGGTGCTCTCGCTAAGGCGACGCGCAGGATCGTCCAGGGCGGCAACCTTGTTAGCTGGGAGGTCGTCACGCGCAGCCATTCCTACTGCGGCAACGGGCAAGCACGGATGCGAGAGTAGCAGCACGATGCGTAGGGAAAATGGGAAGGAACGCACAAACAAGCAAAGCGGCCAAGGGGAACGGTTGCATGCCCACAGTAGCAGCTTATAAAGCCCCCCGTCTCCCCCGCAGGTAGAAGATCGAGCGACAGAGTTACAGCGGTTCGGCTACCCACGATCGGGCGGTGCAACCGCTGGCAACCACGGCAGGCGGCGGTAGGTGGGCGATCAGCGCGTAATGCGCCGACGCATTCCCACCGCGTGGCCACTTTCCCTGGGGAAGAGGTGAACGGCCGTGGTCGTGGGAACGCTGACATCCCACGAAACTCCAATTACAGCCGGACGCATGCGCCCACCCAGTGCAGAGCAGACGGAGCAGCTGCGACAGCCTGCCCCTGACAGGGGCTGGCGCGATTCCAGGCGTCATTAAAGCGCACTCCAAGGCCATGTAACTGTCTCCCCGCGCTGGTGCTGCATCATGTGGAGCATTCCTAGAGACTCGGCTGCCCGGGGCAGCCGGCCAAGTTTGCCTTGCGCCCACAAATATCCGGATCACGAAGTAGGGCATGCCTGGACCTCGGCCCCGTCGAAGCCTTCGGCCTGCCCGGTGCCTTCGGCCTCGAGGCCGCGCTAGCTTCGGGACCCGAAGACAGCCCTCGCGCAAGCACGAGCGAACGTGCGAACTATCCAAGTCATCAAGGATCACAGGCCGATGGGACGGAGGGGGCCAAAGGGCTCGGCGGCATGGCTTCGGCCCGTGAAGCTCTTCACCATGAGAGGCTCCTGTTGTAGGGGTGGCCCCCACCTAAGCCCAGTAGGCCTGTTAGAAGGATGTAAGACCCAAAATGGGACATGTATAATGACATGTGTACCCCTGGGGGAATACTCACGTGTAAGGGTATAAATGTAAAAGCGCCCCTCATGTGGATGTATATATGTAACACAAGCCATGGGGAGAACCCCTAAGCCATTCATTTACTCAACTCCCCACTACCATACCCTCTCTCTGTTTGGTCTGTAACCACAACATGTGCCAACTTTGCAGAGTCAAAACTATTCGAATAGCCGTGCCCACGGTCAAGGGCGGACATGGGAACTTAACCAGATATAGTTCTATTTCAAAAAACAAATTTGTGGGTGGAAATGGAAAAGTGGAGGGCAGTGAAAAGCCCTGATTTGAGTTGTCCTGGGTGTCGTCCCAGTGGTAATGTAAGCGGTTATAACGCTGAAATGTTAGCATATGGTGCGGATGCCATGAAACGGTGGATGGAATCTGGATCGCTATTATTAAGTGTATTTCCTTACACATTATGTTTTTGTTCAAAACTGCTAGGCCTCAGGGAATTTTTATGTATCATATTTCAAAAATAAAATGTTTTCCCTTCTTACAAAATAAAATATAAGGAGGACTAAATAGAGTCATGAGTAGAGGAGATGGATGTTGGTAGTAAACACATAAAAATGTTGGTGGATACATGTCGATTATAAAAAGGAAGCGATAGTGTGGATTCTGGGAGAAATAAAATGGTAGAGCCTAAATGAATATATAGGCTAGATAGATGATTTAATTGATTTTTGGAGTTTTAGGGAGTGTGATAGTAATTGCTGGATTACAACACGGATAAATAATAAAGTCTTGGGATATGTTGACAATGTTGAGATTAATAGAACTGATCGCTTATTAGATGAGTCAATTGAATTTTTGGGAATTTGGAGATATGTCACTCGTTGTTTGGAGTTTTAGACAGCACTCAATATCAAAAATGTGAATTCGGTGGATTAATTACATAATGTCACTCGCTGTTTGGAGTTTTAGACAGCAATCAATATAGAAAGTATATGATCGGTGGATTAATTAAATGATGTCACTTACTGTTTGGAGTTTTAGACAGCAATCAGTATAGAAAGTGTATGATTGGTGGAATAATTAAATGATGTCACTCGCTGTTTGGAGTCTTAGACAGCAATCAATTTGGGAAGAGTATATTCGGTGGATTAAGTAATTGATGACACTCGCTGTTTGGAGTCTTAGATAGCAATCAGTAAGGAAAGTGTGTCTTTGGTGGATTAAGTCAATTATGGCAATCGCCGTGTGAAGTTTAGATAGAAATAATAACACTATGATTTAATAATATTAAAGCTACCAAAAGCAATTTATGGCAAATAAAATAACCCGAGCCTCTCCTTTGATAAGCCATGCATACTATTTATTTGCATTCTGTGTATTGGCTCGTGGAGCACGGTGGTTTGTGCTCACACTCGCTTTCACAACAAATCCAGAATCGGGAATCAAATCACTACGCTTCAAGTCATGATGGCAAAGAAGATGAAGATGTCAAGGACTAGGTCGCGAACCTCTAGTGGGCTGCTATGGGGATGTCCTGAAGATCCCACCTGTGTACTTCGTTTCCGCTGCTGCATCTTATTGATTTCAGCCTAATCGGCCCATGAGTAAGTTACTATTATATTTACGCTTCCGCTTGATATGTACTTTGATATTCAGAACTGTAATCTGTGAGCACTATCTACTGATCCAGGGAATAGTGCAGTGGAATCACAGAGGATACCGGATTGTAAAATCTGGGGTCCTGACAAAGCACGCCAAGATCGCGCAGAGAGACCGTGCTCAGGCTCTTAGGCGCATTCAGGGTCAGCCCCAAATCTTGAGTGCACCTAAGACCAACACGAGGTCTAGGTTTGATCGTATTGATGTGTTTGGACAACATCGAGGACTTGGGTTTTCTGAGTTTTCTGATTTTCGTCCTCGATTTGCCTCTGGTCGTGACTTCCGCCGTCCTGAGGGTAGATCTCGTTTCCCCCATCGAGATTGCTACCCGCGGCGAGATCAGCGTGTTGCTGGTATTCCGACTCGCTCTCCTATAGCAGTCGGACCTAGCAACAGCTTTAGGTCTGCTCGTAGACCTTCTGGCTCTTTGAGCGACGGAGAGCGTAGGGTAGTTAGAGGTCAGTCGTGTGTGACTACTTCTTCTGCTCGTCGTGTGACTTGGTATTGGGTGCCAAAATCACTTTTGATTTATTCGAGTACTGAGATATCCCTCTCTTGTTGACTCAGCTTCGCCGGGCAGGGAAGGGAGAGGTTTGGCTTGTGGACTCCGGTTGTTCTCGTCATATGACCAGAGATTCTCGTTGGTTCTCTTCCCTAGCCCGAGCTCTAGGTGATGAGACGATCACCTTTGGAGATGCTTCTTCTGGGCGCGTCATCGCTAAAGGTACTGTGCGCGTTAATGATTCTTTTATTTTAAAAGATGTTGCCTTAGTGAGTAAGCTGCAGTACAATTTGCTTTCTGTTTCCCAGCTTACCGATGATGGTTTCTGTTTCTTCGGGGAGTCTGGTTTGTGGGATTTCTAGATATGGGAGGATCTTTCGTGCTGATTTTATTGAGTCTTCTAGTGATCCTCTCAGGTGTTTAGTTGCTTCTGAGTCCCGTGACCTCACTTTCTAGCATAGGAGACTTGGTCATATTGGATTTGACCATTTGACTCGAGTTAGCGGCCACGATCTCATTCGTGGTCTGCCTAAACTCAAGATGGTCAAAGATCTTGTTTGCGCTCCTTGCCGGCACGGTAAGATGGTTGCCACTTCTCATCCTCCGGTCACAGTGACTATGATCGATGCACCAGGACAGCTGCTCCATATGGACATAGTTGGCCCAGCTCGAGTGCAGTCAGTAGGAGGGAAGTGGTATGTTCTTGTCGTGGTCGATGACTTCTCGAAGTACTCTTGGGTGTTTTTTTAGCCTCGAAGGATGAGACATATACCCATTTTCGGGATCTTTTTAGTAGGCTTTCTGTTGAGCTCCCGAGTGCCTTACGAGCGATCCGCAGTGACAATGGCACGGAGTTCAAGAATTCCTACTTCGAGAGGTTTTGCGATGAGACAGGTGTAGAGCACCAGTTCTTTTCTCCATACGTCCCCCAGCAAAATGACATTGTGGAGAGGAAGAACCGTACCTTGGTCGAGATGGCCAGAACGATGCTTGATGAGTACTCTACACCGAGGAAGTTTTGAGCTGAGGCGATAACTACCGCGTGCCATGTTTCAAACAGAGTTTTTCTCAGGGCACACTTGCATCGCACCTCTTATGAGTTGAGATACGGGCGAAAGCCCAGTGCCTCTTACTTTCACGTGTTTGGTTGCAAGTGCTTTATTCTGAAGCCTGCGGACCTAGATAAGTTCGAGTCACGATCTTGTTATGGTATCTTTCTAGGTTACTTGACTTCTTCACTGGCTTATAGGGTCTGGCACTGCGAATCTAGTAAAATGGTAGAGACCTGCGAGGTGACCTTCAATGAGGCTAGTCCAGGGACTAGGCCCGATATCTCATGTTCAGTAGAGCAATCCGAGCCCATCTTTGTGGACGATGAGGAGGATGGAGATGAGGGTTGTCTACCCGATCCAGTTCCTCCTCCCCTTGAGGTGCCTGCTTCTTCCACTGCACCTCGAAGAGATCACCCCATGCCTTCCACATCTTCTGGAGCTAGTGGCTCTGTTCCTACCTCGTCAGCTCATGAGGTAGAGGCCACTTTTTCATCTCATCCAGGACCTTCCCGTCATATCCAAAAAGATCATCCTTCAGAGCAGATGATTGGATATCTCTTTGAGCATGTCACACGCTCAAAGTCTGGCATATCTCACTTTGAGCCCAAGGATGTTAGTCATGCCCTATCTGATGAGTCTTGGGTCAATGCCATACATGAGGAGTTGGAAAACTTTGAGAGAAACAAGGTCTGATCGCTTGTTGAGCACCCTAGAGGTCACAATGTCATAGGTACTAAGTGGGTGTTCAAAAACAAGCAGAGTTAGGATGGGGTAGTCATTCGAAATAAGGCTAGACTGGTAGCTCAGTGTTTCTCCCAGGTTAAGGGTCTAGATTTTGAGGAGACCTTTGCCCCTATAGCTAGGCTAGAAGCTATTAGGATCTTGCTTGCTTTCACAGCTTCTAAGGGCTTCAAGCTTTACCAGATAGATGTCAAGAGTATCTTCCTCAATGGGTTTATTGAGGAAGAAGTCTATATTAGGCAGCCTCCAGGTTTCGAGAACCCCAAATTCCCAAACCATGTCTATAAGCTTTCCAAAGCCCTGTATGGACTTAAGCAAGCCCCTAGAGCTTGGTATGAGAGGCTTAAATCCTATCTATTGAGTCATGGGTTTGAGATGGGTAAGGTAGACAAGACCTTGTTCATTCACAGGCATGGCACTAACCTTCTACTTGTCTAGGTTTATGTTGATGATATCATCTTTGGCGGCTCTTCTCATGCACTTGTTTCACAGTTATCGGATGTCATGAGCACCGAGTTTGAGATGAGCATGATGGGCGAGTTGACCTTCTTCCTTGGCTTCCAGATCAAGCAGACTCAGGAGGGTACCTTCTTGCATCAAGGCAAGTAGACACGAGACCTCCTGAGACGCTTTGACGTGAGTGATGGCAAGCCAGTGTCAACTCCGATGGCATCATCAGCTTCACTTGACCCAGATGAGGATGGCGAGCCAGTTGATCAAAAAGAGTACAGAAGCATGATTGGCTCTCTCTCTTATACCTCACGGCCTCGAGACCGGACATACACTTCTCCGTGTGTCTGTGCGCTTGATTTCAGACTTCTCCTCGCGTGTCTCACCGCCAGGCGGTGAAACGCATCCTTCGGTACCTTCGAGCTACAATTGACTATGATATCTGGTACTCTTCGAGCTACTCGGACACAGAATTTGCTGGCTGTAGGATAGATAGGAAGAGCACTTCTGGCATCTGCCAATTCATTGGCACTTCTCTCGTTTCTTGGTCTTCTAGGAAGCAATCTGGTATTGCACAATCCACCGCAAAGGCCGAGTATGTTGCTGCCGACAGTTGCTGCAGCCAGGTACTTTGGATGGCTTCGACCCTATGGAACTTTGGGTTAGTTATAGACAGTGTTCCACTCTTCTGTGATAACACTTCTGCTATTAACATTGCTAAGAACCCAGTGCAGCACTCTCGGACCAAGCACATTGATATTAGATTGAGAGACTATGTGGAGGTCATCCCATGTGTGTGATGAGTAATTGAAATCGGTTTAGGAAAGTCGAGTTTGATTTGGTTGGTTCGGTCCTTGACGTTGTGTGGTGCAATCGGGCTCGGTCGGACCTGGTCAAACCTGGTCAAAGTGTTTAGGATGCATTTTCTGATGATTCGACAGGATTGGGCTCTTTTCATGCCTAATGTGGTTCATTAAAGCTATTTATGCTTTCATGTATCGAGCGGTGCTATTTGATGTATTTCTTGTCTGTGATGGCTGCAGGACGTCGAGGCGGAGTCGTGGTGAGACACGAGGTGACCGGACTAGGCACAGGCGGTGTCGAGGTCAGAACAGTCGGGATATGTCGAAGACGGCGGAGACTTGAGGTGGTTGCGAGTCGTGGACGACAAGGAGCGCGGAAGCTTCCCGGAAGGTGCAGGAGGGGCGAAATGGTAATTTCGCGAGGCTGCACAAGCGGGAGCGGGCTCCGTTGGATTTAGCAGGCGTAACGGGTTGGAGACCCGTTAGCCAAGGGCTATAAATAGGAGGGAGTGGTTGCATGCCCCCTCATGGCTTTGGGAGAGAGTTAGGGTTTGCTAGAGTCAAAAGAGGCTTTGTGAGTTTGCTTTGGATTTAGACTTTAGTGGGTGAGGCTTTAGTGGTTGAGAGCAGGAGGTGAACAGAGGGTGTTCTGTGTCTCCTTCGATGTGTTCTTGAGTCCCCTCTCTAGCAAGCATGTGTGGGTGTGTGTGTTCTTGAGACTAGAGATGGAGAGGGAATGGATGAGTTGAGAATCCATGTAATCATTTCTCTTGTTCTAATGTCCATGCGTATCGGGACTCTTTTGTAATCATCTTTGATTTGGAATGAAAATCTGAAGTTTATTTCTCCAGTTCGTGCTCTCTGTTCTTCGTTTCCTCTTTTGAGTGATTTCTGATTTTCTAAGATTTGAGTTGTTTCTTGCTGGGAAGGTCCAAAATGGGTTGCTCTTTGTTGGGATGATGCCTCAAGATCATTTGATCGATTTTCCTAAGAGCTAATCGCATTTAATCTCAGATTTTTCTTGTGGGGCTTCTCTGTTTGTGTTCTTGGTTTATAGGGTTTCTTGGCCCCCTTTGATTTTCTTTGAAAGAAGGCTTGAGATTCGATCTCTCTAGTCCTGAGGCTTTTGCTAATCTTTCTGTGAAGTCTCATGGACTAAGGTTCAAAGATTAGGGAGCATTTTGAACTTTGGTGATGCTCTGTGCATTTTTCAGTTTTGAGATCATTTCCTGTTACCCATTTCTTGGGTTTGGAGTCCTTTTCTTTTTCCCTTGAAAGAGTAGGCCCAAATTTGAGTCTCAGGGTCCCAAGGCTATTCCCTAGCTATTCTATTGGTTTCCTGGTCAAAGATTCAGAGACAAGATGGGAATTTGGATTTTTGGTCAGACCTCTGCATGTTTTCAGTTTTATGATCAAATCTCAAGTTGATGCTTTTGGGTTGGATCTCCTTGGTTTTCCAGGTCCCCTCTGCTATTTGGGATATTATCCTTCTTCTCTGGACTGAGAAATCCCAAGAGAATCCTTTTTATTTTGCGGGATTTCTCGTTATGGGAGGATCTTTCGTGCTGATTTCTCGGTTTTCTAAAAATTCAGTCTGCAGCCTGCTCTGAAAAACCGAGGGGCGGTCTGACCGGGGATTGGTTGGCGGTCAGACCGGCTATGCAGGGGCGGTCAGACCGGGTGCTTGGGATCGGTCAGACCGGCAGTGTGTGGGCGGTCTGACCGGCCCAGATACACCGGTCTGACCGGCCGGCCTCTGCTGACTGCTGCATTCAGTTTTCATTGTTGTTCATTTTTAGTTCCTGTTCTTTGCAGTAGTTTGTTGGGTGCTTATTCCTCCAGAGATCTCATTTCTCCTACTTCATAGCTCCTCATAGCTATTGGAGAGGATCTTGGTTTGAATACTTGTGGGGGGACAATTTTTAGAGGCCGACATTCACCCCCCTCTGTCGCCATTTCGGTCCAACATAGTATCACTTCCTTAGAGACCATGTGGAGAAGGGTGACATGGTGCTCCAGTTTGTGGAGAGTGACCACCTGTTGGCCGATATCTTTACCAAGCCTTTGGATAGCTCTAGGTTTTCAGCCTTGCGAGGAGAGCTTGGGATGGTATATCCATATGGATTGTTGTGAGGGGGAGCTTTGTACTTCATGCTTTATCTTGCTTATATGCTCCTATTCTCATTTTGTTGCATTGCATCTGGGTGCATTCGGGTTAGTCTTTCTAGCATAGATTAGAGTGTTTCTCTTGTCTAATTGCTTAGATTTCTTCCTCTCATCTTGTGGTTTTAGGATGCTGCTTATTAGCTGTCTCTCTTCTCACTAGGTTGAGCTCACTCACTTCTTATATGTTCTAGCAAGGGTTGGGCCACCCTTGGGTAGACAGGGAACGTATTTGCTCCCTAGTGTGTTGGAAGAGTAGCTAATAGTCCTAGTGTCATATGGGGTAGATGAGAGTCAGTCTGAGCCAGAGTATCTTCTATATCTTGTCTATGCTTTAAGGACTGCATTTTCTGTTTTTCTTACCAGCTTCTCGTTTTATAGCTTTGGTTCAGGGGGAGTTCATTTGGGAACTTCTGGATCTTAATATTGACATAACTCAACTTGAACTAAAAGTGCATCTCATGTTGAGGGGGAGCTGGATTTTCTTGCATTTCAGCATTCTGCATTGCAATATTTCTGCATAGAGCCTTGACTATTATCCTTATATGACATGTTTATAGTGCATTACATCTTGCCATGATCCATGCTTAATTGCTAGATTTATAATGACTTTACATGTGTAGTCAAGCTTTTACCATGATAGGTTGACTAACATTGCACAAACTTGAATTAAATCATGTCATGTTAGCTCTTGAGACTAGTCTGTCTTTAGTTATCCTTTTATGATTCATGCCATGTCAAATAGACTAAGTTGAGTCTTGAATCTTTATTGAGCTTTAGATTGAGTTATGCTAGTTCCTTGATGAAGCATGAGTTAGTACAACTTTTTAAGAAAAAAAAGATCTCTTGTGTGCGAAAGAACTGATCTCACCAATTCTTTCTCATGAGATTACTTGCCATTGCACTAGGCATGAACTCAGCGGGAGTTTTGGATGACCAAGACCATCTCCTTAAACTTCTTGCACAAGCTTGAGTTCTAGCACATGACTAAAATTTTGGTTGGAAACGACCATGAGTTTCAAAAGAAAACATGTCAATTGTGCTAATTTTGCTTAACTACAAAAAGAACTAAGTACTTGAACAAATGATTTATTCTTGAACTTGTAGCACTCTAAATTGACTCAATTCTGGCTTCTTGGTTCCACTTATATTATTGACATGGCTTGAATCATCTTTGGATACCTTTAGCTAGACTATAATCTTGAATGGCTTGACATGCTAAGAAATTCATCTAATATTCAGATTGTTACTTATGTGGCATGGCTTGATTATGCATATCTTGTCATGATCTAGATAGCATTCTTATGTATTATGGCTTGGTGTAATACTCAAATGGTCATTTTGGATAATCTTCATGGCTCTATTTGCTTAGATTGAATAATATTCAGCCACACCATGCTATATTCTCTCTTTTGCATCTTGATGATTCTATTGCCAAAAGGGGGAGAATATCGGAGAAAAAGCCACTTTTTGGGAGCTTTGGGAGCTTTTGTGTAAAACTTGCTCTTTCTTTTGCTCCTTTGTCGACATGGATTTAGGCCATGTATGACTTTCAAACAAACTCAACTTTATGCGCTTTTTCTGTGTTTGTCAATATACTCATCAAGGGGGAGATTGAGAGACCATGTGGAGGTGTCCCTATGTTTGTGATGAGTAATTAACGCTTGGGTTGGAAAGTTTGAGTTTGGTTTGGTCGGTTCGCGCCAAGTCGGTGCATGGCGCAGTTTGGTTCGGTTGGACCTGGTCGAACGTGGTCGAAGGTGTTTAGGACGGTTGTTCTTTTTCTCGATCAGTCGTTCGGACTTTTTCATGTATGAGTATGTTTTGTTAATGCTAATGATGATTATGCTGTTTCATGCGGTGCTATGTGACGGTTTGCTTGTTTGTGTGACTGTAGGACTTCGAAGCTAGGTCATGGTGAGGCGTGGGAGGACCGGGACTAGGCACAGGGGTGTCAAGGTCCAGACGGTCGAAGAAATTGAAGATGATCGAGGCTGTTGAGGTGGTTGCGAGTCGGGAGATGAGGAACCGGAGATGGAGCTACCGGTGGAGGACACGACGGGCGACGACGAGTGTATCGGGACTAGGCTCAGGGAGGAGTCGGAGGTCCAGACGGTCGGTTGGATGTCGGTTGAGGTCGTGTGCGACGGAACAGACCAGGACTAGACTCAGGTGGAGTCAAAGGTCCAGTCCGTCGGAGTCGGGTGGACATGACGGGCAGCGGCGAGGTGGATCGAGACTAGGCTCACGGAGGAGCTGAGGCCCAGACGGTCAGGATACTGGGTGAGGTCGTGTGCAGCGGAGCGGACCAGGACTAGACTGTCGGGACCCGGAGCAACAACTCCAGAACCCTCTGTGTTAATCGCACTATCCCAGGAAAAGCTAGTGCACACAGTATCACAAAGACAATTATCATGCGTAATGACAAACTTTATTTAGCTAATATGAGCCTGATGGCCAAGATTACAATAAGAACAAAAGAAGACAGCGGAAGAAATACATAAAGCGGCAGCCCATCCAGCCTTCCCACAAGGCGAATGACTGTAAGACGTGGCCTAGTCGTCACGATCCTCACCGAAGTTGTAGACGTCATCCTCTGGCAACAGATTTTAGCAAGGTGAGCACATAGAGTACTCCCAAGGTAAGCACACGAAGTGCTTACGCAAGTTACACCAGGGAAATATAACAGAGTGTATGCATGCATAAGGGGTTACAAAAGAAGGCATATTATGGTTTATTTGCATAAACAGTATCATTGGAGTAAATATCAATAATAAGTGCAAAAGCTGAATTTGATACAATAGATAGAAACAAGAATTTAACAAAATAATATCGTTAGTGCAGGCTCCGACCAAACACTAACCTAACCACGGGCATCCCACCCGGACCATCTTTTCCAAAACGAACTCGTACGGATTCCATCCATCCGCACGGTTTTCAAAATCTCTCATGGATTCCATCCATCCACAAGGTTTTCGCAAACCATTTTGAAAAGCAAAGTCTAATCCGTGAAAAACTTCACTCAGCTTGCCCATGACCGTGGGCACGGCTATCCAGGATAGGTTATACACTCTGCAGAGGTTGTACAGCTTTACCCACAAGACATGATCATCCCTTTTTGCCACCGGATTAACACACTTCCTTAGGTGTGCGGCCAGGAGATCATGACAAGGCCTTTACAATGATTCGTTGTCAATATAATCACGCCGCCACTAAGGTTTCACCACAACATGAATCCACATGTTGGAGCCCCCTCTTGTGCCGTGTGAGACTTCTCACGGCCTACGCCGCGCTCACATTCAGCCTATAGCGAGATCATGTTGGAACTTCACAAATTATTCGGCCAGGTCTGTCCCATACCAGACTTGTGGTAGTACGAAAGGGCTTTGCAATAGTAGCTCACAGACCGGTCCTTAACTTGACTTAGGCCTAACCACAAACCCCTGTGCCCGACAATCAACCACTGCGGCTCCGACCAACAGGGCATGCCTGCACCCACCACTCCGACCAATTGCCTAAGTCTAAACCAGTTTTATATTTTGTTTGAAAACATTTCATAACACTCCTTGACTCACCAAAGTCAAGAGTACAGTTGAAAAGTTTATCATTTCATGTAAAAAGGTTATCATTTTATGTGAAAGATCGTCCCCAAACCATAATTATCTTAAGCATGGCTAAGCATTTCTACAAAATTTCTAGTTAGTGCTATTGTACTAACTAGGTTTTATCTAGGGTTGACAAGGTACAATGGCATTCAAGTCAAATTTGGCTGTACAAAGGATTTAGGCATAACTACACTTTTAAACTGAATTTAAACTAGACTTGAATAAAATTACGCATGCATAATAATTTAAAAACAACATAATTAATTTAAAATATTAGGTTCAACATGATCAAAGGTGTAACTTGCCTTGCTCGAAGACCTGGTGCGATTCGTCGGCGTCGTTCTCTCCGAATTCGTCGAAATCTAGCGCGAAGAACCCAACAAAAAAATTCAAATAAAATCCAAATAAAATCCAAAAATTCAAAAAGAGTCTATATTTGGGTAGTTTATGATTTTAGAAGAATTTAGAAATTTGAACGGGTTAAATCGGAGTTAAGATGAAGAAGTTATGGCCTTCGGAAGATTAACAGGAGGGAAAAAGGAAAAGGGCTGGTTTCGGGAATTATTTTTGTGTTGGAAAATGCCATTTATGACATCAGCAAATTTCGAATTTGCTGAGCGGGAAAGTTAATTGAATGACGGGTGGGTCCGGTCTACCGTGGACCGGATCCACGGACCACGAATTTCGCCGACGTGGCGCTCCGGCCGCATGGCGCCATGTGAGCGTGAGGTGGCGGCCACGTGGCCGTCCACGTGGGCTCAACCCGCCACGAGGGCGGCGCGCACGGGCGCACGGGAGATGGCCGGCCGGCGGCCTTGCCGGCGGCCGGCGGCCGGAGGTGGGGGCGGCGAGCGGCGGCGGGGTGAGGGGGGGGTCGGCGGCGGCTTACCGGCGGCGGCGACGGAAGGCGGGCGGCCGGCGGCGGCGCAAAAATGGCGGCGGCGGTGGAGGTGTGGGCGGCGGCGGGAGGCGGGCCGAGAGGCGGCCGGGGCGGCGGCAAAGGGCGGCGGGGTGGCGGCCGAACGGGAGGGGAGGGGCGGCGGTGAGAGGGAGGCCGAATGGGAGGAGGAACCGGGCATGGGGAGGGATTTTATAGATGGTGAGAGAAGAAACGGCCGCGGATTTAGAGGGGGATTAAAGGGAGGAGGTGGCCGGGCGTGAGTGGGGAGTGATGAGGGCTTCCGTTTCCACCCTTAAACGACGATTAAAGTGGTAGTAACGGCCGGGAATTGAAGTTTTTATTCGGCATCAATGGTGGAAGAGAGAGAAGACTAGAGGAGGAAGAAGGGGAGGAAGAAGAAACATATGACAAGGGGGCCCCATGTGTCATAGAGAGAGAGGAGAATGAAGGGGTATGGGCCGTCGGATTGTTGACACGTGGCAAGTGAGTGGCTCATGTCCTTTGGATTTTATGAAGGGGTAAGTTGTGGTGGATGGCTAGGATTAAAACGTGGAGAGAGAGTGATTCAATCTGAGAGCGACACGTGGCGGGCTTGGATGAATTTGATTTTTATTTTCGGAATAAATTTCAGAAATTACTAGAAACTTCACAAACACTTGGAAAAATAGTATTTAATGTCTAAAAATTCCAGAAAAATTATAGAATATTCCTGGAAGCATTTTAGACTTAGTAAAAATATTTTTAATTTCAGATTTTCATTTAGTAATTTTATAAAATACTTTTTAACCTTTCAAAATTGATTTTAAACTCCAGAAAAGCACAGAAAATCCGAATAAAAGCCAAATGCTTTTAAATACTTAATTTGAAATTATATTTTTACATAAACTCAAAATAGCTTTTTATTTAATCATAATTTTATGCTTTTAGTTAAATTACTTTTTATAAAAGCCTTTTTAAAAGCTAAAAACAGACAAATAAAATCTCCAAAATTTAGGCAACCAAAGAACACTTTATTTTATTTAAATTAAATTAAATTAAATTTTTTTTTTCACTAAAAATTTTGAAATAAACAGCTGGGCTGTTACATAGACTCAGGGAGGAATCAAGGTCCAGACGGTCAAGGTGCCGGTTGCGGGAAACTTCCGCGAAGGTGCTGGAGGGGCAATTTGGAGAATTGACTCAAGCATGAGTGGAGTGGCTGGTTTTCCCTCCATTTCTTGTGCTGACTTTGACTCCTGCCTCTTTTGTGTGTGGAGCATGGAGTGGAAAGGGTATGCCACTTCTTGATTTGCCTTTTGGGTGTGAGCCTGGTGCCTTTATATGGAGAGATGGAGGCATAAGGCAATGTAAGAAAAGCAGGCTTAGGAGTGTGTTCTCAGGTCAAGCAAGAAAATAGGTAGCATGTGAGCAGTGTGTAGTGTGTGTGTGTGTGTGCATTGTCTCGTGCGTGTGTGAGAGCTCAGCAAGGGTGTTCTTCTTTGAGAAGCATGTAGTGAGTAGAATGTAACTCATGTGTAATCATTCCTCTCTTGTAAGCTTTCATGGTGATGAATCCAGTTGAGAGCTTTAGTTTTCCTTTTCTCTGTGTGATGGAATTGAGTTTTAGTTTGTTCTCTGCTGGTTCTTTTGATTTGGAGTAAATCTTGATTAAGGAGCTGGCTCTTGGTTGCTCAGTGATGGGAAATACTCAAGGCCATTTGGTCATTCAATTCCTAAGAATAAAATCTAGAATCAATGAATACTCTCTTTTCGGAGCTAAGCCATTTTACCTCCTCTGTTTTTTATTCCCTATGGTTTGAAGTCAAGGCATCCTTGCCCTCTTGATTTTCTTGGTGGAATCTTAAATTTGGTTTGTGGTTTCTTGCTAAGAGATCATCTCCTGCTGGTTTTCAAAGTTTCTTGAGCTAAAGATTGGAGAATGGCAAGTAATTTGGAAATCACTCTCTTTCTCGGTTCATATTCATATTTCTGTCCAGATCTCAGTCCATTGCTCTTTTTGGTTGTTTGCCATGATTTCTAAGGTCCCCCTGCTATTTAGTTTGAAGTTCTTTTCTTTCGGACCTGAGAAGAGCAGCAATTAATCTTCATTTTCTGTCTTTTGGTTCTGCTGCACAGTAATTACTGTGTCCTCCTTTTCGGCAGTAGTTTCAACTTCTCAGTTTTCTGGTTTCAGTCCTGTTTTTGTTGATTTCGGGCAGCAGCAGTCTGCTGTGTTTTCTGCACTTTTTGGACTGCATTTCGTGTCTCTTTTCTCTGCAGGTTTCAGTTTGCTTGCTGCTCCCAGTTTGCTGTTTGGCTGAATTGAAAATTTGTTGTTCGGCTGAATTGAAAAACTGCTATTTTCAGCATTTGTTCACTGCTGTTTTCAGCCGATGCCTTGTAGTCAGCGTCCTAGTCTTTCTTGTTTCTTTCCTCTGCACTTTTTGCTAACGACTGTTTTTCCGGTTTAGCTGCTATCGGTTGGAACACAGCATATTGAGAGATTGCAGCTCTTGATCTTCTTTGTTTTCAGCCTCTAGTTGGTTCCTGTTATCAGCAGCAATTGCAGCCGAACTGATAATTTATCTTCTCTCTTTTTCAGTTTGTTTCAACAGCAAAAATCAGCAAACAATGTTCTCTGTTTTCTGTGTTTCGGCAGCAGCAAACTCGCCCAAGTCACAGCAACTAGATGGATACTCTTCTGCGGTCTGAACTTTGCTAGCTATTCACTGATTAATTCTCCTCCTTCAATCTGTTTTCAGCAGCAATACTAGTGTTTACTGTGCTGTCCTTTTTCTGTTTTTGTCTTCTCAGATTTTGTGCAGAGTTTGGTTTTGTGTCAGCCGAAGTTGATTTTCTCGTTGATTAAAGTTTCAATTTTCGATAAGCTTCATTCTCTTGCTTCATAGCTGCTATAGGTATCGGAGAAGAAAATGTGTATACTCCGGGGCGTTTTTGAAGGCACCATTCACCCCCCCCCCCCCTCTGTTGCCATTTCCGATCTTACAACAGCGGAAACTTTTTTTCAAATTTTCTACCTTTTTAATTATTTAATCTACAAAACCCAGAAACAACAAATACGGGAAAAGATTTTTTTTCTGATTTTACTGTAGCAAATACAGTAGTGTACTGTAGCAGTTACTATAGTGATTTACTGTAGAAAAAATCTGATCGATAGCTGATTCCGATCGATAGCAGAACACGTTTTCGTTCGATCTTCCAATCAATTTTTAATTAAAACTAATTCATGTAAGTAAGCAAGAAAAATATCAAGACATAGATCAATGCATGGAGAATCCATAGGAACAAAAAAACTAGGAATCGTTCACCATTAAAAAACTCACAAACGTTAATTAAAAAATGAAGAAATCGTTCACCATCCATCCATTAGCATGCATGTAGCGTCTTCTTTTTTTCAATCAAAACACGACGCCGCCGCTCTGTTTTTTCACCTGTGCTCGCGCAACAGAAAAATGCCATGACTTCTCACGGATTGATGATGACCACGTCGCGCACGAGACGCCAGTTGAAGACTTGCATGTCTGTTGCCGTGAGTAGCAATCGTCTTCAACGATGCAAGTACCGCCGCGCTATATCTCGGAATAGATCTATTTTTATTTCTAAATCATGGTGGCTACAGAGTGCCCTTCCTGGCACCCCTAAACCCTAGCACGAAATTAGTCTCTCCAAAAGTCACAGGGTTAGCCTCCAACCCCACCTCTATTTATAGTCTAGGGCCCAAAATATGGGTTTATCCTAAGCCCACGAATTCTAATCCAATTCCAACCAATAAGGTACCCGAAACCCTTCCTAACGCGGGTTTTCCAAAATTCCAACTTCTCCAACTCATCAGGTGTCGTAGCCTCTGGACCGCACCTCCGTAACTCCAACACGTATCATCCATTTCTGATCTCCATGCGCCCCAAGCATGTGCTCGACCATCTCGGGACCTTCTTGACCGTCTGAACCTCGGATCTCTCCATCCTAGTCCCGGTCCACCTCGTCACCGGCCATGAACGCCTCCATGCTCAACTTGCACATGCAAAGACCAAAGAACATTCTTCCGGCACAAGTTCGTCTCAACTTGACCAACATCAGTCTGCACACACGCGACACAACTCGCATAACAACGCTAAACAAAATCACCAATTATTCATCATAATAAATTAGCCATTGTCAATTATTCATTACCAAAATATCCTACACCTACCACATGGTCTAACAATTTAAAAACTAGTTGTTGTAACAAAAGACAAACTAAAAGCCCAATTTGAACCCAGCCGACATTAGCTGATTGCATCAGCATTGAACACTATGGCTATCAGCGAAAAAAGATGTACCAGCCACATGTTACGTTGTCTCTTCATGTCACATTTAACTTGTCAAGTTACGGCGGTACCCAGAAAAGTACTGTGCTTACCGTGGAACTTGGTATTGATGACTTGATGTACTAGGGTTAGTGAAATAAGATCTAGGAATCCAGTACTGAGACACACGACGAACAGGAGCAACAAAGCTAGAACAGTGGTGATCAGAATGCCGAAACGAATATGAATTATTTGAATTAAATCTCAATCTAGCATGTGAAGCAGATTTAAAGCCATCATAAAAGTTCTCTAAGGACATAGCTTTCGCATTTGTTCTAAGAACAAAAGAGGTTGCACGTTTTTGTCTTAAAACATTCTATCTTTCCTTCTTCTCTTTCTTCGCATGTCTAAAGCAAAATTCATGTAAGTGTCCATCTCTTCCACAGTAGGTGCAATGGAATTTAACAAAACCATAATTCTTTTGAGATGATGAGCTAGCACCTATATTATTATTCGATGAACTTTGCACAAAATCAGCAGATTTAAACACAGTTTGTTTTGGTTCAAGTTTCACTTCAATTTTTCCAGATTCAAGAGGCTTAATAACCTTAGGAAGATTATTCTTGGCATGCTCGACAAAATTAAATCCTAGACCACAATTTTTTACACTTGTTTTTGACTTGTCTAGTATCATATTCAAAATTTTCTTGCCAAAAGAAAATCTCTCTAAAGTGTCTTTCAGGTACTCATTCTCTTTAACTAGAGTGGGACAAATTGTGCATTTAACAGATTCATTCATAAGATTTTTAGAAGCACTAGACTGAGCCAATCTTTCTTTTTCAGCAAAATCGTTAAGTTATCTAGTCAATGCTTCTATTTCTGTGTTAAGCTTAGGACATTTAGAACAAGAAGATATCTCATTATAAAGTATCTGTTGAATTATTTCCTGAGATGAGTTAAGTCTAGCTTCTAATAATTCACATTTAGAACAAGTTTTAGAATGAACATTTGAAATACTTGATTCTAAACATGAAGAAGAACTAAGTTTGAGCTTTCCAATTTCATCATTAGCACATTTCAATTTTTCATCACAAGAGTCATGTGCTAATCTTAATTCATCAAATTTAGCAGTTACATCTCTAAGTGGATCCATGTTTAAAGCATTAAGTGACCTAGCATTCTCTAACTCAGAATGTAAAATTTGACAAGACTCACAAGATTCATCATCAGGAATTAAAACTCTAAGTCTTGCAATTTTAGAATTTAGAGATTCAATCAAAATATTGTATTTCTTAATCTTTTTATCTTTCTTTTCTAGCAAAGTACCAAGTTTAGCAACAACTTTAGCTAAATCATCATAAGAAGGTTCTACCTCATTGTAGTTGTCACTGTCATGACCATCATTGTCGGTGGAGCTTTTGCTACTTGCCATTAGACACAACCCAGTTAAATCTTTCTTTCCTTTGGGAGTATCATCCTCGCTATCCGTATCCACATCACTCAAATTAATTTGCTCAAGAGCCAAAAGAACACGATGCACCACCTTGTGATTCATATAGCTCTTCTTTTTATTCTTCCTTTTTTTTTTCTTTCTCCATCTCTTCTTCCATTTCATTCTCTTCCCTTACAAATCTTGCTAGAAACTTTGGACATTTGAGACGAATATGATTGAGATCACCACACTCATAGCACATTTGAGGACCAAAATTTCCTCTCTTGATCTCACATTCTGCAAAACTCTTATGAAGCGTGTAGAGAGGAGTGTCAAATCATCTTCCGGGAGTTGCTCTAACTGTTCATCAGTTAGTGAAGACAAAGAAGACAAAGCATAGCTAGTAGAAGAATTATCACCATTAGACTTGCTAGATTGTGAAGCCAAAGCAATTGATTTATTACCATTATTTTTTCTAGCAAAAACATCTAATTTATGAGTTTTCAACTTGGAATAAAGTACATCTAATGTAAGTGTACTTATGACAGTAGATTCTCTAATGGATGTAACCTTCATCTCCCATATAGACATATCTAATGCTCCAAGTAATTGACATGCATTTTCAGCATCAGTATAAGTAACATTAACAGCACGTAGGTTACTAAGAATTTTATTAAAACAAGCAAAGAAAACATCTATTGATTCACCAGGTTTCATCTCAAAATGCATGTAATCCTTTTTGTACATATCTTGACGTACCACTTTAATAGTAGATGAACCCTCATGATAATCACATAGTGCTTTCCATACCTCATATGCGGATTTAAGATGCACAACACGATCAAAATCACTCCTTCCTAGACCTTGAATTATCAGGTTTCTTGCCTTGCTATTTGCCTCCACTTGTGCTATATTTGCTGCTGACACAACATCGTTCTCAGGCACTTGATAAGGCTTGTAGACCTTCTCCTATATTGCAAAGCCTTGAGCTTGAATATATGTCTCCATCTTCGCTTTTCAATACTGAAAATCAACACCATCGAAAATATAAGGTTTTGTGGAATACCTATTCGTCGACATGTTTTCTAATCACTGGTTAAGATCTATTAGAAAAATAAACCTGCTCTGATACCACTTGTAGGATCGTTGATGGCAATCAGAGGGGGGTGAATGATTGCAGCGTACAGCGGAAACTTTTTTTTCAAATTTTCTGCATTTTTAATTATTTAATCTGTGTAAACCAGAAACAACAGAACGCAAATTTTTTTATGATTTTACTGTAGCAATTACTGTAGTGTAATGTAGCAAAGTACTATAGCAGTTACTATAACGGTTTACTGTAGCAAAAAAATTTGATCGGTAGCTGATTCCGATCGATAGCAGAACATGTTTTCGTTCGATCTTCCAATCAATTTTTAATTAAAACTAATTCATGTATGTAAGCAAGAAAAATATCTAGACATAGATCAATGCATGGCGAATCCATAGGAATAAAAAACCAGGAAAAAGGATAATAGATGCGAATTAAAAAACTCACAAACTTTAATTAAAAAACAAAGAAATCGTTCACCATCCATCCATTAGCATGCATGTAGCGTCTTCTTTTTTTCAATCAAAACACGACGTCGCCGCTCTGTTTTTTTCACCCGTGCTTGCGCAACAGAAAAACGCCACGACTTCTCACGGATTGATGATGACCACATCGTGCATGAGACGCCAGTTGAAGACTTGCATGTCTGTTGCCGTGAATAGCAATCGTCTTGAACGATGCAAGCACCACCGCGCTATTTCTCGGAATAGATCTATTTTTATTTCTGAATCATGGTGGCTACAAAGTGCACTTCCTAGCACCCCTAAACCCTAGCACGAAATTAGTCTCTCCAAAAGTCACAGGGTTAGCCTCCAACCCCACCTCTATTTATAGTCTAGGGTCCAAAACATGGGCTTATCCTAAGCTCACGAATTCTAATCCAATTCCAATAAATAAGGGACCCGAAACCCTTCCTAACACGGGTTTTCCGACATTCCAACTTCTCCAACTCATCACGTGTCGAAGTCTCCAGGACCGCACCTCTTGTATCTTCTCCACGCATCATCCACCACGTGTCGTAGCCTCCGGACCACACCTCCGTAACTCCAACACCTATCATCCATTTCTGATCTCCATGCGCCCTAAGCATGAGCTCGACCATCTCGTGACCTCCTTGACCGTCTGAACCTCGGATCTCCCCATCCTAGTCCCGGTCCACCTCGTCACCGACCATGATCATCTCCATACTCAACCTGCACATGCAAAGACCAAAGAACATTCTTCCGGCACAAGTTCGTCTCAACTTGACCAACATCAGTCCGTACACACGCGACACAACTCGCATAACAACGCTAAACAAAATCACCAATTATTCATCATAATAAATTAGTCATTGTCAATTATTCATCACCAAAATATCCTACACCTAACCTATGGTCTAACAATTTAAAAACTAGTTACTGTAACAAAAGACAAATTAAAAGCCCGATTTGAACGCAGCCGACATTGGCTGATTGCATCAACATTCAACACTATGGCTATCAGCGAAAAAAGATGTACTAGCCACATGTTACGTTGTCTCTGCATGGCACATTTAACTTGTCAAGTTACGGCGGTACCCTGAAAAGTACTGTGCTTACCGTGGAACTTGGTATCGATGACTTGATGTCATCCTCATGAATGGTTCTCTGCAATTGTATGTGAAATGGTAATCTATCAACGCCATTTATTTTATATTTCAAGCCTCAAAATCAACAGGTTTTGTCTTTTGCTTTGAGCAGATCTATGCAATCTTCCTTTTGTTAATTTTTTTTAATTCAGTAGCTTGTAATGTGTCATTATATGAACGATCACATGTTGCAGGTATGATGCCTAGGTATGTGCAGTGACATGAATAATGGAGGCCACACATTTATGCATATCAATTGCCTAACATTTTTTGTTCCGTTCTAGGGTTTTTAACCATCCTGTTTTCAGTATTTCCTCCTTGATATATAAGCCAGCAACGCAGGGTCTTTCAAAGAAAAATCATGTTTTCAGTATTTGGAATATCTATACTTTTAAATCTCCCTGATCAATCATTCCTTGCAATTTGTCAGAATGCTTGTGTGCTTATGTTTCGAATGAGTGCTGGAATAGTGGAGCAGCTCGCTCACATTGTTTTCCCTCCCTTGTGAAGCAGCTATGCCTATGGCACAATTGGGCGAGGATAGTCGACAACTCGAATCGCTTTGCTCAAAAATGGATTGCCATGAAGTGAAATGCAATCCTGCGTTGCCATACGGTTCTCAGTCAACCTAGTGCAAGCCCGTTGCACCGCCGGCGACGAATTGCCATGATTTGCCCGCGCGCCCTGCAGCACCGCCTTTGCCGGTGCCGTCGACAACAGTCCGGTGATCGAACATGTCCCCTCTGCTTCCAGTTACCCCGCTGAATTGACACGGTATGATATTAATTGGCCTTGGTGCGAGAAAAGAGAAGGGGTCAGGGTGTCTGGTATTTTTGAGGAGTACTCCTACAGTAGCCTATTGGCATTCGTTTGTGGTGCAGTCACACAGGCCACAGCCTGCAGAAATACAAAACATGAGGCTAAATTGTCCAGTGTTGGAATCGTCCAGGAATGAGATATGATTTATGAACTAGTAGTCTCTGTGACCGTGTGACGTGTTTGTCTTGGCTCGAGAGATGCAAGCCAGGAGCAGCCAAATGTTAGGTACGGTAGGAGCAATGCCAATTACATAGGATGAATGATTTCCGAAATTTTTTCCTGAAGTTATTCAAAATCTTCGCTGAATGATTATGATAGTTACCAAGTTTATATCACAACAATATAATAAAGCAAAACCAAGTTAGCAACAAGAAACAACGAAATCGACATCCTTCTACGTAGGTCCGATTAGATTGCCATGGGAGGCTGGCACTACTACAGAAATCCACATTACAGACGGTTCAGAAACGTCATCACAGACGGTTTTCTGAACCGTCTGAAATTATGGGTCAGTGATAATCCAAGTTATCACAGACGGTTTTTAATGAAAAACCGTCTGTGATACTCCTCCCCCCCAGCAGAATCTATTTCTGTTTATAGCTAGCCTCAGGAAATGCTAGCCATGCCCTCTGAAACAAGCAAATAATCACAGACAAAAAACATACAATTCACACATCTCATTTCCTTTCAGATACATTTCACAGACATAAAACATCCCATTGACATCGCACTTCATTTCACAAACATAAAGCATGCATCCATTTCGCAAATCGATTAATTGAATTGAAATGAAATATCTATTAACAAATGCACAGTTACAAAAGATGTGCACTGCATTTGCACTTAGTGATAAGACCAATAAGAAATCATGGTGCGCAGTGGAACCGTCCTCCTGGCGTTATGACTTGAGTCAGCAAAAAGTACGCCAACTCTCCTCGAATCCCTCCAAGAATAGGCTGTTTCAATGCAGTTGACGGGATGAACGCAGCCTGTCGATAGGAATATCAATGTGCGTATATATGTAACGTGTTAAGTATGAAGTAATTATGGGAAGAGTGACAAACCTTGCGATTGGTGAGCCTCGAGGAATCGAGGAGTAGTTCCATATGTTGGCAAACGTAGTATCCACATGTGTTGCCCGGCTCCTGCTGGTGACACTGCAAAAAATGGAATGTGTTAGTTCAAGAGGCATTAGTACCAACTGTTGCATAGGATTAATTAATGTGAAATAGCGAATACCTTAAAATCTCGAACATGTGTCAGCAGGGCTTTGGCCCCGCGCTTCGAGTCACCTCTCTTTTCAATGTAGGTGGCGAACGCCCTACGTAATTCGAAAAAGTTAACCTTAATCATTCGGAAGGAAAGAAAGTACAATGTAGATATGTATGGGGAATATGTGCTTACCTATCGATTACTTGGCTGAGAACTGTGAAGTCCATTTTATTCTTACTTAGGGAATCAAGGTAATATACCTTGTTCCATTTTGGTACAATTACTATTAAAATCCAATGAAAGTTCTGAAGGAAGGGCATAAGTACATAATCCTTCTTGACGCAACCCAGCAGTCCTGCTGCAATGTACCTCTCGACGAGGGGTGTATCCTGGTCGATGGTTTCCTTGGCGACCAATTGTGGGTCCAAGAAACCAACTGATAAGTTGGATGATCTAGCTTTAATCAGCATGTGTCTATATATATACACACGAAAGCAAAAAATTAGATATGGCATTTATCGGTATGACATTAACGGAGACTGTGATTGTACACACTTACCGCGTCCAGCATCGAATGATTGAGACGTCAAGAGCGTTGAACGTGAACAGATCGAATAAATCCTCAAAGGCGACCACGAACATACACTCTTGAAAACTGTGGTGTAAATCTTCTTCGGTAAATTTGACAGTGATACTTGAAATCCGTTCTCCCTCTAGCTTATTGGACTGCTGCATATACCACATGTGCAATTGCATGCAACTATATGGTAGCTTTTGGAGGTATTTTTCCTCGAGCAACGGATGACCAAGCACGAATTTGCGGGCCAAAGGTAGGTACGGAATATCATCATTGGTCTTCTTTGCTTTGCCCTTGCTGGCCTTGCTGCATCGGCTATAGGCCGACTTAACGGCAGTCGGCAGCAGCGGTGCAAGTTGCTCTGGCGAGAATAGGACCCGTGGAGATAGCACCGGTGCAGTATCCGGTGGTGGAACCGACTGGTCTTGTAATGGAGATGGCACCAGTGCAAGTTGCTCTGGCGAGAGTATGACCAGTGGAGATAGCACCGGTGCAGTATCCGGTGGTGGAACCGACTGGTGTTGTAATGGAGATGGAACCAGTGCATGTTGCTCTGGTCCTGCCACCGGTGAAGAAGACTCCAGAGAGATGTCGCTTTTGGGCCACTGGATGAATGTTCCGATGGCCTGTCCTAGAGTCATGATCTCGTCGTTGGGGGGCTTCGGTAGCGGGACCACCTCAAAATTGACATGCACACCATCCACATTAACTTTTGCGAAGCCTGGCGCTAAAGCTTGACCGTGCACCATGGCCCCGATACCAGACGAATATGCCTGGCCCCAAGCAGCGTACAAGGGAACGGAGCCATATCTCACTTGGAGCTTGCAATTCGTAGGCTCCTACATAACGATACAAAATTAGCTACTCGAATAGGCCTACCAATGGAGCAAGCATTCGAGAGGTAATAATTATTACCTGGATGTCGTCCACAGGAAATTTGGACTGGATTTGCGTCGGATTGGACGCGCAGCTACTCGGACGGTTGTTTGGGCTAGCTAGCGCAGCAGCGGCGGTGGCGGCCTGCTGACTTTCTGTCTGTTTCCGCACCTCATCTCTGATTATATCAGCCACCGAACCCAGTAGCTCGTCTTTAAGAGATGCCTTGATCTCTTCTCGTAGCTGTGCGTCACGCTCGGCTTTGTTTCTCTTCCTGCGCCGATACATGTCGGAGTCATCTTGGAAACCATGTTTCCATGGAACGTAAAGCCCAAGGCCTCTCGTACGGCCCGGGTGCTCCTTGTTTCCCAGGGCCACGGAGAGCATATCATTCTCCCTTGTTCCCTGGAATGATCCCTCGGTAGATTGAAAACTCAGCTCTTCCTGCAAGAGCACGACATGTCATTTCAATTCGTACGAAGTTGTGGAGTAATTACAAGCTACGTAGTTCGATCGATATCTTACCAGGCGCTGGGACACTTGCTGGTCTGCAGGGTTTCGAAAGGAGACGTCCCCCGATGTCGTTGTAGATGACCTTGCTCTAAGCTAATTTCGAGCGCGGTCATCCGGGATATTGGAAAACGGCGGGGCGATGTCCTCTGCAGCTGCCAGCTCATCCTCCAACCTCCACTGCGGGATTTTACCCGCATACCCAGCTGTGCCAAGTCTATGGGGGTGCGTGTTTTTTGCCTGGAGGGCTTTGTGCGCCACACTTGTACTTTTGAAATCTTCGGTCGTTTTCATCGCCTTGAACTCTTCCCATTGTGGTTCCAGGAATGGGTGTTTAGTAAAAAGGCGTTTCGTCCGTCTCCACGTATTTCTTGACAAGCGTGCTCTTGAAGTTCTTCCATGCTTTGTACGCCGCTTCGTAGGTTTGTCGTTCCACGTCGTGTAAGTGTTCTTCTGGGAACTCGAACGATGCCAAAATTTCGGTCCAGAGCTCACGTTTCTGAGTGTCAGGCACGTTCTTCCACGAATTGTATGTGATCTCAATTCGTTCTCGTGCAACTATTCCGACCATAGTTCGGAATGCGTTTACCGCTTGCTTAGGAAGGATAGGGACCCCAGCTGCGTTTACCGCTGTGATGGTCTGTCGGCTCTGAGGCTTCTTTGATAGCCCTCTTCCTTGGCGTCTTGATGTTGGAGCGGACGCCTCCGGTGATGATGTTGAAGAATGGGCGGGTGACATGTTGCTCATTTTGTGGGTCTATTAAGATAAGATGAGAATGTAATCATATTGAATTGGAAGAGATGAGTAGAGGGGAGGGGGAGAAGGGAGGGGGTGATATGGACATAGAGAGGGGGTGATGTGCCTATCTTAGCACCTACTTTAGTTGCTAATTCTATAAACCAAATAATAGAATCAATAACAGTCTCAACATGAATATGTGCTCTCAAATTGTAGGGTTGCACAAGATTAATCTTGGCCGTCCCGCTACTAAATCATATACTCTTCCTTGATTGGTTATGCCAAATAATGAATTCAGTCTTTTGAGCTCTAGATACAAACTCTACAATCTCAAGATCAAGATATATTCAGCATGCATATATTCAGACAGCAGTTAACTTTTAACTTGTCAAGAAGAAATCCTAACAGATCAATTTAGTAACATGCCATAACTGTAAATCCCACAGGCAATCTCAGTATATGGAAGATTGTATATAACAGCTATTAGAGCTCAAAGACCGAATGAACCAATCTCAGTATATGAATTTATCATCATCGAGCAACTGTAAATCCCACAGGCAATCTCGGTATATGGAAGATTAACAAACTTGAATATACATGAATGCAACTAAGCAACTAACCGTAACAATAAGCATAACAAACTTGAATATACAGTAAGCATATACCATAACAGTAAGCATATAACAGTAAGCAACTAACCATATACATAACAGTAAGCATATAACAGTAAGCCCTAAACCCTAACACTCAGTATGAAGTATCAAGCATCAACCCTAAACCCTAACAGCAAGCATGAAGCTCGGGGAGGGATTTGATGACCTTAGGGTTTTGGTGACGGAGGAGGAGGCGGCGACGACGGAGGAGGAGGAGGAGGCGGCGACGCAGGAGGCGGCGGCGGCGACGCTGGAGGAGGCGGCGGCGGCGACGCAGGAGGAGGCGGCGGCGACGAAGGAGGAGGAGGCCCCGGGCTCGGGGAGGCGGCGGCGACGACGGGCTCAGGGAGGCGGCCGGCGACGACGGAGGAGGAGGAGGAGGCGACGACGACGGAGGAGGAGGAGACGATGACGGAGGAGGAGGCGACGACGGGCTCGGGGAGGCGGCGGCGACGACAGGCTCGGGGAGGCGGCGGCGACGACAGGCTCGGGGAGGCGGCGGCGACGACGGGCTCGAGTGAGGCGGCCGGCGAGGGCTCGAGTGAGGCGGCCGGCGAGGGCTCGAGGGAGGCGGCGGCGAGGGCTCGGGGGAGGCAGATCAGGATTTAGATATAGAATAACTGCAGAATACACGGAAAACCCTAGACACGGGTATATATAGCGGATTATTACAGACGGTTCTAAACTTAGAACCGTCTGTGATATGAATATCACAGACGGTTCTAAGTTTAGAACCGTCTGTGATAAGCCTTTGCCCAACTGTAGTCATTCATGATCAATAGCCAACCATCTGCATTCATGATCAACTACCTACCAGCTGCATTCATTTTTGTCACACATTTTCACATACACATCTGAAAATTGACTACATCACACATTTTCACATATACATCTCAAAATTGACTACATCACACATTTTCACATATACATCTCAAAATTGACTACATCACACATTTTCACATATACATCTCAAAATTGACTACATCACACATTTTCAGATATACATTCTTATTGTACTTGCTTATTTCCTTTAAAAATTAGCCCTTCATCATGATCAATGCGTACGTAACTAGTTTCGTCACGTTGTTCATCGTCGACCCTTATGCCATTTTCAAAAGGAGGTAACTCGTCAAATTGATTGTATTCCTCCTTGTCCACTACATTCTCCACTCCAACAATTCTCCTTTTTCCATAAAGAACTACATGGCGTTTCTTATTTGTCGGGTCGGTTACATAGAAAACTTGAACAACTTGATTGGCGAGTACGAATGGTTCGTCTTTGTACCCGACACGTTGGAGGTCCACGGTCGTGACACCGTACTTGTCAACCTTCACCTGTGGGAGATGCACCCAACGGCAGCAAAATAAGGGGATTTTGAAAACCACATAGTCGAGCTCCCAAATCTCTTCTATGAAGCCATAGTACGAGTTTCTCGACCCATCGGTACTGAATGCATCTATGCGGACACCGCTGTTCTGGTTAGTGCTCTTGACATCCTGAGACTGCGTATAGAATGTGTACCCATTTATGTCATATCCTTGCCATGTCACAACTGTAAATGTCGGCCCTTTTGCCAACCATGTCAGCGTCTCACTCGGCGAGCTCCTAGCGATTTGCTCCTTCAACCATTGGTTGAATCAACGGTTGTGTTGCCTCATGATCCAAACATCCGGCCGCTCTGGATTCTGTTGCCGAAGCACATCCTTGTGCTGGTCCACATAAGGCGCCACTTCAGTCATGTGTTGCAACACCGTGAAATGGGCTTGAGTATACGTGTCCATATTTGGAGTGATTGCTTTCCTTCCGATAGTTCCGAGACCCTTCAGCCTCCCCTCATGACGAGATTGAGGGACACCTATCGGTTGAATCTGAGCCATATAATCGACACAAAACTCAATGACCTCTTCGCTTGCATAACCTTCGACGATGCTGCCCTCCGGCCGAGAACGATTCCGTACGTAGGACTTGAGAATTCCCATGAACCTCTCAAATGGGTACATGCTACGTAGGAATACGGGCCCGCACATTTTTATCTCCCACACAACGTGAACAATGAGATGGACCATGATATCGAAAAACGAAGTAGGGAAATACATTTCAAGGTGACATAGAGTCATCACCACCTCGTCCTGCAGAGCATCTAGTCCTTCGGGATCGATGACCTTCTGAGCAATTGTGTTAAAGAAATAACATAGCCTCATGATTGTCTCTCGGACTTTGATCGGCAAAATATTTCTAATTGCAATAGGGAGCATCTGTGTCATCAGCACATGACAATCATGAGACTTCATGCCATTTAACTTCAAATCTTGCATCGAAACAAGTTTCTTCACGTTGCCGGAGTAACCAGACAGAACTTTGACACCATGCAAGCACTGGCACAGTTCTGTTTTCTCAGCCTTGGACAGAGTGTAACACGCAGGGGGAAGGTACGTTCGTCCATTATCAGTGCATGTCGGTTCTAACTCAGGCCTGATGTCCATGTCAGCCAAGTCAAGCCGTGCGTTGACGCCGTCCTTTGTTTTATCACGGATGTTCAGTAAGAGACCAATCAAGCTGTCGCACACATTCTTTTCTACGTGCATGACGTCGATGCAGTGCCGAACATCTAGGTACTCCCAATAAGGTAAGTCCCAAAATATTGATCTCTTCTTCCAGGTGTTCTTATCATGAGCCCTCAATTTACGTCCCTTTCCGAGGACAACATCTAAATCCTTAACCATATCATAAACCTCGTATCCCCTTAAATGCCTTGGAGCTGAACTGTCTTCCTTCTCTCCGTCAAATTGTTGCTTCATTTTGCGGTATGGGTGAGCCCTCCGAAGGAACCGGCGGTGACGCATGTAGACGGTTTTGCGTGAGTGTCTCAGCCACACACTCTCGGTACCATCTAAACAGTGAGTACAAGCTTTGGCACCTTTTATACTATGGCCCGATAGGTTACCAAGGGCAGGATAATCATTTATGGTGCAGAACAATAAGGAGCGCAGAGTGAAGTTCTCTCGTTTGTATGCATCCCATACCTGTACCCCTTCGTTCCACAGTACTTTTAGATCTTCCACCAACGGTGCTAGGAACACATCGATATCATTCCCAGGTTGTTTTGGCCCTTGGATAAGTATCGACAGCAAAATGTACTTTCGCTTCATACACAACCAAGGAGGAAAGTTATATATGCAGAGAGTCACGGGCCATGTGCTGTGTCGGCTGCTCATGCTACTGAAAGGATTCATTCCATCTGTACTCAGTCCAAACCTTATATTCCTTGGTTCTGCACCGAACTCTGCAAAACTCCTATCGATGTTTCTCCACTACGCGGAATCAGCAAGGTGTCTTATCATTCCATCCTTCTTGCGCTCCTCCGAGTGCCAACGCAGCAATTTTGCCTCCTTTGGATTTGCAAAACACCTTTTCAAACGGGGAATTATAGGAAAATACCATGCCACCTTAGCAGGAGGTCCTTTCTTCGCCTCTGTTCCCTCGCCATCATCTGATTGATTGTTACGTTTGTATCGGGATGCGTTGCACACCGGACATACATGCATGTTTGCATACTCTTTACGGTAGAGGATACAGTCGTTCGGGCATGCATGTATTCTTTCTACTTCCATTCCCAACGGACAAAGAACCTTCTTGGCTTTATACGTGGTTTTAGGCAACTCATTTCCCTCCGGAAGCATGTCCGCTAAAAGACCTAGCAGCGCCGTGAAACTCTTGTCGGACCAACCGTTGCTTGCCTTCAATTTCAACAGTTCAAGCACGGCCGACAACCTCGTGTACTTACAGCTCGTGTACAAAGGTTTCTCTGAGTCCTCCATCAAGCCACGGAATTTAACATACTCTCTCTCATCATAGTTCTCTTCTACATCGCGAAGCATCTGATCCAGATTATCATCGTGCAACCTATCCGAATCCGAACCACAATCGACATCAACCGGCGGCATGTCATTCACTTCACCGGCGATGTCATCCGGGGGCATATCATTCACTTCGCCGGCGATGTCATCCGAGGGCATATCATTCACTTCACCGACGATGTCATCCGGCGGCATATGATCATTCACTTCGCCATGACTGGTCCAACACGTATAATCCTTTTTGAAACCCTTCCGAATCAAATGCGCTACAATTTGCCCTCGGTTCTTAAACATCTTCAAATTCTCGCAGTCAGTGCATGGACAGCACATATATTCCACCCCCTTATTCAACATATCCTCCTCGACGGCTCTTATAAAAGCAGAAACGTCATTAATGTACTCTTCACTCACACGGCTCGCGGCATACATCCAGCTTCGGTCCTACGTTACGTACATATATAACAACTTAGTATTAAAATCTAGATTAACTAATTATAACTACATATATACGGGCCACATTTATTATATTGAGACTTAATTTGCTAGCTCAATTCATATTACAAACACAACAGCTATTATATAACCAACAATTTTGCAAATTAACTATCTTCAATAACCACTAATGGATTACTTAGACCTAAATTGTAATGCAATTAAAGAAAAAATAAATTACATTACTAACCATATCTAGAGCAACCAGGAAAGACTGAATATTCAAAGCTCAATCTCTGCCTCTTCCCACCAAATTAACTGGCCTGAAATCGCCTAGCTTCCTCCCGAGTGAAAAAGTGCGCAGCAGTGGCTAGATCTGGATCGAAATGAAGACAGATGCGGTCTGAGCAGCGCAATAAATGCCTTAGCCATTATCACAAACGGTTTTTAACTAAAAACCGTCTGTGAATTATCACAGACGGTTTTTGATTAAAAACCGTCTGTGATAACTAGCTTATCACAGACGGTTTTTTATTAAAAACCGTCTGTGATAATCTGGGATTATCACAGACGGTTTTTAATACAGACTGTCTGTGATACTTCGGTAATAACCGCCTGTGATAATCCATTTTCCCGCCACAAATACCACAGACGGCCTCCTAATTACAACCGTCTGTAATAGTGTTCATCAGAGACGGTTTCACAAAACCGTCTGTGATGAGGCGTCTACTATGAGGCTTTCTGTAGTAGTGTGGTCTAACCACTGGCCAGTCTGATTGTTGGCCTGCAACTAGTCTGACCAGCAGGTCGGTCTAACCGCAGGTCTAATATTGGTCTGATTGGTTCCCTATTCTTAGATCTAAAAGCTTCTCAGGAAAAAAACTTAAATATTAAGAAATTACTCAAATCTTACCCAAACGCTTTTAAGTTTTACATTAGACTTGTTCTAGGCAATATGAATATAAACCAATTAAAAATCATAAGGTTCTTGGGTTCGAGTTCATCAATTTGAAGAGAATCGAATTTAGGTCATAAAAACACCAAAAAAACTAATTCCTAAATTACTTTTTACTCGTCCAAAACCTAACCCAATAATCCTTGAGACTCTCACCTCCTCGCCTCTCATCTAAATATTCAGCACAATCCTTAATGGGTCCAACCCATTAAGTTTACTGGCAAAACTCGTCAACTCTACCAACACAAGTTTTACACACTTACGCACGCTTTTCAAAGTGCTTATAATGATCAACCTATTAACACATTAGTGTTTGATCCACTACACACAACCTACTCGATCCTAACTTTAAACCACCTCCTCGGTTTTAGTATAGACCTCAAGTCCGGTTTAGAGCAATTTTCCAAAACACCCATGGCAAAGCTTTCAAGCACTTTGACTTGACTCCATCTTCACATTCACCTCAAAACATCTTCACATGCTTTGACACACATCCCATAATGCCAATGACAAACCATCACGTCTTTAAGCATTTGAACTTTCCGAACCATCTCTACGTGCATCGACCTTATCATTTGGAGCACCACATGCACCAATTCGTCTCTCCATGATCTTTGTCTTCTATGTGCTCCCGCTTGACCCATGTAGCTTCACTCGGATTTACACAACAACTTTGACCTCAGCTCCGCCACCTAGTACTGGTCCATTGCTGTCGACCACTACTTTCTCTAAGCCACCTGCATATCCAAAGAATAAGCAATCATGTCGAGCACAAATTCTATACATTTGATTAATATTACTCAAAACCATGCATTATATAATGCAACACAAACCTTTATGGCTTCTAAACCATGAACTGAACTTAAACCAACTCAGCTTAACTTACCCTAATCAGCCCAAATTGCCACAATCAGTTTATCCGCCATTATTAGGCCGGTCAGACCGTTGGGGCCGGTCTAATCGTCGACACCATGTCGGTCAGACCAGCCAGATTGCCTAACTATACTAGAACACTTTTCTAGAAATTTCGGTTAAACTCTGTCGTGCATATAACCTGCAGAAATATAAAACATGAGGCTAAATTGTTCAGCATTGGAATCGTCAAGGAATGAGATATGATCTATGAACTAGTAGTCTCTGTGACTGTTTATACTCGAGAGATGCAAGCCAGGAGCAGCCAAATGTTAGGCACGCTGGCATGAATTCGAGACCGGCGTGCAGAGTTTAGCGTAGCCGACAAGATGGTGATGGGACTGATGGTTAGGGTTGCCGTCCACCTAATTAACAGCTTCTTCAAAAGTCCAGACGCGATGAGCACCGGCAAACGGTCAACTATTGAGCTTAAATGGACGGCAGGCCTGCGGTCGGCGTCGCCTATACCGCGTATTGCCTCTCCGCCATTGAAAAAAAAAAGGCGGTAACCGATCGGTTGGTTAGTTGCCTTTACAAATCTCGTACTCTCCGAGATTTTCTAAACCGCCCGAAGTTGAAATTTCGAATTTGAAGTGTGAGTGGTTTCCGGTTTTGTTCTTATATCAAAATCATATTCTGAGTCCAGGATTACAATTTCGGTTGAACTCATGAATTTCGGAATTTTCAGCCGGGTCCAAAATTTGATGTAAGAGCTGTATTTTCGTTCGAAATTTTAAGTTTAAATAGATTTCATAACTAGCAAAATGAAGAAAAGACTTAGCTAGTGCCGAGAGGTGGTGGTGGATGAGTATAAGGTTATAAGTTCAAACCCCAAAATAAGCACTATTTTTCTATTTTTCTATTTCTCCTCAAAAATTCAAATTTGAAAATAAAATTTTTGAACAAATTTTTTTAAAAATTTCCGAAATTCGAAATTCTTGGTATGGGGTGAATTTTTTTCCCGAGAATGTTTTCCTTGTTCTGAATCCACACTTTTGAGCTGTTTTCGAGCGTTACCGCCGGTGCCTCGGTGCATAAATCTCGGAGCAAATACGACAGTATCAAGTAACAATTTGAGGAAACACATAGATGATAACTTAGCAAAAAAAAACATGTAAAAATCACGAGACTCCATTGACAATTTAGTGAGCCTAGTCCAGTAGTCCTGACTCCTGACTCGGCCTAACAAATCCAAGCCTAATCAACAGCTCGTTCTGCCTTCAAATTTAGCACATTCAAGATTCAACCAGTCAATTACCCCCACTACAACTAGCCAGACCGTGACACTACAAGCTGACCTAGTGGCTAGTGATGAAGACTTGTTCCTCGATCCTACCGCCTGTCAACTAATACTATTTCAACTACAGTTAAGATGGAGACAGACCAAACCGAACATGCAAAGTACGTAGCTTAACCCCAACTATGGGACAAAGACTAAACCTAGCCCACTGAAGAGGACGTCAGAGACCTAACGATAGGTCTTACACCACACATTCTTTCTTTCCCTGTTTGTAATTTTCTTATGGCAGATTGGCAGTACGAAAATATGCTCCATGCTGTGAATTTGTCTTTGCTTTTGTACCATTGTTCTGAATAATGGTCACCTTCAATGCTGATATCAAATTTAGTACAGTAGGATATTTGTATTGAATTTAAGCCGGCCATGACCGAAAGATAATGGCGAATGCTGAAATAGGATCTGAATTGAGTTAAATTTGGTTCCTATTTATATACTGAAATTATAAGGATTCCATTCAAATCAGAATTCATCTTTTGAGCAAAATTTAGTTAATATCCCCTGATGAGTTGTGTATTTGAGCAAATTCAGTTTGTACGGTTTTTTCTCGGGCTTCTCTCTGTTTAATTTTGCCTATTTCTTCTTGCTTCTTCTAGCCTTTGCTAATCTCGAGTCACTGCTAATCACAATGGAAAGCAAGGCCCAAAGCACCAAACCCTACGTTGCCGTCCTTTTTTAGTCATTCTTTCCTTACATGTTCGGCAGGGGAGCAACATGCATAATGCACACTCCTGCCAAAAGAGTCAAGAGTGAAGTGTCGTGTATAAAAACTTTGGTTCAAAAATTGGGGTCAAGTAAAATCCTATTCCTTCTCTTCAACTTTTTTTCCCAGGTCTACTACATTGGAAGGTTCTATAGAAATCTTTGTGGAAATTACGCCAAGCTAAACTAATTCCCAAGCTAACCTAAGTGTCTTACTAGTTACCGATACTGACATTTCATTCCCTTTTCTCTAAAAATGCATATGCCAAATTTAAAATGTAAGCATTTATAATATACTCCCTCGGTGTCACCATATACATCGTTTCAACATTCTCAACTCTTCTAAAAATATAAGTTGCTCTACAATTTCAAAACACTTTTATCCCTTGTTATGTCCTTGATTAATTTTATCAATAAATATTATCTTTTTCCATACCTGTATTCTATCTCCTATGCAATTTCTACCTATTAAAGGAGTAAGATTGTGGGGATGATTGAAGGGTAACAGTATTATTTCACCCACTCTCTTAATTCTTATGCCTAACTCTGAAACGCCTTATATCGTGTCGCATGTCGCATGTGCTATATGGAATCTTGTTTTTCTTCGTAGTTATGATTCATTACTTGTGAGGATGAACACATATTGGAATCATGTGCTATAACATATGATGCGTGTGCCAGAAAGATTTTTTTATCATTGAAGAACTTTTATAATCAGTGAGTTTCATCATTAATCACATTAGTCGTAACTCCCAACATGTAGGAAATATTTTCTTCCAGAACACTGTATAGGAAATGTTTACACTTTACACTATTCGTATGATTAATCTAACCTGCAAAACCGCCTAAACACAAAGTTCCCAACATTATTCAGCGCCGCAAAAGTAACATGGCAATTGACGATCGGACTCAGAGCAAGTTCAATAATAGAGCCAAGTGTTTGGCTATAAGTCAAGTTATAAGAGCCAAGTTATACAACAATTTGTCTTCTATTTGTCTACAAAAATTTTTTTATTATTATGTGGTACCATGTCTCACATTCTCTTTCCTATTCCTCCTCACATACATTTATTATCTTGGCCCACCACTGCATAGGCTCCCGTGCCCAGCTTGTTGCTTACATGAGAGCCAAGCTCTCATCTCTCTCCTCTCCTCCACATCAGCAAAAATACTGACTAGCTTGGCTATAAGACCATTATTGTACTTACTTACCCATTATCAAAAGATATGCATGCACTCATACCTATAGCATTAATTTCTGATCAGAAATAATTGTGTAATTACTCTATCCGTCCTGCAATATAAGTTTAGTCCTATATCTAGAAAGTATATTATTTAAGCTCCTATTAGACAGATGCAGCACACTCTTTCTATTTCAGATAAATATAATCTAATTTTATTAAATATTATTTAAATAATATACCTTTTTTCAAAGGGACAGGAGCATTGCTGTAATTAATAGAGGAAAAGAGTAAGTACACAAGGGCCTGAAGGGCACCAAACAGTAAAAAAGGAGTTATGCTAAAATGTTACAGAAAAAGTTGCTCCACAAGACTATTGGCTCATGCAAGAACCCAAGTTCCGGCTTCCTCTTTTATACGTACAATCAAGGATGTCGCGCGTGGTTACTGTTGAATGGAAAATCCGGGCATTTATTTCCTTCCAATTTTCCATGTAACCAGTATTACAAGCATCACCGTCACTTTTTGTGGGGCTCCAGGCGAAAGGATGATGGACTCCCACCATTGACGGATGGATGACGGGGTTTGCCAGGTTTCTGGGTTCAAGGAGTCGTTGAAAGTCCATCGCGCAATGGCTACCTAAATTCTTGTGGAGTAGCGGCATTGAGCCAAAAGGTGGATCACTATCTCTGTCGCATGATTGTAGAGCGGGCAAAAATGTTGGTTCGGCCACCCTTGTCGGGATAGCCGGTCTACTGTCCAAATTCTATTTTATATGGCTAGCCAGACAAAGATTTTCCATTTCTGCGGTGCCCATGCCTTCCAGACCAGGACGTTTATGGTGGTGTATGTTGCGCCTAGAAACTGTGCTTTGTACGCTAAGGCAACGCTGTAAACTCCATTCGAAGTTAGATTCCAAGAAATGGGGTCCTCCTGGCCGGCCTACAGGGCCATCCTAAAGGCAAGCCCCCAAATAGCTACAAGCCCCCGTATGTGTTGCGTCGTGAGTCCAGCTGACAAATCAAGTTCTTGTAGCCATTTGTTATCCATCAACGCTATTTACAAGGTGAGGTTTTTCTTTTGGAGGCGTTGTAGATGGCTGGTGCGATGTCATGCAATCGGTTTCCATGCGCCCAGGACGAGTGTGTCAATCACTGCAAAAGAGCTCCCAATCTTGGTTATCACATGGTGTGTCCATATCCTGCCAAGGTCTATTTACAGCAGCTCATATACCATAACCATCTGAGTCTAAGAACCCTAGCGAAACACTCTAGCTAGGTCCAAGAGAACGAGTCCCCCAGGTGAGTTGGTCTGTAGATTTTGTCTCAGTTGACCTTATATTTGCCTCCTGATAGTTGATCTGATCCTGCCTAGAGGAACGATGTGACTGTCTATTGAGGGATTTAAAGCACATATTTTGATGCTGTGATAATCATAAGGAGGTAAGCGCATTGGGTCGCTAAGACTGATTTGATGAGGGTTTTCTTACCTGTCAGCGAAAGTGGCTTGTCCTGCCGTCCAGCTAGATGGGTGGCATATTTATCTTCATTTAGGTATACACGTCGAAATTATATTGGCTGGGACCGAATGGTCCTCGCAGGAGTTGCGTGCCTGCTTAAAGGATCACGAACCAGTAGTACAGTGCGTACGACGTGAGTATGTATGTATTGACTCGAGAACGAGAGGCCAACAGCTACAAATCGCTAGGCCCACGCATTTACTCGCATGGCCAACTTGAGACCGGCGAATGCATTGATTGATCCGATTCCATTTGATTCGAAGCTGCAGCTGCAGGCTTGGCATAGTATTAGAGCACCCGCAATAGTTGTAGTAAGTTGCTCTCTATAATATCTACATGGGGATCTTCATCATATACCCTCCCTTGTGTTGGGGATTTCAGGATTTACCCTCCCACCTCAATGACATGTGGGGTCATCATAAGTCACTGACACGTGGGCCAGGAGGGTAAATTCTGAATTTCCATCTATGAAGAGGGTATATGATGAATAATGGCTATCTACATGGCATGTTCATCTCAGCTAAAGAAAGATCATAAAGATCACTCATCCAACAACTAGTCTATATCCCTCTGCTTAAAAAAAAAGTGGGTCCCACCATATGCATTTTCTCTCCCCGTGCCCAGCCGGCGCAAGTCACGCCCACCTCCTCAACGCCGCGCGCTCCACGCTCCGGCAGCCGCGCCTCCCCTGCCATGGCCGTGCGAGAGGGGAGCTCGCCCCCGCGGACACAAGCTCAGTCTGTGCCGCGCTCGCCGGCCGGAGGCCGAGCTCGCCTTAGCTTGGCGCCCGCGGTCGGCCTCGCCTCGCCCCCGCCACCGCCAGCGACGCCTGCCGCGCTTCACCCGCAGGCCGCAGCAGCCCCGTCCCGGTGCCCACGGCTGCCTCGCCGACGATGCCGGCGTCCGCTCGCTCGCCGCGCCCGCGACCAGCCTCGCATCGCCCCGCCCGCGCTATCGCTGCGAGTGAGAAGGGAGCTCGCCCTCACGGCGCTCGCTGGCTGGAGGCAGAGCTCGCCTCGGCACGGCTCCCGCGACCGAAGACCAAGCTCACCAGCGGCGCTTTGCCCCATCCGCGGTGGCTCACCGACGGCGCCCGCGGCCGGCTTCGCCTCGCACCCGCCCGTAGTCCTGTCCGTGACGCCTACGGCTTCCCAGGCGGCGGCAGCTAAATCTGCATCTGCTCCTCCATGCGCCAGTGATGGCCTGCCGCATCTGGCCCTTCGCACGCCGGCGGCGGCCCTCTGCGCTCGTCCTCCGCCTGTACCGCCCGTCCTCCTCCACGCGCCGGCCACGGATGCCAAGTTCCGGCGTGAAAAGGCAGACGAGGAAATAGTGGGGGCCACTCCGCGTGAAAAGGCGTGCTAGCGAGAGTCGCTAGCTGTGACGACGATTTTGTTTCTCTCTCTTTTTCTCTGTCCTACGTGGTTTCTTATAGTGAGCTTAACGGCACCATTGCGGGTGCTCTTATGGTGTGCCGTGCACCTAACGTGCAACCTCCCGAAAAGACAAACATGGTAAGAAGCACTGTTGTGCCTGTGAGTTGTGGGTGTACAATTCTGTTAATCAGGATTTAAATCTTAATACTCATTATATATAGGTATGTTTTAGTAGAAATTTTATAAGATCATAAATTTATTCTTAACATCTATCTGTATAGGTATGTCTCACGTATACATATGTGATATACATGCATAGTGATATGCGTATGTCTTACTTGTAATCGTAAAAAAACAAATTTAACTTACAACTTGTACACTTCACGAAACTTATTTATGGCCATGATATCTTACCATGCTCCCAATGCAGAAACTATGAGGTAGTTTCTATACTTGTCAATTAATGCAGACACTACCCATGGAAACTATACTCCCAATAGATAGTTTCTACAAATAAAATTTTCATCCAATCATCTATCTTCTCTCTCCTATCATCTACCTATCACAGCTCTTTCTATCTTGGTTACCGTGTAGACATGAACCATTTCCTTATCTCTCCTCCTTAACTCCAATGACACATCAGTATTTTACCTACTTGGCACCTTATTTAATGCCATAAAAATCACCCATTGGGACTGCCCTTCCTACTAAATATCTTCCTCTTAAGGTTTTACCCATTCGGAACATAATGCATATTAATGTGCGTGATCTTTCGTACAAAGGCTAATCATTTAGCATCATCATGGTATGCATGTACCAAGGGACTAATGGTTTTAATTCTTATATACTCGTATAGTGAAGTCGGGGGATTCGCCCCGGTCGGCGGTCAGCACCTCCGCATCGGATTCTTTGCGAAAAGGCTCTCTGGCTTTTACGAAATTACATGTAGGTCCTCAATTTTTACAGAAAAACCCCACCACATCAGTGTTTCGAGAAAAAGCTCTCTAATTTTTCAAAATTACATATGGATCCTAGAAGTTTCAAGGAGACCCTTCTTTTATAGGATAACACCTTGCATTTTTCTGTTATTACGTACGGTTCTTTGATTTTTTGCAGAAAAAACCTTTGCTTCTCCGGAAATATATATAGATCCTTGATTTTTCAAAAAATCCCTCTACGAATTGTCAGCTCTTTTACTTCGATCCATACGGTTGCTAGCGCGGTGTGGCATCACGCTTCCGCTGCTAGTAAGCATTACGGCACATATACTTTGGCAATCGATATAAATTGTGAGCATGTTTTGTTGGAAGGTCCAGAAAAACTCGAAGTTGCTTTTTTTAAAGCCAAAGTAATATGCAGGCTCTGCCGTTTCTTCCTGGAAGCAGGGGATCCAGCTACGCATTTCATGCATGCCCAACACATGACATCACGGTCGCTTGTTCATGTTCCCTGAAGGAAATTGGCAACAAGATGACACTAGAATCTTGGTTGGTACTTGGTGGGTAGAGCTATTTTTCTTCTTTTTCATCGTCAGTAGAATGGGGTGGTGGAGACTATCGGGTGAGTTCTTTTTTTGTAATTTATGGTTTTTGATCCTTATGTAAGTATTTATGTAAACGAATAGAATGCTAATAAACCACTTCAAAAAGGATGTCTCGATATACTGTTTCGAAAAAACGATGAAAAAATTATTTTATTTATTTGTTTAAGGAAAAATCATAAGCCATAATCGGATAGAATATATTCATGAAGATTCAGCGATCGTGCGTATACCAAACATACTATGATGCACGTGTTTGGTGAAGATATACACGAGTAAGTAATTGTTGGTTATCACCTAACTGAAGGAGCTAGTGGCCGTTGAGTTTGGTAATTGACTGTCAGGACTCAGAAACCTTCGGCTTGTCCATCGTGCTGCTATCTGCTGAAATTTTGAATTTAAATGTTGACACAACCTACTTTCAGGTTTGTTTGCTTATTAAGCGCATTGATCGCCAGTTCGACATGCTGAATGACAGTATATCAGGCACAAGAAAATAAGAGCTGTACCTCGCAATTGACAAGGATATGATGCTGGTTGTAAAAGGCCACACTTCAATGTCTTATAACAAGGTATGGATCCGAATTTGGATATATCTTGTTTCATGTAGAAGTTCAGATTATACAATATTTTCAACCAATTAATTTACAATATACTCATCAGTTACACCAGGTTCTCATTTGTCTTTAAACGAGTTATACCAGGTTCTTGTATGCATGATTCCATAGTCATCTTTGGTAATTTGTCAACTTTACTCATGATATTTTTTTTAGAGAGTGGGGATAATTGGTTAGTGTAGTTATCTTAAGGCTCATAACCTATAGGGTTTAAATCCTGAACAAATAAAGTGAAATCCTCACAAATAACCCACTCAATCCGTGGTTGGTTAGAATCGGACTCTAGTTATCAGTCAGAGAGATATGGTGCCACCGCAATGCTATGGTTTGCGAAAAGCTTTTGAGCATCTTCTTTTTAGCTTCTAAAAGCAGCTTTTAAGCTTTTCTATAGTAACTGGTATTCAAACGGAACGTCGTTTCAAGGCGGGATCTACAAGTTGACTGTAGTACATACTGTAGCGACTTCATTTATATCGGTCAAAACCGCATGCAAGTTTCTGTTACCCGTACTCTCTCTCACGAATAGCCTAAAAGCTATAAACTATAACCAAAAGCCAAAAAGAATAGGCATTACTTGTAACCTAACCTAGTACTTGTAATTCTTCAGGTTGGTAAGTCTTCCAAGAAAATAATAATAATTCAGATTGGTAGGATACTTCTGTAAGATATGAATGGAAAATTGAACATGTCTGACCTACCAGCAGAAGTAAAATTGCAATTGTTTGTTCAACGATTAAAAGATCCTCTCTTTTTCTTTCTCTAGAGTGAAACGATTTGGCCTCTTCTCTTATTTTAGGGTGTCTCTGGTGCAGTGATGCGAAGAGATATCATATTTTAACTCAAGTCTCAAATCACATCACCTGAGCTTATTATTCCTGATAGTCTGATCCTCATACCGCCGCAAATTATAATGCTATGCTCATTTCAGTTGGCCCATGCAAAAAAAGGAAGCGACAAATGTTAGCCGTGACACTTGAAAGGACACGTAGATTAATTAATTCTGGGGTCAAGAAGGAAGAACAGAGGCATAGGTAGCTTGTGGGTTAACACCTACCATGCTTTACGCCTTCTTGCTCTCCAAAAGAGCCATATTTATTTACACGTTATATTGGAGCTGACGTACGTGACCATGACCAAAGAAATGCATTATTGCATTTTTCCGGTCCAAATTCACTGACGGGCGAGCCAGGTTGCCAAAGGTCAGCCGCCATCCGCAACACCGACAATATTTTTTTATCGTCGAAATCTTTCGTAAATTTTGAGCCAAGCGCTCCTGCCGACTTGTCACACTCTGAGGGACTTGTTTGGATTTACAGGGGTTAGACCCAGTCCGCTTTGATTGACAGGATTTTAGATTAAATTTCTCATCAATCCAAAGAGATTGGACATAATCCCCATCAATCTAAATAAGATCTAAGAGAGAGAACACTTCATTTAGAAAAAATCATATTGCTCATTTAGGAAAAAATCATATATGCCCTACTCATATTGGCTTCTGTTTAGAAAAGTCAAAAATCAATATAAACACTCGGTTTATCAAAACGGTTTCTCTACTCTTCTCGCTTTAGGATAAACCATGGAGTCACAGGTGCATCATACACTTCACTTCTCTTGCTCTCATCTTTTCCTCATTTTTTACTGCTCGTCTCCTTTTCTAAAAGCTATCTATTTTAGCTAGTACTATTTATTTTCAGTCAAAAATCATAAATCATAACAAAAAATAATTAAAAAAGAAGCTAATACCAAACGCTCTGTGCTTGTTTGACTTGCCCACCCCTAGCGTCACCCCCACCCCGTGTATATATGCCGCCATATCAAACGGATCAAAACAAACTCCACAGCAGCACAAAGCAAAGAAAAAACAAGCCTCCAAGAAAGGAAGCGAGAAAGCGAGCGAGAGATCAGAGATGGGCGCGAGCCTGCTGCAGGCGGTGGCGGAGCTGATGAGCACGTGCACGCGGCGGCTGCAGCGGGCGGCGAGGAGGATGGGCGGCGGCAAGGCGTCGCCGTCCCGGGCCGTGGTGCCGTGGAAGAAGGCGCTGTCGCTGCCGATGGCGAAGGGCAAGGGGGCGGGAACAGAGGAGGAGGGCGGGGTGTGGAGGAAGGAGATACTGATGGGGGAGCGGTGCCAGCCGCTGGACTTCCCCGGGGTCATCTACTACGACGCCGACGGCCGCCGCCTCGCGCAGCCGCCGCCGCCGAGGTCGCCCATGCGCAGCCCGCTCCCGGCGTCCGCCAAGCTCTCCGCCGCAAACGCCGGCGTCTACTAGGGGGCGAGGCCACAGGGAGGCACCATGGAGAGCTCGGAGCTCCTCGTTCTTGGATCAGTTTGCGAGATGTTTGAGCCGAGCGCAAAGATGGCAAAGCTTGCTCTGTTTTTCATCGGGTGAGACAGTGTGCGCGCGCGCGGGCGTGCGTGTGGGGGTGTTCTTGTACATGGTGTTCTTGGTACTCTGTTTGTTTCATATTTTATATCTCCTTCTCTATTTTTTATGGTATTGTAATGATAGGTTAAGCAGGAGTTTATTAAGGATTATGGCGCTTCTCTGCAAAACTTGGTGTTGTCTTTGCAAATTTTTCTTTGACTACGCTTGTGGGAGTTAAACAGTGAGGCACATTCTCACTTTCACGACGATATATTAAAAAAAAACCAGTGGTTCTTTTTATATAAATCGATATCTTTGCTAGATTGATGTGCCTGAATGCTAGAGTTTCTATTTTATTTTTCTTTTAAACTGTACTTGTCACCTTCTATGTATTCATCAAGGGGACAAAGAAATACAGAACATGGTGTGAAATAGTGTGATTTGTCCTCCTATGTTCATTTTCCGCCATGTTGCATGTGAGCAGTGGGCACAGGGGTTAAACTATGGCATGATTTTTAGATAAAATAACACACATACCATGGCATGTCGACTGGGCCATTTCATGACCCACGCTATTGGGCCTGTTTTTTTGCTCGGTTTATAGATTTTGGGTCTATTTGATATGGCTTTTGAAATCAGTTTTTTGTTGGGAAAATATGTTGAGTAGCACTGAAAATACACCGTTTCCGGAAAATACCACTAAAAGAATCGGACTCCGGATATTACAACCAAAAAATTCAATTTTCTTCGGGATCTACCATTCTGGACAAAAATGCCCCTCTCCCTCCCCTCCCTCTCCTTCTCTCCTCCTGCGCCACCCCGTCCGCCTCCCCGCCCCCGCCTCGTCCTCGCCGCCGGCCTCCCCGCCTCCTCCCTCCTCACGCCGTCGCCTACCTCCGCCTCCTCCTCGCGCCCGCCTCCCCGCTCCTCTCCCCGCGGCGCCCCGAGCGGCAGCGTCCTCCTCGCCCCCGCCTCCCCGCTCCTCTCCCCGCGGCGCCCCGCGCCGTCCGCCCCCTCTTCCCCCACCTCTTCGCCGCCGGCCTCCCCGCCTCCTCCCTCCTCACGCTGCGGCGCGGTCGGCTGCGGGCCGAGGCGCGGCGATGGTGGCTGGCGTGCGGCTCGGCTGCGCGGGCGAGCGGAGGTAGCCGGTGTGCGGTGGAGCGGAGGCAGGCAGCCGGTGTGCGGTGGAGCGGAGGCCGACCGCGCCGCGGCGTGAGGAGGGAGGAGGCGGGGAGGCCGGCGGCGAAGAGGTGGGGGAAGAGGGGGCGGACGGCGCGGGGCGCCGCGGAGAGAGGAGCGGGGAGGCGGGCGCGAGGAGGAGGCGGAGGTAGGCGACGGCGTGAGGAGGGAGGAGGCGGGGAGGCCGGCGGCGAGGACGAGGCGGGGGCGGGGAGGCGGACGGGGTGGCGCAGGAGGAGAGAAGGGGAGGGAGGGGAGGGAGAGGGGCATTTTTGTCCAGAATGGTAGATCCCGAAGAAAATTGAATTTTTTGGTGGTAATATCCGGAGTCCGATTCTTTTAGTGGTATTTTCCGGAAACGGTGTATTTTCAGTGCTACTCAACAGATTTTCCCTTTTTTGTTTTTGCTATAATACCTAACTTTAAATGAAATATTTTTTTAGATAGGGTCTACAATTTAATTGTAGTACACGTTAAAAGCTCAACATTTGTACCATCTAAAATCACAAGCTAGTATCTCTCTTTCCATAATCTCTGTCACAAACAGCTAAAATTCAAATATTTTAGCTAAAAGTCATAAGCTACAGCCATATCAAACATGCCCTTTAGCTGTGGCTTATGCTTTTTGGGCTGTTTGTGTGAGAGAGAGTATAGAGTAACAGAAATTTGCGTGCAGTTTTGGTTGATATAAATGAAGTGGATACAGTGTGTACTACTTGTAGACCTCCGTTTTGAAAAGGCACTCAATTTGAAAACTAGTTACTGTAGAAAAGTTGAAAAACGGCTTTTAAGAGCTGAAAAAAACTGATGGCCACATTTGTTTAAGAAGAAGAAAGTAAGTAAAGGAGACGATAGGGCTCCAATGTTTTTTTAATGATCATCAGAATAAAAATCGTATTGCCAAAATAACCCAAAGATTGCATGATTTTGTAAAATAAACCCAAACAAATATTTTAGTTCAACAAACTAGCTACACTGTGGAGAAGTGTGCACCATTGATGAACTACCTTGTGGGCGTGGAGGGAACTGGGTGCTACCCAGCCTACCATTGGAGAGAGGGGTGATTGTGCCCTAGAGCTCTCGTCTAAGCATCAATCATTGTCACAGCCTGTGCGATTGTTGGGAGGGAAAAAATAGCTTGAGGGGCGCCTTTTGACGTGATACTTTTCTTCATCTTATGGTCTACTAATTCGGGCAAAATTATTTTTCTTATCAAACCGGTGCAACCATTGGAGATGCCCAAATGTTTTACCGTAGCACCTTCGAGTTCGGTTTTGTGCTATTTCTACAATGCGTGCGTATCCGAATCTTTTGCGGAAAAATCTTATTTGACATCGTTACAATCACAATTAGGTGCATCATATTATCAGCTACATATAATCCAGTGTGGGATAAGCCACACTGATCCAGTTTCTATAATCCATGCGCAAATATGCACATAATTTGAAACATTGTCCCATGATGATGTCCCAATTAGAAATGGAGCTATTACGCTCTAACTAACAAAAGCACACTTGATAAAGCAAGCCACCCATATATATATCTAAGCAACACTATCATTAGCAGTGTATGGATGCATCATAGTGGCTCCCATGAATCCAAGCAGACATGCCACAGCCAGTGAAATCTTAATAAACCACCACTGTGAATGGTAAGGGATCATCAAGACTCCTTTCTTCTAACCTCATGACACACAGATAATGGATTGCTACACACTGAATCTCACATCTTAGACACTAAACCGACCAGTTTACCGCATACAAGTTACCACCTGCATTATCATCACACTGGATCTTAGCCCCTAAATCAACGGAAATTTTTGTACGGATAACCTTTTTTTTATTCGGAAATACAGAAATATACCCGCGGGAAATTTTTTTACAAAAATAGCCTCCAGTCGCCCAATGGGGGGGCGACTAGAGACTTTCGCCCACCCGAGAAGCGATATTTAAAGAATCTGCGAACCGTTGGGCGAATCAGCGCTGTCGCCTGCACGTTGGGCGACTTAATTTAAGTCGTTGTACGGTTGGGCGACTGCATTGCAGTCGCCCAACGCTAGGGCGACACAGGGGGGGGGGGGGTTAAGGCGGCCTGCCCAGCCGGCTCCCACTACCAACCACCTTTTTCACTCATTCAGCAAACACATTCAGCGCACAGAGAAGAGGAAGAAGGAAAAGAAACAAGGGGAAGAAGAGGAGAAGGAGAGGAAGGAGGGGAAGAAGAGGAGAAGGAGAGGAGGAGGTGAGGGAGGAAGGAGGGGAAGAAGAAGAGGTGAGGAGGAGGTGAGGGAGGAAGGAGGAGTAGAAGCTATTCCATCAATTTGGATCCAGGTATTTTTTTGGATTATGTTGTATTTGCATTATTATTTATATGAAATGTTGGTGTTAATAAAAATTATAGATGTAGAATAATTAGTACCGTGTTAGTATGGAAATATTATTGTAGAAAAGGTTTGGTATGCAATTTGTAGTATGGTAGTATAGAAATTTTAGCAAAATTATAGATGTAGCAAATTTGTGGTATATGAAGTTTAGTATTGTGCGATATTATTTGACATGTTGCAAAATTGAAATATATATGCAGGCCGACATCATCAATGTCCACTACATTGAGAGTGTATTACGGAGCTGGAACCATTCGTGAAGGTCCGAATGGTGTGGATTTGAGCGATTTTCCGCAAGTCACTCTCGTACTTCCGGATGACGAGAATGCTCGAATGGGAGATGTGCAGCTTTGGCTGACCCAGAGTTTTTCGTTGAACCCCGAGGTGTACAGCGTCGTCGTGCAAGGGTTTTGGAGCCGGTCTCCCACGGACATCAGATGGGAGTTGAAGACATTGGTGCGCTCTGCCACATGGAAGGGCTTTGTGCTAGGGTGCCGGCGTCGTGGATACGAGTGTGTGCTGCTTGTGCAACCGTGCTCAGTACAAGCAGCTGAGGAAGCTCGTGCAACAGCCGTTGTTGTGGGAGGTGCTAGCAGCTCGGGCGGGCCGCATGTTGGCGGACATGATGAAGTTGTTCGTCATGAAGCCGATGCGGTACATGAAGGAGAGTTACAGCCGTTAAGCCATAGAGAGCCAACTGGGCAAGCCGATGAAGGAGAGTATAATGAGTACATTGTGCAGCAGATGGACTCTGATGACGAGAGGGCATGGGATGAAGAGGAAGCTGTAGAGGACGACGACGAGGACAGTTCCGATGAGGATGAAGTTCCTATCCCCCAGGAATGGAACCGGTTTAATGCGGAGGGTCTTTCCGCACATGATGAGCATGAATCACAATGGGAGTACCATGAGACAGAGGTTCGGTTGCATGCTATATTTGCTGACAAGGAAGCGCTGCAGGATGCTATCAAGCTTTGGGCCCTTTCAATGCAGCGGACATTTCGAGTCGTCAAATCAAACCAGGAGCAGTACACTGTGAAGTGCGAGCAGACTGGTTGCCCTTGGCGGGTGCACGCCCGTAAACCTAAGTATGAGACTCATTGGATTGTGTCCAAGGTTGAGCCGCACTCCTGCATTCTAAACACTGCCTTGGCGAGACATCGTAACCTGACGTCCGGATTTATAGCCAATCTCATGTATGGGGAGATAGTGCAGAAGAAGGACATGGCAGCCACGCATATTGTGGTAGCTATTGAGAATAAATTCAAGTATAAGATTAGCTACGCGAAGGCGTGGCGTGCCAAGCAGAAGGCGTTGGAAAAACGTTTTGGCACTTTCGAGGCGGCGTACGACAACCTTCCTCGTATGCTTAATGTCTTGCAGGAAAGGAACCCGGGCACGTACATCGCCCTCCACGAGAAGCCGTCCATAAGTCCGCCAGGGTATGCGGTGTTGCAGAGAGCAATGTTTGCATTTGGTGCTAGCATCGAAGCATTCAGGCACATGCTGCCAGTGATCTCAATTGACGGGACCTTCTTGACAGGCAAATACAAGGGGCAGATCCTGACGGCCATAGGCGTTGACGGTAACAATCAAATATTGCCGTTGGCCATTGCATTTGTGGAGAGTGAGAATTACGAGAGCTGGCTGTGGTTTCTCAGACATGTGAGGGCTGGAGTTGTAGCCACTCGGCCTGGTGTGTGCGTAATCCATGATCGCCACGCCGGTATTATCAAGGCAATAAGAAAACTTCAAGAAGACCCCGATGAGCCCTTTCCTTGGCCGGACATGAGGAACCGGTGGTGCAGTCATCACTTAGGGGCAAACTGTTTCAAGCAATTCCCTAAACAATCTTTGATGAAGCTATTCAAGAGGCTGGCTAGGCAGAACCAATAGAGGAAATTTGATGCTTTGTGGAGGTTGTTGGATGAGCACACTAGGAAGAACGTCGAAGAGAGGAGCAAGGAGTCGGTCACTCCTGGGGCGGCACAACCACAATGCTTGCCACCAATCGATGCGCCTAACCCAAGTGGTCCAAGAAGAAGGAGCTCACGAAACATCAGGTGCTTCGCGCAGTGGATCGAGGGGGAACCGTTGGAGAAGTGGTCGCTGTTGCATGACACGGATGGCGCAAGGTATGGAATAATGACAACTAACCTTGCCGAGGTGTACAATTGGGTTCTAAGGGGTCTCCGTTCTCAGCCCCTTGTCGCCATCGTGGAAGGTGTTCTTCACAGCACAATCCGGTTCTTCACAGCACTCCGGTACTTCACAGCACATTGTTATGCATGTAATAACAATGTACGCGGCATGTTACTCCCAACTGTATTATGAAGTTTATTTCTATTGACATAAGCTTATTATCTAGCATGTTCGTATTCAATGATTCAGATAGCAAGTCATACCGGTTCTCTCCGTAAACTATTTCTCAGCAACATCAAAATATCACTTACCACTCTATGTATCTATCGTTATACGGTCAATCATTCTTAAAAAAATTTGGAATTTTTTTGTGCACCTACAACATACAGTGCACATAAACTTTTATTACAACTATACCAGATTTTTTCTCTGTTTCAAACTACAAAATTGCCAAAACTCTACAAAAATCAGGGGGACTGAATGAAGTCGCCTATCTACTGGGCGACTGCATTACAAGTCGCCCAGCCATTGGGCGACTTCATTAAATCGCCCAGTGAGAAAGCGACTCCGTGATGTCGCTTTCCCGTGAAGCGACATAAACTCTTGTCGCCTGCCGGGTGGGCGAGAGGCTCGAGTCGCCCACCTATTGGGCGACTAGAGGCTATTTTTGTAAAAAAATTTCCCGCGGGTATATTTCTGTATTTCCGAATAAAAAAAAGGTTATCCGTACAAAAAATTCTAAATCAACGACGCACTGAACCACAGCTGGAAAACATTACTACTTGCATTGGCAAACACTGATAAACCAAGGAGGAAGAGCTTAACTTGAACGGGAAGAATTCTCCATAGAGAGAGATTTGGTGAAACTACTCATGGATAAGGCTAGCAGTGTGCATGTGATGAGTGTTACTTGTGGTTCAAGATGTGTTTTTGCCCAGTGCACTAAGAAAAAAAGCCATAACAAGAGAAGAGAGACAAACACCAACCAACCAAGGACCAAACATTTTCAGGTGCTCATCGTGTGATCCTTTCTTTCCATGATCTGACCAATATGATCAAATTTAGATTGGCAGATAATCATATGTGCATCATATGTCGAGTCCCAGAAGCAAACATCGATTGCTACTGAATTTTCTTGAAGCAATCGAAAAGGAAACAGCTAATAAAGCATGCACCACACAACCGGCTGGTGCCCATGGTTGTTATGTTCTGAATTTCTAATAACCTTTCCAGGTAGATTGGGCTCACCCAATGGATTTTCTCGCAATCTTGTCCATCCATTTTTATCGGGCACTTGGATTTAGGAGACACTTTATAATTTCAAAAAACCCTTCGATGTCTGTTTGTACGTCAGATTTGAAACAGATGGCCCTGATTAAAATCCACGGGGTAGATTTGGAGCGAACTCACAAAATTCCGAGGAAATGAAGCTGATGCCACTACCTTGAAGGATAGTGCAATGGCGTCATCAACAAGAGCTGCCTCATTGGCATGTATGATTGCAACAGATTGTTCATATAGGCCCACCGATGAGGGGGGGAATGCCAGAGGGGAAGGGTAGGGAAGGGAAAGAAATTTAAGATCGGCATTGAAGTGAGCAACCACCTAACATTTCCGGCTTGCTAATGAGTGAGCACAGCATGCATCCTGTGGCATGGTGCCTCTGAATTTGCGTGTGAAGAATCTCCGGGTTCCACAGCAGTAACTGCAATAGATGGGCTTCTGTGCTCTTTCAGAAAGATGATTACGTGCGCGAATTCTTTAGCGCCTAGTTGTTGGTAATGTGTGTGAACCAGCTTCAACAGTTGATAGCTGAAGCTCGTGCACTTTCCTTTCGTGACTCATTCGATGTGTTTGTTTAGTACATACACTGGTAGACGATTTGGTGAAAACAGGATGTTAATACCTAAAGGAGCATATGATAGAGTCCTAGATTTTATTATGATGAACCTTGTTAATGCGGAGAGTTGGAAATTCGAATTTGCATTTTATCGGAAATTTGTTGCATTGCAGTTCTTGTTAGTGTGTCAAAAATTATTTGATTAGCCGATGGTCTCTAGTCATGGATGTATTGATAAGTCAATTGTTTTGACTTTGCATGCTCACGTGGGGTCAGTGTTTAGTAATTAGTAGTTGCATGAAATGCATTGATGAGGGCAATAGTGAATGTCATTTAAATTGATCAGCATGCACGAGTTGTCGTATTTCCGGTTCAACCGGTGGCTGATAGCGGTTCAGCTGCAATTAAGGACCGGTCTGACCGGGTGTGAATTCCGGTCAGACCGGCTGGTTCTTGAGCTTCGGCCAGGGGTTGGGAAATGTGTATCTGAGTCGCAAATTGGGTTTTTGTGGCCTAGGTCAGTGTGTATATGTTGTATGAGACATGTTACTGCTAATACGAATTAAGTTGTGAAGAACTTGTACTTGGAAACGGTTTATTATCTTTGGATGTGCAGTGTTGCTTGTATTTAACTGTGGTCAACAGTGAAGATCAGAGCTATGCTCATGGAGGAACCAAGGTTCAGAATGATCGAGGATACCGGGTGAGATAGTTGAGCTAAAGCATAACATATTTGCGATGGGATTTGTGGTCGTAGATGACCAGGTTGGTGTTGATGGTTGGATGAGTTTGTGGTTATACGTGTGTGTGTGCTGATGATGGTCAGGAAGCACTTGTGCCGGGAAAACGTTTCTTTGGTCCTTGCATGTGCAGGTGGGTGTGGAGACGATCATAGTCGGTGACGAGGAGGTCCAAATAGGATGATGGAGATCTGAGGTCTAGATGGTTGAGGATGTTACATGAGATGATCAGGCTTATGCTGGAGCACATGGAGATCAAAGGTAGTGATACGTGGAGAAGCTATGGGCGGTGTGGTTCTGGAGGCTTTGATATGGAAGTTGATATGGCGTGATAAAGATATGGGAGGTGCGTTCCTGGATTCTTCATCACGTATTAAGTTAGGAGTTGTGGATGTAGTCCATAACTGAGAAGATTGAGAGTTTGAATAAAACCTATATTTGGAAGGGTTTCATGTCCCTTGATTTGAGGAATAGATAGGATTTCGTGTTCGTGTTTGAGTCAAACACGGTTTAGGGCTCTAGCATATAAAAGCAGGCAGAGGCTAAGAGTTTTAGCCGTGGTCTTTGAGGAGGCTTTTTGTACTAGGGTTTTTATGGGTGCTTGTAAGGGCGCTTTGTAAATCTACGAAAATCCAACAATAAAGAACATCTTGAATCAATCTGGTTTGTGATTTCTGATGATTGTTGTGTGGACGAAGCATACGACTACGAGCAAAGCTGAGCATCAAGTGTTCATTCGAGCGGTCGGATTCTTCATCGACTACGTAGATATTTCAAAAAACGAAGGCAATCATTCACTCCCTCTGATTGCACCAAATTGACCAAGCTGAGAGTTCATCTAGTTCCTCTGGTGTTTTGTTGTCTACTTTGTGATCTATTTCAGATAAACAGTTAGATGAGATACTAGAAGAGTAGTTGTACTTCTCTCCAATAGGGTGACAAAGGTGATCAATAACGTCAGAATGAGGCAGAGAGGAGGTCCTATCATATGCTATGAATGTAGTGAACTTAATCACATTAAGTTTAACTACCCCAAACTAAAGAGTAAGGATGTCAATGATGATAAGACACCAACTCGTCAACTTCGGTTCAAGACTACCTTAAGCAAGAAGCACAACTATCGCAAGGCAATCAATAAGGTATTTTCAGCACTTGAGGAGATTGATTTGAGCAATGCTGATTCTGCAAGTGATGGGGAGGATAATGGCAAAAAGACAAAGGAGACGGACTTCACAGGAATGTGTTTTTATGGCAAACAGTGAGGAATTCAATAATGATGATCTCTACAACAATCCTGATGAGGTACAATCTTCTTATACCAATTTATCTCGTACTATACTTAAATTGATAGAGAAATTCAAGAAGTATAAAAAAATTAAAAATCATGATCTTGTTGTTGAGAACTTAAATTACGAAATTCATAGACTTAGAGCTTCTCTTCCTGATGATGAATCGTGTAAGTCTTATCAAGTTTTACATTCTCAATTGAAGTCTAGTAGAAAAATTAATGCATCAACCTTGGCTCAATTTGGTGATGTAACAACTAAACTTGATGAATTAAAATTGGTACATGACTTTTGTGATGAAAAGTTAAAACTTGTAAAAGATGAAATTGAAAAGTTCAAGTCTAGTTCTTCTGCTCAATTTAAAGCTTGCTCAAAGTGTGATTTACTTCAGGCTAGGTTTTAGGAGTCAATTCAACAAATTCTTTATCATGAGATTTTTTGTTGCTCTAATTTTTCTAAGTTTAACACTGAAATAGAAGCATTAGCTAGACAACTTAATGATTTTGCTAAAAAGGAGAAATTGGTTCAGTCTAGTGAATCTGAAGAGATTGCAAAAAAATTTGTTAAGTGCTCATCATGTTCCATACTGTCAAAAGAAAACAAGTATGTTAAGAATACTTTAGAGATGTTTTCTTTTGGCAAGAATAATTTAAATATGATCCTACACAAGTCAAAAGCTAGTGTGAAAAATTATGATATAGGATTTAATTTTATGATCTAGGTACTTGAACCAGGAAAATTTGAAGTAGAATTGGAACAAAAAAAAGTCATTTAGATCTGCTAGTTTTGCAAAAGAAATCCCTACTAAACTGAGTGCTGTTAAGTCGGTGATATGACCACTGATCAAGTCAAGTATCAATGCACTTATTGTGGTAAAGACAGTCACTTAGTTCAATTCTGCTTTATAAAAGCCAAGAAAGAGAAGAAAGACAGGATAAAGAAGCGTTTTCGACCAACCACTTCCTATGGTCGAATCAGTGTGTCTAGACCAGGAGCTCAACCAGTTGACTCTCGTGGTCGGACCAGCTTCACAAGAGATTTTCGACTAGCTTTTTTGCTCGGTTGGACCAGTTAGCGGTCATACCATTGATATGTAGTTAGTTAGATAGGTCTGGACCAACATCGTCCATGCGACTCGACCAATCAGTGGTCAGACCAACTCTTCCAAGGAGGTCAAACCACCCAGTGGTCGGACCAGCTGTTCATCGACTGTTTGGTCAAAACATGACAAATTTTAATTTTTCACTTAAATCTTTATCAGTGGATGCTTTTGCTCCTATTTGTCAAGTACCTCAGTACTGGATACCTAAATCTCTATTATCTAACCCCAATACTAAGGTACTGATGACTGTTCATTCTCTGTAGGCTTGTCGCAAGAGGAAAGAGAATATATGGCTCATCGACTCCGGTTGCTTTCACCACATGGCCGGAGATTCATGATGGTTCTCCTCCCTCACGCGTGCCCTGGTGATGAGATGATCACTTATGGGGACAACTCTCAAGGACGAATTCTGGCTAAAGGAGCTATGTGTGTCAACGACAAGTTCATCTTAAAGGACGTCGCTCTCATCAGTAAGTTGAGCCATCACCTGCTTTTGGTTTCACAGTAGGTAGACGATAATCTTGAGGTGAATTTTGAAAATCATTCATGCTGTATCTTAGATTCATCTGGTGATCTTGTTTGCAAAATAAGTCGAGTTGGTCGCTTGTTTAAGGGTGATTTTTTGTATTCAACATCTTCTGATCTTAGGTATCTTATTTCATCAGACTCTAAGGATTTATTCTTCTAGAACCATAGATTAGATCACATTGGCTTTGATCATCTAGCTTGGCTCAGTAATGTGAATCTTGTTAGAGGAGTTCCTAGTCTTCAAGTTGAAAAGTCAATAGATCTAGTTTATTCACCTTATCAACATGGTAAGATGGTCGCATCGTCTCATCCCCCACTCACACTTGTGATGACTAATTCCTCATGACAATTATTGCACTAAATGTCCTTCTAGGGTTTAGTCTGTTGGAGGTAAACGGTATGTTCTTTTTATTGTTGACGATTACTCTAGATACTCTTGGGTGTATTTTATGGCCTTTAAGGATGAAGTTTTTGGTTACTTTTGAGAGCTAGCTCTTAGACTTGCTAATGAACTTCTAGGAGTACTTAGATCAATTAGAAGTGATAATGGAACTGAATTCAAGAACATATCATTTGCTTCCTTTTGTGCAGAAAAGGGTTTAGACCATCAACTTTCATCAACTCGAGTGCCGTAGCAAAATGGTGTGGTCGAATGAAGAATAGAACCTTGGTCGAAATGGCTAGAATAATGTTAAATGAACATGCTACTCCTAGAAAGTATTGGGCTGAAACTGTTTTGACTGCTTGCTATATTTCGAATAGAGTTTTCTTGCAATCTAAATTGCATAAAAATTTCTATGAGCTTCATTTTGGTTGTTCTCCTAATATTTCTCACTTTAAGGTGTTTGGATATCGATGCTTCGTCATTAAACATGGCAATCTTGATAAATTTGAATCTAGATCCTTAGATGGCATCTTTCTTAGGTATGCAGTTCACACTTGGGGTTATCGGGTACTCAACTTAGAGACTAACAAAATCATTAAGACCTACAAGGTAACTTTTGATGAGGCTAGTCCTGGTACTAGACCCAACAATACAGATATACATGCCTCTAACACACTTGACGACATCTTCTATGACCCTGACGATGACAACAAGGAATGCTCGAGCTACACTGCGACACCTATAACAACCTCTGCGACTTCTACGACTGCACCTTCGACAACAATTGCTATGACCACTCCTACAACTACAGCTACTATAACTGCACCTTCAACAACAGTCACTATGATTGCTCTTACGACTACAGCTGCTGTGACTGAACCTATGTCTAGTACGACGGCTGCTATGACTACTTCAACAACCACTTCTACGACCATTCTGCAAGCTCCTTTGCATATTCAACGATGTTATCCCCCTAAACAAATGATTGGTGAGTTAAATGAGAGAGTTTTTTTACAGCAGGTATAACTTCAATGACTCATACGCTCATTCTTCTTTCGTCTCCTCTTTTGAACCCTAAGATGTAAGTCACGCTTTATTTGATGAGTCTTGGATTAATGTCATGCATAAGGAATTAGAAAACTTTGAGTGTAATAAGGTCTGGACCATGATCTCACCTCCTCATGGTCATAATCTTATTGAAACTGAATGGGTTTTTAAGAATAAATAGAGGGGGGATGTGTTGTTGTTTGAAATAAGGCTAAACTTGTGGCTCAAGGATTTACTCAGGTGGAGAGTCTTGACTTTGGTGAAACATTTGCTCCTGTTGCTTGATTAGAAGCCATTAGAATTTTGTTAGCATTTGCTGCTTCAAACGGTTTTAGACTATATTAAATAGATGTGAAAAGTGCTTTTCTTAATGGCTATATCGAGGAGGAGGTTTATGTAAGACAACCACCTGGCTTTGAGAATCTTTAATTTTTTGATCATGTCTATAAATTGTCCAAAGCTTTATATGGTCCAAACAAGCACCTAGAGCATAGTATGATAGGCTTAAATCATATTTACTAAAAATAACTTTCAAATAGGTAAGGTAGATAAGACTTTGCTTACTCTCAAGCGTGGCAATGATTTTTACCTCGTTTAGATTTATGTGGATGATACCATCTTTGGTGATTCCTCTCATGCTCTTGTTTTCAAGTTTTTAGATTCTATGAGCAGGAAATTCGAGATGAGCATGTGGGAAAACTCACATTCTTCCTAGGCTTCCAGATCAAGCAATCAAAGTTGGGTACTTTTTTTTATCAAACTAAGTACACAAAGATCTATTTTGTCGCTTTGACATGGAGATAGTTAAACCCATTTTCACACCCATGGGATCTACGACTATTTGGATCCTGACGAAGATGGAGAGCTTATTGATCAAAGGGAATACAGAAGCATAATTGGTTCCCTTTTGTATCTCACCGCTTCAAGGCCAGACATACACTTTGTTGTGTGTTTGTGTACTCATTTTCAAGCTTTTCCCACGTGCTTCACATCGTCAAGCGGTAAAGCAAATTTTTAGATATCTTCAATCAATTTTAAAATTTGGCTTATGGTACTCTTTTTCCTCATGTCTTACCCTTAGAGCATATTCAGATGTGGATTTTGGGGTTGTCGAATTGATAGGAAGAGTACTTCTAGCATATGTCTCTTTTTAGGCACATCTCTTATTTTATGGGCTTCTAGGAAATAGGTGTTTGTTGCACTTTCCACTACTAAGGCTGAATATGTAGCTGCTGCTTTTTGATGTTCACAATTGCTTTGGATGACAGCTACACTTACGGATTTTGGCTTAGAGTTGGATAGTGTTACACTTTTTTGTGATAACACTAGTGCTATTAGTATTGCTAAAAATCTTGTGCAACATTCAAGAATCAAACACATTGATATTCGCTACCACTTTCTTAGAGACCATGTGGAAAAGGAAGATGTTGTCTTACATTTCATTGATTCCAATTCCCATGTTGCTGATATTTTCACCAAATGATCCTACAAGTGGTATAAATTAGTGAAAGGGGGGAATTGGAGTTTTCTGAGTGGTCTGTGCGCTTTTGGCTGTGGTCGGTTTCTCTCACAAATTCTTTCATTCAAAAGTTTTGAGATGTTATCAATGTATTCATCAAGGGGGAGATTATTAGACTATGTTGTGGTCATGGATTCATTGATGATGAATAATTGATATTTGGTTTTATTGAAATTTGTATTCATGAAAGTTTGGGTCGATGCATTTTCTGGATGGCAAAATGACCACATCTGGCTTTGACCATGGACGACAGTCTGATCGGCCTTGTGATGGACGGTCCGATCGGCAGGTCTGAACGGTAGATTTCGACCATGGTAAGGCAACCACTACAGATTTTGACCACGTCTGATTATGACCACATTAGACTTCAATCACGTTCAACTTCAACCACATCAGACTTCAACTGTAATTGACTTCGACCATGTCCGGCTTTGACCACGGCAGATAGTTATAGATTTTACTGGTCGGCACTCAATAATTGTGGACTTTACTAGTCGGTACTGCATAGTCATGGACTTTACTAGTCGGTACTCGATAGTCGACGACTTTGTTATTGGTGCTCACAGACTATGCGTTCTGCTGTTATTGTCTTAGACTTTTCGATCGGTTGTCATAGACCTCACGATCGGTAGTCAAAGGCTTTTGCTGTTGGTTGCTGTAGGCTCCGCAGTTGGTACTCATAGACTTCATAGTCGGTAGGAGTACTTTAATTTTTGTGATCTTCTAGTACCTCGAGTACTCATGTTGGGTCAGTGGTTGACTTATCTGGTCGTAGCGGTTGTCGGTGATACTCGAAACTTGGTGATCGATGATGCGATGATTGGTTGGTAGTTATAATCATAGCGATCAGTATTTTGTAGTTGGTACTTGATGGTTATGATCGATAACGATGCTTGTTATGCCCGAGTGTTTTTAGCGAAGTGATGGTAATTCCCGAGTACTTGTTGTTTTCGAGTACTCGTTGAGCTAGTGATCGTATTAAGTAATCTAAGGCTGATTTCTAGATAGCGATGAGATTTCTGGTCGTGGATGACCAGGTTAGTGTTGATGGTTGGCTGAGATTATGGTTATACATGTATGTGCAAATGATGGTCAAGTTGGGAAGAACTTGTGCTAGGAAAATATTTTTTTTGGTCTTTGCATGTACAGGTGGGCGTGGAGACAATCATGATTGGTGATGAGGAGGATCGGGACTAGGTGGGGAGATCTGAGGTCCAGACGGCTGAGGATGTGACGCGAGGTAGTCGAGCTAATGCTGGAGCACATGGAGATCAACGGTAGTGATGCGTGCAGAAGCTACGAGCGGTCTTGGAGGCGTCGACACGGAAGTTGATAAGGTGTGATGAAGATACGGGAGGTGCGTTCCTAGAAGCTTCGTCACATATTGAGTTAGGAGTTGTGGATGGAGTCCACAACTGAGAAGATTGAGAGTTTGAATAAAACCCGTATTTGGAAGAGTTTTGTGTTTCTTGATTTGAGGAAGAGATAGGATTTCATGTTCGTGTTTGAGTCGAGCACAGTTTAGGATTCTAAATATAAAAGCAGGTATAGGCTAAGAGCTTTAGTTGTGGTTTTTAAGGAGGCATTTTGTACTAGGGTTTTTTATGGTGCTTGTAATGGCGCTTTGTAAATTTACGAAAATCCAGCAATAAAAAATATCTTAAATCAATTTGATTCATGATTTTTGGTGATTGTTGTGTGGGTGAAGCGTATGGCTACAAGCAAAGCTGAGCATCAAGTGTTCATTTCAGCAGTCAGATTCTTCATTGACTACGTAGAGATTTCAAAAAATAGAGGCAATCATTCACCCCCTTCTAATTGCACCAAACAATCCTACACAGTGACTATACTAGTTAATTACGCTAGCAAGTTGAAAGAAAATAGCCGATCTGAACACAAATTAAGTATTGTTGTTGGCAAGGATATGAATCACAAAATGTCAGAAGAGAGCAAGATCTAGTATGAGCAGTAGATCTTGTATCAATAGCTAAAGTTCATACAAGAAACAGTTTGCCAAGATCATGTTTGTCCATATGCTCACATTTTTCATAAGAGTAATTATAACCCATTAAAAATAGCTAGCATCATGACTATCAGGGAAAAAAGTGTAACAGCCTGGCCCAACAAATTGCCTAGAATGTCGCCACTACCTTTTTCCTTTACTAATTTAAACCATCTTTAACAAACTTCGAACAACAATATTTTAAGCCCTTTTTCACAAGACATTTATTTAAACAAGCATGACAGTTAATAAAAGAACATGGATTAACATTAACTGAAACAACCATATATCAAGTTTAACCACGATACTTTAATCATTATAATTCCATTCTAATATTATTAAGTTCTGTGAAGACTGATTAACTAACTCTCATAGTTGCACGAATGATCTTTTCAATATATAAGGAATATATTTAAGTGTAATAGGTGAAATAACGGTAATGTATGTTTTGATCATGTGCTATTCTGTCCCATGCATGTTATCTTCATCGGTCACCTAAAAGACAATAATTAAGTAAGGATAAGCCCAAAGACTCAGCAAGCACATAATAATATAGTAAACATCAACATATAGGTATCACTGTCTTAATTCAGAATTCATTAACTATTCTTAATATTGAAGCAATATAGATGATATTAAGTATGTCAAACACATATCACTACTAGATTTCGGGTCTTGGACAACGGCGCGGAAACGTTGCAATAGGGCCAAAATAGATGCAATATGTATGTATTTCAACTAATCACTTCTGTTGGCAAGCGTTGCTAATTGTTGCGTCCTTAAAAGATTGTGCAACAATTTTTGGTTTCGTTGCAGTACATATGGTTATTGCCATGCAATGAAGCATTGCAATTGTTTGTTGTTGCAAGGAGCGATGTCATGGCAATAGAGGCTATTGCATCGACCAACTACGTGGCAATAGCCTCTTTTGCCATGAAGTTTGTTTGTGGCAATAGTTTGTCTTGCCACGGAGTTATTACATGGCAATAGACTCTATTGCCATGGAGCTATAGTGTGGCAAGAGAATCTATTGCAACACCATGTTTCGTGGTAAGAGGTACTATTGCCACGTTAGGTGTTTCGTTGCAACAGCCTTAGAAAGTGTATTGCAACAAAACATTTATGGTGGCCAATAAATCCTATAGCATCGATCATTGTTCGTGGCGAATAGTTGGATCGCAACGTAGTAGCGGCGTTGCATTACGCTATCACAACAAAATGCGAACAGGTTTATCGCAACGGGGAGAATTGTGGCAACGCATATAGCATTTGATATTTGATTATTAATTTGTTGTTGCAAATTAATAGCAAAATAGTAACAATGCTAGAACGTAGCAACATATATTAATTCAAAATATCTTTAATTCTGACAATCATAATTTAAAAAGTGCCACTATTACTGAAGGAGTTACATATAAATCTCCAAACTTAAACTACAAAGTTCTTAACTAATAATAACAAAAATAGATTCGCTTCTGTTGCATTGCTCCTTGCTGGTTTGGCATGTAGAATGTCTTGACTTGATGACCCATGCTTTGACTCTGTGTTCTCTAATCAACTTGTTCCTTCCTACTTGATAAAAAGCATTAACTTTAGCATATGGTTCAGCAATTTGCAACATCTTAGTGAAATATGATTGATGAAATAATCAAATTAAAGCAACAGTCATGAAATAATATTTTATATGAATGAGCGATCAAAGGAACCAAAAACAAGGTCCTTAACGTGAGTAAGGTCCAGCAGCACATATACTAGTAACAATTATTGTCACTACTCACTACCAGGCAACACCATTACAGATAAAAGTAAACAGGATTTTATCTGCAAATGTTAGAAGCAAATGAGCTTTACAAGTTATAATGGACTAGTAAAAGAAACAGCTCCGTACAGAGAAAAAGGAAACAGATAGGTAACTGCGGTGTGATATAGTTCTATCATATTGATTAATTAATGGGAGGTACATTACCCACCATATTGCATTCATATTAACTGGGGATAAAAAATATAAAGCACATGGTAACAATGCCCTAGATCACAATCTTAACTAGGATAGTAGGATATGCCATCAGTTGTCAATTTCTTGGATTTTTGTTGTGCCAAAGAATCACATTAATCCTATAGCTTAATAGCAATAGCACACGCTCTCCATTAGTACAACTATGCAATTACCTCTTTCCAATCATATACTACTTTAGGGATTGCTAATTAATCATATGTGTGTTACAAATACCCATAAACTAAGAACATCAAGCACAAATGTTTTCTCTACCACTTTGCTAGACCACACCACCAAATAAAATTTTGAAGAAAGTTAATATTTTTTACAACTGCCTGACACTACTCAAAACTGGAAGCTGAAAAAATGGCCATTAGCATTTATCTCATACACCAGTACACCGCGCAGAATGAAACAACTCTTTTCTGATATTTGCAGGGGACATTAATGGTCGAGACCTTGAAGAAAGCACATGCAGATTTGGCTACCAGTTATCTTCTATGCACAAGAGACCAGGTAAATAACACAATGAAACAAACAAGTAATGAACTATTATAAGCATGTTTTACAGTCGGTTCACTAACCATTTACGCAAGCACCAGTTATTCTGTAATTATCAAATTTGATTATTGTTCATGAAACAACAAGTTAATTTGGTATTGTTCATGCCCACTACAGAGAATAAATCACTAGAGACACTATTGGTTAAGATTACAAGAGCAACATGTTAAGCCGGAATAAATTACGTTTTCATGTCATACCTGCTCCTTCCTTATCCTTGATCAAGTTCTAGCAGCATTGAACAATTGACTTGAAGAAATAAAATTTGTTGAGACATTGGCAGTGCCCTTGTGGAAAAGGCTTCGGTTAAGAGTAGAGTTGTTAGTGTTGCGAGCAGGTGGCCTAGCATCCTTTTCTGCGGTGAGGACACTTTGTGGCTGAGTCTGCAAATGAAATAATTAGTGTACAAAGATTGCCTGTAATTCAAATTACAATTCCCTGATGTCTACAAACTTTTTGCAATTTTGTTACCTGTTGTAAAGTTTCGTGTACATGTTCAGGTGTCTTTTTGTTATTGTCAGTTGGAGTAGCTGCGTTTTCGGTGGTGTTCAATACACTTCCTTGGTTATCCTGTGTATGAACAGATAGGGAATACTTTAGTTATCATACGATGTACAAATCCAAGACACATTTACAGATTTATTACCTGTGATGTTGCTCCGCTCTGTTTTGCTAGCAATGAAAGGAACTCTTCCCTGAGCTGTTCTCTTGCGTTCCTTTCATTCTGCAATTCCTCTTCCATCCGTCGCCTAGTATCTTCCCTTTCAGCAACTTCGTTAGCAAGTTGTTCTTTTAACTTATGAATTTCATCTACGAACTCATTATCTTTTTTACGGGCTGCAGCAGAAGCACGAGCTTGTTTGTCAAGTCTGTCTTTCAACAGTTGGCTTCGTGTCGGATATTTCGCCATGTATCCATGACCATGAAGCTTGCATGATTTGGTTCGGGTGCTCTCCTTGTAACTTGACTGGAAAGCAATGTCTTCCTCTTCAACTGTAAGGAAGCCTTTATTTGCCTCTGGTTATAGGTTAGTAATTTTGAAGGCTGCATCATCCTAATTGAGATAAGAGATTAAAAGTTAAATAAGTTAAGCTATCAGCATAAAATTCTGAGTAATATACTAAGTCATGAACAAATTTAATTACTACTCACATAGACATCCTTAGAAGCGTTGTTTGACCATTCCCTGTTCTTCGTGTGGGTAATCATCCAAAGAGTCAAATCACTTGGCTCTTCCCCGGCCTCTGGGTCTCTCTAAGATGGCAAGAATGTACCTTATGAACAACTGATCACTTAAGAAAAGAATCTCATAAGTTTAATTTATAATTACCTGCTCATAGCTACATTGGGAGAACGGTTTGGATCCCATCACATGCTTGGTCTTCTGTTTTTTACGGTTTTCAGAGTTCTGGTTGCTTAACATCTGCAAAACAAAAGTATGCAAGTGCAGTCAACAAGCATTCTTATCAACATGTGTATTCGAAAGAAAAAAGTCAGTAGCACGTAACCTGAAATTTTTCAGTTCCAAAATACAACACCATGTAGTGCCACTCGACAGGGTGTAAATCTTCAGGCTTCTGTCTCATGCGCTCATTGTAAGTGTTGTATGCCTTGTAAGTAGCACTGAGTGTTGATCGCCATCCTTTGTATCGCTCTTTGGCAATGTCCAATATCTTTTCAATTGCATTGTCAACATTTTTGAAATCCCACCTGCTCTGCTCAAATTGTAACACATAGAGAATGTAAAGTGAGAATGTGAATTGTTACATAATTAGAGACGCAACATGCTAAGGCAACTACAACAGGCAAGTTACCAACAAATCCCTCGGCAATTGAACCCTCAGGGTGCGCTTTGTTCCTCACGTAGCCTTTAAGCGTACGTAGGTACCTCTCAATAGGATACATCCATCTGTAACACACGGGCCCTCCAAGTCTAGCCTCTTCAGCTATATGAACTGGCAAGTGCATCATGATATCAAAAAACGCAGGCGGGAATACCATCTCAAGCCGACAAAGAGTCTCTCTAATCAAAGTGCTTAGGTTCTTAAGTTCTTTTTCCTCCAGCTCCTTTGAACATATTGCCTTGAAAAATCGACTGAGCTCAATCAATGGGATGACGACATCTTGTGGCAATATGTTGTGAACTACTAAGGGTAAAAGATTCTGAAATATAATATGATAGTCATGAGTTTTGAGAACAGACAGCTTACACCCAGTGACATTCACAGATTTCTTGATATTCGAGGCGTAACCATCAGGCATCTTCAATCCATCTAGAAATTTGCATAATATTGTCTTTTCATCCTTGCCTAGGAAGTACAACGCTGGTGGCAAAGTATACTTACCATTCTCGACCATAGGATGTTGATCCTTCCTTATCCCTAGATGTTGCATGTCAAGCCGAGCCTTCTCACTATCCTTGCCTTTACCTTGTATGTCGAGCAAAGTCCCCAATATGGCCTCACATATGTTTTTCTCGATGTGCATCACATCCAAATTATGCCTTACAAGCAATGAGCTCCAGTAAGGCAGTTCAAAAAAAATACTCTTCTTCCTCCAGTTGTGCCATCTAGTTTCTTCTTCACGCTGCTTCCTCTTTTTTGTCGCCTTCCCGAATTTCACTTGCTCAAAACTCTCATATTGTTGCATCACTTGCTCGCCGGTAAGTGGCACCGGAGTCTCCCTGCGTTCCACCTTGTTATTGAAGCTGATCTTGTTCCTGCGCCACCTGTGGTCCGAAGGCAAAAAGCGGCGATGTCCCATGTAGCAATGCTTGGACCCGAATTTCAGCCACAAGTAGTCAGTATCCTTATGGCAGTATGGACATGCAAACTTGCCTTTCGTGCTCCAACCTGATAGCATTGCATATGCAGGAAAGTCATTAATTGTCCAAAGTAGAAGTGCACGTAGAGTAAAATTCTTCTTCTCCTTCGCATCCCATGTTTCAACACCCTTTTCCCAAAGATCCTTTAGCTCATCAATCAGGGGCTGCAAATAAACATCGATGTTCATGCCAGGGGATTTTGGGCCAGGTATCAACATCGACATCATCCAAAACAATTGTTTCAAACACATCCAAGGAGGCAAGTTATAAGGAATTATGATCACAGGCCATGTAGTGTATGTAACATTCAACATCCCAAATGGATTGAAGCCATCGGATGCAAGACCCAACCTAACACTGCGAGGATCTACTGCAAACTCCTTATACATGTCATCCACATGCTTCCATGCTAGTGAGTCTGCAGGGTGACGCATTTTTCCATCACGAACCAATCCTTCTTTATGCCATCGCATATATGATGATGTGGTCTCCGTCATGTACAATCTTTGAAGCCGTGGAATAAGTGGGAAATAACGTAGAATTTTACGAGGGGAACGCTTCTTTGCTCCAGTAGTGCCACTAGCCTCATCAATCCCATCTGAACCCGTGGTTTTCCACCTAGACTCACCACATATTGGACATGTATCCATCTTAGCATAGTCCCCACGAAACAATACACAATCATTCTCACATGCATGTATCTTTTGGTAATCAAGCTCAAGATCTCGAACAACCTTTTGCACTTTCTCCAAGGTATTTGGTATACAATGGCCTTTAGGGAGCAGAAGCGAGAACAGATGAAGTATGGATTCCAAGGCACTGTTACTAAGACCATACATGCATTTAATCTGAAAGATCCTGACAATGAAAGAAACCTTAGTGGCCTCCTTGCAACCTGGATACAATTCCTTCTGTGCCTCTTTCAATAATTTATAGAAATTCTTTGCTTGTTCATTTGGCTCTTCGTTATTACTATCTATGATGTCGCCATGCAAAGCACCCCTGATTAGAGAAGAAACTAGATCAGTGACAGAAGCACCATCACCTGATGCGCCTTCATTGCAATCCTCTTCAATAGGGACGTCCTTGCCAGCTGACGCTTCATCGGTATCTTGCTCTTGGATGAAAATTTCATCAAACCCTCTCATTAGTAAATGACGTTCAGCCTCATATTGTAATATATAGCACTGGCAATGACACCTTGAACACGGACAGGGTGCAGTTTCTCCTTTAGATGTGCCTCCAAATGTACTTTCAAAAAATTTCTTGAATCCAGTTTGCCACTCAGTTGTTGATTTACCCATACGCATCCACATGCTGCCAGCTTGTGACATGATTCCAAAGTATATCAATCAACAAATAACACCCAATAATCTGTCCAACGTACCAGTACCTGCAAGACCTCGACACAAAAATAGACAATTAAGAAACCTTATCAAGCAACACAGAAATTATTTAAAACAAATTAATACATAATAGATTAGAAAACTAGGTTCAATACGATCAAAGGACATGACTTGCCTTGGCCTTGCTCAGTTGACGGCTCTTGCTCTTCAAACCCTGCTTCTGCTCCTTCGAAGACGTGATCTAACGAGGGAGAAAACGGAACGAAACTCAAAATAAATTCAAATAAAATTCAAATGAACTTCAAAACTTTCAAACGAGAACCAAAAGATAGAGCTCAATTTTAGATGAATTTAGGAAAAAGAATGGGGTCAATCGGAGCTAGGACGAGGGAGAACGGGCTCTTGAAAAAAAACCTAATTTGGGAAAAGGCTGAAAATCGGAAATTGCACTATGCTGTGGATCCGGCTCATGAAATGATTAGTCTACGGTGAACCCGGCGCATGAAACAGTGCTGCTGACCGAGCAGCTGGCGTGGCGGCTAGGGCTGACGTGGCGGTGACACGGCTGACACATGTGCAACTGGGGCTGACGTGGCATGAAAAGTGGCTTGGGGACGTGGCCGGTTCACGGGTTTACAGCTGACATGCGGGCCCCGCATGTCAGTGGCTCGGTGCACAGGGAACCGGGCGCACAGGAAGGCGAAGCGGCGGCCGGGCTGACGTCAGCGATGACGTACGCGGGCCGCGAGGTGGCTGCGGGAACCGAGGCGGTGCACTTCGACCGAGGTGACGTCGGCGACTAATTGGCGGCGAGGCAGACGGCGGTGGCTCACCGGCGGCAATGGAGAACAGCGGCGGCGGACGGCGGCGGCGGCGCTCGTTGGCAGACGACGGCGACCCTCGACGAGACGACGGCGACCGGCGGCGGCAAAGACGAAAGCGGAGGCTCGGGCGGCGGCGAGCTCTAGCGGCGGCGAGCTCGTGATGGCGACGGACCCCGGGTCGGGCCCATTTTATACGCCCGAGGATGACCGGCTCGCGCACGGCACGGAGTTCGCGGCGGAAACGGCGAGCGACGGCGTGCCGGACCCGGAGACGGAGACTGGGTCGGGGACGACACCTGACAAGCGGGCCCCCACCTGTCGGTGGCACGAGGCGGCGGACAGCAGAGATGACGCGCAGGCGACCTGGATGGCTGACACGTGGCGACCATCGGGCGGGGCAGCGCGGGCGCGGATGGGCGACGCGTGGCCGGGGGCGAGGTGCGGCTGGGTCGGCGGCCTGCTGAGCGGAAAAAGAGCTGGAGGCTAATGGGCTTTCGGCCCACTGGCTTTTAGGGTTTTTAATTCTTTTTCTTTTTCCAGAAATTCAAATAAAGCCTTTGAGCTCCAGAAAAGAGAAAATAAATCCAGGAAATTCCAATAAATACTTTGAGATTCTAGGAACTCAAATACAATATTTTTGACAAATGTTCATGTTTAGTTTAGTCATATTAAATCCTTTTAGTTAAATAAAATTCCATTTAAGCTTTAATTAATTCCACAAAAATTCAAATG